>JAUIMM010000555.1:6627500-7827500 GCA_031769625.1 Taudactylus pleione | reverse complement strand
AAGCATAAAAACAGCTAAAATCACAGAATTTGTGGGTTTTTCTGCTCCTATGCTATTATTAACCTCAATAACCTTAATTTCCACTCATTCCCAGTCTATTCTGAACACCTCACACCTCACAATAGTGTTTTTATATCCAAAAGGTTGCACCAAGGTAGCTGGATGACTATGCTAAGAGATACGAGTGGGCGGCACAAACACGTGGTCCATCTAGGAGTGACACTGCAGTGGCAAACAGGATGGCAGTTTGAAAAACTAGGCCCCAAACAGTACATAATTCAAAGAAAAAAAAGAGGTGCAAGATGGAATTGTCCTTGGGCCCTCCCACCCACCTTTATGTTGTATAAACAGGACATGCACACTTTAACAAACCAAACATTTCAGCGCCAGGGTCTGCCACACGACTGTGGCTGAAATGATTGGTTCGTTTGGGCCCCCACAAAACAAGCTGGCAATTAATCTGTCCCTGCACAAACTGGCTCTACGGAGGCAAGATGTCGTCCTCATCCTCCTCATCCACCGATTCCTCACCCTATTCAGTGTTGTGTACATCCTCATCCTCACAGAGTATTAATTCGTCCCCACTGGAATCCACAACCACAGGTCCCTCTGTACGTTCTGGAGGCTGGTCTCCCTGGAAAAGTTGATAATTCATTTTATGAACATCATCTTCTCCACATTTTGTGGAAGCAACCTCCTACACCTTTCGCTGGCAAGGTTCCCGGCTGCACTAAACACTCTTTCGGAGTACACACTGGAGGGGGGGCAAATCAGGTAAAATAGAGCCAGTTTGTACAGGGACCTTCAAATTGCTTCTTTTTCCTGCCAGTACAGGTATGGACTGTCTGACATGCCTACTTGGATGCTGTCGCCGATGTAATCCTTTAACAGACAGACGCACGCTTGTTGCTGCTGCTTTAAGGATGCAGGTGCGGCTACAGCCCACACATTTCACAAAGAGAAAAAAAAACAAGAATTTTTTTATTGTTTGTGCAGCGCACTTTGAGGGTTACACCACCCTTTAACAGACAGATGCACACTTGTCGCTGCTGCTTTGAGGATGCAGGTGGAATCTAGACGGGATTTGGAACCGGGGACACACTACCTCCAGCAATTGTCTAAATCCCACTGCACTAATGACGGATACCGGACGCACGTCTAACACCAACATAGCAGTCAAGGCCTCAGTTATACGTTTTACTTCAGGATGACTGCTGTCGTACTTCATCCTCATCGCTAGGGACTGTTGGAGGGTTAATTGTTTAGTAAAAGTAGTGGTGTTCCTACTTCCTCTCTGGGATGATGAACAACTCCCAGCAGCAGCAACAGCACTAGGAGGAAGTGGTTCTTGATCTTTCCCTATTTAATTTTTATCGGAGAAAGGCCCTCATTCAGAGCCGTACGCAAACAGCAGTACGCTCGTTGCGTTCCGATGTTGACTAACCGCGCCTGCGTCGGTGTAACACTGCGCATGTGCGTACGGCAGATTGCGAGCTTTTTTGGTCTCGTTCGTCAAATAGCGTACAGGAAGTGACATGTCAAATGTGATTGACAGAACAGGGCGTTTTTGGGTGTTGACGGGGGTGGAGATGGAAAAACGCAGGCGTGGCGAGGCGTTTTTGGGGCGTACATACATTAGCAGATGCGAGCGTAAAATGTGTACGGACCGACTCATACGTCACTGGATGATCCTCTTTCCCTTCAAAATGCTCGCACAGCTTAGGGTCTGGATTACTCGACCACATTGGCGATGGCCTTCTCCTCCATCCCGGCACTCCACGATGTTGCTGCGATTAATCGCGGGTGGTCAGAACAGCAATTAGTGTTGGATTGAAAACCGGCTTGGTATGTGTTTTGAAAGCAGTTTTTTGTGTTAGCACAAAAGCGTATGCAGGTGGAAATCATAGCTGCTAATGTGATGCTTACACAATCAATTTACGTACATTTGTGGTTGTTTCTTTTGTGCTCAATTTGTTGGTTAGGGCCTATTGTAACAATAATGTCATCATATTTTTTTGGTTTTTACCTTTTTCTTTTGGCCTGTTGAATTTGCATCGTTATGTTAAATTTGAAACGTTCCTTAAAGAGCCCTTTTTTTGGGGCATGTAAAATGTGGTTTTTGCCAGTTTGTGCCTTTTGGCCCAGGATTAAATGTAATCCATTTTGACAATAATGTGAGAATACAATGTCAGTTTTTTAATTTTTTTTTACTGCTCAAACAAAAAAAAAATAAATAAAACAATTTGTGGCAAAGTTTTTTTGCAGGGTTCATTCCCAAAGTTACAATAATTGGGCCAACATAAAAGATTTATGAAATGTAGAACACAAAATTAAAAACAATTCACAAGAAAGGAGAGGGAAGTTTTGACCAGAAAGGAATATGAGCCAAGCACAGAAGGAGTGTGGGAAAAGTCGCCATTGCTGTCACCGTTTTTTCACCCGTTTGGCTGGGGGAGGGAGGGCGCCATACCGGGGCCGGCATGTCATCGGGCTTGCCTGTCCAGAGGCAGATGTTGTGGCCTCTGGACTAGGCACAGGGCTAGGCACATTTGGAGGATTGGCTGATGTTGTGCCAGAGGTGGAGGATCCTGATGTTCCGGCAGGAAGGGAGGTCGGCTCCACCATGTGCTGGCGAACGAGCTGCTCCAGGGCATTGGCGATGCGGATGTTGGCCCTGGTATTTTCCGCCAGGGCCTGACCAATGGTCACGTTGGCCGCAGCATTTTGCTCCAGGGCCTCAGCCACCCATACCAGACTGGCATCCATCCTCTGCAGAATCTCCGTATGGAAATCCGATTTGAAATTGAGTTCTGTGAGGAGGGCCACTGCCTGCGAGGGGGATTGCCCTTGACTGGCTTCTGCAAGGTCCTCAGCCGGATGTACTGGTTCCTCCCCTGCAGAGCCAGCAGAAATTCGGCGACCAAGGCTCCCCTCTGGAGCAGACTCATCCGCCTGTGTCTCTGTTAGGAAAAATGAGAAAAGACTCACATTAGAATCTACATATTGGCCCAATAACATTTCAGAGTTGGTGACATCACAAGATTTACCTGGGACAACATGAGGAGCCGCAAAGTCTGGCATGTCCGTATCCATGTTGGACACGCCAAACACCTCCACAGGCTGCACACACCCCTGTGCCAGCTCTTCTAAATCCGTCAACTCCAATGACACAGGGGTGGGACCCCCACCTGTCCCCCTTGCATGCCTAGCCCTGTCCGCGAGTTTTTGCTTTCGGCGATATTTGAAGTCACCCCATCTGTGGGATAAAATGGGAACCATTATCCTTTTGTTTAAAATGGGGTTTGTTTATAGGGTGGCAAGTGTTTACTTACCGCCGTTTGACATCCCGGGCTAGACGGACATAATCACCCACCCTATTGACAGCAACGGCTACCTCTTCCCACATTCTCCACTTCTGGCTTTTACTCATATTCCTGTCTGCCTGTGGCAGGATGTCCACACACTTCTGAATCAAAACCTCCATGTCCTTTCTTGTGAAATGTGGCTGCCTTTTCTTTTTGGCAGCTTTGGCCGGAATACTGGGGCCAGCAGCCTCTTCCATGTCATCCTCCTCACCTATTTGTGTAAATATGCAGATTTCTCAAATTCACAATTTGCCCAATCTTATGTTTCAAATTAATCATTGGGACAAAATGCATGAAAGACTTACCGCCTGACTCTTGTCCATTGTTTCCCTGGTCTGTAGCCATGTCTGAGGTCCAAACAAGAAATACACCAGAATTTAAATGTTGTTTCGTGACGTATTTATACATGCGTCCTTATTTTGCGGCCGCATCATTGGTTGTGCGTTCCTATGATCCCTCCTTAATTTGTGCGGGAAACGAAACACTATTTATGGCTTGGTGTGTCTCGAGTCGAGGTGGCGTTTTTGGATTGTTGGAGGTTACCTTGGTTGGAGTTTCTTGTTTGCGGATTAAGGAGTTGGCGTTTGGAGTTTATTTTGTTTGCTAGATTTGCGTTTTTATTTTCCGTTCGCTTTTTTGGGGGGGGTTTTTTTGGCCTCGTTTCTTGATTTGGTAAGTTTTGTGAAGTCTAACTTTGGTTCAATTGGTGTCTCCTTTTGTTTGTTATTGTTCTTAATTTTTTGATCCATAATTTCATCTCTTTTAGGTTTTTTTTTATTTCGGACCCAAAGACCTTTTGATTGGGAATCTTATATATTTGCTCTTGGTAAGTCCATTTTTTAACTTGTATTTGCGAACTAATTAGCGCATTTTTCTCTGTTTGTATAGTGACTTGTATTGGCGAACTAATTAGCGCATTTTTCTATGTTTGTTTATTAACTTGTATTTGCGAACTAAATAGCGCATTTTTCTCTGTTTGTATAGTGACTTGTATTGGCAAACTAATTAGCGCATTTTTCTATGTTTGTTTTTTAACTTGTATTGGCGAACTAATTCGCGCATTTTTAAATGCTTATTCATCCTGTAAAATTGTTTGTGGTTGCCCTTTAGCATTTTTGGCTTACATTTGACCCCATTTTGATGTACTGTGTGCAATGTCGTTTTGCTCTTTGCCCAAATGTGTGTTTCGCCTATTTTATGTTTTGTCTAGCACCAAATTTAGAAACATAAATGCACAGACTAAACTTTTACAAATTAATATTGGGATTATTTTCAGTTTTGACGTATCATGACAATACCCCGGCATGTAAGCAGCAATGGATGGTATCATCAAGCTAAGTTGTTTTAATTTTCTTTTGGGGTGGGTCCAAAGCCTTACATTCAAGTCTTGCCATTTCAGGTTGATCTTGGGCGGATTGTTCTGGCCATGCTCCCGGAAGCCGACCAACCTCAATCTCGTCCCAGGCGTAGGCATCGTAGGCGTGCAAGGCCCCAGATATTTCGAACACGTGTCACCCTTTTTGGAATGCCCGATGATGAGGTTTTAAGACGCTACCGTCTTCCTCCCAAAATCATCATAGACACTCTCTCATTAATAGAGAGTGATCTTGAGCGGCAAATTGACAGTCCAACAGCAATACCACCACTTACGCAATTTATGGCGGTGTTACATTTCTGTGCCTCAGGATCGTTTCAAACAACGGTGGGAATAGTGGCGGGCATCTCACAATCCTCCTTTTCCAGGATCCTGAGGGCAGTGATGGAGGCACTTTTCAAGCACCTCCATCATTTTATTAAAATGCCTTTGGATATGGGTGCCCTTAGTGTGGCCAAGGCCAATTTTTACCAAATGGCTGGCTTCCCACACATCATAGGGGTTGTGGATGGTACTCACATACCACTTCAGCCTCCAGCACGGCTGGAGGCAATATTTCGCAACCGTAAACACTATCACTCCCTGAATGTAATGGTGGTATGTGATGCCTCCCTCCAGATCCTGTCCCTGAATGCAAAATTACCAGGAAGTGCACATGACTCCTTCGTCATCCGGCAATCAGGGATATGGCACAAATTAAACAACCTACAAGCTGGTGATGCGTGGCTTCTGGGTAAGTGGAGACCTTTAGTACATAACAATGTTAAGCTTGATACACAGTGATCCTGATGTTGTCTATTCTTTTTCACAGGAGACAGTGGATACCCTTGCATGCCCTGGCTGCTCACTCCTTATTTGGCTCCTACACCAGGCCCACAAAGTGAGTTTAATACCGCACTTACAGCCACCAGGTAAGTGGTGGAGCACTGTATCGGCCTTTTAAAAGGCCGATTCAGATGCCTCCACCGCTCTGGTGGCGAGCTCATGTATTTGCCGGATATGGTTTCGAAAATTGTGGTCCTGTGTGGGATATTTCACAACATCGCCATAAGGAGTGGTGTCCCAATGCAGCCAGAGGATGCCTTACCTGAGGATGGCCCCCCCGAGGTTGGTCGGAGGTCAGTATGTGGGGGGGCCATACGCGATGATGTGGTGGCCCGATATTTTAGGTAATTATTGACCAAACAACAGTGTGTATACCCAATGTGTTACGGTTTTTTGGCGTTCATCTTTTTTTATATTAATTCTTGCACCATCTTCTGTTTGTTTGCATAATCTTTGCCACTCCCACGATGACTACTTCCTGCTACCCTTCAAAAACCTTTATGTGGAAACTTCTGGAATATATTATGACACCCATATTGCAACGCCATATTTTTGAAATCATGTGGGCATGGACCTTCGTCAACCAGTTCTTGATTTGTTGTGTGTTTGTTTCCTGTTTTTGGTATGTGGTGTATTTCTGATTATCACTGTGTGTTTTGTTTGTGAGTGACCACTTTGTTTTTTGATTTCTGTTGTGAATAAATATTTGGAGAGTGTAATTTGTTTCCTTTTTGGGCACGTTAGAAGCAAGTGTAAACAAACTCCCAAACGTTAATTTTACCTAAGGGGTAACCCAATAATGAAGCAAGTGGAGCTAAAATGTAATATGTTTTCGGGGTACTAACCAACACACCAAGGAATCCTGTACAATCAGTTGCCTTCGTAAGATTGGCCTAAGCAGATTGGCCACCAAATAGGAACCTGTAAAATGTTGTAAACTATCATGTTGTCCACCCCAAAAAAGGAAAACGACATTGGTACTGGGAGGTGTTTCTTGTGCCTGTTTGCCTTCAAAATACAACACACAATCTGTAGTGAGATTCTTTGCCAATCCTTGCTTGAAGAGTCTACTTATGTAGTGTAAAGAATCTTGGATTTACTAAAAACGCATGAGACAGAGCGTGAATTAAAACTGATTTATTTGTAAACAATTTGAAAAAAAAAAAATAATAATAATAATTCCTAAGGAGGACCGCCAGATGGTCAAGGCCCTGCAGAAGCCCGGTGACTTGCTCCCGCCTACGTGCCACACACTGACAGATTTCTGCCCGACGCCTCTGTTCCTCTGTGGGTGACAAAAGTTTGGGGATTAATACATCAATAATGAAGCAACATTCAAAAAAAACAAAAAACAAGCAAACCAAAACTTAAAAGCTTGTGGCAAAAAAAAACATTACACGGATAAAACCCAGCACCCCAAAATGTCCTAGGCCAAAAATACAAGGGCCCTAAATAAATGCACACAGGTGTGATATGTGTATGTTGAAATCAGCAGGAACAGGTAAAGACAACCCCCAAAAATACCCTAAGGCGACAGAAAGCCAACAAAAATGGGGACGACACATGATTACATACAAACAGTTTGTGGTGCCCAAAACAAAAAAAAAAAACATACCGTTCGGCAAAACGCCAGAGCGAGAAGCCACTCCCTCGACCACCTCGGAGGTGGCTACATTCCCCAAACCTAGGGGCAGGGTGTTGGAAGAATCCTGGGAGGGGGTATTTGGAGGAGGGGCGGATGGAGGAGAGGGGGAATTGGGCTGGAGGGGAAGTAGACCAGAAATCTCGGCCACAGGGTCTGGGGAGGAGGGGGTAATTGAGGAATTGGGGGTTGGAGAGAGGGGCGGGACCGGCGTCTTGTCTGCCGATGACGCCATAGTCTTTGCTGTGCCCCTAAAAGATGTAAAAAATATTGTGGTTAGTTTCAACAGGAATCCAAATAAAAAAAAATAAAAAAAATATAAGTACAATGACTAAATAGGACAGATATGAAAACATGCACATGCAGATATGACTACAATGACTAAATAGGACAGACATGAAAACATGCACATGCAGATATGACTACAATGACTAAATAGGACAGACATGAAAACATGCACACGCAGTTAGGGCCCACAAGATAAACTTGAAAACCACAGTCCATAAAACTTACTTTCCGCGATCTGCATGCGAAAGCATGCCAGCAAGCGGGGCGTACGCCGGTGCAGGTCCGACCACCTGCGCTCCAGCTGGCCAATATGTCGGCGTGAGCCGAAGGAGCGCAGGCGGCACGTACCTCCGCATATGCGGAACGCTTTCTGCTATTTGAGATGGGTGGAGGCTGACTGGTGATCCGCCTGTCCATCACCTCCGCGAGCACCAGCAGTTCGCACCTGGTGAATGCGGCGGATCTCATGATGGCAATGGTGTATTTTTAGAAAATTATTTTTAATAAAGCACCAAAAAAAAATTTGATTGGCTAATGTATTTGGGAAATTAACAGGACAAATTCTATTGGTTAGTGTATGAGTCATGTGTTTGACAGGGCCACAAATCTCTTGAGAGTTATGATAGGCTTGATGCAGTGACATGCGTAAGCAAATTTAAATAAAGAAATGAACCACAGAAAATTTGTGGGGATACAAACAAATAGAACAATTGTTTAATTGTGGCTAACATGTCTTTTGAACAATAAAAGCGAAGGTTTCAGCCGTACGTATTCTGCGAGTAAACACAAACACGGACAAGATTAAAGTTTATTGCATTGTGTTGAAAAAAAAAACAATTAAGCTAATTGATACATTGATTGGCATGATACGATTGAGGGAGGTAGGCAGAAAAAACGAGCAGGTAATCGGAATCTGACAGGCCCACTTTCGGTTTGTACTTGTGCGTGCTTTCCCTTCAAGCCATTTCGGGGATGTACGCTCGCTATTTGGCACGCTCGTTAGTTAGAGGAGGGGTCGCCTGAGTTTGGGGCGGATTTTTAGCTCCGTACGAAAATACGAGCGAGTGCTTGAATTTAAATATTTTTTTACGTACGCCGAACGTACGTACGCCCACTTGCGAGTGGGTCTGAATCAGGGCCAAAGTTTGGTCCTCCATTTATGTTATATTGATATATACGTGCGGCTAAGGCGTACACAAACACAGAAAATATTTTTTTATTTTTGCTGGAGAGTAGTGCACTTTGTGGGTTACACCACCCTTTAAGACACAGGCGCACGCTTGGCACTACTTTGTTGATGCACGTGCGGCTACTGCGCACACAATTCACAAACACAGAAAATATTTTTTTATTTGGTTTGGAGTGTACTTTGGGGGTTACAGTACCCTTTAACGGTCAAGCCAGCCGGCCCTTTACTTATGACACAGGCGCACGCTTGGCACTACTTTGTTGATGCACGTGCGGCTACTGCGCACACAATTCACAAACACAGAAAATAATTTTTTATTTGGTTTGGACTGGAGTGTACTTTGGGGGTTACAACACCATTTAACGGTCAAGCCAGCCGGCCCTTTACTTATGACACAGGTGCACGCTTGGCACTACTTTGTTGATGCACGTGCGGCTACTGCGCACACAATTCACAAACACAGAAAATATTTTTTTATTTGGTTTGGACTGGAGTGTACTTTGGGGGTTACAGCACCCTTTAACGGTCAAGCCAGCCGGCCCTTTACTTATGACACAGGCGCACGCTTGGCACTACTTTATTGATGCACGTGCGGGTACTGCGCACACTGGGCCTGATTCAGACCCACTCGCGAGCGGCTGTCCGCTCGCAAGTGGGTCGATGTTACGGACTGAGCATGCGCACGACGGAGGGAGCTCCGTCGTGCGCATGCGCCAGGCGCGACGAGCGAAGGAAAGTCCTTCGCTCGTTGTGTCCGGTCAAAGGGGGCGTGTTGTCAATGTTGATTGACAGCACGCCCCCTTTGGTGGGCGTGCCGGGGGCGTGCCTCCCTGACGGGGGCGTTCCCACGGGAACGCCTCCCGTCAGAAGCCGGCCCACTGACATCACTAGTGATGTCAGTGGGAGTGATTTTGGCTCTGATAGAGCCAAAATCACTCCGGAGCTTGCGGTTGAAAACCTCAACCGCAGGCTCCGGCTCGCAAATTCGATGGTCGCGATGGTCTCGACCATCGCGACCATCACAATGCACGCTCGTATAGCCTGTGGGTGGTGACCCACAGCTATACGAGCGTCCAGGAGGACGCTCCATGAAAATGGAGCCCGGCCCTCATTCAGAGCGTGCGCTCTGCTCAGAGCGTACGGCTCTGAATGAGGGCCACAATTCACAAACACAGAAAATATTTTTTTATTTGGTTTGGAGTGTACTTTGGGGGTTACAGCACCCTTTAATGGTCAAGCCAGCCGGCACAGGACTTTGGAGTGGACACAGCCCCTATGGACAACTGACTGCACAACACAGCCCCTATGGACTTTGAAGTAGTGGACACAGCCCCTATTAACAACAGCAGCACAGCACAACACAGCCAGCCCCTATGGACTTTGAAGTAGTGGACACAGCCCCTATGGACAACAGCAGCGCAGCACAACACTACTCTGCACTGCACTACACTGCACTACACAGCCCAGCCAGCCCTAACTCCCACCCTCCCTCTTCACTGTCCACAGCCGAGTGAGAAAATGGCGCCGACGCGGGTACCTTATATAGGATCCAAAACCCGCTTGACCCGGAAGGCGGGATGATGACGTTTTGCCTCGGTTTCAGATCCGAGTCAGGCGGGAAAAGTCAAGCCTGACTCGGATCGGCCTCGGATCGGGGGGCTCGGGGGGGTTCGGATTGCAGAAATCCGAACCCGCTCACCCCTAATCTTTACCCATAACTCTTTAAATGAAGATTAAGAGGCTTATTTATAGTAGGATGCAGGCACAAATGTGGTGCATTTGAATGTGAATTTAAAGGTGAACATATCTTGCACATATCAGTAGAAAATCATAAGCAATTGTGACATGCATATATTAGAACTAATTATAACTCAAAGGTTCTCTCTGTTGGTCAGTAGTGTCTGCCCTAATTGTCATTCACGGCAGAGCGCTATAAAAAGCAATGTGTAGCATCTATATGATTTGTTAGTTTTTTACCTTAAGGCAGTGGTTCCCAAACTGGGTGCCATGGCACCATGGAGTACCTCAGGGCACTTGCAGGGGTGCCTCGGGTTGGTGGTCAAGTACCAAATAAAATGATATTTAGTCAATGTGATAGGCAAAACCAGTGCTAATGACTGCCAATCGAAAAATATGTGGACAAATGAAGTGCAGCCCTGTCAACCACCACATAACTGACCCTAAGGGTGATATATAAGCACAATTTACTTAATTTCATTTTTACTGAATTTCTCAATAAGAAACTTTTGGCCTAGGGGTGCCGTGGAAAAAAAAATGATACTCCAGGGCGCTGTGATTCGAAAAAGTTTGGGAACCACTGCTTTAAGGATTAAAAGCCTGGATTTGAATGTGTGACAATTTGGTAAAAGAGGATGTCAGGGAGATTTTATTTAACAAATTCTATGGACAGAGGGAGAGTGCTATAATTTGGGGGTGAGGGGTTTATTCATCAATGGACATGTGGTGGGTGGGTAATGCTTCTGGGGAATCTGTTACCTTAATGACATTGGGGTGGGTGGGAGGTAATATTACAATGGGACTGTCACGATCCGATGCAAAGGTTCCTCTGTGGAGGACGGTAAGCCGGGGGGTTCGGGTGACCTGGGAAGTGACTGGACTAGGTCTCCTAGTTGCTGCCGAACACAGGTTTGGCTAGACCTACCCAGAGGCGTGGAGTCTAACTCACTTGGTGGTTTTCTCCAGTGACCCCTCCAATTGGGATTTGGTTTTCCGCTGCACCAAGTGAGCAGGTCACCGCCCTCTAGACAGGTACCTGGGAATGGCAGAAGACCGGAAACTATATTTAACAAAGCAAATGCTAGAGCACAGGAGGTAAACTGGATGCTTAGATATTGAAACGCTGTTTAGGGATCCTAATCACAGGCTAGCATAGGAATACTGGAAAGTGTACTGAGAATCACTAAGAAATCCAAGTGCTGATTGCACAGAAAAACAGGGATATATTGGGAATTGCTAGATATGTTTAGAGCTGATAAGTCTCAGAGTAAGGGTTAGCATGGAAGCTAATACAGGAAACTGGAAAACTGTGAGCAGGCTGAAGCAACACGCTGAAGGATTTAGCACAGAGCAACAGTGGGAGTAACACAGACACTTGGAATAACGAAGTTGAACAGCATCTTCCTGAAGCTCTGGGGGCAGATTTATACCCAGGGGTAGCAGATTATTGGAGCACAGCGTCAGCTGACTGAGATCATGCTACCATTGGTTAGGAGGACTGTCACATGAGAGGAACTGTCATGGCGGCGCCCATGATGGGAACTCCGATCCCCAAAACACACAGCCGACCATGGAAGTCCGCAAAAGCACCTAAGGTAGAATACTCAGCATCTCACCCCTCACTGCACCAGGCGTCTGACCACAAGGAAGTCAGGGGAAGTCGGCACGGAGGTAAGAGATAGCCAATCCTAGGCTGAACCCTGACAGGGGCCTATTGACACTGCTCCGCAGTGCCTGGTACCCCCTAGAGTATTTTATATTTTGAATAAAATATTAAAATATTATTTTAATAATATGCCTTTGCCTAAATTAAATTTTAAAAATAGAATTTTTGAGGTCACTTTTTTGTAAATATGATTGTCAGTACAGTGGTTAAATGCATTTTACAAATATTTAAAACATAAAAAACAGTGGGTATTTGATCAAAGTCCAATTATGCTATTTGTTTGTTTTAACTTCACTACATTGTGCAAATGTACCTGTTGTTCTGGGGACACAGAAGGATTTGATGCAAATGTTTACAATCATTTGATTGGATGAAATCGACAGCGTTCTTTGCTGTTTATGGATTAGGGCCCTGATTCAGAGCTGAACGCTCGCTCTGAATCAGGGCCATCCTATTTAAATGTGGAGCGGCCTTATGGACGCTCGCATAGCTGTGGGTTACCACCCATAGCTTATGCGAGCGTCCATGATGATGGTCGCGATGTTCAAGACCATCGTGACCATCGGGCATGCGACGAGACCCTTGCGGTAGGGTCTCGCTGCCGCAAGCCCAGGAGTGATTTTGGCTCTATCAGAGCCAAAGTCACTCCCACTGACATCATTACTGATGTCAGTGGGGCCGGACTCAGACGGTAGGCGTTCCCATGGGAATGCCTCCGTCTGGCCACCACGCCCCCAGCACGCCCACCAAAGGGGGCGTGCTGTCAGTCACCAATGACAGCACACCCCCTTTGGTGCGAGACCACGAGCGACATATTTTTCGTCACTCGCCGGGTCTCGCGCATGCGCACGATGGAGCTCACTCCGTCGTGCGCATGCGCATTCTCACAAATCGACCTGCTTGCGAGCGAACTTTGCTCGCGGGTCTGAATGAACCCCTAGGTTCACTCACATGTTTAATATAAGGTAATAATGAACTTTGCATTTTAAAAGATAAGTGGAAAATATACATTAATGAAATGCGTAACCTTAAGGTGGTAGTAGGTTAGACTTTCATATGACTTATTTATTGTTTCCAAAATGCATATTTTTACATTGCAAATGTAAGCACATGCAGAATTTACAAGGAGGTTACTAAAATTTTGACATGGGTGTGCACCTTGAAATGTGATTGTCAAACACTTAAAGGAGCCCAGTAAGATGTTTATGCTATTCATAAACAAATATCAATGTTATCTTTGTAACAGGGACATATGAATAGAATTACAGAAAAAAGGAATTTTCCCTCCAGCACACTGCAGCAATATCAGCAAAAATACTTGAATCCTACATAATAATAGATATTCAGAGGTATTAGTTACATACATTTGCAAATATATGAATAAGCGCCGGGTCAACGCTCCTCTATACCGGTGTCCCTAACATTATGGGGTTCACGTCCGAGGCACAGGGAACCCCAAAAGAATCTAGCCAAGGACCATCCCCAGGTCATCACATGAAAAAGGGAAAAAAGGTGATAGTGAAGTGTAAAGTATAGATGTGTAAAGATAAATCAATAAGTGTTAATATAATTAGAAAGAAACAAATGTACAAGTGATGAAAAAATATCTATGTGAATTAAGTTGTGTTGCCCTGAAAAAGGCCCAGCCAGAGCAACTCCGGGGGCCCCACGCCCAAATGCTCACCCCAAAATAATTGTTGCTACCTAATAGTAGCACCCACTCTGGGTCATATAATTACAAATTAATGTACTGCATGATAACAGCACATATATCACCTAGGAGGTACCCCAGAAACCTCCAAATGGCACTATACGGACCAGCACATCCTCCCAATGCTGGCTCCCTTCATGCCTCACAGAACTGCAAACAAAAAGTATGGTGGTCGCTCACATCAGCTAAATGACATTGCACAGGTGCTTGTAAAAACTTATTGATTTATCTTTACACATCTATACACTTCACTATCACCTTTTTTCCCTTTTTCGTGTGATGCACTGGGGATGGTCCTTGGCCAGATTCTTTTGGGGTTCCCTGTGCCTCGGACGTGAACCCCATAATGTTAGGGACGCCGGTATAGAGGAGCCTTGACGTTGGCCCGGCGCTTATTCATATATTTGCAAATGTATGTAACTAATACCTCTGAATTTCTATTATTATGTAGGAGTCAAGTATTTTTGTTGATATTGCTGCAGTGTGTTGGAGGAAAAATTCCTTTTTTTTCTGTAGTTCAGTGTAAACCCCGCCCTTTACAAGCACCTGTGCAATGTCATTTAGCTGATATGAGCGACCACCATACTTTTTGTTTACATATGAATAGAATACCAACCCCTATATATTTACAACACATCCATGTGAGGTCTATCACAAGAGTTGCCTATTTTTAGGGCTACAAGGGTATAAAGATATTTATGATAGTGAGTAAGACTTCCAACCCTTTCTTTGCCCTCAGAACAGCCTGACTTCTATGTGGCATGAATTTAACAAGTTGCTGGAAACATTCCTTAGAGATTCTGGTTCATGATGACATGATAGCTAGCAACATGCAGTTGTCAGCCAGACATTCATGCTGCAAATTTCCCTGTCCACCACATTCCACAGATGTTCTATTGGATTGAAATCTGATGACTGTGGGGGGCACTGGAGAGCACTAAACTCATTATCACATTTGTGGTACCAGCTTGACATGTGCTTTGTGACATAGGGACCCATGTATCAATGAGTTTTATTATACATAATATGCAATAAGATTTAAAACTTGTTGTATATGATAATGATGCTTCAGCCAATCAGCTCCCAACTGCCATCTGTTTGAAAAATGACAGTTGGGAGAACCATTTACCATACGCAACAGGTTTTAAAACTCGTTGCGTATGATAAAACTCATTGTAAATGGACCCATAGATGGGTAGATGGATAGACTGTTGTCATAAATGGATGCACATGGTAAGTAACAATATTCTGGTAAAAAAAAGCCATTTCCTCATTCACCACCGCCAGTCTGAACCATTGACATCGATAGTCAAGATTCTTCAGACATGGAGACTTTTATCCAATCCTTAACTGTTTTGTTTTGTTGAACCTATGCACACTGTAGCCACAGTTACCTGTTCTCAGCTACCAGGAGTAGAACGCAATGTGGTTTTCTGCTGCTGAGCTCCATCCATTTCAACAATTGATGTGATGTGCATTCAGAAATGCTCCACTGCATACAGTAGTAGTTATGTGAATTACTGTTGCCTTTCTGTTAGCTTGGCCATCCTCCTCGACCTTTCCCATTAACAAGGAGTTTTCGCCCATGAAACTGCCACTGACTAGATGTTTTTCATTTTGTGCACTCTTCTATGTAAACTCTAGAGACTGATGTGCATGAACATTCCAGAAGTTGGCAATTCCCCGTCTGAAACCCAAAATCATTTCATGGTTAGATCATATTTCTTTCCCATTCTGATGTATGTTCTGAATAGCAGCTGAACCTCTTGACCATGTCTGCATTCTTTTATGCATTGATTTACTACCATATGATTGGAGGATTGGATATTTGCATGAGCAGGTGTACATGTATAAGTGGCCAGTGAGTGGATTAAAAAAATAATAATACTAAATGTAAATATAATGTAAGAAAAAAACAAGTGTTGCCTAGTATGAAGCAGCAGAAATAGTTCACTAGTATTTAAATATGTTTGAGGCTATCATCTATGCATATAAAGGAACATGATGCAGCCAAATTGATACATTTGATTTAAAGCTCATGTTAAAGAGACATGCAACATACCCATGGATGGATTTCTCCAATACTACAGACAGTTCCTGTTTTAATAAAACATTTCCTGGGATTTTGTTATGATACTTTAGGATGCAAGTGAATTAAAGAGGTGGCCAGCTGGAGCAGTTGCTAGGCAACATTGTGCCGGCACTTGATACAGGTCTATGTAAAGCTTTCACAAATAGGTTCACTAACATCATTTTGAAAAAAATAATAATAATTATATAAATTACTTTCTTAGAAGCATCCAAAAACAAAAGCGTAAAAAAATTAGATCCTAATATAATGAACATAAAAATTAAAGTCTAATAGTTATACTGAAAAATGAAAGCTTTTATGTAGAATAAAAAGTAACAAAACAAAGATCACAATAATGTTATTATGCAAAGAGGATGACTTGGCTATTGTTATGCAGATTTAAATGAGCTGGAGTCACCAATGATTAATGTAAGCACCAGACAGAATGGGTCAGGCTTCAGGCCTGCTATTTTAAAGCAATTACCATTTTCTTTTTTTTCTTCTTTTTTCATTTCAGTATGTTAATGGAACAAAATGAAATGGTTAGTTGTTCATCTAAACACAGTGCAGTGAAACCATGTAAACCATTGCCAACACATGAAAGATGCAAAATACAGCTTTAAGTGTCTGTTCTGAGAGTCATGAGTATGTCTGCAGACAATATCTGAGCTGAGATTGGAGAGAATAATTAGCTGAAGATAGCACATAACAACTTCTATTACATACCACAATGCAATCTCAACAGATTCCTTTTTTTGTGAAATACATGTTTGTGTTCTGAATTATCTCCTGGACTAATTTGGTTGGTCATGTAGTTAATGTAGAGCTGCTATTTATGAAATAACAATTTAGGCCCAGATTTATCAACATTAAGATACTAATCTTAAATGGTGGTCCAACCAATCAGCTTCTAAGGGGTACATTTACCAAGAATCGAGTTTGGTCGAGATGACAATTTTGGGTAAGTTTAGGCATGTTTTTCATCTCGCAAATTCACTAAAGATAAATTCTGTTGAGTTTGGGAGAGATTTCTCTCTTCCCACTCGTAAAACTCGGGTGGGATCGCAAACTTGAAACAACTCACCATCAGGCAAACTCGGAAGTACTTTTCATGAAAAAGATGCAACTCAGGAATTTACCAAGAATCGAGATTACAATCTCTGGCGAGATTGGAGCAAACTCTCAGAGAAATAGAATTTTCAAACACTCACCTCCTGAGCTGCGAGTTTTGCAGAAACATACACATAGTGTGATTTGTGTATGTTTCTGCATGTGTACCTAATTTAAAGTGTATTTATAAAAAAAAATTACGTAGGGTCCCCCCCAAAAGCATAACCAGCCCCAGACTGCTCAGCCAGTTCTGGATCCTAAAATTGCGGGGGAATAAAATGAGTAGGGTTCTCCCGTAATTTAGGAACCAGCACCTGGCTGCAGAGCCAGTGCTGCTTTTAAAAATAAGGGGAAAAAAATGTGTAGGGGTCCTCCTATATTTAAAACCAGCACTGGACCCAAACTGACCGGGGTGTAATGCCACAGCCAGGAGACACTATCACCGGGTCTCCAGGGCCAAAGCATTAACATCCCAAGTCAGTCAGCCCAAGCCGGGGATCTCAGGGGAGGTGAGGACCCCCTTCTCCCGAAACCCCAAGCTTAGGCTGAAGCCTTGGGCTCTTCCCCGCACCCCTGTAGCAGTGTATACAGGGGTTATAATGTGGTATATAGTTCTAAACTATTGTAATTTACAGTGGAACTATAGGTGCCAGCATACCTGCCCTTTGGCACTTGTTGAACTACAAGTGTCATCTAAACTTGCTACTCAGGGGAGTAATCTTGATCTGCTTCACCATCAACCAACTCACTTCCAGATAAACTCCCTTCTTAATAAATGTATTAAAAACTGAAAAATTACCCGAATTTCGATGATGCAAATCGAGTTTAAAAAACAAACAAACTCGATCTTACTCGATTCTTAGTAAATTTAGCACTAAATGTAATTTTTCCAACACATGACAGTTAGGAGCTGATTGGTTGGGGCATAATGAGTGATAACAAAATTACTGTATCACTCGTTCATAAATCTGGGCCTAGCCACACCTGTTGATGGAAAGTATTAAGTGTGCATTTTATAAATAAATGGATATAAATAAATATAATTGCATACAAAATAGATTATTTTAATAACATGATTTATAATATACAATCTATATTACCTATCCATTAAGTGCATATGTCAGAGGTTCCCAAACGCGTTCCTCAAGGCTCCCCAACAGTTCTAGTTTTGGAGATATCCATGGTTGAGCACAGGTGGTTAAATCAAATTGACTGAGGTACTAATTAAGTCACCTGTGCTCAACCATGGATATCTCTAACACCTGAACTATTGGTGAGCCTTGAGGACCGCATTTGGGAACCTCTGGTCTATGTGTAGAAAGTCATTTGTTTTAAATTAGTAATTATTGATTAGTGTCCCATAGTGCTGTGAAGGAAGTTTAGTCAACTACTCCTTGTCTAAGTACTATAAAAGTGTAATTTAAATGTGTAATGGCCTAAATCAACATTCAAAGCAGTATATTCATTGGCCACTTTATTAGGTAAACCTATACATATGTTCTCTAATGCAAATATTTCCAATTGTGTTTCATCAACTCAGTGTATAAAAGCATGCAGAGGTTCAATTGATGTTCAGACCAGACACCAGAATGGGGAAGAAATGTGTTCTAAGTGACTTTGACTGTGGAATGACTGTTAGTGCCAGATGGGTGTGTTTTAGTATCTCAGAAACTAATGATATGCTTAGAGTTTCATGCACAACTGTCACATGATCTCTCTGAGAATGCTGCCAAAACAAAAAACATCCAGAGTTGCTATTTCTGATTTTGAAAAAATGACTATTTAATGAGAGAGGTCAGAGTAAAATGCCCAGACTAGCTCAAGCTGATAGGAAGGCAACAGTAACGGAAATAACCATGTGATACAATAATGGTATGAAGCAGAGCATCTTTGAACACACAGCATATCAAACTTTGAAGTGGAAGTCTAAAGCTGGCCACACACTAGACCAACTTACATCCAACCAGCCAACTAGTTGATTGGTTGGAATGAAAATCTGGTAAGGTATGAAAGCAAGTGACAATCAGTAATTTGCTCCCAAATGCCGGAAAATGGACAAAAACTGTTGTTTGAACAAATTGTTTAGATCAAACTTTTAACAAACTTGTCTGAACGACCATTTTCATCTGTTTTCTGGCATTTAGGAGCAAATGGCTGATCATCAGTTACTCCCATTCCTTACCAGATTTTCATTCCAACCAATCAACTAGTTGGATGGGTGGATGAAAGTTGGTCTAGTGTGTGGCCAGCTTTACAGTAGCAGAATACCACAAGAGGTTCCACTCCCCTCAGCTAAGGACACAAAAATGAGGCTACAGTGGGCACAGACTAGCCAAAACTGGCAAATTGAAGACTGGAAAAATGTTCCCTGGTCTAAAAACATTACCTAATTTAATGGTCAGTTACATGTTATCATATGATATTGAGAGAAATGTAGAAACATTGTTGGAATTTCCTGAATTGGTGATAAGTCACTCAGTGATCATATTATTCCATAACCTTAACATAACACACAAGCTAGAAATAAACACACAGACAACTTAATTGCCAATTTAAAGACGTCACAGCCAAATTT
Source organism: Taudactylus pleione (assembly GCA_031769625.1). Classification (NCBI taxonomy): domain Eukaryota; kingdom Metazoa; phylum Chordata; class Amphibia; order Anura; family Myobatrachidae; genus Taudactylus; species Taudactylus pleione. The sequence continues at coordinate 7,807,946 of JAUIMM010000555.1, read as the reverse complement.
ATTGAATCAGATTAGAATTGTAGTTATGAAGGATGGCAAGAAAAAAACGATCCTGGGCCAGAGCCAAATAAAGATATTTAAATAAATGTGGAGACACCCACCCTAGTGCAACCAAGATTGGGCAGTACTACTTCCCATTAATTGGCATAGCACTGGTCCCTCCCTGAGATGGAGAACAGGTCTTCCTCTGAGGTAGAGACATCCGGCCGTTGACAAAGAGGGAGTGCCATCCAACCACTCCTGCAATAATAAGATGCTACTGAGGAGCACTGCTGGTCCAGTAGATAGAGTGGGCCACAAACTACACCCGTCGAGTCTTCTCAGACAAACATGTAATAAAATGTCCCGACAACAATACTGTGATAAAAAATTAACAATGAAACCTATCAAAAAAAAAACTAGCCAGATAGGGGAAACATGTTTTGGATGACTCATATGAAGGTGAAAACCACAAAAACCTCTTTTGTGAGGGCAAAAATTGGAAACTCCAAAGTAGCCAGTACAGTAGCATAAGGACATGGGCTTCCCAAAAAATTCACAGGAACTAACCTTTTTATGGAATTCATGGAACACCCTGCTGCCGCTGTGCAAGTTGCGGCCCCAATTCCAAATGATTATGCCAAATGAATATACCTTCCAATGGTGGTGACCCACCATGAATTGCACTACATCAGGGTACTCCCAAGTGGATTTGAGGTAATGCCTACCAACTACTGAAACAGACCAGTAAAAAGTTAGACCAAAACCGTCTCTAAAACCCTGCAGCAAAAATATTGCCTCCCCCTTGAAGGGATAGGGGCGAAGCCACCAAGCCAAAACCTTGCAATCAATCAACAAGGTAGCCTTACTTAGGAGTGGACCTGTCTATGTTTTCCTCTACCTGCTGACAGACACTACTGCACACTTTGTCTGGGTGTCCCACCCTGCATGCAAGAGTGACAAGATCTGTATCCCATACCTATAGCGCACTGTGTGTTCTTAAAAGCATAACATTTCCCCCTTCCTGCTGCAGTAATACCTGGCCTGGCCAGAAAGGGCTGCTTCTGAACAGGGCAAATCTCTGATGGAAGCCTAGACTGGTGAGTATCCTCCAGCCAGGATTCCACATCCTTAAAGCTGAAGCTCATAACCCTCTGTCTGTCCTGCTTTTTAGGAAAAGCTTTCATCATAATGCTTCCAAATAAGACACATTTTTCATGTGGAATTATTTTTAACCAAATCTTGACATTTGTTATTCCATCTGTACTGGTTGTGAAGCTAAAGTATGTAGATGTAGGCACGATATCCATCTGGGAACCTTCTCCCTGTTATGTTATTTGCAGTGAGTTCATGCAAGTTTTTGGAAAAATCTGCTAAAATAATACCAAGCAGTCCAGTAACAGCTAGCTAGATTCCAGTACATGCAATCTCCACCACCAACACCTTCATCATCAATCTCATTAATGATCCTTCTACATCCAATTTGTAAGAGCTAACTGACTCTTTCCCTATCCAGGATTCCCCAGAAGAAACTTTGCATGCTAGAGCTTCTGCTGCTGCTGCTGGGGGTGAATCTTCCTCCCAGATGGGGACCAAGAAGAGTAGTTTCAAATAACAATTTACTGTGCAAGATTAAACAAGTATGAAAGCTGCCATCCAGTTCTGCAGCGTATCACTGAAGCCATGATAGCTATGCAAGCATTAGATCTGTGTCCAATATCTGCCATCAATGCATCTGGGTACACACTGGCAGATATATTGGCTGATCAATTGATCAGCCAATATATCGGGTGACCATCGACTAGTGTGTACCAGCGATATGTCTGAACGACGTCCTTTACAGACATATTACGTCGTATCTGCTGTACAGCCGATGCCCAATATATCTGCATATATATTGGGGCATCGTGCTGTTTGTACAGTGGTCTGCCGACCGCCCGTACACTTGCTGCAGAGACTGCAGGGAGGGGGGTGCGACATGCCCCCCGCCCAGTGGGATTCACAGCCAGAAGACAGATGATGGTTGTTCAGTCTGTATGAACAACCATCATCTGCAGATCACTCAATCTGCAGATATAGCTGTTAAGTGTGTACCCTGGTTAAGACAGTTATATGAGGACCTGTGTCCCCGCTACCAAATTCCATCTTGATTCCTTTTTGCAAGAACAGCAATTCCTCACCTGTACCGAGATGTTAAAAAATAACTAGTTCTTGGCCTAGAAAATGCCATTGTACCCACTATCCACTTAACCACAGATATGTAGACAACTAGTCAAACTAAAAATGACTGAGACAGCCCACTAGGTGGATGTATTGCCTTTAGTAGCAGTAACATCATCTAACACACAACACTAGCTCATTCACAGGCAGGCCACCCTCTTTATCACCGGCTTCACTAAGAGGCATACTAGTGTCAACCTGTTAGAAAAACTCAGGGATGTTATAGCAAAATAGCTTACCCCGCTAAGACTCTTCTCATGATTTGTAATTTGTAATGACATTGTGAGAGCATTACAACTGGGTAAATTTAACCACATCCAATGTTTTGCCCACACAATAAACTTGGTGGTTCAGATTTTTTTTTTAAAATGAAAGGGGCGTGCAGGAAATACTGTCTGTGGCCTGAAAAATGTCTGGACATTTTCGGCATTCAGCAACCACATGTAGAAGATTGCAGCAGCTGCAAGAAAAATTACATTTGCCATGCCACCAACTGAAGCAAGAGGTAGTGGCCAGGTGGAATTCCACCCTTTATATGCTTCAGAGAATGGAGGAACAGAAACAAGCCATGACATAGGGAGAGAAGGGGAAATGTACCTTAGCCCAGCACACTGGAGAATACTCTGTTTTATGCAAGCTACTGAAACCATTTGAAGTAGTATAGTAACTAATTAAGTTATTTCAGGCACTGCCAGCTGGAGTAAGGTGATCCCCTTAATAAAACTGAAAAAGCAGTTAGAGAAACTGAAGGAAGAGATAAAACAAAGTGATTCCACTAAGTATGTTGGACTTGTTGCTTAACATCTTTATTCGCTTTGCCAGGACCAAAGGATTGTCAAGATTTTGCAATTTTTCACTACATTTTGGCAACCATGCTTGAACCTAGGTTTATGTAGTACATAATGCCTTTATTTCCAACTGACACAGATCTTAAGAGATACAAATAGGGGTATTCAATATGGAGTGAAAACGCCGTTTCTGCGAGGTTTTCGCTCGGATGACATAATTTTTGCCGCTTTTACTTTTACACCATATTCAATTTGAAAACTTTTTGCTGGTGTGAAAAGTATATTGCATTCGACCCTGCGAAAAAGTATCACCAAGGAATGGGTGGAAAAAAAAAGTGCAGAATTGGGGTTTTGGTGTTCAAAATTTCAGAAACCACCCTGCAACCTTCAGACAGTCCCCCAAAGGTAAACTGTGTCAAAAAAAAGTCAAAAAATACCTCAGAAGACCTCAAAAAAAGCACTTTCATTTTGGGGGTGAAAAAAAAAATTGGGGGGGTACAAAGTTAAAAACTAGTGAACTACAATCTAGGGTGGTCCCCAAGTATGCCCCAGGTGTTTTTTTCATTGCAGGTGTTTGCGGCAGGTGGATTTTTCACGTTTTTTAAAACTTCACTTTAGCAACTTTTAAATATGCTTACCCCCATTTTCAAGTACCCCAAATTTGCTGGGACTACTTATTTTCAGCAAAACAAACTTCTAAATACTATTCTTCACCACCTTCCCAAATCCCCAAAATAGCAGCTATTGAGGCCGTTTAAAGACCCCAAAAACCTTCAGCAGGGCTAATCAGGGGTATCCAGAGTGATCTCCCATGTCAGAGCATTTTTTTGGGGGTGTTAGGGTCATTTCCCCAAAAATCAGTGAAGTTTTCGCTGATTTCACATTCGCCGGGTGCCATTTTCGACGATTTCATATTGAATACGGGTATAATCGGGGGCGCATGCGATACTTTTTCGCCGGCAAAAGCTCCAATGTGCGGCGAAAACTTCGATCCACATAGACGGTGAAGTTTACGTTTCATATTGAATACCCCTAAAAGAGCTCATTGCCAGCAAGTTGTAAGCTCAATTGGCACAAGACACGACAACGTCTCCTGCTTAATTTTCTCCTGCAAATGCTGCAGCCAGGAAAAAGATAACTTATTCCAAGAGACCCACTGGAGATGTGGAAGATGAGTCAACTCATTGCATCAAAGTGAAACACCATTTTGACATCTGGTCAGGCTTAAAATAATTGCCCACAATTATTGACACGTCTACTGTGATTCAATCTGATACACTAAGCATCAATAGAATGGTAAATAATTACTTTAATGACAATGTACAAATTAGTATGTCACACAGTCCTTTTGATTACTGGGAGGAAAAAAAGGCAATTTGGAGCTCCTTGTACAAATTAGCTTTGGTGTACTTAAGCTTCCTATCCTCCAGTGTATACTCGGAAAGACTTTTTAGCACATCCATAAACCTTGTGAGCAATAGGCATAGTAGACTACTTCATCAAAATGTGGAAAAAAATTATGTTCATAGAGATGAAGTACAAATTCTATGAGAAAGACTTTTGTCGCCAAATGCAACAAAGTACATAGACTGTGGATTCCAGTGGGGGTGAATGTGTGACGATGATGATGTTAACACTGAGGAGGATGATAATGACATCTTCCCAGTATACCGATGATTAACAATGCTGTTAGCCTCCTTAAGCCCATTGGTAGCTTGTTTTGTGGGGGCCCAATTAAGCTAAGCACTTCAGCCACAAAAGTGGCAGTCCCTGTTACTGAAGTGCTTGGTTTATTTAACTTTGCATGTCCTTTTTAATATACAACATACTAGTGCATGGGATGGCCCAAGGATAATTCTTGTACCACTTTTCTTTTCATTATGGGCTGTATTTTGGGGGGGGCATTGGTGACAGTCTTTTTTGCATAGACAAACATTTTTATTGGTTATTGCTTTAATACATTATTAATTTGCAAGTGCAACACATTTTTAACAAAAAATAATGTGGTCTCTCAAAAAAAAATTAAAAATAAAAGGGTTATGAAGCAAAATCTGGGGGAGATGTAATAAACCTTGGAGAGATAAAGTGGAGAGAGATAAAGTATCAGCTAATCAGCTCCTAATTGCCATGTCACAGGCTGCGTTTGAATAATTATACTGTAGTTTGGAGCTGATTAGTTGGTACTTTAGCTCTCTCCACTTTATCACTTTCCAAGCCTTAGGACGTCTTCCACTTAGTATGCAGTAATATGAATGAAGTAAACAAAATAAATTGTATTCTTTTATGGCCTTTTCTGAGTGCATGCTCTGTCCCAGCATGCAATATATGATACATCCTTGCACTGTATTCAAATATTGCATTGTGATATTGGACGAATTTATCACATCGTGTCCACAATGCGGATTGTGATAAATATGCCCCTAAATGTGAGTCATTTAACATGGTACAGCTACATGAATATATACTGAACCCTGGTTCTATTTCTACTGTGTCTATACTGATGACATACAATTGTGCTAATATTACATTCATCTCCAGGACAAATGTGTACTGTTGTTATTTTATGTGCAACTTGTATATCACAGTTACAGTAATGCGAAGCCGCTTTACCTTTGGTTAGGACAAGTTCCTCTACTTTATTCATTATCAATTTAATAAATATACCAAGTGGTGTTTACACTTTTAGCTAGTGTCAATATGTTAATCATCATCACTTATTGTGAATCAACCCATGGCAGATTTGCCAAGTTCTGCAATATTGAAGAGAACCTAATAGGTTGCACCTTCATTAAGATGTGAGACTAAACTAACTGTGAAATTATTCCAACCCCTATGGCTACGCCATTCCTATTGGTTTTTCCCACAGTACAGTAGCATATTGCTAACAATGTTGGAGACTTTGGAACTTAAGATGCTTGGTACAGGACATCTCCACACTGTATGCCATATATCCCTTGGCCATGTAGCACAGTTCTGAAGAAGCATAAAGCCAAAAAAAAGACAGTATGGTACTGAGTAAAAACAGACATGGAACAGTGACGGATTGCACCTGGTCACAGCATTTTTTGCCAATGACAACCCTTAGTAGGCGTATCTGATAATGTAAAATACAGTAGAACACATGGACGTGCAGTCAGATTAGGCAGGGGAGGCAGAGCCTCCCCTGTCATACTCCCTGCCCTATCATACTTCCTGTCATGCTCCAGAGTTTTGATATAAAAACTGTGTTTTTATACATGTGTGCCTCCCCAGCCATTGACCTCACTGCACGTCACTGAGATAGAAGTCTGGTTATATTGCCTCCTGACAGTGACCAATATACTGTAGGTCTACAGAGAAAGGCTAATTTCATATCCGTTTTCAAACCGCTGAAATTTGTATGGTTGATTTGAAAAGTTACTTGAAAAAAATATATTATTATTCAAAAATGTAACATTAGTAAGGCTTCAGAGTCCAAACAAACCCTCTGGGTATCTGCATTTTTACTTACAATGAATATGATATTATCAACATGAAGCGTCTTCGTAATGTTATAAATATAAAAGCTCTTTGTAGAAAGCTGAATGTATGGGTCATGAAGTAGAATAGCAGCTGAATATAAGGGATAAAGACAGAACTAGCATGGGCATTGCTGAATATATCACTTTTAATAACTTCACTGTGTATGCCAGAGATAAAGAAACAGCTGGGATGCCACAGTAACGTATCTGCTAGAAATACACTGGATATATGGAATAGATTCTCTATGCAGGGACATTTCATACAGGAGTGGTCAGTTGCAGCAAATAGTACAGAGAGCACATGATCATTTATATAAAGTGTAAGTAACTTAAATGACATTGTTTCAAGCAGCAAGGAAATGTAATGCAGCATTTTATTATATTTCACTTTTAGATATATCTGTACATAAACTGCATTCTCCGATAGGAAACACATCATTTTATTAAAAGAAAATAAATCCATGTACCGTATATACTCGAGTATAAGCCGACCCGAATATAAGCCGAGGTACCTACTTTTACCCCAAAAAACTGGGAAAACTTATTGACTCGAGTATAAGCCTAGTGTGGGAAATGGCAGCAGCTGGTAGTGCCCCCAGTAGTAATTCCCCCTGGTTGTGCCCCCAGTAGTAATCCCTCCTGGTAGTGCCCCCAGTGGTAATCCCCCCTTTCAGTGCCTCCAGTAGTAATCCCCCCCTGGTAGTACCCCCAGTGGTAATCCCCCCTTTTAGTGCCCCCTGTAGTAATCCCCCACTGGTAGTGCCCCCTGTAGTACTCCTCCCCTGGTAGTTCCCCCAGTGGTAATCCCCCCTTTTAGTGCCCCCTGTAGTAATCCCCCCCTGGTAGTGCCCCCTGTAGTAATCCTCCCCTGGTAGTTCCCCCAGTGGTAATCCCCCCTTTTAGTGCCCCCTGTAGTAATCCCCCCCTGGTAGTGCCCCCTGTAGTAATCCCCCCGTGGTAATCCCCCCTTTTAGTGCCCCCTGTAGTAATCACCCCCTGATAATGCCCCCTGTAGTAATCGCCCCCTGGTAGTGCCCCCTGTAGTAATCGCCCCCTGGTAGTGCCCCCTGTAGTCGTCCCCCCCCTAGTAGAGACAGACGTGGTAAGAATAAAAAAAAAATGAACACCTGAAACTTTGCATGGGAGAGACGTCGTCATGATACAGTTGGTACATACAGTATTTCATCAGGATATTATATACCCAAAAGGCATCTGAAGGGGAAGAGGAGAAATTACTTTGCTATATATATATATATATATATATATATATATATATAAAGTTTGTCTAACATTTGAAAAACAGGGTGCCCTAGCAAGTGCGACCACAAAATTTAAATAAGTGACAGGCTTAATCCACGGCACTCAACCATCTGGGGTGCCCTTGGTATGTGACCACACCATCTGCATAAAAAATATCATACAAACTAGGCACTCACTTTGAATACAGGGAATATTGGTTCCAAGATATTGCAATAATTTGTTAAGCTGACCACCACTTCACAGTCATTCCCATCTGGCCAGTCCCTACACTGATTCTCAGATTAATGACCTTGGGCTCAAGCTTGCATATATTTAAACATGAATATGGGTCCTGGCTTAAAGAGACAGGACCACACCCAGGGATATCAATTAATAAGCACCTGGATATAGACAAAAAAAGTTTGTCTAACATTTGAAGAACAGGGTGCCCTATTTTGGAACCAACATTCCCTGTATTCAAAGGAGTTGCAGTTTGAAAACCAAGTGAGTGCCGTGTTTGTATGATATTTTTTATGTAGATGGTTGAGTGCCATGGATTAAGCCTGTCATTTATTTAAATTTTGTGGTCACACTTGCTAGGGCACCCTGTTTTTCAAATGTTAGACAAACTTTTTTTGTCTATATCCAGGTGCTTATTAACTGATATCCCTGGGTGTGGTCCTGTCTCTTAAGCCAGGACCCATATTCATGTTTGATTGTACTGTATGCAAGCTTGAGCCCAAGGTCATTTATCTGAGAATCAGTGTAGGGACTGGCTAGATGGGAATGACCGTGAAGTGGTGGCCAGCTTAACAAATTATTGCAATATTTTGGAACCAACATTCCCTGTTGAAGTTTGAAAACCAAATGAGTGCCGAGTTTGTATGATATCTTTTATGTAGATGGTGTGGTCACATACCAAGGGCAGCCCAGATGGTTGAGTGCCGTGTATTAAGCCTGTCATTCATATATATATATATATATATATATATATATATATTGAGGATTCTGTCTTTGAACCTTATAAATACCCCTGCCTATACCTTCTAATATCCTTCCTATAAACCTCTAAGGATGACGCTAATTTTTGTACGCAGTCATACAGTAAATAAAGACTCCAGACCTAGAACCTGTGGTTCCAAAGCACAAAGTATTATTCAAGTAAAAGTACAGCAGTTACACGCTATGATCCTCATATAATTTAGCGCAAAGAGATTATACAGACCCAAGTACAATTATACATACGCAGCGCTCTCTGGTCCAGATGTTAGGCATCAGCAAGAAACCCCTCGTCAATCAGCATTCAGCATGAAGACTAGGAACCCAGGGTCAGAGCACACATATTTATACCCCCCAGGAATAAACAACACAATAGAGAAGTTTGTTGCTAATACCATTGGTCCTAAAGGAGAGGGCATATGTTACAAGGCATTTAACAGGTTGGTTCAAATAGACACAATCCAGCCTCTAACAACTGGTGGTCTCTGGTTTCCCGCCTCATGCAAATCCTAACAGTTGTTCTTATAATGTACATTTTGTTGCTTGAAGTCTCTGCAGTCCATAAGTTGAGAATGCATGTTGCGATCTCTCCACCGATATTACCGGAATACTGTTGAGAGAGTACGCATCAGTACAATACCAAACATGGCTTACTTATCACGTATAAAACCTTAGTTACGAAATAACCTTTATTTCCTAGCAATGATAATAAATGTGCATACTCGAATCTTATACCTTAAAGCTTATGGAACCTTGTATGTGAATATGTAATGTGTGAGTATGTGGGGTTTGATGTAAAGACGCTAGTTAACTTGGGGCAGATGCATGTGCATGGAGCTAATATTCAGCGTTTTCATACAGGATCTAATGCAGTCGCTAATATGCGACTAGTTAACAGCGCAATTGTGCGTATTAATGTGTGTATGAGAACACCTAGCAGTGTGGAATGCTGAGCATTATAGTTCCATGACTTGCTCATGCCCCAGCAGCCCACACCCTTTTCAGGCTCCAAAATACTGGTCTTTGTTCTCCCAGGGCCTGTGTGGATGCAAATTAGCACAGCTACAAGACCCAAACCTCAGATAACACTCTTGGCTTTGAAGGTATTTTATTGTAGGAAGCCTGCTAATGTAAGGTGCTACAAACGACCCTCTTCCTGTATTCGAGCAGGGCCACCTGGAGTGAGAGCAGACGTTATGTCCATGAAGCATCACAGGCTAGTTGTCACGTGGCCATTTGCTCTGTTTAGCTAATGCAATCCAATTTTGACATACTGTACAGCCATTTCTTAAATATATCCTTTAGGGAAATTATAATAATACACACACTTTATCCAGAGCACCCAAACTACGTAAAGTCATGAAATGGGCTTTTGATGAATTGACATAACTTATGGCGATGGTCACAGTTGCAATCGCATGATGCTAATAGTAATATCGCCACATGTACTAAAGTGTGAGTTTATCTAAAATGGCGCTTAGGCGGCCATTCGCAAAATGGCATCTTACGATCTCATTTCCAAGATGGCGTCTTGCAGCCAGTCGCAAGATGGCGTAGCTGCGATCCAATTTTAAACTGATCTTGTTCTAAGCCAATTATCCAGCTTCGACAATATGTATATATATATTTATTTTTTACCGTGGTTGCTATATTTTACATGTACTTACCCGTTACATTGGGAATGACAGATATTCTTTTGGGAAGGGTCATGCTATAAGCTATTTTTTTTAATTTTATGTATTTGTTCACTTTTTCACATGGGGGTAGCATGTCAGAGCATGTCAGTCTGATTCATGCTCCACTGTAGTTCTGTACCAGTGCATCATTTCCAATAGATCGTTATTATCATTAATCTATTGATATAGTATTATAGGTAGATGTGCACTGACCCCCGTGTTTTGGTTTTGGATCTGGATCTCCCCTGGTTTTGGAGCTGGATTGGTTTTGCCAAAAATTTATCCATGTTTTGTTTTTCGGTTTTGGTTTTGGAGCTGGATTTTTTCTTAAGAAATCATAAAAACAGCTAAAATCACATAAAATGGGCCTTTTTTGTTCCTACAGTATTATTAACCTCAATAACATTTATTTCCACTCATTTCCAGTCAATTTGACCACCTCACAGCTCACAATATTGATTTTTTTATTTAGGGCCAAAAGTTTGCATCCATCTAGCTGGCTCAAAACTGCTTGTTCAATAGAGTTGAGGACTGTGCAAAGATGATGTTTGGGGTATCCCTTGAGGATTGAATAATTGATAGTTGGCGCAGCCTCTGACTGAAGTAAGAAGAGTTGATACTTGATAATTTGTGCAGCCCCTGGCTGAAGAATTAATAATTGGTGCAGCCCCTGGCTGGATTGATAATTGGTGCAGCCCCTGGCTGGCTGAAGAATTGATAATTTGTGGTGCAGCCCCTGGCTGAAGAATTGATAATTGGTGGTGCAGCCACAGGCTGAAGAATTAATAATTGGTGCATCCCCTGGCTGAATTGATAATTGGTGCAGCCCCTGGCTGGCTGAAGTATTGATAATTGGTGGTGCAGCCCCTGGCTGGCAGAAGAATTGATAACTGGTGGTGCAGCCCCTGGCTGAAGAATTGATAATAGGTGGTGCAGCCCCTGGCTGAAAAAATGATAATTGCTGGTGCAGCCCCTGGCTGAAGAATTGATAATTGGCAGTGCAGCCCCTGGCTGAAGAATTAATAATTGGTGGTGCAGCCCCTGGTTGAATTGATAATTGGTGCAGCCCCTGGCTGAATTGATAATTGGTGCAGCCCCTGGCTAGCTGAATTATTGATAATTGGTGAAGCCCCTGGCTGAAGAATTGATAGTTGATAATTAATTGTTGATGCAGCCTCCGGGCTGAGTAGTAGTGGAATACAGAGCTATGATTAATTCTGCAACAGCCACGAGACCTAGAACTCTTGGCAAGTTGCGGCCATTACAGTCTTGAGGGCTGGTGAGGAGTAACAACAGATGACCTTTGGGCCATAATGCAGGATGCGGCCTTTGGGCTGTGTAGCAGCCTTAAGAGCTGAGAACCCTTGGCTGAATATAACTGTTGTGCTACTTGTGCCATTGGGTTGACACAATGAGCAACAATTGGTTCAGAAATTTCTATAAAAAAATTAAAAGGGCATTCAGGAGATGCTGTCTGTGGCCATTACAATTTCTGGACATTTATAAACCATAACATTAAAAATGTCAGGCAGCAATGCCCCAACCAGCACATAATGGAAAGGAAAAAGGTGCAAGATGGAATTGTCCTTGGGCCCTCCAACCCACTCTTACGTTGTATATATGAAACAGGACATTCACATTTAACAAACCAATCACTTCATCGACAGGGACTGCAACTTGTGGCTGAAATGATCGGTTTGTTTGGACCCCCCACAAAACAAGCTGCCAATGCGCAGTGGACATTGGTGGCAATGATCCCATACACAAACTGGCTTTACAATATATTAGATTAGATGTCGTCATCGTCATCCCCATCAGTGTGTGCATCCTCTTCTTCACACAATATGAATTTGTCCCCGCTGGAATCCACCATTACAGAGTCAGACACTAATGTCTTTTTTGGACTTAAGTGCTGGTAAAGATCTTCCTCTTGGAATTTGTAATTCATTTTGATGAACATCATCTTTTCCACATTTTGGGGAAGTAACCTTCTACGACGATCACTGAAAAGGTGTCACGTCTGAGACTAGAGAAGAGGACATGGTGGGCCTAAGTTGGGGAAAGAAGCGGAGACGAGTTGCCTGGATGTACGTTCTCCTCATCCACAGGTCTTGAGTGTTGGCGAGACCTGGGCAAAGGTGCCGAGTCTAAGCCACAGGATGGTGTTCGCCAGTGACCCCCCCCAATTGGGATATGGGCTTAGCTGCACCCCGTGAGCAGGTCGCGGTCCTTTGTCCAGGTACCCAAGCCCTGCAGGGATAGAGACACTACACCCATGGCCCAGCGAGGATATGCCTGCAAGGCACCAAACAGTCCCTTAAAACACTGCTGCACGGGTATTCACCAGAGACGGGAGGCACACAGGTAGAGATGGTATACACTGCAGCACGGATATTCACCAGAGACGGGAGGCACACAGGTGGAGATGGTATACACTGCTGCACGGATGTTACAGAGATGGAAGGCACACAGGTAGAGATGATAACACTGCTGCTACAAGGAAGGTTAGGAACCTGGACCGGGAACTCACTATAGCACGCTAGGAGACAACCGTTGTTCAGGCAATTTCCTGGAACCTGTGGAACAGTTTTATACCCAGGGGAACCCTTAGACAGGTGCACAGCATCAGCTGATCACGGACCTATCAGGGAGAAGGATACAGTCACATGGGCCGACTGTCATGGCGACGCCCATGTCCGGACTTGCGATGCCGGACACCAGCCCACCAGGAAGCCACTGCATGCGGGGAGAATACTCAGCTTCTCCCCCGCCGTCGCGCAAGCTGCCCGACCACCCAGGATGACAGGGGAAGCCGGCGGCGTGGTAAGTGGGAGCCGATCCCCGGCTTACTCTTAAGCGAATATTCTTGGAAGATAACCAAACCCTGTCCCCAACTCTCAACAGTGGAACAGCCAAACGTCTTCTGTCCGCAAATTTCTTGTAATTCCTTGAAGATTGCTTTAGGGATAGGTGAATTTTATTCCATAAAACTGAAAAGGATTGGATCTCCTGATTCACAGCCGGGACATCTATAGATGGAAGATTCTGGAAATCTGGAACTCGTGGATGTCTACCAAAAACCGTAAAAAAAGGAGTGGATTTAGAGAAAGAATGGAATTTAAAATTATGAGAGAACTCTGCCCATGGTAGGAGGTCCACCCAATCATCCTGGGAAGATGACACAAAGAGCCTAATGAAGGTCTTCAGCTCTTGATTGACCCTTTCCGTTTGACCATTCAACTGTGGGTGGTAGGCTGAGGAAAAGTTCAGTTTAATTCCACAGGTGTTACACAGGGCTCTCCAGAATTTGGCTGTAAATTGAACACCTCGATCAGAGACTATTTCCTTGGGGAGACCGTGTAATCTGAAGATGTCTCGAATAAAAATTTTTGCTATTTGAGGAGCAGAAGGAAGGCCAACGAGCGGGATAAAGTGTGCCATTTTAGAAAAGCGATCCACGACCACCCATACCGTGTTTTGCCCCTTGCACCGAGGTAATTCAGAAATAAAATCCATTGAGATGTGGGTCCATGGAGCAGCTGGGATAGACAAGGGATGAAGAGGACCAACCATCTGTCTACGCGGAGTTTTATGTTGGGCGCATTTGATACAGGAGCGGACAAACTCCGTGACATCCTTCTTCATGGTCGGCCACCAGTAAGATCGAAGTAAGAACTGGTAGGTTTTGGTGATTCTAGTGTGACCTGCAAACAAGGATGCATGAGCCCAAACCAGCAATTTTTTACGTAAATTAGGAGGTACAAAAATTTTCCCAGGTGGTAGAGATACTACTTGAGTAGGAGCAAACACCATTGGGTCTAAAATGGGACGAACTTGAGAACACTCCTCCTCCTCCAACTTGGTCATAAAGGAGCGAGATAATGCATCAGCTTTTTTGTTCAACACACCTGGACGAAACTGAAGTTTTAAATCAAACCTAGAAAAGAAAAGTGACCATCGTGCCTGCCTGGCATTCAACCGGTGTGCAGTTTGCAGATAGATTAGATTCTTATGGTCTGTAATAATCGTAACAGGAAATTTAGCCCCTTCAAGAAGATACCGCCATTCCTCAAAGGCTAAACGCATAGCTAACTGTTCTTGGTCGCCAATAATATAATTCCTTTCTGCAGGAGAAAATTTACGGGAGAAAAATCCACAGGGATGAGTCTTCCCGTCTTCAGCAGTCTGAGATAATACCGCCCCTACTCCAACAGAGGATGCGTCCACCTCCACAATGAACGGTTTGTCAATTCGCGGCTGGCAGAGAATTGGAGCTCCCGAAAAGGCTCTTTTTAGGCTTTGAAAGGCTTGTACTGCTGGAACAGACCATTTAGAAGGATTGGCTCCTTTCCTTGTGAGGGAGGTAATGGGTGCTACCAGTGTAGAAAAATGTGGAATAAGTCTCCTATAATAGTTTGTGAATCCTAAGAAACTCTGAGTACCTTTTAAAGAAGTAGGTAGGGGCCACTCCGAGATTGCTTTTAGTTTATCAGGATCCATCTGGAGACTCCTCCCAGAGATTATATGACCCAGAAAAGGTACCGACGTTTGATTAAACACACATTTGGATAGTTTCCCAAAGAGGTGATGAGCATGAAGGCGGGACAATACCTCCCGTACATGAAGATGATGGTTCTGTAAGTCTCTGGAAAAAATTAAGATGTCATCGAGATAAATCACAACAAATTTATGAAAAATATCCCGGAAGACCTCGTTGACATAGCCTTGAAAAATAGCTGGTGCATTGCAAAGACCGAAGGGCATTACAAGGTACTCGAAGTGCCCACCTCTGGTATTGAACGCGGTCTTCCACTCGTCCCCCGCTTTAATTCGAATCAAGTTATACGCGCCACGTAGATCCAGCTTGGTGACAACTTGAGCCCCTTGGACTTTGTCAAAACGTTCAGAAATTAAAGGTAAGGGGTACCGATTTTTTATGGTGATCTGATTTAAGCCTCGGTAGTCTATGCACGGACGGAGTCCTCCATCCTTTTTCCCTACAAAAAAGAAACCTGCCCCTGCAGGAGAAGAAGAGGGCCGAATGAACCCTTTACCAAGGTTTTCCTTAATGTATTCTTCCATGGCCGCGGTCTCAGGCACGGACAAGGGGTAAACACGGCCACGTGGAGGACTTTTCCCGGGAAGTAAATCGATAGCGCAGTCCCATGGTCGATGTGGAGGAAGTACATCTGTGGCTTGTTCACAGAATACGTCGGCAAACTCTTGATAAGCCTCGGGCAACCCCGTCTGGGAGGGGTGTCTAGGAGACTCAGGACGGAGGAACTTTTTAGCTGGGTTGGAGACCGTTACTTGGTTACATACTGGAATGACCATGGCCAAACAGTTTTGAAAACAATGTGAGCCCCAGGACAAGATTTGCATAGCATCCCAGTCGAAGACTGGATTGTGTTGTTTCAACCAGGGCAATCCTAATATCAGCTCATAGGAGGATTCGGGTAAAATTCTAACATTTCCTGATGTAAGCATCCAACTCGGACAGTCACAGGATAAGAAAGCGAAGAAATGGGTAGCCCCACCAGCGTTTTACCATCAAGTCCAGACAGTAACAATTTATTAGGTAGGGGAACAACTGGAACACCCAAAGTGTGAATCAATTTCTCTGAAATATAATTACCAGCGGCTCCAGAATCAATTAAAGCATGGACCTTTCTTGTCCTGGACTTATGGGAAAGCGACACTACTAGAAGACTTTCTGATAATTGGGATGGCTTGAGAATGACCCCCAACTGAATGCTCCCTACTTCAGTCAGGGTCTCGCATTTCCCGCAAGTAGAGGACAATTCTTCAAAATGTGGCTAGGTGCAGCGCAAAAAATACACAGCTTATTTTGGAAGCGTCTATTGCGCTCTGCCGGGGTGAGTTTAGTTCTATTGACCTGCATCGGTTCCTCTTCCATAGCTGAGGTGGGCATAGACGGACTGGCAGCAGAAGGACGGACAGGTAGACGTTCACCTCTTTCCCTACTAGCCCACCTTTCCCGGTGACGAAGATCAATTTTGATGCAAAGAGAGATCACGTCAGCGAAGGATTCTGGCAAATCCCTGGAGGCAAGTTCATCCTTCATCCTCTCAGAGAGTCCATGAAGGAAGGACGCCTTAAGAGCTTCCTCGTTCCATTTTAATTCTGATGCCAGGGTCTGAAACTGGACTACATACTGCCCTACGGATCGTGCGCCCTGACGCACACGGAGAAGATCAGAAGATGCAGATGCAGAACGGCCTGGCTCATCAAAAATTCTCTTAAATGCTAAAATGAATTCCTCGTAAGTAGATACGATGGGGTCAGCCCGTTCCCATAGAGGGGAGACCCAGTCTAGCGCTGCTCCTGTTAACAGGGATATAACATATGCCACTTTTGCCCGAGACGTGGGGAAATTCTGGGGAAGGCACTCAAATTGGATCTCACATTGGTTAATGAATCCGCGGCACCGCCAGGGATCACCATCAAACCTTTCTGGAGTAGCTAACTGGAGTCGGGGTTTGGGGGTAGGAGCCACCAGTGGAGGAACTGATGGAGGAGGTGCGGGAGTTGCAACCGGAGGAGCCGGAAGAATAGAGGCCAATGTGGTTTGTATAGAAACCAGTTGCCTCGAGAGCTCCTGTAAGTACTGAGCCACTTGTTGTTGAGCCGCCTCTTGGTTGTCCATCCGAGAGGTCAACTCTTGTAGAGACCCAGTACCTTGGGATCCTGCAGCCTCCATTGGGCCAGAACAAACTGTCACGTATGAGACTAGAGAAGAGGACGTGGTGGGCCTAAGTTGGGGAAAGAAGCGGAGACGAGGGGCCTGGATGTACGTTCTCCTCATCCACAGGTCTTGAGTGTTGGCGAGACCTGGGCAAAGGTGCGGAGTCTAACCCTCAGGATGGTGTTCGCCAGTGACCCCCCCAATTGGGATATGGGCTTAGCTGCACCCCGTGAGCAGGTCGCGGTCCTTTGACCAGGTACCCAAGCCCTGCAGGGATAGAGACACTACACCCGTGGCCCAGCGAGGATATGCCTGCAAGGCACCAAACAGTCCCTTAAAACACTGCTGCACGGGTATTCACCAGAGACGGGAGGCACACAGGTAGAGATGGTATACACTGCGGCACGGATATTCACCAGAGACGGGAGGCACACAGGTGGAGATGGTATACACTGCTGCACGGATGTTACAGAGATGGAAGGCACACAGGTAGAGATGATAACACTGCTGCTACAAGGAAGGTTAGGAACCTGGACCGGGAACTCACTATAGCACGCTAGGAGACAACCGTTGTTCAGGCAATTTCCTGGAACCTGTGGAACAGTTTTATACCCAGGGGAACCCTTAGACAGGTGCACAGCATCAGCTGATCACGGACCTATCAGGGAGAAGGATACAGTCACATGGGCCAACTGTCATGGCTGCGCCCATGTCCGGACTTGCGATGCCGGACACCAGCCCACCAGGAAGCCACTGCATGCGGGTAGAATACTCAGCTTCTCCCCCGTTGTCGCGCAAGCTGCCCGACCACCCAGGATGACAGGGGAAGCCGGCGGCGTGGTAAGTGGGAGCCGATCCCCGGCTGAGCCCTGACACAAGGTTTCCGTTTGCGCCGAAAACTCTTTCAGCTTACACACTGGAGGGTGGGCAACTTAAGTACAGCAAAGCCAGTTTGTGTAAGGTGCTCCAACTTACCTCTTTTTCCTGCCAGTAGTGAAATGGACTGTCTGACATGCCTATTTGGATGCTTTCCCTAAAATAGTCATCCACCATTCTCTGAATGTTGACTGTTTCAGACACAGCCATGGTAGACATGTCACTCATTGTAGGCAGTTCTTTCAGACCCAACCAGATGTCTTTAGATTTTGCTGACTGATCTGCATCATCACCAGCAGTGGGTCTCTTAGGAAAATGTAACTTTTTTCCTGGCAGCTGTAGAAACTGAAGGAGGAGATGCTGCCGTGTCACGTTCTGCTTGAGCTGACAATTTTTTCTCCACCAGCTCTTTGCATCTTTTCCAATTTATGTCCATCGTAAAGAAAGACACAAGGTATGACTTAAACCTAGGTTCAAGTATGGTCACAAAAATCTAGTGATCTGATTTCAAGAGATTGACAACCCTTGGATCCTGTCAAAGCTTGATCTACAAGTCCCACATACTGAGCGGAATCACTCTGTTTCAGCTCCTCTTTCAGTTTCTCCAGCTTGTTTTGCAAAACTCTGATTAGGGGAATGACCTGACTCAAGCTGGCAGTGTCTGAACTAACTTCATGTGTGGCAAGTACAAAGGGTTTGAGAACCTTGTGCAACATGGAAATTATTCTCCACTGGGCTTGACAAAGGTGCATTCTTGCTCCTCTCCCTATGCTGAAGCATATAGACGGTAGAATTCCACCTAGTTACTACCTCTTGCTTCAGCTGATGGCAGGGCAAATTCAACAGTTCTTGATGGTGCTGCAATCTTCGACATGCCGTTGCTGAATGTCAAAAATGCCCAGAAATCTTTTGGTCCACCAAGAGCATCTCCTGCACGCCCCTATCATTTTTAAAAAAATGTTTCACCACCAGATTAATTGTGTGAGCATAACATGGGATGTGATCGAATTTTCCCAAATGTAATGCTCACACAATATTGCTGGCATTGTCAGAAATCACAAATCCTGAGCAAAGTCCAAGTGGGGTAAGCCAATGATTTCCCTGAGTTTCTCTCAGAGGTTCTCAGAGGTATGCCTTTTACTGAAACCGGTGATACACAGAGTAGCCTGCCTCCGAATGAGCTGGCATTTCTTAGCTGTTGCTGCTGTTTGCACTGTTGGAGGCAATACACCTACCCAGTGGGCTGTCACAGTCATGTAATCTTTAGCTTGCCCTGTCCCACTTGTCCACATATCTGTGGTTAAGTGGACAGTGGGAACAATGGCAATTTGGAGGACATTAATAAGTTTTTTTTTAATGCCCTTGTACATATCGGGAATTGCTATTCTAGAGAAGTGGAATCTAGAAGGCACATTGTAGCGGGGACACAGGACCTCCATTAACTGGGTAAAACCCACTGCATTAATGGCGGATACTGGATGCACATTTAATACCAGCATAGCTGTTATGGCATCAGTAATCTGCTGTGCAACTGGGTGTTTGTTGTCATACTTGTTTGCCAATGCAATGGATTGTGTGATAGTCAATTGTTTGGTCATACTTGAACTACTAAGAGTAGTCTTCTTCCTGGTCCCCTTCTGGGATGAAGATCCAGTCATAGCAGCAGCAGGTGTAACACTCAAGGATCCTTCTGAGGAACAACGGGTAGGAGAGCAGTCAGTCCTTATGATATTGGATGCAGGACTACTTCCGATCATGAATGAGGATGTTAATGATGATGCAGGTGTTGGCGGTGGAGATTGCAGGTGCTTGGATCCAGATAGGAGCAGCTTGGTGACACTGGACTGATTGTTGTTTTACTTTTTTGACCCCAAAGTTTCAATACCCTTTCCGATTTGATGAATGCGCTGCAAGTGATGTAACAGAGCGGAGGTTCCAAGATTGTTAAGGTCCTTTTCCTCTACTCACTGTTACTTGGCAATGGTCACAAATGGCTTGGCAAAAGTTGTCTGGATTTTGATGGAAATACAGTAATTCCACACATAAGAAGTGGATTTTTTGGCAACAATGGGATATATCCCAGCATGTGCAACAACAACAACTGTTGCCTGATTTACAGTTTTTGCACAAACATCCTCGCCATCATCAACATCCTCATCATCCTTGTTGTTATCACCAACTACATAAATATCCTCCTTGTGCAATTCTACAGAAGCATCCTTGATTTCTACATCAGAAGAAGGCACATAATTGGTGGAATGAGGATCCTCTTCAAGTACAGTATTACTAGAAAGTCAGGCTCACACATGGCAACAGCGGACACACCTGGACTCTCCTCGGGGATTTGTGATTTTTCAGAGCACACAGTTGGTTTCGGTGTCTTACTCATCTTAACTATTTTTTTTTTTGTACCTCTCCTACAAGCAGAGGGGCTTAAATCATCACTACAACCACCAGTCATAAATAATAAAAGCCAAGGCCTTATGCTTTCCTTGCCACTTCTTGTAGTAAATGGCATATTGCAATTTTTTGTTTCTCTTAAAGCTGACTTAGCTTTAAATTTTCTCTGCTTTAACAGGGTAAAAGTTGATTATTTTAGCCTGACTTAAGCCCTGGTACATCGGCCTTCATAGATGATGTTGACGACTTTGCATCGTCATCATGACTGCTGCCGGCAGCTACAACACTGGTATGTGGATGCTGCTCTCCAGTCATGTGACTGTCCTCCATGCTCACATAGCAACATAGTGAAATAATTGGTAACATTGAGTAACATGAGACCCATACGCACAGTTAAGGCAGGTTAGACCTCAGTCAGGAATTGCTTCCTTCAATGCACAATATGAGGCCTCAGGCTGCGTATGGTATCACAGTGGCTAATTTAAGCACGCCCCTGCAATGCCATCCCATCGTACTGGCACGTCTGAGTTTGCCCGAATACTCCCTGTCACCACCCACAAATGGCACTTCCTGTCAATCACGCTGCCATGGGTCTGCGTAGCCTCTGTGATCGCAGTGGCCAGCTCGCACACGTGCACTGCGATGCATGCACAGTACGCAAAAATCGGACAAATGTGTGTGTATAAGCAACTGCGATCCTTGCTGAATCAGGCCCACAATTTGTACATCCAGTTTTCCTCCCTCTTCTTACCTCATCCACACCATGACCATCTTTTCTTCAAATTCTCCCTTCACTCATTGTCTTCCTATTCCTTTATTCTGCCCCATGTTCCCACCTCTATCGTTCCCACCTAGTCTCTACCACCTCCTTCTCCCCTTCTTTGTCCTCTATCTGTATTCCTCCCATCTGCTTCCCTCCTCTCCTGTCACTCCATTTTCATTCTCTTCTACCCCACTGTGGTCCTACTACCCCACCACTAAGCCCTGCACCCCACCCTCCTCTCCCTGTCACCATACCACACCTCCATCTGCATCACACTAAACTTCCTACCTCGTATAGGTTCCCTTCCTAGCTCAGGTGCCCACACTATCCCAACACTCTGCTTTCCAAATTAATATCACCTCAATGCTACAGCAACCCAAATAATCCTATTCACACTACCACTACCTCAGTCCCTTTCTCCTGTGCCCTCTGGAATGCCAGATCTCTGTAAAAAACTGGTCCCAATCCATGACCTTTTCATCTGCAACTCCCTGAATCTCCTAGCCATTACTGAAACCTGGTTTTCTCCCTCTGACACCACTTATCCTGCAGCTCTCTCCTCTGGGGGCCTCACATTCTCCCACAACACCCACCTGGGGGTCTCCATGGTGGTGGCATTGGGGTCCTTCTACCCCACAGTTACTCCTACCAACTCATACCCTCAGAACCATCCCATAAATTTTCTACATTGAGGTTCATGCCGTACACCTCTTGCAACCAGTACACCTAGGAGTAGCTGTCATTTACCGTTCCCCTGGCTCTACTTCCAAATTCCTTGACAACTTTGCTTCCTGACTCCCTCACTTTCTCTCTTCAGATCTTCCCTCTATTATCTTAGGTGATGTCAATATCCCTATTGATGTCCCTACACAATCATCTGCCTCTAAACTCCTTACTCTCACATCTTCATTTGGTCTCTCCCAAAGGACCACCTCACCCTCCCATGTGAGTGGCCACTTACTTGATCTGGTTTTCACTCACTGTTGTGATATTACTGACTATTCCAACTCCATATTTCCCCCTCTCTGACTATCACCTTCTCTATTTTAACCTATCACTCTCTCCTTCACCTTTGCCTGCAAAGGCTACCATTACTAAGCATAACATTGATGCTATTGACACAGTTTCCATATCCTTTCTACTCGACTCTCTTCTCTCCCCTAATTTTTCTCTTTCCTGCCCTAAACAAGCTGCTTCTCTATACAATGCCTCCCTTACTTCTGCTCTGGACTATTTACTGCGGTGATCACTACTCACCCTTGTAGATTCACACCTCAACACAGGCATTCCAAATGCACCAAATACCTACAAAAGTGTTCACAAACCACCAAGCAACAGTGGAGGAAATCACACTCTAAGGGTGACTTCCTCCATTTCAAATGCCCAGCCCTTCCACACTCTCTGTCGTTGACTTTGCCACCTACTTTACATGTAAAATTTAATCCATACATCAGGACATCATGTCCCACCAAACCCCTAGCACTCCACCCCCTCCCTTCCCTTATAATTTTTCCTCATCCATCTCACCAACTCTGATATCTTTCTCCCCTGTATCAGGAGAGGAGGTCATGGCCCTCTTCCAGTCATCCCCCCTTGACCCTATCCCATCCCGGCTCCTCCACTACCTCTCCTTCTGCCTGTTCCCATCTTGCCCAAATCCTTAATCTCTCCCTCTCATCAGACATTGTCCCTTCTGCAAAAGTCAGCAATGACTTTCTTGCTGCCAAATCCAAGGGCCACTACTCTCTGTGCATTCTTCTTGAGCTCTACGCTGCTTTTGACACTGAGGACCACCCTTTCCTCATGCAAATCCTTCACTCCCTTGGTCTACATGACACTGAGCTCTCCTGGCTGTCCTCCTACCTCTCTGACCATTCCTTCTCTGTCTCCTCTCATGGCTCCTCTCCCCCCCCCAGTTCCACTAGAGGTAGGTTTTCCCCAAGGTTCTGTTCTTGGTCCTCTCCTATTCTTCCTCTATACATCTTCTTTAGGTAAACTCATCAGCTCATTTGGCCTCCAATATCATCTCTATGCTAATGATACTCAGATCTACCTTTCCTCCCCTGACCTCTCACCCTCTCTCCTCACTCATATCTCCAACTGTCTCTCTGCTATCTCTTCCTGGATGTCCAGTGCTTTCTTAAACTTAACATGTCGAAGACTGAGATAATCATCTTCCCATCCTCCCGCATAACCTCACTTGCCACATTATCATTACATATTAACGGCACAACTATTTCCTCTAGCCCCCAAGTGTGCTGTCTTGGAGTTATCCTTCACTCCTCCCTCTACTTCAAACTACATATTTAGTACTTCTCGCAGTCCTGCCACTTCCATCTCAAAAATATTTCCAGGATCAGACCCTTTCTCACTCTGGAGCCAACTAAGACCCTCATCCACTCACTGGTCATCTTCAGATTGGACTATTGTAACCTCCTCTTATCTGGCCTCCCTGGCTCCCACCTCTCTCCACTCCAATCTGTCCTCGATACTGCTGCTTGGCTCATCTTCCTCTCCAAACATTCTACATCTGCCTCCCCACTCCTACAAACACTGGCTCTCCTTCCCCTTTAGAACCCATTTCAAGGTTCACACTCCTGCCTGCCCACTTTGCTCAATAAATACATGCCACCTCTTGACAACTGATTACTTCCTCCCACCACCCCCCTCCAAAATTTTGCCTGTGCTGCTCCCTACCTCTGGAACTCTCTCCCTCTCCCTATCAGACTCTCCACCTCTCTACAAATCTTGAATTAGGCTCTAAAGACCCACTACTTCATCAAAGTCTTCCAGCTCTCATCCTAACCCGCTGCTCCATGCTTCTTCCGCACTGTCTACCCCTTCTGTGTCACCCCTCCCCTTTAGAATGTAAGCTCTCACGAGCAGGGCCCTCTCCTCTAATGTGCTTCTCTTCCCCTCACTCATACGATCGTCTATTCCTAACTCCCCACAAGGGCATCTAACACTTGGTTGCTGATGCCCTGCTGCTTATTTGAGTGATATGATTGCTATTGCAGCAATGTTTGTAAACTATGTCCTTGGCCTGCATTGTATTGCACTGTAAGTCACTGTTTTCTCGAGGCGCTGAGGAACCCTTGTGGTGCCATATAAATTAGAGATGTGCGGAGACCCCCGTGTTTTGGTTTGGTTTTGGATCTGGATCTACCCTGGTTTTGGATCTGGATTGGTTTTGCCAAAACATCACCTCCGTGTTTTGCTTTCGTGTTTTGGTTTTGGATCTGGATTTTTTCTTAAAAAATCATAAAAACAGCTAAAATCACATAAAATGGGCCTGTTTTTGTTCCTACAGTATAATTAACCTCAATAACATTTTTTCCAGTAATTTCCAATCAATTTTGACCACCTCACAATATTATTTGCTTCATCTAGTTAAGGCCAAAAGGTTGCATCCAGCTAGCTGGCTGAATAAGCTAAGTGACACAGTGGGCGGCACTAACATGTGGCAGTTCAGTTTCTGATTTCCAACACGGATGCATTGTGTTATACAGTGTGGGTTGGATACACCAATAATGCACTTACTGTGACAGCAGTGTCGGCAGTGTGGAGTTGCTGATGGTGTCCTCAGTACATGGAATGGCAGTGCTGCGGTGCTGGCAGTGTTCTCAGTGAAGGGTACCAGTGATGTCAGCAATGCGGGGGTGCCAGCGGTGTCTTTAGTGCAGGTTTGCTGGCTGCGTCGGCAGTGCGGGGGTGCCAGTGGTGTCTTAGTGCAGGTTTGCTGGCTGTGTCGGCAGTGAGGGGGTTGCTGGTGGTGTCCTCAGTACATGGAATGACAGTGTTCTCAGTGAAGGGTACCGGCGGTGTCGGCAGAGCGGGGCTGCCAATGGTGTCCTCATTGCAGCTTTGCTGACTGTGTCGGCAGTGCAGGGGTGTTCCCAATGCAGAGTGCCGGCGGTGTCAGCAGAGCGGGGGTGCCAGCGGTGTCCTCAGTGTGGGAGAGTCGGCAGTGTGGGGGTCGCTAACGGTGTCCTCAGTATGTTGGGCAGCAGTGCAAGAGTGTCGGCAGCAGTGGTGTCGGCAGCGGGGGAGGCTGCCAGTGGGGGATGCTGGCGGTGTCGGCAGTGGGGGGTGCCAACGGTGTCAGGTGGCGGGGGATGGCGGGCGCCATCTTCTTTTCCTCTTTTGTGCTGTTTTCAATGGGCTTAACACTGATTGGCTGAGAGCCGTGACAGATGGCTCTCTCAGCCAATCAGCATTAAGTCTGCTCAAAATAAAACTTCGCGACTCGACTGAGGGGTCGCGAGGTTTTGCCTCGGGTCAGGGATGCGGGCCAGGCAGGGAGATCCAAGCTGTGCTCGGATCGCCCCGGATCCTCGAAATTCGGGTGGGTTCGGATCTCTGAGATCCGAACCCACTCATCTCTAATATAAATAAAGGATAATAATAATATTGTGTCCACTAGTTTGTGTTGCTTACTGCTATCTTTTCATCCAAGTATAACAGCAGCGTAACAGCACTTCCTGAGTCCCGATTATAATTTATCTAAACTTAAAGTACATCAAAATTTCCAATAAAAACAAGTCCTAAAGGTGTTAATAACCCAAAATATAGCTGATCACAATAGCAAATCAGCAGATGCCATATTGATTTTTATGTACTTTACAGTGCTCACATTGGTGAGCCTGATTCTGAGTGGAATGCCATCCCCATGCAATGTCAATGTTTACCTAGTTGAGCGATTATTTGCAACTACACATGTGCAAAGAATTCTGACCAACCCTGTACACACAAAGGTGCTGTAGTGATCGGGACAGATGGTGTCAGAAGGGTGGCAGCAAAGTGATGGGCATTTCTGGCCGGTCACTGTGTGGTGGATAGTAGTGTACTGGGCTGTTCAATGGGTGCATTATGGGAGTGTCATAGACTTGTCAGTGCTGTGTTCCCAGACGCCCAGACACAAGCATAGGGGGAAGTGGTCAGATAGAGAAATTGCCCCTGCCATAGGGTTGGTACAAGTGAAGATGGTAAGTGTGATGGTACACAAATGGTGGCGTATAAGGAACCACTGGCAGTGTAACAGATTGCAGAGATGCTGAGAGTGGGCATCTCAGTGTTTGCACATTTAGGCTTACACTAGTACACAGGGGAAGACTGAAACTAGCATTTGCATATTATCACTCTCGGCAACTCAGCCAACAGACGCAAGTGCGGACACAGTAGCAGGTACCACCGCTGAATCAGGCCCTGTGTGACAGTCTGAACTCTCTTTAGTGGCCACTGAATTTTTCTGCACATGCATAGTGTAAAATAACGCATTGTTATGTACGTAAGTAAGACTATTGCCCAGTGTAAAATCAGGCCCACATTGTGATATTATGTATCAACAAACCACTTCATTTAAAAATTTTAATAGAGTGAAATTCCTGATAAACCGCTTTTTGTGAAAACAGTTAAACTAATTAATGTACAGTATGTGAATCACAGATGACAAGATACATGTGTAGGTCAGACTGACCTAATGTTTTCCTTCCAGTCATTTTCAGGAAACCTATCAAAATAGGAAAAATGAACATTGCTAGAAATCATTTTGCAGGTATAACTATTACACTGCGGTCTTTGACAACATCTAAGATTTTGGTAAAAGTTTTAAATCACCCCAGTTCTAATGTATTAATGCAGAGGTTCTCAAAGTCGGTCCTCAGGACCCCACACAGTTCACAGTTTCCAGGTCACCCAGCAGGTGCACAGGTGTAGTCATTACACACTGATACATTTTAAAAGGTGGAGCTAATTATTTCACATGCGATTCTGTGAAGAGACCTGGAAAACATGCACTGTTTGGGGTCCTGAGGACTGAGTTTGAGAACTTGTGTACAGGTTGAGTCTCCCATATTCAAAATGCTTGGGACCAAGAGTATTTTGGATACCAGAATATTCCGTATTTTGGAATGTTTGCATTCCATATTGAAATGTCTTAAGAATAAGGCCCAAATCTAAACACAGAATGCATTTATGATTCATAATTCATAATACACACAGCCTGAAGGTAATTTTATACAATATTTTTAATCATTTTGTGGCTCAAACAAAGTTTGTGTACATACATGAAATTCATTTATGTTTCATATACACTTTATACACACAGCCTATAGGTCATTTTATACTTTATTTTTAATAATTTTGTGCCTTAAACAAAGTTTGTGTACACTGAACCATCAAAAAGCAAAGGTTTCACTATCTCAGTCAAGCTCAAAATATTCCATATTTTGGAATATTTGGATATGGGAGACTCAACCTGTATTAATGTAATGTATAAATTCTTATTGTATCTATTGTGGCAGGAGGATCACAAAGCCATAGTTGAGTAAATTGGCTCAGGATGGTTTTCAGGTGCAGAGTGAGTTGGGACATACTCACAGCCTGGTTACCTGGGTGTATGGCAGAGGCAGGGCCGTAACTAGGGTTGCACAGGGCACCGCAGGGCAGGGTGCGCTGTTTGGGCCTGTCACTTTTCCTGTTTGTTATCATTCTCACTTGTAGCTTCCTCTGATTTTATCCCCAGCATCTACTGGCCTCCCCTATCTCTTCCCTGGCCCTTCCCCATGAGGCCATGGCCCTTTTTAAGGTGCACTCTCTTATGTCCCTATTTAAAAAATGGGGGAGGGGGCACCAACTCTCTCTGGCACAGGGCACCAAAAAATCTAGTTATGGCTCTGAGCAGAGGTTCCCAAACGCGATCCAGTTCAGGTTTTAGAGGTATCTTTGCTTGAGCACAGGTGACTTAATTAGTACCTTAGTCAATTTGATTTAACCACTTCTGCTCAACCATGGATATTCCTAAAACTGGAACTGTTGGGTGCTTTGAAGGCTTCTGTTATATGGTGTTTGGCAGGTCTGGTCCAGGTTTTGCAGCTCGCTGAGATCAACAGCCAGGTAATAGTCAGCACCTTAAAGTTCTAATGAGCACAAAGGGCCCGATTCACTACCAATTGCGATTGCAATAGCGATTACGCATGCAGTCTCACTGCGATAGTATGCTAATCCATTGCGATCGCTATGCTGTCGCAGCATAACATAAGAATTCCCACTTTACCTTATCCATAATGTTTAGCAAGACTGCGAAACCATCGGTACAATCGAGTACCATCGAGTCGCACGCACACTTGCACAAGCTCTGACCTTACTCAGAAATTGCAAACTTCATCGCACGCTATGAGTGCTCAAGCTGCGTAAGACATTACAGTGGATAATTTATGCATGTCCCTGCAATGGCGTTCAAACGCACTGGCACGCCTGCATTACACCGACCACCCCCCATCACCTCAAACAAACAGCACTTCCTGTCAATCACCCTGCAACGGGTCTGCGTAGTTACTGCGATTGCAGTCCCGATCGCCATGGCCAGTTCGCTCACACACACTGCGATGCATAGGCATGCGCAGAACAAAACAATCAGGCAATTGCGTGCGTAATCACAGTTGCAATCAGTGATGAATCAGGCCCAAAGTTCAGGGCTCTTGATGCTGAACAAGTCGGACAGGCGATAGGCTGGGTGCGAGTGTGGTTAGCATCAGGGTGCCGGGATCTTGTGTACATTGGCTGCGACTAAAGGTGTAAACCCACTGCTGTGATTGCTTTATTATAAAAATATTGCAAAGCTGCTGTTGTGGAAGACCTGACGTTTGCTGTGCAGTAGCTGCTGAGTGGTGGTGAATAAAAATAACTACTGCTTTTACCACACCTGCTGGACCTGGTTCTTTCAAGTTGTCACATTTGTTGGCCTGTACTAGGACAATTTGCCAGAGGCATCCTGCGTGGCAGGGACCCGCCAGTGGGTGTACAGCAGCCGGGTTGGTGAGCAGCGTGGAGTGACCCGACAAAACGGTTTACATTTTGTTATGTTTTTTTAATCTTTTCGTATCTGTTGTTGTTCTCATGTATGAACTAGCAGAGAGAGAGTTACAAAAAAAAAAAGTCCAAAAGAATTATGGAGGAGGTCCTCTGGAGTATTACTATTGTGGCCGCAGGCCAGCAAGCTCACTTTCAAATGCTGTAACCCAAAATGCAGACTCATCTAGAAAGTAATAAGATGATGCATGTTGAGTTTGTCCTGCTTAAGAAAATGGTCTGGAGCCAAAGGGGCTGCAAAAAATGATGTTTAGGCGTTGAGAAATATTAAATTAAGTGCCATTGCTCAAGAATTGGTACTGATTTATACCTGTCTGGGCATACCTAAGGAGGTCTTAACTGATCAGGGAACCCTCTTTATGTCCAAACTGATGAATGACTTATGTTGGTTGTTAGGGGTAGAAAGGATAATGACTTTGGTATACCACCCGCTATCCAATGGTTTGGTAGAGCAGTTCAACTGCACTATTAAACAAATGATTAGATGGGCTGTAAATTGAGAGTGAATCTGTTGCTGCTCTATTTGATGTTTGCGGAGCAGGAAGTGCTACAATCTCCTACAGGTTTTAGCCCATTTGAACTCTTGTATAGGAGACAGTCCCGGGGAGTTCTAGACCTGTTAAAAAAGGGATGGGAACAACAACCAGCCCAGGAACCTAACATTATGCAGCTTGTGTCTCAGCTGTATATCCATTTAATACAAATAAGTCCTTTGGTAAAACAGCATATGGACCAAGCCCAGCAGCGACACAAAAATTCAACTATGACACAACTGCGGTAGTTAGGTACTTTAAACCTGGGGGAAAGGTGTTATGCTGGGTACATACTAAGCGATGTGTAGCCAGTGCAATATCTCAGGCGGTGGGTCCCGGCATCGGGAAGTACATGGCCCCCGCTGATGATATCGCCCATCGTACCTGCATGCAAGTCCGACAGGAGATGTCACTGACAACACGTGGGAGCATCATCAGTGACATAGCAGGTACACACTGCCCAATGTGGACGATATGATGTCTGATCCACTGGATCGGACGACATATTGTCTAGTGTGTACCTGGCTTAAGTCCTTGTTTCCAGTGCAGTAAGTAAATTGTATACCCATTGGCAGGGACCATATGAATTATTGATGCAGTAGGACCAGTCAATTACAAGGTATGCCAGGAAGGTAAAAAAAAAGATAGAACAGGTTTATCACATTAACCTATTAAAACCCTGGCAAGAGAGTATGACATGAATTTGAGGTTTCGCTATAAAAACTCAAAAATGTGTTGTACCAATTGAAGAAAGGTTAAGTTCCTACCAAAAACTGCAAGCCATAGATATTGTAAAACGGAATCAATATGTTTTCTCTCCCATTCTGGGTAGAACCAAAATTATAATATATGATATTGTCACCCCACCAGGGGTTGTTGTAAATCAAATACCTTATTAGATACCTGAAGCTAAATGGGGAGCCTTAAAATTGGAGGTGGAGGACATGCTTCAACTGGATGTAACAGAAGAGTCGAATGGTGAACGGAACAATCCCTTTGTGTTAGTGCCCAAACCTTCGGGAGCTTTGAGATTCTGCAATGACTTAATTAAATAAAATCTCTAAATTTGCCTCCTATCCTATGCCACAAGTTAATGAACTAGTGGAGAAGTTAGCCAAAATTCAGTACTTGACTACCCTAGATTTAACTAAGGGCTATTAGCAAATACCATTAACAGAATTGGCTAAAGATAAAATGACGTTTTCAATGCCAGAGGGATTGTGTCAATACAGAGTGTTATCCTTTGGTTTACATGGGGCCCCTTCGAAATTTCAAAGAGCAATGAATAAACTGCTGAGGCCTCATAAAGAGTATACAGCTGCATACTTAGATGACATTGTGATTTTCAGTCAAGACTGGGAGTCACACCTCTCAAAGGTGGAGACTGTTCTTGACTCCTTCTGGGTGCATGGGTTTACTTCCAACCCTAAGAAATGCACCATTGGTACGTCAGAGTCCTAGTTAAAACAAAGTGGAGGCTGTAACCTCATGACCTAAATCAGATAGGAAAACACAACTTTAGGACCTTTGGCTACTATCACAAGTTCATTTAGGATTCTGTGTCCAAAGCAGCGCCACTAAACTAATGTTTAAAAAAAGAATACAGATAAAATAGTCTGGACTAGTGCTGCGGTGGAAGCTTGGAAAGATTTGAAAGGAGTGTTGGTTTCTGCTCCAGTGTTACAAGCTCCAGACTTTAAAAAAAATAAGTTTATTCTTCAGGCTGACACCTCTGGAACAGGTTTAAGAGCAGTATTGTCCCAAGAGGTCGAGGGAGGAGAAAGACCTATCCTGTACCTCAGCCATAAGTTGTTACTGCTTGAAAAGAGATATGCTACGGTGGAACAGGAATGTCTGCCCATATTATTTATTGGGAAGAGAGTTTCTGTTGGTGACAGACCATGCATTGCTCCAATGGATGCATACCAATTAGAGATGTGCAGTTTGGTTCTCCAGAAATCCAAATCCACCCGAATTTCATGAATCTGGGTAAATCCGAGTCACAGTTCTGATCTCCTAAGGAGATCCGGGTAGATCTGGGTCGTGGTTCTGATCTTATTGCAGTTCAGAATTCGCATTTTAAATCCGAATTTTGGGTTTTGGATTGCATAAATTACATGATTTTAGCTGTTTTTAAAACTTTTTATCTATTTAAAAAAAAAATCCAAAGCCAAAACCAAAACACTTAAGGGTGGTTTTGCAAAACCAAATCCAGATCCAAAACCTTGAAGGAGATACAGATCCAAAACCAAAACACGGGGGTCGGCGCACAATGGATGCATACCAACAAAGAGGGGTATGCCAGAGTAACCTGCTGATTTCTGCCATTAAAACCATTTAATTTTGTGGTATAACACAGGTCAGGAAGAATGCAAGGTAATGCAGATGCCCTGTCCCGAAAGTATATACCTCATTTTTCTCCAGAGAGTCCCATTATGAAGCTAGGGGAGGGGGAGGTGAAGGAAAGGGAAGATCACAAATGCAGAGTAACATCCAGGTAGGCAAACGGGTGAGTTCGCGTAGAATGTAAGATTGACAAAAGGAGTTTCAGCTCAGGGGGAGGGTATGTGGCAGGAGGGTGATGGAGCCACAGCTGAGTAGATTGGCCCAGGAAGGTTTTCAGGTGCCGAGTGAGTTGGGACATACTCACCGCCTGATTACCTGGGTGTAGGGTGTTTGGCAGGTCTTGCAGCTTGTTGAGATCAACAGCCAGGTAATAGTCAGCACCAGAGAGCTTGGCTTAAAGATCTCCTGAGAACAAGGTTCTGGACTCCTGATGCTGACCAAGTCAGCCCGGCAATAGGCTGGGTGGGATTGTGGTTAGCGTCAGGGTGTCCACTAATCTTGTGTACTGTACATCGGCTGTGACCGAAAGTGTAAACCCACTGCTGTGATTGCTTTATTATAAAAATATTGGTAACCTGCTGTTGTGGAAGAGCTGACACTTGCTGTGCAGTAGCTGCTTGGTGGTGGTGAATAAAAAACTACTGCTTTTACCACACCTGCTGGATGTGGTTCTTTCAAATTATCACACTATTTAGAACAATGGGCCTGATTCAGGGATGGACGCTCTTTCGGAGTGCTCGCTCTGAATCAGGGCAGCATTTTTTTTATGTGAGCCGGCCTCCTGGCCGCTTGCTAAGCTGTGGGTGACCACCCACAGCTTTTGCGAGTGGCCAGGTGATGGGCTTGTGACGAGACCCTTGTGGTAGGGTCTCGTGCATCGCAAGCCCCAGTGAGCTTCCAGCTCTAATAGAGCCATAAGCTCACTACTGAGGCTGCCCCCAAACGGCAGGCGTTCCTTCGGGAACACCTCCGTTTGGCCAGCCACCCCCCCTGCCCACCTCCAAAACGGGGCAAGCTGTCAATCAAAATCGACATCCGCCCGCTTTTGGTGCGAGACCCGTAGCGACGGAGCGCCCGTCGCTGGCCAGGTCTCGCACATGCGCAGTGAGGGACCATTGATGCGCTCGCGAGCGGGTCTGAATCAGGCCCAATGTACAGTAATACAGTATTGACTGTAAGATCTCAGGGTAACTGGTCTGTGTCACCTACTGTATATATAATAGTCGCATCCATGTGTCGTATATTAACCAATATTCAAGAAGGATGGAATCTATGTATTCATCAGGGCTCAGATAGGTTATCCTGCGACAGTGAAAATCATTGATACTATTGTGATGTACTCCCAAAATATGTGACCAAACAGCACATGAATGTGTGTGTTTGACTAATATGGACATGAATTGAAAATATAAAAAGTTTATATTCCAATGAGTTATACTCAACAATGAAGGATAGGACTCCATTTAACAAAGGTGCATAACCTCTTTAGCACTTGCTGAAGGGGTTATGTCATCCTTTCTGTATTTAACAAACAACAGTGGGCATGATTCAGAGCCGGACTCTATTTGCGCTCACTCGTTCAGAAAAAGGGGCCGGATATTTAAATAGAGTGCTTGCTCTTTGCGGTCTGTTGACGCCTCTATGTCTGAGTGAGCGAACTAAATATGCGCTCGCTATTTTGTAAAAACGCCCCCTGGCCGCTCGCATTATACGTCATCTCCGCTATTTATTAGATTAATCGAGTACATCAAAAGGCGTCTGAACTGCTCGCAGTGCTTGTGGTTGGATTTTCCTACCGCAATCATGTGAACAGTTCAGGCTAAGAGACAACCAAGTGACGTGGCCGATGACGCTGCTTTGTTAATTATGCACACCCTTAAAACGCCCGTTTTGACCGTTTGGCACGCCTGCGTTCAGATCTCCACTCCCCGTTTTCAAGCACCTTCCCCTGTTACCACCCACAAACGCCTCATCCTGTCACTCAAATTAGCAGGCACTCGCTATTTTGCAAACATACGATTTCTGACCGCAATGACTGGTTGGCGCATGCGCATTACGACCCATACGCATGCGCAGATGTGCGAACATCGCTCGGAGCGAATGAGCGGCTCTGAATCAGGCCCAGTATTCTAAGATTACCGATGTTTGTCACAGCATCGTTCTCTCCTGTAAGTCTTCAGCGAAGCCTTCCAGATACTGCAGGGTCCCCGCCGGGTTAATCAGTCATGCACATGTGCAGACTGATAATCGCACATACGCATGACAGAGTAGCCATTGCTGGCAGGCAGGAGCATTTAATTTTCCCTTAGTTTGCTGATTTGATAAGCTTGTGTGTAGTGATCAGTTTGAAGGCTAAAGGGAAGTTTTTCTGTGCAAGTATTCCACATACTGGGCCTGATTCTACGCAGTGATGTCAGACACAGTGGTGCAATTATTTTAGTTAGGTATGTGCACCGGACCATTTTTGCCTGATTTGGATTTGGTTCTAGTTCATCGTCCGGCTTTGGATTTGCCAAACTGCGGTGACTGGCTTTGGGTTTGGATTTGGATTGTTAACAAAAATTTACAAAAAAAGCTAAAATCACATAAATTGGCATTATTAAAGTCGATAACATTAATTTCCAGTCATTTACAGTCAATTTAGACCACCTCACTGCTTATAATATTGTTTTCACCATTATTGGCCAAAGGTTGCAGTGAGCTGACTGGTTACTAAGCGTCGGAGCAGCGGCGCAGCGGCACAGACACCACAGTTTCATAGCACATCTATGAAACATTGCCACACAGCAGTGGCAGAAATGAAAGGTAGTGCAGGATAGAATTGTCCTTGGATCCTCCCACCCACCCAGTGGGTATGGCCAGCAGAGTCACAGTACTTGTTTACAAAGTGGGCTATGGCCCAAGGAGTCACAGTGCACAATCTTATTCACATTACACCACACATAGGGCCTGATTCAGAGCCGAACGCTCTGACCAGAGCGCTCGCTCTGAATCAGGGCTCTCCTCCATGAAAATGGAGCGTCCTCCTGGAGTCTCGCATAGCTGTCGGTGACCACCCACAGCTTATGCGAGCGTCCATGATGATGGTCGCGATGGTCAAGACCATCGCGACCATCGGGCTTGCGACGGAGACCCTGCGGTAGGGTCTCGCTGCCGCAAGCCCTGGAGTGATTTTGGCTCTATCAGAGCCAAAATCACTCCCACTGACATCGCTAGTGATGTCAGTGGGGCCGGCTTCAGACGGCAGGTGTTCCCATGGGAACGCCTCCGTCTGGCAGCCACGCCCCCGGCACACCCACCAAAGGGGGCGTGCTGTCAATCAACATCGACAGCATGCCCCCTTTGGTGCGAGACCCGGAGCGATGGAGAGCCCGTCGCTATCCGGGTCTTGCGCATGCGCACGACGGAGCTCCCTCTGTCGTGCGCATGCACAGTGGGGCAAAATCGACCCGCTTGCGAGCGTCCTGCGCTCGCGAGCGGGTCTGAATGACCCCCATAGTACCCCTGATTAACATTACACCATAATGTAGTGGGCCTGATTCAGACCCGCTCGCGAGTCCGTTGCGCTCACAAGCGGGTCGATGGCCAGGCAGTGCGCAAGCCCCGTAGCGAGAGAGAAATTCTCTCTCTCCGGGGCTCGCTACAAACGGGCGGCTGTCGCGCCATTTTATAGGCGGGGAGGGGGGGTGGCTGGCCAAACTTAGGCATTCCCGAAGGAACGTCTGCCATTTGAGGGCGGCCCTACTGACATCACACGTGATGTCAGTATTGCGCTTCTGGCTCTATTAGAGCCGGAAGCTCACTGGAGCTTGTGGGAACGAAACCCTGCCACAAAGGTCTCGTCGCCATCCCAATGGTGGCGATGGTTGAGACCATCGCGACCATCACCTGGCCGCCTGCTAAAGCTGTGAGTGGTCACCCACAGCTTTGCGAGTGGCCAGGTGGCCAGACCTAAAAAAAAAACAGCCGTCCTGATACAGAGCGAGTGCTCGCTTTTTGCGAGCGCCTCTGAATCGGGCCCTGTGTCTCGTATTTATGTTACAACATACAGTAGTGCCCCTTTTACACAATGCCCACAGCAGTGCCCCTTTTACACAATGCCCACAATAGTGCCCCTTTTACACAATGCCCACAGTAGTGACCCTTATCCCCAATGCCCACAGTAGTAATGCCACTTATACAATGCTCAGTGCCCCCTATGCCGTGCCCTTAGTAGTAGGGCCCTCTATGCAATGCCCCCAGTAGTAATGTCCCCAGTAGTAATGCATCTTGTAGTAGTGCCCCCAATAGTTATGGCCCCTGTAGTAATGCCCCCAGTGGTAGTGCCCCTAGTAGTATGCCCCCATTAGCAGTGCCCCCAGTAGTATGCCGCCAGTAGTAGTGCCCCCATTAGCAGTGCACCCATTAGTAGTGCCCCAGTAGCAGTGCCCCCAGTAGTATGCACCCATTAGCAGTGCCCCCAGTAGTATGTCCCCATTAGCAGTGCCGCAGTAGTATGCCCCCATTAGCAGTGCTCCCATTAGTAGTGCCCTCATTAGCAGTGCCCCCATTGGTATGCCCCCATTAGCAGTGCCCCCAGTAGTAATGCATCTTGTAGTAGTGCCCCCAATAGTTATGGCCCCTGTAGTAATGCCCCCAGTGGTAGTGCCCCTAGTAGTATGCCCCCATTAGCAGTGCCCCCAGTAGTATGCCCCCAGTAGTAGTTCCCCAGTAGTATGCCCCCATTAGCAGTGCACCCATTAGTAGTGCCCCAGTAGCAGTGCCCCCAGTAGTATGCACCCAGTAGTATGTCCCCATTAGCAGTGCCCCAGTAGTATTCCCCCAGTAGTATGCCCCCATTAGCAGTGCCCCCATTAGTAGTGCCCTCATTAGCAGTGCCCCCAGTAGTAATGCATCTTGTAGTAGTGCCCCCAATAGTTATGGCCCCTGTAGTAATGCCCCCAGTGGTAGTGCCCCTAGCAGTATGCCCCCATTAGCAGTGCCCCCAGTAGTATGCCCCCATTAGCAGTGCACCCATTAGTAGTGCCCCCAGTAGCAGTACACCCATTAGCAGTGCCCCGGTAGTATGCCACCAGTAGTATGCCAGTAGCAGTGCCCCCATTAGCAGTGCCCCCAGTGGTATGCCCCCATTAGCATTGCCCCCAGTAGTAATGCATCTTGTAGTAGTGCTCCCAATAGTTATGCCCACTGTAGTAATGTGGTAGTGCCCCTAGTAGTATTCCCCCATTAACAGTGCCCCCAGTAGTAGTGCCCCAGTAGTATGCCCCCAGTAGTATTCTCCCATTAGCAGTGCCCCCCCCAGTAGTATGCCCCAATTAGTAGTGCCTCCAGTAGTATGCCCCCATGAGCTGTGCCCCCATCAGCAGTGCCCCCAGTAGTATGCCCCCATTAGCAGTGCCCCCAGTAGAATGCCCCCATTGGCAATGCCCCCAGTAGTATGCCCCCATCAGCAGTGCCCCCAGTAGTATGCCCCCAGTAGTGCCCCCTTACACACACACACAGGAAAAAGAAAGCTTACCTGAATCCCCGTTCCTGCCGCCGTCTGCTCTGCTCTATCACCCGCTGCAGAGGGAGCTGGAAGACGGAGCTCATGAGTGAGCTCCAGTCGGCTCCTTCCGTGCAGTAGCCAATGATAGTCTGTCTGACTCTCATTGGCTGCTATAACAAACACACAGCTGCCGCTGGCGGCTGTGTGTTTGTTTCTGTGTAGGGCAGACCGCTATCACTGCATTCTGCCCTACACTAGTGGGGCCCTGACGTCGTATTCTCTTGCAAGAATCTGCGTTCGGCCTCGAAGGGGGATCTGAGTCAGGCGGGGAACACCCGAACAGCATTCGGGTGGACTCGGATCCCCAATGTTTGGAGTGGTTCGGACTCCACAGAATCCGAACCGCTCATCTCTAATTTTAGTTTGCGCATTCCTCTGGGCCGCACTGCGCATTCTGTACATCCTGATTTTGTTTGCACAGAGTCACAGCACATTTTTAGCTATTTATGATAGCAGAAATGGAAGGAGCTTTCCTGGACTGCGACTGGGAGGAAACAGAGGGGTTACTAAAAATAATACCAATATAATTTAAATTAAAACAACATACAAGTGTACATCTGTATTAAAATACACACATCACAGCTCATCCTGCAGGGGATTCAAACTCCAGACCACATGTGCCGTAGTCAGACATTTAACTGGAGAACTATCTGCAATTATGTAGTACTGTATGTGCTTGCACCATGGTAAAGATAACCTTCACTGACTTAATACCTCTTTATTAAAAAAATACATACTCAAAGGAAATGATTCAAACACCAATCCTCCTATACCATATTCAGGCACTTAACTTGTGAGCTAACATTAACAGTGTAATATATGTGTGCCTTGTCTATTATAATGTTTATTTAAGTCCCCCTGTATTGAAAACACTGAAGGATCATGGACAGACTGTGCTGGGGCAGGGGGGATTTCTGGTATTTGCCAGAAGTAACAGATGGCCAGGTGGCCAGTCTAGTCCTGAGGACCTCAGAATGATATAACTCTCCATATCGCAGTAGAGTAAGAAGATAAAAATAGATATTGCATCTTCATTTGTGGAATCAAATGTAGACAAGGTGACACAGGGAAAGAATTGAGTATGTTGTTGGAATAAACCATTTTAAGTCTGATCTTATCCTAGAAGAAGGAAGCAAGATATGGACATTGACATTGTGGTTGATACTGATAGAGAGTCTAAAATGTAGCTGTCACCACTTTATTAGGTCTGTTGCAAGAGTTTATTTATGATGTGGTACTGCCAGATCTGGAGAAGGGGGGATGCAGAAATTGCAGAGAGATATTCTTGACGAGGGGTAGAGAATTGTATATACTTAATAGAACTGTGAATTCTGCAGGTATGAGGAGGCTTGCTAGAGTTTTACAGCAGAGAAGTTAAAGTAATGGTGTCACAAACGTGGAA
Organism: Taudactylus pleione; assembly: GCA_031769625.1. Classification (NCBI taxonomy): domain Eukaryota; kingdom Metazoa; phylum Chordata; class Amphibia; order Anura; family Myobatrachidae; genus Taudactylus; species Taudactylus pleione. The sequence continues at coordinate 7,769,102 of JAUIMM010000555.1, read as the reverse complement.
TTTGGGAGCTGTGTTCCCGGACTGGGCCTTGGATCTGTATTATTTGGCGCAGACGCTCGCTGGAGGAGGCTTGGCTTAATGAAGTTTCTCCGCATGAGAGGGTGCAGCGAACTGACAGGAGTTTGAGGAATGCGGCAGTAACGAGATAGCTAGGAAGCTACGTGGAGCGGCTGGATAGCCTAGGGTAGACGTTGGTAGCTGAGTGGCTATGTGGCGCGGCTGGTTAGCCGTGGGTAGACGTTGGTAGCTGAGTGGCTACGTGGAGCGGCTGGATAGCCGTGGGTAGACGTTGGTAGCTGAGTGGCTACGTGGAGCGGCTGGATAGCCGTGGGTAGACGTTGGTAGCTGAGAGGCTACGTGGAGCGGCTGGATAGCCGTGGGTAGACGTTGGTAGCTGAGAGGCTACGTGGAGCGGCTGGATAGCCGTGGGTAGACGTTGGCAGCTGAGTGGCTACGTGGAGCGGCTGGATAGCCGTGGGTAGACGTTGGTAGCTGAGCGGCTACGTGGAGCGGCTGGATAGCCGTGGGTAGACGTTGGTAGCTGAGTGGCTACGTGGAGCGGCTGCATAGCCGTGGGTAGACTTTGGTAGCTGAGTGGCTACGTGGAGCGGCTGGATAGCCGTGTGTAGACGTTGGTAGCTGAGAGGCTACGTGGAGCGGCTGGATAGCCGTGGGTAGACGTTTTAGCTGAGCGGCTACGTGGAGCGGCTGGATTGCCGTGGGTAGACGTTGGTAGCTGAGCGGCTACGTGGAGCGGCTGGATAGCCGTGGGTAGACGTTGGTAGCTGAGCGGCTACGTGGAGCGGCTGGAGTGCAGTGGGAAGGCTACTTAGCTAAACTAAGAAACTAGTTGCACTGGCAACTTGTGTGAGCATTGAGGATCCTTTTATAGTGGACACTGGGAGCTGACAGGCTGAGAGAGAAGGAGAAGGCTCCTCATTGGTGGAAGTGGGGTCACATGGGCAATCCAAGATGGCCGCGCCCATGGACCGGAGGACAGCGCTTCCTGGAGGTAGTCAGCGGGGACCAGCGGTGAGCAGGAGCCGGCGTGGGAGCAGCACAGCAGCGGGACCCTCCAGAGGACAACAGCGTACAGCGCGGGAGCCGGAAGACAGCGCGGGTCAGCGCCCGCACAGGTAAGTGACGGGGTCTGATTCTGGGGTCTCCAGGCCGGCGTGTGACAGTACCCCCTTCTTCAAGAGTGGCCACCGGACACTTCCTTGGTTTATGAGGAAATTTCACATGGAACGCTTTGACCAGACGGGGTGCATGGACATCGGAGGCATTTATCCAGATTCGTTCCTCCGGACCATAATTCTTCCAGTCAATAAGGTATTGAAGACGGTTGTATCGACAACGGGAATCTAAGATTCTGTCAACTTCGAACTCCTCTCCCTGCTGTGTTTGAACACTAGAAGCTTTAGGCAGGACCTTCTGAAATCGGTTTAAGACTAGTGGTTTTAAAAGAGAAATATGGAAGGAACTTGGAATGCGAAGAAATGGAGGAAGCTTTAACTTGTAAGCCACAGGATTCAGGACTTTGATGATTGGGAATGGACCAATGAATCGCGGAGCAAATTTCATCGAGGGTACTCGGAGTCTTAGGTTTCGGGTAGAGAGCCAGACCATATCCCCAGGTCGGAAATTTGGAATCGCTCGTCTTTGGCGGTCAGCAAATCTCTTGTACCGGGCTGACGTTTTAGTCAGAGAGGAACGAACCTTTTCCCAGATGTTGGAGAATCGTTGAAGGGACATTTTGGCCGCAGGCACATCTAATGTGGGAAGAAGAGGGAAATCTGGCACTCGAGGATGTTGACCAAAAACTGTAAAAAAAGGAGTTGAGCTGGTGGATGTGTGATAATGATTATTGTGGGCAAATTCGGCCCAAGGAAGAAGTTCAATCCAGTCATCTTGGGAGGAGGAGACAAAAGTGCGCAGGAACTGTTCCAGGTCTTGATTGACCCTTTCGGTCTGACCGTTGGTCTGGGGATGATAAGCGGTAGAAAATTTGAGTTTTACCTGAAGGGCTGAGCAGAGTGACCTCCAGAACTTCGCTATGAACTGTACTCCCCTGTCGGAGATGATCTCTTGAGGAAGGCCGTGGAGCTTGAAGATCTCTTTTATAAAGCTCTGGGCGAGTAGAGGTGCAGACGGAAGCCCAGTAAGTGGTGCGAAATGAGCCATTTTAGAAAAACGATCCACGATAACCCAAATTGTGTTGTGGCCCCGAGATGGAGGAAGATCAGAGATGAAATCCATAGATAGGTGAGTCCATGGCTTAGATGGAATTGCAAGAGGTTGGAGTTGACCGTGTGGAACCCGCCGAGGTATCTTGTGTTGGGCACATTTGATGCATGAAGACACATAAGACCTGACGTCCTTTTTCATCGAAGACCACCAATAGGACCGCTGGATAAATTCTAGGGTTTTATCCATACCCAGGTGACCAGAGAACCGGGAAGCATGAGCCCAATGCAGTAACCTCTTGCGGAGTTCCGGAGCGACGAAAGTCTTCCCAACCGGGGGTATAGAAGATAGTTGAGTAGAGGCGAAGGAAGCGGAATTCAAGATTGGTTGGGGCTGCTCCATGGGTAGATCAGGGTTGCTCGTCATGGAACGGGAGAGTGCGTGGGCTTTGAGGTTTTGTGAACCGGGGCGATAGGAGACTTTGAAATTAAATCTGGAGAAAAACATTGCCCACCGGGCTTGACGAGGGTTCAAGCAATTTGCAGATTTAAGATAAAGGAGGTTCTTATGGTCAGTAAAAATGGTAATGGGGTAATGAGCTCCTTCTAGAAGATATCGCCATTCTTTGAGGGCTAGTTTCATGGCGAGTAACTCTTGATCTCCAATGGTGTAGTTCTTCTCTGCAGGCAAAAACTTCCGGGAAAAGAAACCACAGGGATGAAGTTTTTCATCTTTAAATCGCTGGGAAAGCACTGCACCGACACCTTCAGAGGATGCGTCCACCTCCAGGATAAAGGGCCGGGTGGAGTCTGGTTGCTTTAAGATGGGAGCGGAGATGAAGGCTTGCTTAAGAAGTTGAAATGCAGAGGTAGCTTCGACGGGCCATATAGTTGGATCTGCTCCCTTGCGGGTGAGGGCTGTAATCGGAGCTACCAGAGTCGAGAAACCTTTTACAAACTTGCGATAGTAATTGGCAAATCCTAGGAATCTTTGTATGGATTTTAAGGAAGAAGGAAGAGACCAATCAAGAATGGCTTGTAGTTTTGACAAATCCATTTGAAGGCCTGTTCCGGAGATAATGTATCCCAGGAATGGTACACTTGAGACCTCAAACAGACACTTCTCTAATTTGCAAAACAGTTGATTGGACCGCAACCTCAGAAGGACTTGTTTGACCTGGTCTCGATGAGTTTGGAGGTCTTGAGAAAAAATCAAAATGTCGTCTAAGTAAACGAACCCACACTTGTACAAAAGGTCCCGGAAGATTTCATTGACGAAAAACTGGAAGACGGCCGGAGCATTACAGAGGCCGAAGGGCATAACGAGATACTCGTAGTGCCCATCCCTGGTGTTGAAGGCCATTTTCCATTCATCGCCTGGACGGATACGAATTAAATTATAGGCTCCTCTTAGGTCGAGTTTGGAAAAAAATGTGGCTCCCTTGACTCTATCAAATAACTCTGTAATGAGAGGAAGAGGGTAGCGATTCTTAATAGTTATTTCATTAAGACCCCGGTAGTCAATACACGGGCGCAAGCCACCATCTTTTTTTTTTACAAAGAAAAATCCAGCCCCTGCTGGAGACGTGGAAGGTCGAATGAAGCCTTTATTTAAGTTTTCCGTAATGTACTCCGACATGGCCTGAGTCTCAGGGAGAGATAGAAAATAGGTTCGGCCCCTAGGAGGATTCTTCCCGGGAATCAGATCTATGGGACAGTCCCAATCACGATGGGGAGGTAACAGGTCTGCGCTCTGTTTGCAAAAGACGTCCTGAAACCCATCGTAGGCTTTGGGCAGGTCTGTAGAATCCCGTACAACGGAAGATCTGATAGGTATTACCCGCTGAAGGCAACCTTTGAAGCAATTGGAACCCCAGGAGATTATTTGCATGGTGGTCCAATTGATTTGAGGTGTCTCTGTAGCCAGGGTAATCCGAGGACTAAAGAATGAGAGGCTTTGGGAATCACTAGGAAGGATAGTTGTTCGGAATGGAGCACCCCAATGGTAAGTTTAAGTGGTGTTGTACGATGGGTGATGGTTCCACTAGAAATGCGACTACCATCGATGGCGGTTAAAGTGATGACTCGAGGCAACGCTTCCATGGGGATTTGATGCTTCTGGACAAATTCAGTAGTGACAAAGTTCTCTGCCGCTCCGGAATCCAGGAGAGCTAATACAGCTTTGGAACCTCGAGGACACTTTAAATGAGCCTGGATGGTGGAATCAGACTTCCTTTGTGATTCAATGGCAACTCCTAACTTAACCTCTCTTTCATAAGTTAGGAGGAGGCGTTTCCCGGACGAATGGGACAAGTTTTAACTAAATGTTGAGGAGATCCGCAGTACATACAGAGGTTCTGCCTCCGCCTTTTCTGACGCTCCTCAGCCGATAAATGAGAGCGGTTGACCTGCATGGGTTCTTCGCCCAGAGGAGGAGAGGGTAAGCGGGAAACTGGACATGGCCTTCCACGATCAAATCTGCCTCTTTCCAAGGCACGCTCCCTGTGACGGAGATCCACCTTGTTGCAGAGGGAGATTAACCCATCCAAACTGGTTGGAAGGTCACGGGAAGCCAGGTCGTCTTTGAGCCTTTCAGAAAAGTCACTCCAGAAGGCAGCGATGAGGGCATCCTCGTTCCAATTGAGTTCTGAAGCCAGAGTCTGGAACTGGACTACATATTGGCCGACAGTTCTGCTGCCCTGACGGAGGCGTAGAATATCAGCTGATGCGGAGGTGGTTCTTCCGGGTTCATCAAAGATTTTGCGAAATGTAGCAACAAATTCGGGGTAGTTGGAGAGCAGGGGATCCGACTTCTCCCAAAGGGGCGAGACCCAATCGAGTGCTTGGCCAGAGAGTAGAGAGATGATATATGCCACCCTGGTTCTGGCCGTCGGAATGTTGGCGGATTGTAGCTCGAATTGGATTTCGCATTGATTTAAAAAAAACCTGCATAATTTGGGGTTGCCATCGAACTTGCTCGGAGGGGAGAGCTGAAGACGAGCAGGAAGTAGAACCGGAGGAGCAGGTGACACCACAGGAGGAGAGGCGGCTTGGGAGCCAGCGGGAGCGGGATGAGCCAGTAAGGACTGGATGTTGTCCAGGCGTGACGACATATCTTGGATAAATTGGATCAGCTGAGCCTGAGAGGTCTCCTGTCTTTCCAGACGGGATAGTACATCCTGCGAGGCTTCTATCCCAGATCCTTGACCACTTGCCGAGTCCATCTGGCCAGTGCAAACTGTCACAAACGTGGAATTTGGGAGCTGTGTTCCCGGACTGGGCCTTGGATCTGTATTATTTGGCGCAGACGCTCGCTGGAGGAGGCTTGGCTTAATGAAGTTTCTCCGCATGAGAGGGTGCAGCGAACTGACAGGAGTTTGAGGAATGCGGCAGTAACGAGATAGCTAGGAAGCTACGTGGAGCGGCTGGATAGCCTAGGGTAGACGTTGGTAGCTGAGTGGCTATGTGGCGTGGCTGGTTAGCCGTGGGTAGATGTTGGTAGCTGAGTGGCTACGTGGAGCGGCTGGATAGCCGTGGGTAGACGTTGGTAGCTGAGTGGCTACGTGGAGCGGCTGGATAGCCGTGGGTAGACGTTGGTAGCTGAGCGGCTACGTGGAGCGGCTGGAGCGCAGTGGGAAGGCTACTTAGCTAAAACTAAGAAACTAGTTGCACTGGCAACTTGTGTGAGCATTGGGGATCCTTTTATAGTGGACACTGGGAGCTGACAGGCTGAGAGAGAAGGAGAAGGCTCCTCATTGGTGGAAGTGGGGTCACATGGGCAATCCAAGATGGCCGCGCCCATGGACCGGAGGACAGCGCTTCCTAGAGGTAGTCAGCGGGGACCAGCGGTGAGCAGGAGCCGGCGTGGGAGCAGCACAGCAGCGGGACCCTCCAGAGGACAACAGCGTACAGCGCGGGAGCCGGAAGACAGCGCAGATACACAACATAGTCTAGAGAAAATAAGATTAAGCTAGTTTCCATCCTGATGTTTAGAATAGTTAGCCCACTTGGAAAGGCGGACAGAGGAAGGAGAATAGTTGGGAGGCACAAATAGAATGTTGATGCTCAATGGAGATGTTGAAATAACCTAAAATGATGATGTGGATTTCACAGATAATAAATGAGTGAGCCAGGGAGAGCAAGTAATTGTTTAGGTGATAAAATAGATCACAGCAAATGCATTACAAAAAGGAATCTAGTGAGTGTTATTCAACTAGAGAGCATTATGTTGACCGATATATAATACAGTGTTCTAGTAACAGAGAGCATTATAGTTACCAATATACAATCAGGGCTGGATAAAGGGGTTGGCAACACGGGCGGTTGTCCCGAGGCTCCCACACACAGAGGGTCCCCCGCAACTAGCGCATGCAGAGTGACGATTCTGAGTACAAATCCCCTGAACAAATATACCCCTTACAGCGGGCAAAGTGGGAGCAGAGCCAATACGACAAGCCCCGCTCCCCCATATTACCCGCAAATATTGGCATTATGGCGTGAGGGGCCTAATGATGTGAGGTGCTCACCCCCATTACCAACAGCTGCTGCATAAAAATGTAAGTGTATGTGTACTGGTTTATTGTGTATGTATGTGTTTGTGTGTATATTCTGTATGTGTTATCAGGAGCGTGTGCTGTGTGCTGGGCTCCACTAGGAGATTGCTGCAAATGTGGGTTTTTTTCCCCTAAGGGGGTGTGGCCACGCCTCCCGCAATTAGGCCATGCACCTGCTCCCCCCCGGCATGGAGCGGCTGTTGGCGCCCTTATGTGTTATAGTGTGCATACTGTGGATGTGCTAGTATGTATATATGTGTATATATGTGTTCATTTGTATATATGTGTTAGTGTGTGTATGCATGTGCTTATGTGTGTACACTGTATATGTGCAGGGCCGGATTAAGCAGTCAGGGGGCCCGGGGCACTTAAGACAGGGGGGCCCACCCCTCTTGTCAGGACCTCCATGAGGCAACAGTATAAGTCCTACCTGTACCCCCATGTCTCGCTATAGCTCACAGCTCATCCCCCCCATGTCTATCTATGACCTTAGCCCTGGCCCCCTGTGCCTCAGCTTCTTCTATCTGTCCATGGCCTTAGATCACGCTGTCGGCAGCAATCTCAACCCTGTCCCCATGTCTCTCTATAGCCCTCAGCTCAACTTGTGTCTCCCTACAGCCTCAGCCCTGTCCCCATGTGTCTATCTAAAGCCACAGCCCTGCCCCCCTGTGTCTCTATATACTGTAGCCTCAAAGGCCTTCTCCCCTCCCCTTCCTCCCCATTGTCATGTGTCTATCTATAGCCGCAACCCTGTCCCCATGTCTCTTTAGCCCTCAGCTCATCTCCTGTGTCTGCCTATAGCCTCAGCTCTGCCCCCTGTGTCTGCCTATAGCCTCATCCCTGCCCCCTGTGTCTGCCTATAGTCTCAGCCCTGCCCCCTGTGTCTGCCTATAGCCTCATCCCTGCCCCCTGTGTCTCCCTATAGCCTCAGCCCTGCCCCCCTGTGTCTATCTATAGCCACAGCCCTGCCCCCCTGTGTCTATATATAGCATCAAAGGCCTTCTCCCCTCCCCTTCCTCCCCCATGTCATGTGTCTATCTATAGCTGCGATCCTGTACCCATGTCTCTCTATAGCCCTCAGCTCAACCTCTGTGTCTGCCTATAGTCTCAGCCCTGACCCATGTATCTGTCTATAGCCTGAGCTCTGCCCCCAGTGTCTCCCTATAGCCTCAGCCCTGCCCCATGTCTCTATATATCCTCAAATGCCTTCTCCCCTCCCCTTCCTCACTTACCTGGATTACGGATCTTCTGCTTGCTCCTCCAGAGTCCTCCTCATTGCAGCGGCGGTGACAGTAGGCTTCTCACAGTCAGTCTCTCTCTGTTCTACTTCATCGCACTGATGTCATGTCGTCACACACGCAATGCATTGCAGAGAAAAAAACTTTATTGTTCCGTCCGGGTCACATGATCCCGGCCCTGGTACTCAATGCCTGCGTCCTGCTGATTACTGCAGTGGCGCAGGCACAGACAGGCCAAGACCAATCACAATCACTGGACTGGCCCTGCCATGGGAGGGTAGCAGCACCAGCTAGAGTTGGGGAGAGCAGCTCCAGTTGGGGGGCCCCCTGAGAGAGGAGGGCCCAGCGGTACTCAGCCCCTGTGCCCCCGCTAAATCCGGCTCTGTTTATGTGTGTGTTAGTGTGTATGTAATACAGTATATACATTTGCTATATATATATATATATATATATATATATATATACAGCACCCCAAATTTATGGGGCAAAGATAATGATAGGTGTAGTAATCCCTAGTTCTTCCGTCTTTACAGAGAGGTAAGGCGGTAGGCACATTGCACTTTGGTAAGCTGTGTTGATAGTAGGTTTATTTAAGGTTATTGCAAAGATCACTTACTGTAAATCATCCTTTACATTTACTTTTACAATACACATAACATCAAATCACATTACAATAAAATTTGTATTTTTATTTTACAGGAACTCAGCAGCTCGTGGAATCACTGGATGGACCTGGATCCCTGTGGAATCTCAAAGGTTAGTATATTTGGCAATTCCTCCAATCACTTCAACCATAACATTTACTCAATGTAATATTACTATTCTATATTCTGACTTAACCATTAACGTTGTACTGTAACTTAGTATTACACTGCACTAATAACAATCAGGTAAGTAAAGTTCCCCCCAAAAAAGTCTAGCACTTTGTTGTTGGTGCACAATTAGTTGGCGGAAAGGTAGGGTTGGTATACGTTGGTGATCACTTACTCTTACTCCTTTCTGTATTTGTTCTCTAACTAGTAACGTTTAAGTCTGAATTCTACCAGCTCCCGATTGTCCAAGGCTTTTTGGACCGTCTTTCAGGTAACAGCAGGGTGAAGCGCCTCTCTCCCTGTCAAGTTCGCCTCCAAAACTGTGCAGTAGCCCCGCGTACAGGTCCTTAAAACTGCCTCCCTTCACTGTTGTCCAGAAGGCAGCAGGTCTCACTAGGCACCCTCTCCCAGCTCTGTTACCGGCAACTCAGAGCCGACCATCATTGTTCCACTAAGTCACCCAGCGCAGCTTTCACCAGGACAAACGCTGCCTCAGCACTGTTCAATGGCCGGTGAGTCTCTATCCATGTCCTGGACGCTTTCTGCTGGGGCCATGTGCTCGAGCAGCCAACTGTCATTTTCAGTCAACTGTCCATTCTGCCCGCACGCCCGCCTCTGTAGTCATCCTCAATGTCCACTGTCACTAATGCCAAACAGTGCAGAGCCACATGCATATACATTACATTATATTTAGACACTAGGGCATACTAGCATAAGTGGTACTTCCAGTTCCTGGGGTACCACATATATATATATATATATATATATGTATGCGCCGACCTCCTGGGAGTGCTGGGCCACTGATGACTGGCACTCTGTGCCCATGAAAAGCCCCGATCAATCAGCCTTTTTGTTGAGCAGTTCCCCAAAATCTCCCCGACCATAAAAACATCAAAACAGCATTCCATATCTGCGGGTCAGATACAGTGCAGGGTACAGTGCGGGTCGGATATAGTGCAGGTCAGATACAGTGTGGGTTGGATACAGGCCCTGATTCAGAGCCGGGCGCTCTTTCAGAGCGCTCGCTCTGAATCAGGGCGGCATTTTTTTTTTGAGCCGGCCTTCTGGCCACTCGCTAAGCTGTGGGTGACCATCCACAGCTTTAGCGAGTGGCCAGGTGATGGTCACGATGGTCCCAACCATCGCGACCATCGGGGCTTGCGACGAGACCCTTGTGGTAGGGTCTCGTCTGCCGCAAGCCCCAGTGAGCTTCCGGCTCTAATAGACTGACTGACCTTCGGGAACGCCTCCATTTGGCAAGCCACCCCCCCGACCCGCCTACAAAACAGGGCGAGCTATCAATCACAGTGCAGGTCCGATACAGTGCAGGGTACAGTGCATGTCGGATTCAGTGTGGGTTGGATACAGGGCCTGATTCAGACACGCTCGCAAGTGCATTGCGCTCGCAAGCGGGTCGATGGTGACCCAGTGCGCATGCGCGGCGTGTGCACTGCGCATGCGCGGACCCCGGTGCAAGTGCAAAAAGCGCTCGCTCCGGGACTCACTACAAAAGGGGTGGCTGTCGATGTTGATCGACAGCTCGCCCCATTTTGTAGGCGTGGCAGGGGGTTGGCTTCACAAAAGGAGGTGTTCCGACTGCCGTTTGTGGGTGGCCCCACTGACATCACCAGTGATGTCAGTGAGAGAGCTTCCGGCTCTATTTGAGCCAGAAGCTCTCTGGGGCTTGCGGCCACGAGACCCTACCACAAGGGTCTCTTCGCAAGCCCGATGGTCACAATGGTCTTGACCATCATCATGGCCGCTCGCAATAGCTGTGGGTGGTACCCCACAGCTATGCAAGCGGACAAGAGGCCGCAACTAAAAAAACCTGCGCCTGCCCTGATTCAGAGCGAGCACCTCTGAATCAGGCCCACAGTGCGGGTCAGTTACAGTGCGGGATACAGTGTGGGTTGGATACAGTGCGGGTCGGTTACAGTGCCGGGATACAGTGTGGGTCAGATACAGTGTGAGTTGGGTATAGTACGGGTCGGATACAGTGCGAGGTATAGTGAAGGTCGGATACAGTGTGAGTTGGATATAGTACGGGTCGGATACAGTGCGGGGTACAGTGTGGGATACAGTGTGGGTCGGATACAGTGCAGATAATAGTGCAGGTCAGATACAGTGTGGGTTGGACACAGTACAGGTTGGATACAGTGTGGGTCGGATACAGTGCAGGGTACAGTGTGGGTTGGATACATTGCGGGTCGGTTACAGTGCGGGATACAGTGAAGGTCAGATACAGTGTGAGTTGGATATAGTATGGGTCGGATACAGTGCGGGGTACAGTGTGAATTAGTTACAGTACAGTGTGAGTTGGATACAGTGCAGATAATAGTGCAGGTCAGATACAGTGTGGGTTGGACACAGTACAGGTTGGATACAGTGCGGGTCGGATACAGTGCAGGGTACAGTGCAGGTCAGTTACAGTGCGGGAAACAGTGTGGGTTGGATACAGTGTGGGTCTTGTCGCAAGCCCCGATGGTCGCGATGGTCGTGACCATTGCGACCATCACCTGGTCACTTGCTAAAGCTGTGGGTGGTCACCCACAGCTTAGCGAGCAGCCAGGAGGCCGTCTTTAAAAAAAAACAGGGACGCCCTGATTCAGAGCGAGCGCTCTCAAAGAGCGTTCTGCTCTGAATCAGGCCCACAGTGCGGGGTACAGTGAAGGTCGGATACAGTGTGAGTTGGATATGGTACGGGTCGGATACAGTGCGGGGTACAGTGTGAATTAGTTACAGTGTGGGATACAGTGTGGGTCGGATACAGTGCAGATAATTGTGCAGGTCAGATACAGTGTGGTTGGATACAGTGTGGGTTGAATACAGTGCTGGACACAGTGTGGATTGGATTCAGTGCAGGTTGGATACAGTGCAGGTCGGATATAGTACGTGATACAGTGTAGGTTGGAGACAGTGCAGGCCAGATACAGTGCATTATACAGTGTGAGTTAGTTACAATGCGGGTCGGATACAGTGCAGTTGTGCAGGTCGGATACAGTGTGGGTTGAATACAGTGCAGGTTGGATACAGTGTGAGATACATTGTGGGTTGGATATTTTTAAATTTCTGATATTAGCTCCAAGCTGTGTGTGTAGCGTTAGTACTTTGTAAATAATGATGTCAGTGAACAACCCAGAGAGACCACAATGTGACGTTGCATGAAGTGAAGGGTAAGCAAACATGTTGCCCCTTTCAAAAGTCAGTGTCCAGAGCAAAAGTACCACTGGGACTAGTCCACATAGACATGTGTGGACCAATGGAAGTGTAATCAAAGAGCAGTAATCGCTTCTTCATGATGCTTATACAGTAGATGACACTACAAGGATGATCCATTTGTACTTCCTGAAAGCCAAGAGTGAAGACCCTAGCAGAAACTCAAACAGACCTAAAAATAAAAGTGTTGAGGTCTGACAATGGTGAAGAATATGAGAACAGAGATCTAGCTATTGTGAGTGAAAGGGCAAACAGAACAATCTTTGAGAAAGCACAAACTATGATAAGTGATGAAGGTCTGCACAAGAGATTCTGGCGACGGCAGTCCATACTGATGTGCACCTCAAGAATAAGGTACCTAAAGTGGCATTCGAAAATAAAACCACATTGGATGGGGTGGTCCTATAAAAAGCCAAGCATCAGTCATCTCTGTGTCTTTAGGTATAAAGCATATGCCCAATTCCCTAAAGAAAAGAGACCCAAGTTAGATTAAGAGTCCATTTTATGTATTATGCTTGGATATTGTCAAAAAAGCAAAGGTTACAGATTGTGAGACATAGACAAGCAAAAGCTTCTGAAGTCTAGAGACATAGGGCCTGATTCAGACCCACTCGCGAGCGGCTGTCCGCTCGCAAGTGGGTCGATGTTATGCACTGAGCATGCGCACGACGGAGGGAGCTCCGTCGTGCGCATGCGCCAGACGCGACGAGCGAAGGAAAGTCCTTCGCTCGTTGTGTCCGATCAAAGGGGGCGTGCTGTCAATGTTGATTGACAGCACGCCCCCTTTGGTGGGCGTGCCGGGGGCGTGCCTCCCTGACGGGGGCGTTCCCATGGGAACGCCTCCCGTCAGAAGCCGGCCCACTGACATCACTAGTGATGTCAGTGGGAGTGATTTTGGCTCTGATAGAGCCAAAATCACTCCGGAGCTTGCGGTTGAAAACCTCAACCGCAGGCTCCGGCTCGCAATTTCGATGGACGCGATGGTCTCGACCATCGCGGCCATCACAAAGCACGCTCGTATAGCCTGTGGGTGGTGACCCACAGCTATACGAGCGTCCAGGAGGACGCTCCATGAAAATGGAGCCCGGCCCTCATTCAGAGCGTGCGCTCTGCTCAGAGCGTACGGCTCTGAATGAGGGCCATAGTGGCTGATGCAGACCCGGTCGCTAGATGCGTACGCTGGTCTTGACCATCATCATGGCCGCTCGCAATAGCTGTGGGTGGTACCCCACAGCTATGCAAGCGGACAAGAGGCCGCAACTAAAAAAACCTGCGCCTGCCCTGATTCAGAGCGAGCACCTCTGAATCAGGCCCACAGTGCGGGTCAGTTACAGTGCGGGATACAGTGTGGGTTGGATACAGTGCAGATAATAGTGCAGGTCAGATACAGTGTGGGTTGGACACAGTACAGGTTGGATACAGTGTGGGTCGGATACAGTGCAGGGTACAGTGTGGGTTGGATACATTGCGGGTCGGTTACAGTGCGGGATACAGTGAAGGTCAGATACAGTGTGAGTTGGATATAGTATGGGTCGGATACAGTGCGGGGTACAGTGTGAATTAGTTACAGTACAGTGTGAGTTGGATACAGTGCAGATAATAGTGCAGGTCAGATACAGTGTGGGTTGGACACAGTACAAGTTGGATACAGTGCGGGTCGGATACAGTGCAGGGTACAGTGCAGATACAGTGCAGGTCAGTTACAGTGCGGGAAACAGTGTGGGTTGGATACAGTGTGGGTCGGATACAGTGCAGGGTACAGTGTGGGTTGGATACATTGCGGGTCGGTTACAGTGCGGGATACAGTGAAGGTCAGATACAGTGTGAGTTGGATATGGTACGGGTCGGATACAGTGCGGGGTACAGTGTGAATTAGTTACAGTGTGGGATACAGTGTGGGTCGGATACAGTGCAGATAATAGTGCAGGTCAGATACAGTGTGGGTTGGTACAGTGTGGGTTGAATACAGTGCTGGACACAGTGTGGATTGGATTCAGTGCAGGTTGGATACAGTGCAGGTCGGATATAGTACGTGATACAGTGTAGGTTGGAGACAGTGCAGGCCAGATACAGTGCATTATACAGTGTGAGTTAGTTACAATGCGGGTCGGATACAGTGCAGTTGTGCAGGTCGGATACAGTGTGGGTTGAATACAGTGCAGGTTGGATACAGTGTGAGATACATTGTGGGTTGGATATTTTAAAATTTCTGATATTAGCTCCAAGCTGTTTGTGTAGCGTTAGTACTTTGTAAATAATGATGTCAGTGAACAACCCAGAGAGACCACAATGTGACGTTGCATGAAGTGAAGGGTAAGCAAACATGTTGCCCCTTTCAAAAGTCAGTGTCCAGAGCAAAAGTACCACTGGGACTAGTCCATATAGACATGTTTGGACCAATGGAAGTGTAATCAAAGAGCAGTAATCGCTTCTTCATGATGCTTATACAGTAGATGACACTACAAGGATGATCCATTTGTACTTACTGAAAGCCAAGAGTGAAGACCCTAGCAGAAACTCAAACAGACCTAAAAATAAAAGTGTTGAGGTCTGACAATGGTGAAGAATATGAGAACAGAGATCTAGCTATTGTGAGTGAAAGGGCAAACAGAACAATCTTTGAGAAAGCACAAACTATGATAAGTGATGAAGGTCTGCACAAGAGATTCTGGCGATGGCAGTCCATACTGATGTGCACCTCAAGAATAAGGTACCTAAAATGGCATTCGAAAATAAAACCACATTGGATGGGGTGGTCCTATAAAAAGCCAAGCATCAGTCATCTCTGTGTCTTTAGGTATAAAGCATATGCCCAATTCCCTAAAGAAAAGAGACGCAAGTTAGATTAAGAGTCCATTTTATGTATTATGCTTGGATATTGTCAAAAAAGCAAAGGTTACAGATTGTGAGACATAGACAAGCAAAAGCTTCTGAAGTCTAGAGACATAGTGGCTGATTCAGACCCGGTCGCTAGATGCGTACGCTCGCACTGAGTGAATGCAAATTTTCCAAATTGACGTCATGGGATGCGATCGTTTGCCAAGACATAAGCACAGCCACTTAGGCTGTGCTAGCGATCGCTCTGCGTATGCAGACACCCCTTAGCCTATGTAGAGATGCCCACTGGCACACGTCATCTCCAGGAAGTGTATGAAAACATTGGTATATCGAGGACCATCGGATGCAGGTCGGATACAGTGCAGGGTACAGTGCATGTCGGATACAGTGTGGGTCGGATACAGGGCCTGATTCAGACACGCTCGCAAGTGCATTGTGCTCGCAAGCGGGTCGATGGTGACCCAGTGCACACGCGCGGACCCCGGTGCAAGTGCAAAAAGCGCTCGCTCCGGGACTCACTACAAAAGGGGTGGCTGCCGATGTTGATCGACAGCTCGCCCCATTTTGTAGGCGTGGCAGGGGGTTGGCTTCACAAAAGGAGGCGTTCCGACTGCCGTTTGTGGGTGGCCCCACTGACATCACCAGTGATGTCAGTGAGAGAGCTGCCGGCTCTATTTGAGCCAGAAGCTCTCTGGGGCTTGCGGCCACGAGACCCTACCACAAGGGTCTCGTCGCAAGCCCGATGGTCACAATGGTCTTGACCATCATCATGGCCCCTCGCAATAGCTGTGGGTGGTACCCCACAGCTATGCAAGCGGACAAGAGGCCGCAACTAAAAAAACCTGCGCCTGCCCTGATTCAGAGCGAGCACCTCTGAATCAGGCCCACAGTGCGGGTCAGTTACAGTGCGGGATACAGTGTGGGTTGGATACAGTGCGGGTCGGTTACAGTGCCGGGATACAGTGTGGGTCAGATACAGTGTGAGTTGGGTATAGTACGGGTCGGATACAGTGCGGGGTATAGTGAAGGTCGGATACAGTGTGAGTTGGATATAGTACGGGTCGGATACAGTGCGGGGTACAGTGTGGGATACAGTGTGGGTCGGATACAGTGCAGATAATAGTGCAGGTCAGATACAGTGTGGGTTGGACACAGTATTGGTTGGATACAGTGTGGGTCGGATACAGTGCAGGGTACAGTGTGGGTTGGATACATTGCGGGTCGGTTACAGTGCGGGATACAGTGAAGGTCAGACAGTGTGAGTTGGATATAGTATGGGTCGGATACAGTGCGGGGTACAGTGTGAATTAGTTACAGTACAGTGTGAGTTGGATACAGTGCAGATAATAGTGCAGGTCAGATACAGTGTGGGTTGGACACAGTACAGGTTGGATACAGTGCGGGTCGGATACAGTGCAGGGTACAGTGCAGATACAGTGCAGGTCAGTTACAGTGCGGGAAACAGTGTGGGTTGGATACAGTGTGGGTCTTGTCGCAAGCCCCGATGGTCGCGATGGTCGTGACCATTGCGACCATCACCTAGTCGCTTGCTAAAGCTGTGGGTGGTCACCCACAGCTTAGCGAGCATCCAGGAGGCCGTCTTTAAAAAAAAACAGGGACGCCCTGATTCAGAGCGAGCGCTCTCAAAGAGCGTTCGGCTCTGAATCAGGCCCACAGTGCGGGGTACAGTGAAGGTCGGATACAGTGTGAGTTGGATATGGTACGGGTCGGATACAGTGCGGGGTACAGTGTGAATTAGTTACAGTGTGGGATACAGTGTGGGTCGGATACAGTGCAGATAATAGTGCAGGTCAGATACAGTGTGGGTTGGATACAGTGTGGGTTGAATACAGTGCTGGACACAGTGTGGATTGGATTCAGTGCAGGTTGGATACAGTGCAGGTCGGATATAGTACGTGATACAGTGTAGGTTGGAGACAGTGCAGGCCAGATACAGTGCATTATACAGTGTGAGTTAGTTACAATGCGGGTCGGATACAGTGCAGTTGTGCAGGTCGGATACAGTGTGGGTTGAATACAGTGCAGGTTGGATACAGTGTGAGATACATTGTGGGTTGGATATTTTTAAATTTCTGATATTAGCTCCAAGCTGTTTGTGTAGCGTTAGCACTTTGTAAATAATGATGTCAGTGAACAACCCAGAGAGACCACAATGTGACGTTGCATGAAGTGAAGGGTAAGCAAACATGTTGCCCCTTTCAAAAGTCAGTGTCCAGAGCAAAAGTACCACTGGGACTAGTCCACATAGACATGTGTGGACCAATGGAAGTGTAATCAAAGAGCAGTAATCGCTTCTTCATGATGCTTATACAGTAGATGACACTACAAGGATGATCCATTTGTACTTCCTGAAAGCCAAGAGTGAAGACCCTAGCAGAAACTCAAACAGACCTAAAAATAAAAGTGTTGAGGTCTGACAATGGTGAAGAATATGAGAACAGAGATCTAGCTATTGTGAGTGAAAGGGCAAACAGAACAATCTTTGAGAAAGCACAAACTATGATAAGTGATGAAGGTCTGCACAAGAGATTCTGGCGACGGCAGTCCATACTGATGTGCACCTCAAGAATAAGGTACCTAAAGTGGCATTCGAAAATAAAACCACATTGGATGGGGTGGTCCTATAAAAAGCCAAGCATCAGTCATCTCTGTGTCTTTAGGTATAAAGCATATGCCCAATTCCCTAAAGAAAAGAGACGCAAGTTAGATTAAGAGTCCATTTTATGTATTATGCTTGGATATTGTCAAAAAAGCAAAGGTTACAGATTGTGAGACATAGACAAGCAAAAGCTTCTG
This sequence comes from Taudactylus pleione, assembly GCA_031769625.1. Classification (NCBI taxonomy): domain Eukaryota; kingdom Metazoa; phylum Chordata; class Amphibia; order Anura; family Myobatrachidae; genus Taudactylus; species Taudactylus pleione. The sequence goes on along the minus strand of JAUIMM010000555.1, from coordinate 7,751,442 downwards.
AAGTCTAGAGACATAGTGGCTGATTCAGACCCGGTCGCTAGATGCGTACGCTCGCACTGAGTGAATGCAAATTTTCCAAATTGACGTCATGGGATGCGATCGTTTGCCAAGGCATAAGCACAGCCACTTTGGCTGTGCTAGCAATCGCTCTGCGTATGCAGACACCCCTTAGCCTATGTAGAGATGCCCACTGGCACACGTCATCTCCAGGAAGTGTATGAAAACATTGGTATATCGAGGACCATCGGATGCAAATGCAGTGCTTGTGGTAGCCTTACCCTACCGCAAGCTCTGCAAGCATTTCAGTGTAAAAAAAGCCAAGTGATGTGTACTATGACGCTGCCTATTAATTATGCATGCCTCTGAAACAGCATTGAAACACTCAGACACGCCTGCGTTCACATCGCCAACCCCCCATTTTAACTGGACTGCCCCTGTTACCACCCACAAACGGCCTCTCCTGTCACTCATTACACTGGGCTGTCTTTGCAGGGTGAGCGAGCTGTATGTGATTGCAGTGGGTAGTTCGCGCATGCGCAGAATGAAGCATGCGCATGCGTGTACGCAGAACATCGGGCCACTTGCGAGCGCACGCATATAGCGAACAGGTCTGAATCAGGCCCATAATGTTTTACAAGACAGCTTAAAATAAACACAAGATGAATATTGCAACACCACAGAAACTTGTGATGCTAGATATGCCAACAGCGGGAAGCATGTCAGAAATTGAGATATAAGTGTTCAACCACAGAACAGGAGCTCTATGAGAAGCAACAAAGGCAAACTGCCTAAGACAGTGGTTCTCAAACTCAGTCCTCAGGACCCAACTCAGTTCACATTTTGCAGGTCACCTAGCAGGTGCACAGGTGTATTCATTACTCACTCACAAATTTCAAAAAATCCACAGGTGATCTAATTATTTCACTGTGAGGAGACCTGGAAAACATGCACTGTTTGGGGTCCTGAGGACCGAGTATGAGAACCTGTGGCCTAAAAGATAAAGGAAATAATTTGCTAACTTTGTCTACTGTGAACCTCAAACAATACAAGAAGCAAAGTTAAACATCAACTGGGAAGAATGGAAATCAGCCATGACAAATGGAACAGGCCGAGTAAATGCAATTTAGTCAAAAACAATTGGCTCTTCTGCAAGAAATTAAACACCAATGGAAGTCTTGCTTGCTACAAAGCTTGACTTGTTGTCAAGGGTTAAACTCAGAAATCAGGCATTGACTACAGGCATTGACTAATCTTCTTGACTGACGGAAGATACAGAACACTTTGTATGGTTATTGCTTTATTCGCTGTTATTTGCTGTGTATAATTTGCTGCCATATCAACTAAACTTTGATTCAGTCTTCTTGAAGGAAAGCTAATAGAAGAAATTTACATGGAGACACCGAAAGGCTACAATGTAGATGCATTTCCAGAAGGAATATATAAATCATTGTATTGGCAGTGACTGCTGCTGATACATCAAAATAGTGTATTGTTAGAAATTAACTTTGTACATTCTAAAACTGACCACAGTTTGTACTACAATGGGGAAAAAAGCTTGTTCATCAAGACCTTGGGCCGGCGCACCAACTGCTGGGTGTCAGGATTGTGCAGAATATGAATGCCAGGACTGTTACCATAGACCAACTAGGAATTGTCATTCGGACAATATTCATCAAATTTTGAATGGCGGATACCAAACCAGTCAGAACAACAATTGACCAAAGCACAAAAATAACAAAGTTATGTGTCCAACAACAGCAGATACAGAGGAAATAAGATGAGTTCCTTTTCAAAGTGCCATTGGAACTTTGATGTATGCAAATGTTGGCACAAGTCCAGACATCACACTTGCAGTCAGTCATGTTAGATCATTTACAATCAATCCTGGAAGAGAATATTAGACTGCTGTAAAACATATCCTCAAATACCTAAAGGGTACAAGCTCTTTAAAACTAAAATGTGTAAACAATGGAAGTTTGGAATTACAAGCCTTCTGTGATGCTGTTTGGGGATCTGATGACTATGACAGGCAATCCAACACTGGACTCCTATTTGGTTTAGCAGGAGCAACCGTCAGCTGGACTAGCAGAAAAGAGCTTACTGTTAACATAGCCACTACCAAGGCAGAGTACATGGCACTTATGGAAACAGCCAAAGAGGCATTGTGGATAAAGGAGATTTTGTGTGAGTTAGGTCTTCTTAATCCAAAAGACTTAGGGCCTGATTCAGACCCGCTTGCGAGCGCACAGTGCTCGCAAGCGGGTCAATGGTCCCCCACTGCGCATGCACACGCCGGAGCTGGCTCCGGCGTGCGCATGCACTGACTCGGCCAGCGACGGGCGCGCCGTTAATACGGGTCTCGCACGAAAGCGGGGCAGCTGTCGATTGTGATTGACAGCTTGCCCCGTTTTGGAGGCGGGCAGAGGGATTGGCTGGCCAAACGGAGGCGTTCCCGAAGGAATGCCTGTCGTTTGGGGGCGGCCCCACTGACATCACGAGTGATGTCAGTGGTGAGCTTCTGGCTCTATTAGAGCCGAAAGCTCACCGGGGCTTGCGGGAACGAGACCCTACCACAAGGGTCTCGTCGCAATCCCCGATGGTCGTGATCATCGCGACCATCACCTGGCCATTCACTAAAGCTGTGGGTTGTCACCCACAGCTTAGCGAGCGGCCAGGAGGCCGTCTTTAAAAAAACAGGGATGCCCTGATTCAGAGCAGTCGCTCTCAAAGAGCGTCCGGCTCTGAATCAGGCCCATAGTCAGCATGTGACAACAAAGGTGAAATTGACTTGTTTTCCAGCACCAAATATTATGGCCAGTCTCAGCACATTGCCATAAGATATCATTTCATAACAAATCTGGTAGATGGTATATTGACTAGTGTTAAACATGTGATAAGTGAGGAGAACCTTGCTGATATTTGAACAAAGGTCTGATGTCACATCTACTAAGTACTCTTCTGCGGAAATGTGGACTGGAAAGCATTTGAAATGTTAATATGTCTTGCATTGGTTTCTTTATTAGTATACTATATACCCTATGTTTCGGGTTACAGGTGAGACATCGAAAATGTGGAATGTTATGTTGTGTAACCAGTGACAGCCTTGAGCGAAGGTGGGTGTTGAAAGGGGAGTGCGCCCTGTGCTATGTCTCTCTTTACTGCCGAGTGAGCTGACATCATAGTGCAACCTCTGACCCAAATGCGATACTGCACATGTGTGACCTACCCACATGTTTTCCATCTCTGTCTTCCAACTCTGTCTTCCATTGAGACAGGATGTGCCACTGAGCTTCTCTATAATGGAGACTATCCGCCTACATAAGAGGCACTATATCACCTCCGCTGGGCAGTATATCCATTTATTGCAACTAATACTGTCACCACTGGTTAAACTTGTTGTGGAAGAAAAAAGGGGTTCTAAGGGGTATATTTACTAAAGTGTGGGTTTTTAGAATTGAAGATGTTGCCCATAGCAATCAATCAGATTCTACTTAACATTTATTTAGCACCTTCTAGAAGATAATAGTTAGACACTGATTAGTTGCTATGGGCAACATCTCTACTTCTAAAAACCTGCACTTTAGTAAATATACCCATAAGTTGGAATTGGATAAATGAATATATATGTATGTATATACAGTCAGGTCCATAAATATTGGGACATTGACAGAATTTTCATATTTTGGAACTATACTCACCACCACAATGGTTTTGAAATGAAACAAACAAGATGTGCTTTAACTGCAGACTTTCAGATTTAATTTGAGGGTAATTACATCCAAATCGGGTGAACGGTGTAGGAATTATAACGGTTTCAATATGTGCCTCCCACTTTTTAAGGGGCCAAAAGTAATGAGACAATCAACTCAAAAGCTATTTCATGGACAGGTGTGGGATATTCCCTCATTATTTCATTATAAATTAAGCAGGTAAAAGGTCTGGAGTTGATTCTAGGTGTGACATTTGCATTTGGAATCAGTTGATGTTGACTCTCAATATGAGATCCAAAGAGCTGCCACTATCAGTAAAGCAAGCCATCATTAGGCTGAAGAATCAAAACAAACCCATCAGAGAGATATCAAAAACATTAGGTGTGGCCAAATCAACTGTTTGGAACATTCTTAAAAAGAAAGAACGCACCGGAGAGCTCAGTAACACCAAAAGACCCGGAAGACCGCGGAAAACAACTGTGGTGGATGACAGAAGAATTATTTGCCTGGTGAAGAAAAACCCCTTCACAACAGTTGGCCAAATTAAGAACACTCTCCAAGAGGTAGATGTATATGTGTGCAAAGTCAACAATCAAGAGAAGACTTCACAAGAGTGAATATAGAGGGTTCACCACAAGATGCAACCCATTGGTGAGCCACAAAAACAGGAAGACCAGATTAGAGTTTACCAAACAAAATCTAAAAAAGCCATTACAGTTCTGGAACAACATCCTATGGACAGATGAGACAAAGATCAACTTGTACCAGAGTGATGGGAAGAGAAGAGTACGGAGAAGGAAAGGAACTGCTCATGATCCAAATCATACCACCTCATCAGTGAAGCATGGTGGTGGTAGTGTCATGGCGTGGGCATGTATGGCTGCCAATGGAACTGGTTCCCTTGTATTTATTGATGATGTGTCTGCTGACAAAAGCAGCAGAATGAATTCTGAAGTGTTTTGGGCAATATTATATGCTCATATTCAGTCAAATGCTTCAGAACTCATTGGACTGCGCTTCACAGTGCAGATGGACAATGACCCGAAGCATACTGCAAAAGCAATCAAAGAGTTTTTTAAGGCTAAAAAGTGGAATGTTATGCAATGGCCAAGTCAATCCCCTAACCTGAATCCGATTGAGAATAAATTTCACTTGATGAAGACAAAACTGAAGGGAAAATGCCCCAAGAACAATCAGGAACTGAAGACATTTGCAGTAGAGGCCTGGCAGAGCATCACCAGGGATGAAACCCTGCGTCTGGTGATGTCTATGCGTTCCAGACTTCAGGCTGTAATTGCCTGCAAAGGATTTGCAACAAAGTATTAAAAAGTGAAAGTTAGATTTAGGATTGTTTAGTTTGTCCCATTACTTTTGGCCCCCCTTAAAAAGTGGGAGGCACATATAGAAACCGTTGAAATTCCTACACCGTTCACCTGATTTGGATGTAATTAACCTCAAATTAAATCTAAAAGTCTGCAGTTAAATCACATCTTGTTTGTTTCATTTCAAAGCCACTGTAGTGGTGAATAGAGGCCAAAATATGAAAATTCTGTCAATGTCCCAATATTTATGGACCTGACTGTACATATAAATAGGAGTAAGCTGAAATAGGCAGCACTCAGAGTCTTCAATGCAAGTAAAAATAAAGCGCTTTAATGATCGACATTTATATGTGTGTACATACTGTATATACAATACTGTGCAAAAGTTTGACAGGTATGGAAAAACTGCTGCAAAGTAAGAATGCTTAAAAAAAAATAGAAGTGTTAATAGTTTATTTTTGTCAATTAACAAAATTCAAAGTGAATGAACAGAAAAGAAATCTAAATCAAATCAATATTTGGTGTGACCACCCATTGCCTTAAAAACCTCATCAATTCTATGGATGCTAAGATTTTAGCTAAAATTCTTTCTACTCTACTTAATAAAGTGATAGCCCCAATAATTCACCCAGACCAGACAGGATTCATGCCTGGTAAATCTACCTCAGTAAACCTTTCGACGATTATACACACATTTGCAGGTTTCCCATGGGGAGGAATACTCCTTGGTGATGGTTTCACTTGATGCGGTAAAGGCGTTTGATTCCGTGGAATGGCCCTACCTATGGGATGTTAGGCGAGTCTTCAGGATTGGTTTAGGTTTTATTAAGTGGGTCCAACTGTTATATGCGGTTCCTACAGCAAGAATGTTTGTCAACAGGTATGTTTCATCTGCAATTCATTTATGAAGGGGCAGAAGACAGGGATGCCCCCTGTCCCCAACTCTATTTGCATTGGCATTTGAGCCGCTGGCATGTATAATATGATCACACCCTGGGATAACAGGTTTTAAGGTAGGAGAAGTTTATGGATACAGTGGCCCTGTATGCAGATGATGTAATACTGTTTTTATCAGATTATACTATCTCTATGCCGATGGTTTTTCAGGTGATTCAATCATTTGGAAAGTATTCTGGCTTGAAAACAAATTGTGGAAAGTCGTATATTCTTCCATTACGAGGTGTATGCTCAGAATACCAACTTCCCTCTCCAATGGGTTAATTGTTTTAAATATTTGGGTATTTGGATTACAAACTCCTAAAAGGATTTTGTCCCTTTGAATATACTGCTGCTATTTGAGTACTTGTGGGCTAAAATTAGATCTTGGGTTGAATTACCACAACGGTAATTGGTAAGGTCAATTTAGTGAAAATGGTAGTTCAGTCCAAATTTCTGTATGTATTTCAACAGTCACCGTTTTTACTATCAGAGGATTTATTTAGGAAATTAAAGAGCATGATATCCTCATTGGTGTGGAGTAATAGAAGTCCGAGAATTCAGTTAAACACTCTTACTAGACCTAGGCAATTTGGAGGCTTGGCCCTCCCAAACTTTAAATTATATTATTATGCTGCACAATTGGCTTATTTACGGTTGTGGATAAAGGAAGATTCAGAGAATATGTGGATACCTATGTTATTTCACAGACATCATCAGGACATACTCTTATGCAAGCTTTGCTTGCAGGAGGTTTAGGCTGTTAAGATATGGGGGGCATGTAACAAAATTGTTGAAATATGAGGGATTAGATCCAGATACTCCTCTATGGAAATCTAAGGGGCTTTCTGATCTTTGCTCTTTACAAGTTGACAGAATATGGGGGTCTAAATGTGTAGTCTCTATTATTTGACTCTGACACTCTGAAATCCTTTTTTCAACTGTGCGAAGAGTTTGGTGTACCACCTTCATATAGATATCTTCAATTGTAACATGCAATATTTAAACAGTTTTTAGAAGCTACCCCGTATATAGGAGATTCACCTGTTAAAAATGTTTTAATGGCCCTTGGTGCACGTAGAACTCTTTCACATATTTATTGCTTTCTCGGAAATGCTTATCACTGTGAAGACATTCTTAGGTTAAAAGATAAATGGGAGGAAGATGTTGTGTCATTAAGTGATGAAGCGTGGAATACAGAGTTGGCGTCCCCTCGAGATTCTACCAGTTTGATTTAGATTTTAGCAAATACAGCTGTTTATTTTACATAGGAAATATCTCACTCCAGTTAGATTAATGAAATTTGCGGGTAGAGAATCAGTAGTCCAAAGTGAAATGGTGATTCGGGAACTTTTTGGCATCTTTTGTGTGAATGCCCTTTAGTGAATGCATTCTGGTGTGCATTCATCCAATTCATGGTTAATACGGGTTTACTCCCCTTAGTGATAACAGCTAGGTTTTGTACTCTTGACATATTAGATTTGGGTGGTCTTGATAAATATGCTAAGAAATATGCTATTAATTTATGCATACTAGCTAAGGTGATTATTGCTAGGGCTTGGATGGCGCCTCTTGGACCAGATTTTAAAGCTTGGAAAGCACTTGTCAATTGTACGGTGCCTCATGAGAAATATGTATACCTCTCTCGGAATTCTGGTTACAAGCATGAAAAGATTTGGAGTAAATGGCTACAGTCTAAATATTATGATATATCAGTGGATCCAACTTAGAAGAAATTAGGATATTTTTTACAGTATATAGAAATCGATGTTAGAGTAAAGTTATCACATCACAATGAGTTACTTTTGTATGAGTTCTTGTTATGTATGTAGCTGTAGATAGAACACATATAGTTGCATATATTTGTAACAAATATAAATGGAAGGTGATATTTTCATAATTAGTACACTTACATGAATAAAATAGTAAACTAGGGATAGGGTACTTACCTGCCCTGTCGGGAACTTCTGCCTTCAGGCTGCCAGCGTCGGGATATGAATCGGTGGCAATTCAGCTGTCGGGACTTCATACCCTTTCCGTTATCTATGTTTAACATTTTGTTTGTTTGTTTGTTTTTTTATGTATGCTGTTTTGTTTTATATTTTATATATATGTTTTTTTTATGTGTATTGAGAAAAAGGAGAAAACCAATAAAAGATTACTCAATTGAAAAAAATTCCTCCCTCTTAAAAATGTATAGGTTCCTCACCACTAAATGGGATGGGAAGAGTAAAGTGTTTTTAAGGGAGGGCAATTGATTAAACCAAAAATTAGCACCCAGTCCACTTAAAAACAATATCATGACTTCAAACGAGGAATGTAGGCTGTCATGGTTGGCTCCAAAATCAAAAGTTTTTTAGATAAATGCCATACGTGTGAGCATGCTGAAAATAGAAGTAATACAATAGTTTTATTGTTTGATCGTAATAGTCACTCCATAGATTCATTTTTGAATTGTCAATCGACCTATGTTATTTATGTGATTCCATGTGGCTGCAGCATTCAATATACCGTTCGAACCACACACACACTTAACGTGAGATTTTTGGAGCATAGACAGTATATTTTGAAGAATTTGAAAACACACAGTCTTCCTAAAGTTGTGTCCACTTGCCTCGTTGGATGCTTGAAAGATATCAGGGTGAAAGCGATCAAGCAAATTTAGTCAACAAATAGAGGGGGAGATAGATAAAAACTATCACTTAGGAAAAAGGCCTACTGGATATTTAAATTGGATACTCTGGTTCCCAATGGGTTAAATGGTAATATTGAACTTAATAATGTATAATCCAAAGGCTGGTTTTCTTTATAATGGGGGGGGGGTGATGGACAGATGGATACCCTAGGTCCATAGGGGCTCATCATGCCTAAAATAACCCCTCACCTTTATTAAGTGTCAGCTTTGATATTCTGCATTTTTCTCTCCATCTGCCCTGGTCATCCATGAGAGATGTTGTTAAGGTAGCAGTCCCCAATGCTTTCAAGGTTTTCTAGATATGATTGTAAGATGGCCACGTATGGCTGTAGATAAGGGCCTAGAAGTAGGGATCAGATTTCTGTCTGATCTAAGATCCCCTTAGACACATATTTTTACTTGGTTTCTAGTTATTTATCCTTTTTTGTTATTTTCCTTCCCCTTTTTTTCCCCTTTTTCCTCCACCAGAATACATATTAGCCTATTCAGGTTACATTTATGCATAGATAAATTTGGTAAAAAATATATATGTATGTGTATGATTAATTTATATACATATATATATGTATTGAAAAAAAGCGGACTACATTTTTTGAGCTGTTATTTTTGTAAAAAAACCCTCTTTAAATACTATAAAAAAAATGTTTGTTGATTATCTGAATGATATAGGTGCAATTTGGCTTATGAGTAGAGTATTGCATCTGTTTGAGATATCATTGGTTTTAGATGGGACCAATGAATGAATACCGGACTATAAAGGAGTTCAATGTATAAATGGGAAGAGATGGTTTAAAACATACGATGTCTAGCCCGGGTTTGATTGAAGGATCAGAGAATAAATAGATGCACAATGCTGAGGGTGGTAAATCTGAGGAAACAGCCCCACGAAACTTGGCTGTGAAAAGCTCCATCCCATTTATGATTATTCCTGGAAGTGCTCTCCCACTCACCCAGCAACAGCTTTTTCGGCTAACAGGTGATCCAACCGGCGCTGCCGCTTCAAGCCTGGACTAGCCGTTAATAACAGTGCCAAAGATGGGAATCAATTCTATTATCCCCAGGTTCCCACATATGGAAGCAGTAAGAGGTACCTTTTTTGGTGCCACATATCTCTTACCACACTGGACGGACAAATTAACTTTATATATTTTCATAACCATGCATGGCATTTACTATACAGACTACTGGCTGGCAGGAGATAAAGTCTGTTTTTAATAACATTGCTTGGAGTTTTATTTTTGCATGCAACTAATTCCAATCCTGAGGGAATTATTTTATACCTGCTGACTGCTGGCTTACACTATACAAAGACTGTATGTACTAACATGACTGAAAGCCTTGGGGGGTTTTTTGCATGCAATTACTTCTTTATAACATTCAGGAAAGTGCTATACTTATAGAAACAGAGAGCTAACTTCTCTTGGAGTCTATTTATACTGCTTCTGTACTTGCTTAAATATGAGCATAAACACCAGTTATTTAATGATGTCATGTGTATTTATAGATTGTGTGTGATCTTTAAGATATGTTCATAACTAGTAAATTCAAGGTGGAGCTCCTATCTTACAAGCATATGTGAATGAGCAGAAGTGTTTTCATGTATACATTTGTATTCTGATATTTTTGAAATGATTATAAATAAACATTATAATATTGTGATTGGACAGCGCTTTCTCAATTGGTTTGGACTTGTGTTAGAATTTTTTGATGAGGTCAACTCCTCATATTAGAGATAGTTACAGACCTTTATTAGATTGGATGTTCAAGTATATTAGCAACCCTAGCGCTCATTGTGTGTACTGTATATTTCCATATTTCAATCTATTAAGAAACTGCAGTGCCGTATGTGGACTGGATTTCTTCCTGACTCAATTGGATATTTGTATTATTTAACACAAGCACACAGTAATTTGATTCATTATTGGAGAATGCCGAATTATTTGGAAACATATTATATATATATGATATCCCCTTGATATCCCCTTGAAGAAGTCTTATTTTAATAGACGAAACACGTTGGAACCCCACTATCCTGGACCCTTACACTATGGACAGATAAGCTTTTAAAAACTTTTCTTCTTGTACGTTGTTTACCTGCATTTATTTGCGGACTTTTTTTGTGAATAAAACTGTGTTTTTTATGCTTAAAGGTATCGGAGGATCAATATAAATACAGGGACTCGTTGTGGTTCCATGAACTCCTAGATCACACAGTCATTATTGTTTGGTGCAGTGTAAAAATGTTACATACGATGTTTTTGCCTTTTTTCTGTTTTTCATGTATGAATTATGGCTCGTCAGATGACTGAAGATTTTCTATTATAGATAAGTGGCTTTTCCAACTGAACTCACGTATTTTCACAATTTATTTAATAAATATTCACTATTAGGGGCTTGGGATTTTTTCACACCCATATATATATATATATATATATATATATATATATATATATACAAAAAGGTGTTATTGACTAATAGCTAGTTAAAGATTAATATAGGCAATACATTTGCAGTACAAGCAGAAAAAAAGTTGCTTAGATTGACTGTTCTTATTGTTTCACAATATACCCTTAGCATCAGCTTCAGCTTCTAACCACAGACTGTGCCGCATAAACTCAGAATCTGCCATTTTGTTTTTTTAATTATCAAATTAAAATGTAACTGTCAGGCAAGCACCTGGCATAAAGCCATGAAGAACCTTGTGATAATGATGTATATACTGTGTTTACTTATATGGTATCAAAATGACAAAAGTATACAGTAATCATCTGAATAGCCTACGTCAGTTGGACTATATGATGTATGCAGAGCCGGATTTAGATCTCATGGGGCCCTAGGCAAGATATTGATTTTGGAGCTCCCCTCCCTCAAACAATCCATATCACTATACTTTCATTCGTAATTCATGAACCCCTCTACTCAAAGCACAGACCCCTTTCCCCTCTGAGCACCCCTCTCTCTTCACAGCACAAACAGCTCTCCCCTCTCAGCACAGACCCCTCTCCCCTCTCAACAATGACCCCTCTCTTCTCTCAGTACAGATCCCCCCTCCCCCTTCTCAGCACAGATCTCCCCTCCTCTCAGCACAGTTCCCCCTCTGCCCTTTTAGCACAGATTCCCCCTCTGCCCTCTCAGCACAGACCCCCCCCTCTGCCCTCTCAGCACAGACCCCCCCCCTCTGCCCTCACAGCACAGAACCCCCCCTCTGCCCTCACAGCACAGACCCCCCCCCTCTGCCCTTACAGCACAGACTTCCCTCTGCCCTCACAGCTCAGAACCCACCCCTGACCTCACGGCAGAGAACCTCCCCTTTGCCTTCACAGCACTGATCCACCTCCCATCCCCTCATAGCAGCTTTCTCCCACCCCGTTACAGGCAGCTCATCAGCATAATAACTTACCTGCCTTGCCTTGCTAGGTGCTACTGATGGTGAGTGGCGGGCTGGCACAGTTGCGGGCTGCAGCCGGAGCTAGGTGGAGCAGCTGGGACAGAGCGGCGGTGGGTGAGTCAGTGCGATGTGTGTGGGTGTCACTTTTTTATGTGCAGACGGCTGTGGCGGTTGCACACACACTCTCCCAGAGAGTACTGTGCAGACAGCCGCCCGGGACTCTCTGGGAGTGGAGGCGTGACTGCGTGACGTCATGACGTCACGCGGTACTCGCGCAGTGCTCCTCTGGGAGCGCTTTGATTGTGCAGATTTCTTCGGGCAAAAGGGCCCGTCCACGGGCCCCTTGGGTCCTGCCGGGCCCTAGGCGAACGCCTAGGTTGCCTAGCGGGAAATCCGGCCATGGATGTATGGAGACCATTTTGAAGTAGGCAGTTCTATGTTAAAGTGTCCCATATGCATATGTACTTAATCCAGACATCTTTAAATAAATAACCCGCTTTGTAATGAAATATTGAAGTGGACATTTTCAGATCTGGATGAGAAGGATTTCCATATCAGACTGGCCATCCATTAATCCTGTATGTACCTTATATGCTCCTGGCTACATCTTTATATGCATGCTGTATACTGTACATCTGTTATATTCTTGCTTTAACCCTGTGTTATCCTGCAAACTTTTTGATTGTTAATAAACCAATAAGCCTGGTTAAGTTATCTGCCATGTGGACTGACCTTTATCACACACCACTTACACCTATCAACACCATTGTTGATGCCAATATTATGAAGTACAGTATGTGGCACTGATTTGAGTATCATCTAAATATCATTTAGTGATGCTAAGTAATTGGTGTCAATGAACTTGCTATTTACAGTAGTAAAATTAGAGTAACACCCCTTTCACACTGCCAGTAAGAACCTGGGTTATTTAACGTGAATAAGGAGCAACCTGGGTTATTGTACAGTGTGTATGCACCAAGTTGTAATAACCCGGGTCAAGCGACCAGGCATTTCAATCCGGCTCAAGGTGCAGTGGGAACAGGTAACCCGGGTCAATGCGACTTGGGACCCATTCACAGCATAGGAAGAGCCGATGCTTGGAGATTGTGGTGATGTCATCAACCCGGCAATAAGCCAGGTCGGGCCGCCAGTCTGAAAGGGGTCTCACCTAGGTCGCACCTGGGTTTGCCCCTGATATGCCTGGTATAAGAGGCATATTGTATGTTCAAATTAATAGTGGTGCATTTGCGAATTTGGCAAGTTAGAGTGTTGAGGGAGACATATGATGGGTAAAAAACTAGGAAAAGGGAAAAGGGATATTGTCGCATAGACAATATGAATTAGAATCTGTAATATGATTGCTGTAACCACTATTAATAAGTAACTATACCTGAATAGGATGTACTAAGGTGGGGGTGGTGGTGGTGCTCACTAGAGTCATAAATAATGGAGAAAACAAACAAGAGAAGAAAAACTCTGTGACGTGAGCACTCTCTGAAGTATTATGAAGTAACTAAAACATAACTTTTATTCCTGCAATTAAGATAAATGTCTAATACCAACTACTGTGTATGACAAATGAGTAGTGAATGCTGGCGAGACAATGTATTATACTGTCGAAGCTGAATAATTGGCTGAGACAAGATCAGTTTAAAATTGGATCGAAGCAACGCCATCTTGCGATTGGCCGCAAGACGCCATCTTGGAAATGAGATCGTAAGACGCCATTTTGCGAATGGCCGCCTAAGCGCCATTTTAGATAAGCTCACACTTTAGTACATGTGGCGATATTACTATTAGCATCATGCGATTGCATCTTACACCATTTCTCATACACACATTAATATGCACAATAGCGCTGTTAACTAGTCTCATATTAGCGAATGCATAAGATTCTGTATGAAAACGCCAAATATTAGCTTCATGCACACGCATCTGCCCCAAGTTAACTAGCGTCTTTACATCAAATCCCACATACTCACACATTACATATTCACATACAAGGTTCCATAAGCTTTAAGGTATAAGATTCAAGTATGCACATTTGTTATAATTGTTAGGAAATAAAGATTATTTCGTAACTAAGTAAGCCATGTTTGGTATTGTACTGATGCGTACTCTCTCAACAGTATTCCGATAATATCAATGGAGAGATCGCATTATGCATTCTCAACTTATGGACCGCAGAGACTTCAAGCAACAAAATGTACATTATATGAACAACTGTTAGGATTTGCATGAGGCGGGAAACCAGAGACCACCAGTTGTTAGAGGCTGAATTGTGTCTATTTGAACCAGCCTGTTAAATGCCTTGTAACATATGCCCTCTCCTTTAGGACCAATGGTATTAGCAACAAACTTCTCTATTGTGTTGTTTATTTCTGGGGGGTATAAATATGTGTGCTCTGACCCTGGGTTCCTAGTCTTCGTGCTGAATCCTGTTTGACAAGGGGTTTCTTGCTGATGCCTACATCTGGACCAGAGAGCGCTGCGTCTGTATAACTGTACTTGGGTCTGTATAATTTCTTTGCGATAAGATTATATGAGGATCATAGCGTGTAACTGCTGTACTTTTTACTTGAATAATACTTTGTGCTTTGGAACCACAGGTTCTAGGTCTGGAGTCTTTATTTATTGTATGACTGCATACGCAAAATAGCGTCATCCTTAGAGATGGAAGGATATTAGAAGGTATAGGCTGGGGTATTCATAAGGTTCAAAGGCAGTATCGTTAGTTGGGGGCTCGTAGTGAAGTCACTTACCCACTCACATGGCACTTACGGTTATCGATTTCTCACCAAAGGGTGGAGTGGCCACATGCAGGGTTTACCTGCAACCGCTCGGTGCTGAGAGATCGCTACCCGTTTTCGTGTGAGCCAGGGACGCTGACTAGAATCCAGGGACAAGAGAGGAAAAAGTTTGTTTTCCTTTGTTGATAGAACCTAACATTTAAAGGGGTGCCGCAGTATTGAACACGCGGCTGAGTCGCAGTTTTGCACACAGTAAAGACGCACTTTTGTGTACGCAGCTATAGGTTGTCATACGGTTGTGTGGTAGTCGCATTATTGTGTATGCGACTGGTCGCACAATAGCATATAAGTACTTCCGGTTGTGCAGCCACGTGTTTAAACAGAGCCGTTGAGGTTTACATTCTTTTCAATTGTTGTCAATATCTGGGTTAACGTGTATTTTTCTGCGCATGAAAAAAGTGTGTAACAGTGAGTATTTGTTGGTAGGGGTAACTTGTTCCCTAAAGTTAGAGGTACCGTATGACCTTTAAGGGCTAAGTGCTAGCCGCTCGGTAAGCAGCTTACCGTTCTATACACAGTAGCAGGTGTACATGTTGTCTTTGTTATAGAGAGGTGCGTGGAAGTAGCCGACTTAAACTTCCATTGGTGTGGAAGTTGCCTTCTTAAATCTTATCCGGGTGGGTGGAGTAGCCTTCTTCAAATCTTCACAGGTGTGTGGGCGCTGCCGTTAAATCGTCCACAGGTAAGTGAACGTATCTTGACTGTCTTTCACCAGTTTAAATCTTTATTGAAAAATATAGGAGTTGTCTCAGAATGGGGGCCATGCAAACAATAGAGATGTTAGACAATGATGTGCTGCTAATGGAAGCGCCGTTTGGATTGGCCCGTCGTATTATACATACTAAGTACGGTACTTATGCAATAAGGTATTGTGATGTATGGTTTAAAATGATGATGAAGAGTGTTAGACCGTTTCCCAGAATTGGTAGTTTTGATAAAGATGTATTAGATAATGTCCGGGATCACATCAGTTTGATGCGCTCCCGAGAGAAAAAGGTCAAATATTATGAATGTTTAAAGTTGTGGCAGCATGAAGGGGATGAGTGGCTTAAAAATGCGCAAGCGACGCAAACTAGCATTGCGAGCGCATTGCCAGAGAATACATCCGCGACGCTGAATTGCAATGCGGGCGAGCCGTAAAGTGGCACGCACATGCAGCAAGGTAGCATTGCGGAAGGTATTGCCAGCAGTTCACGAGCACCACCCCCACCTTATGTGGATGGAGGTGCAAGTACAGTTATCAAAAATACCCATAAAAATGTAACAAGCAATTTGTACCCTCTCTTAAGCAACTATAAAGAAAATGTTCATGATGTGGATGATGAGCCTATTGTAATGTCTTCTATTTCCCATGCTGTACAAATGGTAGATGCTACGCCATGACAATCACGAGTGGTGCCGCCATCTCCATCGGTAACAGCAAGGGAAGTGCTAACACCCTCTGCACCCATAGAGGAAGTTGTTAATACCATACGTAGCAACAACAGATTAAACCCCCAGCCAGGTAACAAGGTCAAAGGTAGCAGCGCTACCGGTCTGCATCCCATTCAGACAATAACTATTCCGAATGGAAATGCAAATGCAGATGCGAACGGTGTAGTGCCCACGAGGGAAGTGGTAATGCATTGTCCTTGGACAAGAGCAGATCTAAATTCCATCATAAATGATTTCCCCGATCCCAAAAAGGAACTAGCCAAATGTCACAGATTTTTGAGGAATTTGGGTAGTTCTCATGAGCCAACTAATAAAGATTGGCGTGTGGTGTTAAGGGCCTGTCTACAACGCAATACCGACGTGACAAAATTTATCATGGATTGTGTATTGGATGGTGACGTTCCCTTAACGGACCAAGTAAACCAAGGTAACATTTCCCGCATTGTAACTCAATTGGGTATATATTTTCCGGTAGTAGTTAACTGGAACAAAATTTCACCATAAAGCAAAGGGAGAGTGAATCTGCAGAAGAGTATTGCGACCAGGCTCTGCAGGCTATCACCCAGTACACTGGGATAGAAGATATTAAAGATAGCACTCACCACAGAGGAATGATAGTCACGGTACTCATGGACGGTCTTAAGGAAAACTTAAAGACTCGGGTTCAGACCTCACAACCTGGCTGGAGGGGAGTCACAATAGATACACTCATAGAATCTGCCATAGAACATGATAAGAACATCTCAAAGAAGAGAGAGACCCAGAGCGAAAAACTAATGGCTGTCAGTATTCAAGCTCTGGAAGGAATGACGGTAACATCACAGCCAACAGACACACTTGCATCTACACACACCTACACCTGAACAGTTATATGTCCTCACTAATCCCACGCAACAACAAACACAGCTCTATTCTACTAACCATACACAACCACAGGTCCCACACTACTTACAAACTTCATATCCCCCACAATACCCTTATCCTCCATATCCCTACCCATATCCACCACCTGCTTAAACCTCACAACAACCCGTGTCTTCATCCGATCCATGAATATGTTTAATTGTAACCAGCCAGGACATTTAAGTAGAACCTGCAGAGTGAAAAGGGTAGTACCCCCAAACCAGAGAGTACCTGGATATCCCCATAAGGGATATGCACAGAAACCAGCAAATATCCAGCAAGCACCAGCTCCAATTGTGGCCGTAAATGCTTTATTGGAGAATGGTAGCCAATGCTAGGGGTCAGGTCATACCTGTAGTCTACAGATAGTCAGGTTAACGGGAAGTACTAGGGAAGAACCGGTCATGATGGTTGATGTAGGTGGTACTGAATATCCTTTTCTTGTAGACACAGGGGCGACCAGGTCAATGATAAAATCTCCCGTTAATTTACAGGTGACCAACGAGACAGTACCAACAATGGGTGTAACAGGTAAAGTGCAACATTATCCTTTAACAAAGTCCACAGAGGTTACGATTGGGCCGTTGCATACCAGGCATTCTTTCCTTCTGGCTGCTGCGGCTCCTACTAACCTGCTGGGTAGAGATTTGTTATGTAAGATGGGATGTGTCATATATTGCACCCTGAAGGTGTATTTCTAGATATCCCAGAGAGAGTTGCGCACGAGGTGCGGGATATGTTGGACACTCCCCAAAGGATAATGTATCACTCTACCAGTTTAAATGAAAATCCATCTCAAGTAGATCAAATGTTGTTCCAAATTGCAGATTCCCTTTGGACTAAGGATGGACAGGACACTGGATTAATGGCAAACGTAAGCCCCGTAATGGTAAATTTAAAAGGTGGTATGCAAGCTCCAAAAATTCCCCAGTACCCACTAAAACAGGAGGTAGAAATAGGGGTTTTTCCAATAATTGAGCGATTATTGCAACAGGGAATTTTAGTTCATACAGCTAGTGCAGCCAACAGTCCCATCTTTCCGGTGAAGAAGAGTGGTGGGAGGGGTTACAGGCTGGTACAGGACCTTAGAGGTGTTAATAAGGTAGTAGAGAGCCAATTCCCCATAGTGCCAAATCCAGCTGTCATTCTTATGCAGATCCCTCCAAACGCAACCCATTTCACTGTCATTGACCTCTGTTCTGCTTTCTTCTCTGTGCCTCTCCACCCTGACTGTCAGTATCTAGTCACATTTACATACAGAGGTGTGCAATATACATGGACACGGTTGCCCCAAGGTTTCATAGACAGCCCCAGTATCTTTTCCCAGGCATTACACGATTGTTTACAGTCTTTTCAATCCGCCAATGGATCTGTTCTAATTCAATATGTGGATGATTTATTGCTGTGTTCTGATTCATATATGTCATGTTTAAATGATACTAAACTTTTGTTGCTTCATCTCTCGCATACAGGACACAAGGTGGCTAAGGACAAACTACAGCCGTGCCAATCCAGAGTAAAATATTTGGGACACTGCCTAACCCAGGGGTTAAGACATCTCACAAATGATAGAATCCAGGCCATACAGAACATGACACTGCCGCAGAATCAACAGCAAATTCGTACCTTCTTGGGAATGTGTGGATACTGTAGAATGTGGATCCCAGGTTTTTCTATTTTAGCCTTGCCTTTACAGGACTTAATCTCTTCCTCAAAGCCCGATCGTGTCATACACACAGAGGAATCAGAGCAGGCTTTCCTTAATCTTAAGGAATCTTAAGGTCAACCAACCGGTGGAGAAACGAGTCAGATAAAAGGCTGATAGCGTGAACCTGTCGCTCATGAGCTTGTTCCGGGAGGATTGAAAAGGTCGTAGTGAGATACCTGAACTAAAAGAAATCTACAGGTCTTGTTGTGGCAATGGACGGGCCTGCTGTGTTCATTTTCATATTCTCTTTTAGAGTGTTCACCATCCTGGTCGGTTCGGGAATGTCCGGCTTCTGTGAAGAGGGACCGATTGTGGAGAGGGGAGTTGATGGCAGTGCTGATGGAGTGGAGTCAGAAGGAGTGCAATGCCAATCAGGGGAGTGTCTGACCAATCTTAGTACTGTTATTGTTAAGAGAGCTGTTATTACGGATACTCGGGGACAGTGTGGAGGTTTATCGTCTGAAGATTCCTGTATTTGTGAGCTTTGTGGGTCCCTAGTTGATGAGAATTGTATCCAACGGTGCCAGCCCAAATATAACCCGTACTGGGGTGGGTATCCTTTAGAGGATTATCATAGCATGGTAGGCAAAGTGTTAAATCAAACTGATTGCTGTGTGTGTTCACATGTGCCACAGGGACAGCATAATGTAGGTTTGGTGCCATTTCCGCTGAATATCACGAAAATTTTAGAATTACAGAAAGGGAAAACATTGGATGGAAAATTCTCTCATCCGAACCACCTCATTTCAAACTTTATCAATTCCAAGTAGATAGATCACTTTTGTGTTTAAACATAACCAACCCCAATAAACCCGGGAGTTGGGAAGTGACAGGGAATAATCAGACGATGACCTTCTCACAAAGAGCTGATAATGAGTCCATAAACCATGATCTGTTACGCTCAATTAAATCTAGTGGGAGACATTTTAGGTTCCAGTATGCATTGCGTTCCACCAAAGAAATTTTTGGTAAGGTACCAGATGGTTATTGTGCTAAAATAATACAGCCAGAAACTTGCATGTACCAGATGGAAGACCCAGAAATAGGATTGTTTGCAAGGGAAATGTGCTTAATGATAATGATGCATACCATTCCTTATGTTCTCCCTGATAATGTATATTTTATATGTGGAAGTAAAGCATATAAGTGGCTCTCCCCGAGTTCCGAAGG
Organism: Taudactylus pleione; assembly: GCA_031769625.1. Taxonomy (NCBI): domain Eukaryota; kingdom Metazoa; phylum Chordata; class Amphibia; order Anura; family Myobatrachidae; genus Taudactylus; species Taudactylus pleione. The sequence continues at coordinate 7,731,366 of JAUIMM010000555.1, read as the reverse complement.
TTTGTGTTACCTGGGAAGAGTAGTCCCAGAAGTTATGACCCTCACACATGTTGAAATGATTGGTATACATAAAAACACACAGTCACCATATCTTCACACACAATATGAACACAGAGGCAAACGAAATATGATACCTGGTGATGTGCACAAAGCCACTCAGTTAATTAGTGAGACAACTGACTTTCAAGTTTTAGTCGCATTGGATCCCACCAGGATCGCTCAGGGTACATTAAACTTTAGATATATTCAGGAACTTGCTAAATTGATAGATAATATCACCGAGATGTACGATGACACATTCAGCTATACAGGGAGAGAATTGCAAGGGTATAAGAAAGAACTGGTGCAACACAGGCTAGTGTTAAATTATTTAACTGCTGTTACTGGAGGGTATTGCGTAACGTTGGCCACCCAATTTGGAGTAAAATGTTGCACCTATGTCACCAATAATACCAGCGACCCCAAGGAGGTGATAGACTGAAAGATGGATGAAATTCTGCAGCTAAAATGGGAATTTCGTAAGAACCATAACGCTTCAGTGGCTGAAGTAGGGGAGAAGATAGAAGTTTTGTTTCTGTATTTTTAAAAAAATGTATAAAAGCAGCTAAAATCAAGTAACTTGGGGTAAATTTACTAAAGTGAGAGTTTTTAGAAGTGGAGAAGTTGCCCGTAGCAATCAATCAGACTCTAGATATTCTCTTCTAGAAGGTGCTAGTTAAATGTTAAGTTGAATCTGATAGGTTTTTATGGGCAAGATCTCCACTTCTAAAAACTCTCACTTTAGTAAATGTACCCCTTGGACTTGTCTCTGTTCCTATAGTATTATTAACATCAATAACATTAATTTCCAGTCACTTCCAGTCAATTTTCACCACCTCACAGCACCTGAAATCAAAGTGATCCGGACTGGAACTCTGTTCGACTTAGAACCCAATCATTTTCGCTGCTAGCAATTAGCAGTGAAAATGTCTGTGATAGAGATTGCGTGATAGCTGCTTTTTGGAGCAATACTGAATTGCTCCGGTACTTGTGCTCCACCACAATTTGCTGTAGTACTTAATTATCTTGGACTAATATAATAATTTACTACCTATTTTTTACTACCAATAATGAATGGTAGTAAAAAATCGGTAGGCATAGAGTGTTGTCAGGCCTAGGGTACTTGTGTACTTTACGGATTCATTGCATAGAGAACCCAAGTGTCCTACACTCATTATTATTATCAATCATGGTTATGTCTAAATCCCCTTCATGGGGAGGACCCTGACGTCATCAGCCAGTGTCCAGCATTATTCCCACTGTCCAGCATCTTTCCCTGCCATCCAAGTGGGCATAGAGGGGGAATATAACCTTGTAGCAAGCCACTGAGCCCGAAGCGTGGTGAGCCCGAGAGGGGACAACTTTGTTCTTTAGGTGGGGACAACTTTCGGTACTTGTGTACGTAAAGTACCAAAGTACCATTTAAAACATTAATTGGGTTCTCTCTGCAATCAGTCCGTAAAGTACACAAGTACCAGGCCTTGTTATAAGTGCAGATAATCTTAAATTGGCTGTGATACTGTGATCTCTATAATAACCCGCATAAGTTTGAAAGTAATGTAGATCAGTGCCCCCAAGGGCCTATTTTTACTATAAGGTGTACAGTATGTAATAATTGTACTGATGAACAATAATACATTGCTTAGGTTTAGGCAGTTGCAATTAGCATAATGTATGTATGGATACGAGAGAACCTATGAGGTTTACTAATTAATGTCCAGTATTGCTGACCTTAGACTCTCACACAGGAGCTCTTTTGGCTGTATGCAGCAGTATCTGATCTGCACGTTTGCATTTGTACAAATAACCATCATCTTGTCAAATCTAATAGCTTGAAGTGGATTGCCATGTCATTAAACCATAAATTAATTACAGCATTTCAGCAACGTCTGCATATACTGTACACGCTACTCTATTTAGTCAACATGACTTTTTGTTCTTATGCTTAAGTGGTGAGAAACTGCACCGTCAAGTGTTAATAGTTGCTGAAAACACTATCCACATAATGTAGGCTTCTGTTATTTCTCTGTGGGATTGAAACTCTATCTAGTGATATAAAAAATCGAGTTCCATTAGCAGCATAAATGAAAAGATGTGTCTTATTCTCCCGGGAGAAGTCTAACTTTTCAAATGAAATTTCTTAATGAGAAGAATCTTTTGTTTCTAGCAACTTATTATGAAAACTATGCTGCCCACATTTAAAATAGAATTACAGAATGAAATGAAGACATTGGGGCTCCTGTTGGTTTAACTCTGCCACAGCTAAAAGAGCGCACAGTGCATTGAAAAATGTTGTTAATTTGGCACCCAAGATCTGGAAGTCTGCAGAAAGGGGTTTATGCCGTGCTACTGAAATTAATCTACAATGATTGATTTTTGAATCAAGTGCCACTGATTTATAGGTAGGCAGGGCACGCAAAGCGTTATTCTTATTTACTGCTATCATGAGTGGTTATGGCTTTCTGATAAGAGACCATATTACTTTGATGCCCAAATCTGTGGAAGTAGTTTGGAATTGAAGTTTATGCAGATACTAGGTATCAAGCTGACTGTATTAACACCATGCAGTGCTAGTGATTTACTGTTTCCTACTTTAGCATCTGTTGGAGAGTAAAGTTTGTGCATGGTTTGATACATTTCATGCAGGGAAGCTAAAGAAAGACCTATATGTCATTATACTGTGTTCATTAAGTGATGTCTCCCTCACGGATCTTTTCTTGATTTCTTTACCGTATTTACAAAGATTCTGCTGTTTTTAATGCTGGAATTCACTAAACACAAGACTTGCAGGACAGGAGTTGTGTAAATGTCATTGTTGCCAACTGTTCCTAACATTAAGAAAGCCCCTGATGTTCCTGGAATATTTGTTAGTGACCTTGGTATATAGTTGCCTACTTATAAAAAAGCATATCTAGGAGTTTGTGGAAGCAATACCAATGGGTGCAGTGCTGTATAGGACATGTATAGCTCTGCCTGAGAGGTACGTCACAAATGTACTTTCATCCAATTGTAAATGAGCCCCAAAGCAGTTACATACTTCGGCAGATATATATCATACTTAAAACAGCTCTGATTTGTTTTATTTTCCTATAACTAGATAATGAGGGTAAAGTGCAAATGTAATAGGAGGCTGTGATTTGAACCATGTATTTACATATTGCAAATCATGTGCAGTCAGGGGCGTATCTACCCATTGGCCAGGATGGCACTCGCCAGGGGCGCCGACCAAAGGGGGGGCACCGTCCGGCAGTGCTACCAGCAGCCAAGGGGTGGACTACCCCCTCTAATCCCCCGGCCTCACAAGTGTAGGGCAGACCGCAGTGAGAGCGGTCTGCCCTACACAGTTTACAAACACACAGCCGCCAGTGGCGGCTCTGTGTTTGTTATAGCAGCCAGCCAATGAGAGTCAGAAAGACTCTCATTGGCTGCTGCGTCGTCCACAGAGCTGGCTCACTCATGAGCTCCGTTTTCCGGCTCCCACCCACAGCATGTGATGGGAGAGACGTCATGACGTCTCTCCCTTAGTGTAGGAGAAGAGCGGGCCGGGACTTGGAGCGGACAGCAGCAGTCGCGTCAGGAGCGGTGATCAGGTAAGTTGTATATTTTTTCTACTGTGTGTGTGTAAGCCTGGCACAGCACGGGGGGGGACACTCTATAGGGGGTGGCCGCTACTGGGGGCACTTTATGGGGGGGTGCCCACTACTGGGGGCACTGTATAAGGGAGGCCGCTACTGGGGGCACTTTAGGAGGGGTGGCCGCTACTGGGGGCACTGTATAGGGGGGACTACTACTGGGGGCACTGTATAGGGTGACTACTACTGGGGCACTGTATAGGGAGGACTACCACTGGGGGCATTGTATAGGAAGGACTACTACTGGGGGCAATGCAGCATAGGGGGGAATACTACTGAGGGCACTGCATAGGGGGGGCGCCAGTCCATTACATTGCCAGGGGCGCTTGGATCCCTAGATACACCCCTGTGTGCAGTTGTCACAATAAAAGAAAAAAAAATTAATGGTTACAGAAAAAGCTTGAAAAGATGGTTAACAAGTCTGCTTTTTACCATGCACCCACTAACATGAGCTGTTTTACCATAGGTGTGACTAAAAATATGTTGCACTCCCCTATCATCTCTACAAAGATAAATGTCAGAAGATATGGACCCTTTGGCTTTATATGTAGCTTCCCCTACTTCCTCCTGCCTACTGCACGACCCTCCATAGGAGCTCCTGAGCATTCCCATTTTGTGAGTGGAGCTCCCTCCCCTCATTTCCTTCCTATCAGCATCCTAAGGAAAGTGTTGAGGCACTTCTCTCCTCTTATTGTGATGATTATTCTCCTCCACTCCCCCCTTTTTTTCTTGTTTTTCTCCAATTGTATTCCCTCCCAAATGTCAGGTTAAGACTTTTCATTCACACATGTATTTCAGTGCTTTTCCTGTAATCAGAATGTTCATCCTGTCTGTTATGTCTGATTCAGGGGTGGACCTAGCTGCGTCCACTCTTGCGTCTGTTGCCAGAGTCACGGCTGTGACAATATGCAAATACTTTTTTAGCCCTTCCCTTATGTTCTAGCATACATCTGAATGTGCAAGCACTGAGACACCCACTTTCATAACTCTGCATGATGTATCAATGCCTTTCAATCTTGACACACCACCAAGGGTGTACCATTGCGTGCACCAGCTCTATGGTAGGTGGAGCTTCTCCCTCTGAACATGGCCTCTACATCTGAGAATGCAGCCGCTTACACTGACACGCATGCAACACTCCCATAACAGGCCCAAGAGATGGACTTTTTTTGCGTTCACTTCAAGCCACCACCCAGACACCACCGAGGAACGACCATCACTTTGCAGCCCCATTTCTGATACATCTCTTCCGATCGCTTGAGTATCCTTGTGCGTACATTCTGAGGTTTCAGTACTTTTTGCGCATGCACAGTGGCATATAAATGATTAACTACGTAAACATCGACATTGTGTTAGAATTGTGTGTACCTAAATCAGGCCTTGTAAATTCAGGAATCTGCTGTGACTATGGGCCTGATTCAGACCCACTCGCAAGCGGCTGTCCGCTCGCAAGTGGGTCGATGTTATGGACTGAGCATGCGCACGACGGAGGGAGCTCCGTCGTGCGCATGCGCCAGACACGACGAGCGAAGGAAAGTCCTTCGCTCGTTGTGTCTGATCAAAGGGGGCGTGCTGTCGATGTTGATTGACAGCACGCCCCCTTTGGTAGGCGTGCCGGGGGCGTGCCTCCCTGACGGGGGCGTTCCCACGGGAACGCCTCCCGTCAGAAGCCGGCCCACTGACATCACTAGTGATGTCAGTGGAAGTGATTTTGGCTCTGATAGAGCCAAAATCACTCCGGAGCTTGCGGTTGAAAACCTCAACCGCAGGCTCCGGCTCGCAATTTCGATGGTCGCGATGGTCTCGACCATCGCGGCCATCAAAATGCACGCTCGTATAGCCTGTGGGTGGTGACCCACAGCTATACGAGCGTCCAGAAGGACGCTCCATTTTCATGGAGGCCGGCCCTCATTCAGAGTGTGCGCTCTGCTCAGAGCGTACGGCTCTGAATGAGGGCCTATGTTTGCAATTCTTTTATTTTCAAAAAATTTTAAGTTAAAAAAATATTATTCTATTATAACATCTTAAATGACCCACTCTGAGGACCTCATTCAGAGTCGGTCATTGCGGCCGCACGGTCGTAAGGGAAAAGGGGCCGGATATGCAAATGATGCACTCGCAAGTTGCGTCCTTAAGATCGGATCGTTAGCTGGCCGACCAAGGGGAGGATGCGGCTGTAAGACAAAAAATATGCCCCCTTCTCGTACGCATTACACGTCATCTCCGGCCATATAAGGATTAATCGAGACCATCGGAACTGGTCGTAGAACTTAAGGTTGACCATACCCTCTCTTAAGCACTACGATCAGGTCAGTGTACAAACCGCCCATGTCACGTGTGCCATGACATTACTTTGTTAATTATGCACTCCCATAAAACGCTGTTCACATAATTAGGCACGCCTGCGTTCGGATCTCCACTCCCTCGTTTTCAAGCACCTTCCCCTGTTACCACCCACATATTGAGGCATTCTGTCACTCAAACTACCGACCTGGCTGTGTTCAAGGAGAGAGAAATTTCTGATCGTAGCAGCTAGTTTGCGCACGCGCATTGCGAACTTTACGCATGCGCAGTTTAGCGAACATCGGTGGCGTACGACCGTGTGGCCGCAACGACCGACTCTGAATGAGGTCCTGAATCTTTCCCTTCCACTCAAGAATCATGATATTCGTCACACATCCACTGTAATGCAGCACACTTTCTTGGGCACAAATCACCTATAATTCACCACACATCATTGGGTACATTACCACTCATGTAGCCATCATTGTAAGATCACTCATGTACCCATCATTGTAATGGAGGGTGGTGGATATTTTCTTGTAACACACATCTTCTTTATTCTTCTCCTCACAGTTTCCTCAATCATGGGCAGAGTTGATTATGTCATCCCTGTGTTGAGCACACCGAGGCTGGTCTCTTCAGAGAGCTAGGGAGATCACCACTTAGTGAAGCACAAACCAGTCACTCCACAGGTCAAAACCACCACTGGACCTGCTGAGATCCTTGGTTTGCATAAGTGCCTAGATTTACAAAGCAAGATGAGGCTGAGGAGAGGAGTTTGTGTATGTGATGCCCAAATTAAATTAATGGATGTTGATATAGGTTGGATGCTTATCACAAATCTGTTGTTACCTGGTTGTGTATGTAATTGGCATCCTGACAGTCAGGATGCCGCTGCCAGAAAGTGGAGGGGTAGGTTTCAGCTGCGGGAGGAGATGGTTAGGTTTAGGCTGTGGGGGAAGGGTTGAGTTTACGGTTAGGAGTAGGGTTAGAGTGCTTACCTACAGGTGTCAATATTTCAAACCAGTCAAGATTCTGGCATCTGTATACTGAGCGCCTGTGTTGTGTGCACCGGGATCTGTACCCAATCCCCTGGTTGTGGTGAAATGCAGAGAGCCCACTCTTGCTCTGGCCCTCTATCCTCAGCAGGACTGCCATCAGCAAAAAGGTGGTATTTGAGCCCAAAAGAGTTGATGAGTTTTCCAGAGGAAAAGCTGAATAAAGTGAAGAGGAGGGGTCCAAGGAGCGAGACTTGGGGAATGCTGACATGTAAAGAGAGTGGTTCAAAGGTGGTAGTTGAGGTAGAGACAAAAAAAGGAAGTATCAGTGATTTAAGATGTGAACCATAAGAGGGCAGATTCACAGGGACTAGTTGAATGGAGAGTACAATGTAGAAGTGGGTGACTGATAGTATCAAAAGCTGCACATAGGTTGAGAAGAAAGAAAGTGGATAAGTGTCCAGTGGCTTTGGTAGCGACTGAGAATGTAATTTGTGCCCTTAGTGAGGGCAGTTTCAATAGAGTGGAGGGGTCAGAAGACAGATTAAAGAGGGTTGTGGAATGAGTGGGAAGAGAGGAATGAGGTGAGTTGGAGAGAAACAATTATCTCAAGGAACTTGAAGGAAACAGGGAGGAGAGAGATGGAGCTGTAGTTAGAGAGGGAATTTGGATCTAGTGAGGATTTGTTCAGAATTGGTGAAACAAGTGCATGTTTGTGGGAGGAGGGTACATACTGGATGAGAAGGATAAGTTAAAGATATAGAGATGAGAGAAGGCCTCAGAAGAGAGAGCAAGAAGGGGAGAGTGAAAGGGGTCCAGGGAGCAGGTGAAGGGGTGACAAGATAAGAGAAGAACATGGACTTCATCCCCAGTGGTGGGGAAGAAGGACAATGTAGTAGAGGAGATAGGAGAGTGTATACAGTAGGAGGGATTGAAGTAGGATGGAGAGATAAGATGTTATTGCAGCTAGTATCAAACTTGGATGTGAAGTAGGTGGTAGAGTTACGGGCTGAGAGGGAGGAGGGTGGGGGAGGCCATAGAGAGTTGAATGTGCCAAAGAGTTGGTGAGAAATGGAAGACTTTGTGGAGATAACAGACTTAAAGATAAGTTAGGGCAGAGCAGTAGTATAAAATAATGAATTTGAAGTGGAGTAAATAAATTGGCATAAGAGGACAATCTTCTACAATACTGCTCAGCAGTATTTGAACATTTTTGTAAAGAAGTGTGTGATCTTTGAGTGCTAGGGTTGGGTGGGGTGTCAACAGAGAGTGACAGCTGGGGCAGCAGAGTCAAGGGTAGAAGTGAGGGAGGTTTTTAGAGGGAGACAGTTTGGGCAGTACAGGAGAGCTTGGAGATGGGAGAGAGAAAGGATTCCAGAGGCCAGGTCAAGTGAGTTAAGGTTGCACTTGCTGAGTGTTTCCCTTATGAAAGGGCAGCAGGGTAAGTGGTGTTGGAGAGGGAGAGACAGATTTCCCTAATAGTAATGAGGTTAAGGGGTATATTTACTAAATTGACAGTTTTTAGAAATGGAGATGTTGCCCATAGCAACCAATCAGATTCAACTTAACATTTTCCTAGCACCTTCTAGAAGATAATAGCTAGAATCTGATTGGTTGCTATGGGCAACATCTCCATTTCTAAAAACTCTCACTTTAGTAAATATACCCCTAAGAGAGTTGGAAATGTAGAATTCATGTATGAACCAGTTTGTTACAACCAGACCTGACATAGCAAATGAAACAGTAGAAAGGGTCAGAAAGAGGTGAACTAGAGCAATTACAGTGGGAAGTTGTGGGAGAAAGGGAACAAGAAAGTATGAGAGAAGGGAGGAACCAAAGAGAGAGAGACTGGGGTGATGAGAAGGGCCAAGGTATAGACAGGAGGGGGATGAGAATGGTGCATTTCAGTGTGAGAACAGAGGAGGGGAGTAGTAAGGGTGGGGACTGAAGGCAGAGAGAACAGTCGTGGAGGGGGAGGTAAGTGGATGGACATGGTGAAAAGATACAAAAGTAAATAGGCTGTACAAAATGACAATATATATTTGGGAAAATATAATGACATTATATAATTGGATAATGCAGATAATGGGATTTGAAATTAGTTCAAAGTAAACAGTTAGCAACATATAGGGGAAGAGGGTGAAGCAAAGGATAAGAAGGTAATTAAAACACACTGAAATTAAACAGACATTGGGCCTGATTCAGAGTTGTATGCAAACCCAATGGTTTGCATGCAACTCTGTTGTTTGAAGATCTGCGCATGGGCAGATCTCTTTCTATAAGCTTGCTCGCAGTGCCCGGTCACCACAGCCTTAATAACAGGCTGCAATCGTTTTGGGGCAGAGTGGGTGTGGCACAAACAGAGTTTAGAGTTCTGTTACCTACACCAGGCATGTGACTATTTGGTCTTGGGTTTAGGGATTACGTCAATAAAGTTACAGCTCAGTATATCCTTACTGTTCTGGCTCTGGCCTGTGGGCCTGATTCAGACCCGCTCGCGAGCGCCGAGAGCTCGCAAGCGGATCGATGGTGCCCTAGTGCGCATGCGCACGACGGAGGGAGCTCCGTCGTGCGCATGCGCGAGACCAGAATAACAACGGGGTGGCCGTCGTTATTGGTCTCGCACCAAAGGTGGCGTGCTGTCGATGTTGAGTGAAGAATGCCCCCTTTGGTGGGCGTGCCTGCCAGACGGAGGCGTTCCCATGGGAACGCCTACCGTCTGGGTCCGGCCCCACTGACATCACTAGTGATGTCAGTGGGAGTGATTTTGGCTCTGATAGAGCCAAAATCACTCCAGGGCTTGCGGTCACCGAGACCCTACCGCAGGGTCTCGTCGCAAGCCATCGCGACCATCATCATGGACGCTCACATAAGCTGTGGGTGGTAACCCACAGCTATGCGAGCATCCAAAAGGTCGGACGAAAAAAAAAAACGCCCTGATTCAGAGCGGGCGCTCGTTCAGAGCGTCCAGCTCTGAATCAGGCCCTGTGTTTGTATAGATCACACTTGGATGGCCCAGATAGCTCCTACAGTAATTTCCATTTCTGGTTTGGGTTGATGTGCGAGATAGCTTGCCATTAAAGGTTTGTGGTTATTAAATGTGACTGCTTACTGAAATGTGACCAAGTCTGAGAGCCCTGGAATGCTTTATGGCAGTGTTGGCTAACCTTGACACTCCAGCTGTTGTGGAACTATATATATCCCAGCATGCCCTGCCACAGTTTAAGCATGCCCTAATAGCAAAACTGTAGCAGTGCATGCTGGGTTATGTAGTTCCATAACAGCTGGAGTGTCAAGGTTAGCCAACACTGCTTTATGGTATAGGGGTATTTGGTGCTGCTGCATCGGTGCAGGCAGGAATGTCCAGTGAGACGGTTCCATGACCAATCTCTCCCCTTTTATGCTTTTTTCTGGGGTTTTTTTGTCTGTGTGTGTGTGTAGGTGTGTGTGTGTCTGTTCTTTTTTTCACTTATGAATAACTGTTTTGAGTATTACTGTTAAGTTATAAAAGCTACTGTTCCTAAAAATCCCGCACAATGCCTATTATATGCTGCATTCCTGAGAGTGTCAGTGAGTGTCAATGGCCCACTGGACACCAGTAGGAGTGGTCCATAATAGCAGGTTAGTTATGGTAAGAGGAACCCCCAAAGCATACAGTAAAACCACCTTCACTCGGCAGACAGGGTGGCAGGGTTAGCGCATCTATCACTAGCATTTATACATCATTTTATGTTGTACTTAGAGGAGCGATATTGTTGGATAACATGATTCCTAATTCTCTTTTCTCTCCAGCTCTTGTTTTATAGGCACCCATGGGTGTAGCTATAGTGGGTCCAGGGGGTGCCATTGTTATGAGGCCCAGAGCCCTGGATACAAGTCATATAGTTGATAACCAAGTTCCTGGAATTGCCCTCTAAGAAATTGACCTGTTGCCCAGCCTGATAATAGGAACTCATCAGAGCTCATATAGGTGGTGATCGCTGTCTCTCCCTCCCAGTAAAGCTCCACACTGATATGATCCATCTCTCATGCTCTCATTTTACCCTTACAGGTACAGCTGAGCTAATCAGTGAGCTCAACATTGTTAGATTATAGGCTTCCCCTTGATTACTGCATTTGTAGAGTGAGCTGGGGCTGTATTGAGCACTGTAGCATAATATGAACTGGGGGCAGTACAATGATGAACTGGGGGCACTTCAATGTGACATAATGTGAACTGGGCAATACAATGTGGCATAACATAAACTGGGAGCACTTCAATATGCCATAACATGTACTGGGGACACTGGGCCTGATTCAGAAATGTTCGCTAAGCTGCAAATGCACGCTATTGGCAATTATCGCACATTTGAGCATGCATATGCGTCCAAGTACGCATGCGCGATCCAGTCACTGCAGCTGGGAATCGTGCGCTCATAGCACACAGACTGACTGCTAATTTGAGTGACAGCGCCATTTGTGGGTGGTAACAGGGGAAGGTGCTTGTGAACGGGGAGTGGTGTTGCAAATGCAGGCGTGTCTGTCTGGCCGTCCAAATGACGTTTTATGGGTGTGCATAATTAGCAAAGAAGTGTCATTGTACACGTCACTTGGTTGTATTACAGTCTGCAGTGATCACAGTGCTTGCGGTGGGGTAGGGTCTACCTCAAGCGCTATGTGCAGCTCCATTGGCTCTCGATGTCACCTATTAATCACACACTTCCTGGAGATGACGTGTGCTATGAAAGTAAGGTGGGCGTCTTTATACTCCGGCGTGCACTCACTGCCGTCGCTCTTTAAGGCATAGAGGGCGTCCATTTACCAGAAATTGCAATCGCGGTATTTGCATACCCATCCCCATTTAGCTGCATGAGAGCGCAGCTTAGCGTCCGGGTCTGAATGAGCTCCCCTGTGTGGTATGTTATGAATTGGGGGCACTATTTGGCAGAATTTGTACTGGCAGCACTACGATGTGGCATATTTTAAATGGTGACAGTACAATGTTGCATAAAATGAATTGAGGGCACTTTAGGTATAATGTGAACTTGGGCACTACTATGGGTCATAAATTGAACTAGGGCATATACTGTACATAATAATAGACACTAGGATGGGATATAGGGCCTGATTCAGACCCACTCGCAAGAGGCTGTCCGCTCGCAAGTGGGTCGATGGTGTGCACTGCACATGCGCACGACAGCGGGAGCTCCATCGTGCGCATGCGCCAGACGCGACGAGCGAAGGACTTTCCTTCGCTCGTTGTGTCTGATCAAAGGGGGCGTGCTGTCGATGTTGATTGACAGCACGCCCCCTTTGGTGGGCGTGCCGGGGGCGTGCCTCCCAGACGGGGGCGTTCCCAAGGGAGCACCTACCGTCTGAAGCCGGCCCACTGACATCACTAGTGATGTCAGTGGGAGTGATTTTGGCTCTGATAGAGCCAAAATCACTCCGGGCCTTGCGGTTGAGAAACTCAACCGCAGGCTCCGGCTCGCAGTGGCGATGGTCGCGATGGTCAAGACCATCGCGGCCATCAACCTGCACGCTCGTATAGGCTGTGGGTGGTGACCCACAGCTATACGAGCATCCAGGAGGACGCTCCATAATTATGGAGGACGGCCCTCATTCAGAGCGTGCGCTCTGCTCAGAGCGTCCGGCTCTGAATGAGGGCCATAAATTGTAATAATATAATAAGTTATATAGGGCACAATGAGGCATAAAATGAAATAGGGCACTACCTGATATAGAAAAGGTGTCTCTGTTGGAGCATTCGGGCGGGGGCACCCAATGTTGCTCTGGGGCCCTCAAAGTTTTGGCTACAATCAAGAGCGTAACTACCATAGGTGCAAGGGTGCAGCTGCTGTGGGGCCTATCTTTCTTGTAAAAGTTACATGTGTTATATACATTTTTCACTATTGGGTGGTACATAGGGGTCCTTACAAGCTTTTGCTATGGGGCCTTTAAATACCTAGTTACGTCCTTGGCTACATCCCTGTACACATGGCAATATCATGATGTACACAGAGCAATGACATCTAAGCTTTTGACCCATACTGTATACAGGGGCGGATTGGCCTTTACTTTTATCGGGAAGAATCCCGGTTGGCCGATTGGTCTGTGGGGCCGCTTGATAATTGTGGCCCCGCCCCCCCGAATTTTGTCACCCGGTTGTCACTTTGTTTTAGCATGACAGGCAGCCCGGCTGCCTGTCACAGTTAGTCTAGAGCTCTGCTGCCCGCAGCCCGCCTCTTCTCGCGAAAAGGGGCATTACTTACTGTTCACAACTCCAGCCGAAAGGGAGCTGTCTCCTACGCTGCCAGCACCCGGAAAAAGAGAGCAGTGGATCCCTGTCCGGCGGCGGAAGGTGGGGTAAGTAACGGGGCCGCTTAGGCTGCCAGCCCGATTGTCTCCACTCCACTCTGACCCCTCCCCAGGCTGTGAAGTTAAACTTTAACTAAGGAGAGGGCAGAGTGGAGAGCAGTCAATCGGGGCTGGCTGCCTGGGGGACTCAGGCAGAACGTGGCTGTGGCGGCTGCCTGGGAGACAGACAAACAAAAATGTCAGAGGCTTCCATCAGCACCTGCTGCAGGAGTCATGCCTCATTTGTTTTTAAAAACAGACTGGCTGATAGGGAGATGAAAATCTATCTCTGAGGGATGGGGGCTATTCTGTACTTGTTTCGGGTGGGAGAGTAATGATGATCTGTCTGTCTGGGGGGGGGTTATTCTGTACTAAAGGGAGATTATCTGCCTGTGGGGGAGGGGACTTTTATTTTGAGCGGGGATGATCTGTCTGAGTGGGAGGGGGCTATACTGTACTAAGTGAGATGATCTGTGTGTGGGGGGCTATTCTGTGCTAAGGGGAGATGAACTGTGTGTGGGATCTATTCTGTGCTAAGGGGAGATGATCTGTGGGGAGGGGGCTATTCAGTGTTAAGGGGAGATGATGATCTGTGGGGAGGAGGGTTATTCTGTGCTAGGGCAGGATGCAGGATGATGGCACTGGGGAGACACAGGATGATGATGCTGGGAAGATGCAGGATGATGGTATTGGGGAGGCACAGAAGGATGGTGCTGAAAAGACAAAAGACACATAGGGGGATGGTCTGGGGACACACTAAAGCGATGGTGCTGGAGGCACACAGAGGATGGTAGGACCGCTGGTACTATTAGAAGAAACGACTGGGGAACGGTAATCATCAATAAGACAGCAAAAATTAATTAAATCATATTACTGATGCAAATGGTACCAAATGAGCAAATATATTTTATTAATATACAATTGTTTGATATGGAAACCCACATTTATTATCTGGTTGAACCTCTGTTGTATGGTAATGACATTGGTTTTATTGCGACACATACAGGCAGCTTCCTGACCATGTGATCTCCTGTATGAATAGTGAATACCAACTCAAGACACTGCCTGTCCAGGGTGGATCAATTTCTTCAGAGGTTTCCCATTACAGAGAAATCATATATGTAAGAAAATGCACAATCACATGCTTGCTTTGCTTAGTCACTGGAGAAAGGGGCTGTGAGCATACCCATCAGCTCCTGGAGCGGTGGGCATGCCCCCAGCATGACTGAAACAGAGGGAGTGGCTTGCGGGCATAGCTTTTTACATTAGGCCACACCTCTTTCCACAAGGCCACACCCACTTTTTTGGACGCGCGCCTTAGGGCCACTTTGACACATTTTTCCAGGGCCAGTTTAATTTCCCAATCCGCCCCTGATTGTATATGAGAGCTCCTTTATGCTGGTCAAGGCACTGAAAATGGCATTTTAGTAGACCAAGGGATTAATACTAAGCGGCAGCTTATTGTATGGTTTGACAACCAGTATAAATTAGATGAGGTTTTAAGACTTAAACCAAAATATTTACTATCCTGCAGTTTGGAGGCCGAAAACTGAAACAGGATCCTAAGTATTGAGGTTTGCAATCCCATATACCACATGCTGCACATGCAAAATTGCATTATAAAACAGATATGAAATGCATAAATATATCACAGCCAATAATTTAACCAGCGGTGGTATTGCTATGTGGATGCCTATCACAGAATTAAATGACAATCAACCATATGGCCTCAAACACTGAAAAAAAAAATTATTGTTCAAATTGGTTAAATTAATTTGATTTAACCAATTTGTCTGAATAACCATTTTTGTCTGTTTTCCAGTGTTTGTGAGCAAATGGTCGATTGTCGTTTGCTCCCATACACTACCAGATTTGCATTCCAGCCAGACAGATATCTGACAGATAATTATATAGTCATACCTCCCAACATCACCCTCTCCAGTAGGGACACAATGCTCTGGTCCTGGACTTCCCTGGTAATTTATGATTGATGGCGGCTCCAGAGGTGAGGCTGCAGTACAGTCCAAAATTCAAATAGGGGAGTCGCTCCAACTGCCAGTGAGTCCCAGCCAGTGATGTCTGGCAGTGTGTGAAATGACCAGGGCCGTAGCTAGGGTAGTGCGGCCAGTGCCATCGCACAGGGCACCACAGGTGAGGGGGCGCTGTTTGTGCCTGTCAAATTTCTGTTTATTATCATTCTCTCTTGTAGCTTCCTCTTATCTCATCCCCAGCATCTACTGGCCTCCCCTATCTCTTCTCTGGCCCTTCCCCATGAAGCCATGGCCCTTTTTTGGGTGCATTATGTCCTTTGAAAAATGAGGGGGGCGCCAATGCTCTTTCTGGCACAGGGCACCAAAAAAAAGTCTAGTTACGGCTCTGGAAATGACAGTTGGTGTGGCTCCCCTATTTGAATTTTGAACTGCGCTGCAGCCCCGCCTCTTACCAGGGAAGTCCAGGACCAGAGCATTGTGTCCCTCCTGGAGAGGGTCATGTTGGGAGGTATGCATAGTGTATGCCCAGCATAAGTAATGTGAATTGATGACCTAATCATAGCTGAGATGCTAATGATTAAGGGGTCTATTTACTAAGCCTTCGATGGAGATAAAGTGAACGGAGATAAAGTACCAACCAATCAGCACCTAGCTGTCATGTCATAGGCTGTTTGAAAAATGACAGTGAGGAGCTGGTTGGCTGGTACTTTATCTCTATCCAAGGATTAGTACAATAGACTCCTAAAGCTCTATCAGCTGGAGAGCTTAGTACACAATCAGCCAATCTGAAGTGACCAGCTGGTGCTGCTGGTTGTCACCATCATTGTGTATGGTTACATCAGCACTCCAGGGATCACAGGAGATACATCTCCAGGCAGGTGTATCTGCCTTCAGGTCTTATTCAGTCATAATTATGAGAACATGCTCCCTGTCCTTCCCTTCCTCATGCCACTGCTCCAGGGCCTAAGAAATCTTAAGTGTTGGAGGCACCAATATTTGAATATGGAGGTATATGCACTTTTTATGGTATGTAGATGCAGTATGAAAATACATATCTGACTCAGAACAATAGATGTACATCCAACACTATATGAGCCTCCCTCTGCATATGTTTCCACTGATGCATAGTATGGGCCTGAATGTATCACAGACACACACACACAGCGCACAGATAATACACATCACTGCTGTGTGTAATGATTATATTTCTGCTCATCCCAATTGGGTATTTTTATTTACTGACATATAGTCATCACATTGTATTTACTATTATACATGGCAGTGCCCCCCTGCCAGGGCACCTAATGATATCATAGTGGCAACTTATGATGCCACTATTGGAGGTGTGATGGGTATAATAAGGCAGCTGGATGCTTCCTGTGTCATATCTGATATTGCTGGACTAGTGACAGTACAGATATTTTTTCTTCTCATTTCTGAGTGGATAAAATGATTTTGCGATTAAGAAGACAGGAAATATCCATCCTAAAGACCATCAAATGACTGTAAGCATCTCTTATAGAGCCGCCATGGACTCACTGGGTGGAATTCAATTTATTCCAGCCCCTATCGTGCCGGCGGAGCTATTCAATTCTTGCTCCTGTCAGCCGCGATCAGCTGCCAGCGCTACATTTCAGCTCGCAGCCCCAGGGGAATGAGAGCTGAAATGTGCAATAAGTGACCTGTTTGGGTGCCCAAACAGCACTTTTCGCGGTCTTGCCCAGCACTTTGGTCGGGTTTAGCTGTTTTACGCGGCTAAACCTGACCTCTATAGGCACGATCAGCACGAAAAACGGCATTAATTAAATAGTGGTTCGCGATCTCCTGTCACTTTAGACGGGTGATCCGGACCGCGTAATCAATTGAATTCCACCCACTTTATTATTGATGGCTAATGAGAATAGGTCACTGTTATATGATTTCATATAAGTTCAGGGTAGAGTTAGATACATTAGTTTTAAATACTCCCATTTCTCTGTATTTATACTATTTGTTATGGAGTATTTGTGTTTTGCTTAATAGCTTTCCAGACTTTCTAATAGTTATGTTGAGGTTGTGAAAATATTTAAAATAAAAGCAAAAATATTGTGAAATGCTGTTCTACAAGGGGAAGTGCATCTATAGCACTGTTTAGTTTGCTTTATATTAGTGGTTTTTCTTTTGGTCACTATAGTGGGGCTTCAATTAGAATTTGAGTGTTAAAAAAAAATCGTACAATTCAATATACAGGCGATAAGGTACATTAAAGGGTGATGAGCCCATTAAGTTAATACACATTAACGTTTTATCGCCTGTAATTAGATTCCCCCCATGACTTTATTCCTGCACCCAGTTATCCTTCCTGCTGATTTCCGATGCTGCCATATTCCTGAGATACTAACTCATCTCGCTGATTGGGGTTTTACAACTGGCTCCAACTGTAAAATAGTACTTCATTTATTACATATAACCATGTCAGACCAAGACAATTGTCCTTTCTCTTGGCACAGAATAGGCTAGGTTGGGAGATTACCTTGGCATTAAAAATCCTTCATTGTTCTTATGTCTGTTGCATTATTTCACAGGTCACTCTACGCATCTGTCCATTTATTAGGACAGAGGCTAAGAGCAGCGCCCGATGCATTATACACCAGTTTGGGCAGCAGGTAAGAAAATGCTAATAACATTATTTTAGTTTAAATAATTGAATTAGTTTAATATTTAACACAGTTCATTTTAAAATAGTTTTCTTATCAATACACTATTATTAGATTTATTTGTTGTTTAAAGGACATTATTTTGTTACAGGCAGCACATTTAGTTTGATTTTTCACATTGTATATACATATTTATGTTTATAAATAAATAAATATGATAAAAACGAAATATTTTGCTTTGTGTAATCAGAGGTGGATCACTATCCAAGGTCCCCATATACCCATAAGTCACCCATAGTTTTATGATTTTAAACACCACTCTTAAGCTTAACTTAACTAATAAATAAGACACAGACAACTGTATTTAGATCGGAATAGAATTGAATTAATTAGTCCTGGTGGCGCAAAAGCAGTGCTACATCGGTCTATAGCTCATAATAATTATTCGCTTTACCAAAAATGGGGTGGAGTTTTCCACCCCGTGCGCAAGCTATCCTGGGTAGTATCACCTCCCCTTAACTGGCAGAGTGCTGGTCCCTCCCTAGGATGAAGACCTGGTTCCCCCCTAAAGTAGTAACCGACTCGCCTCTCTCAAAGGGGGGATGCTAAATTGACCCGCCGAGGGGCACTGCTTTCCACCTGCTGCGCCTCACCTGCTGGAGAAAAGAACATAGTACGAACCAATTTCAATAAATATTGGTACAAACCAATTCTCACAATGATACATATTGGTACAAACCAAATGCTAATGTGATACCCTAAACTATGAGTTTATTCACAATGTAATCAGACAACATAGTATAACAATAAAGATGGCAATAGTGAATCCTTTCTTATGTTTATTTTATTTTTCAGGAACCTGCAGATCACTAGCGAACTCTGGACTTCGAACCTGCAAACTATAAATGGGTAAGTATGCTCTAGTGGCAATTATCAAATGACTAATTTTGCAATTCCCCAAACATCTCTAAAATATATACAAAAACCTCACGTGAGTATGATAAATGGACAAGGTTACATCAAGAATACAATTGCAAAGTTTTCTATACACCTTTTTAGGAAAATGTTTTCCTCACACTACTGCACTTTACATGTCTCATACAGTGCTAGTTCAGCGCTGAAATAGTTAATAGAGTGCACCCTTCGTTGCCCGGGATATGAAGAACAGTTCTTAAACTGCTCCAGCTACAGTACTTGTCTGTATTTAATGCAATACTGTAATCCTCTGTAAATGATCCTGCTGCGATGGTGTTGGTATTACAGTCAGTTCCTTCTCTGCTTAGCAACCTTAGTTCATAGTATTACAAGTGCTGGCACTGAAGTGTCGCCCTAACACTGCTGGTAACTGTTGTACCTATCCTCCAATATGCGGTATCAGGGGGTTATTTTACTATTATGATGCAGTCTATAAACCCCACGCTGATCTCTGAAGGGACTGCTGTGCATATGTAATGGTGGACAGCTGTAGGCCTCCGGTAATAGGCGCTAATGTCACTGTGTGTCTATTTGGGAGGTTGCAGCAGCTTTTCTTACCCCTCCAGTATCAGCTCTCAACCTCCGGCTCCTTTACAAGCTCAGTCTCTCTATATTTCCGCAGCTCCACCTGAGGCACTCCCTTAGGGGTCGTCCGACACACCCCTCTTATGCTGATTGTTCTCAGAACCTCCCCGGATGACACAGCTTAGTCCCATCGGATGTTCCCTGCCTCAGAGACCTCCGCTGCTTGTCCCGGAGTATGGCCGCAGCCCTCAGGTAAGCATCAAGGCAGCGCAGCCCCTTCTCCTGTCCAGCTACCTCAACAACTGCACACACCAACCGCCATTTTTCTCTAGTTCAAATCCTTGAGCCTGCTACAGTACTCACTGGTCCCCTAACGTTCACCACCACTGAGGGGGCAGTGCAAATAGTCCTTGAACCTTAATGAAACCAGTTAAATCAAGCCCTATATTAGACAATGGGAGGAGTCACATTAATATTTTACATTTTCATAGAGGCACATCAGCATGGGTAGGAACACAGGGTGTTGGTGGGGTGCCACACTAACACTGATTAAATACTGGTGCAAACCAATTTCAATAAATATAGGTACAAACCCATTTCTCACAATGAATAAATATTGGTACAAACCAATTTCTCACAATGAATTAATATTGGTACAAACCAATTCCTCAATATGCTGGGTGCGTGGGTGGGATCACAAACTGGAAAGAGGCAGTTGACTCCTCCTCCAGCCCTAATATACCACTGCTAAACCCCGCCTCGATGGGGCAGCTAATAGGCTAATCGATAATGATTGGCAACTGACCTCTACCAATTATAAACTAGCAACAAAACCAGCTCTAACTAGTACTGTACAAAATAAAAAACAGTGTGCTTATATCTTCTCAAGCTTATTAAGCATTCGAATATTTTAAGCAAATTAGAGTAATGTCCTGCTGCTCAGATAGTACCAGGTTTTGTCTCTCTGTGCACAAGAAATGGGGAAATCATGGACCATTGCTGGACTATGCAAATGCTGGACCTGTTGTAAAACACCATTGCAAGGCTTCTAAGCTGCTCCTCCCTCTTAGTAACCATCTAATTATATTTGTCAAACAGGGGTGTGACTTCACAGGCCAGTAGGAATTGGTGAGCTGTCTGCTTGTGGCTTCCTATTGGTCTGCATGATCACACACCCCCAGGATGCACATGCAGCACCACACTATCTATTGCTATATCCTATGAAGATAGTGATAGGAAAAAATGTATCTATGTTTATACTGCAGAGAGGCCGGACAACATCTTCCATCTGCCCAATCCAGGGCTCTCTATTCAGTAGGGAAAAAAGATGTCATGCACATATTTTATAGATAGTAACATATGAGATTTCCCTCCAATAAGAAGGGTATGCTGAGACTTGTAGTTCCACAATAGGTAGCAAAACACTTGAGCCACAATCCAATAAGTTATTACAATATGTCTCACTTACAATTGAATGGGCCGCCAGGCTTATGAGATAGACCATCATGTGTCTTTAGGGCCTAAGAACCAGTGACTAGTAGAGCTTTTATAGATATCAGCAAAATGTTTCTGGAAACTGTTCTGAAATGCTGACAAATATCACTTTATACTCCCGGATTACGTTCCTATGTGTGACTTCGCCGTCATCCATTAATACAAACTGGACTTAAGATGTTCTGCTCCAGATGCGGCGGTTCTTGTAGAACCTTGTGACATCTAGTACTGCAGGACCCTGGCGAGGATCCTGATGAAGTTCTGTGTTGCTGCAGGACAAGAGAAAGGACGTTTACCTTTAATGAGGTGTTTGATCAAGCAGCTACCCAGGTAATTGTAATCCTAACATCAGTGGCATCACAAGGGGGGTGCGGTCCGCACCCAGGTGTCACCCACTGAGGGGTGACACCAAGGTGCAGACTCCCCCTCACTGACAGGAGACAGGTGCTGCACTGTAACATTAACTGCAGCAATCGGCTCCTAACACTGAAGGAGCAGGCCAGCACTGCACACAGGTACCTCCTGCACCCCCCACTCCCCCAAGTAATAGGCATGGGTGTTCGGGCTGCTAGGCAATGCCCCCTGTCCACGTGGCCATGCCCCCTGCCAATGAGCCAATGCTTCTCTCTGCATGGCCACGCCCCCTTTTCGGCAGCACGTACACAGCATCCCTCCCGGCCCCGGATGACACTGTGGGGAGGGATGCCACTGCCTGAGATATTTACAATGAATAATAAAAGTTAATAGTATATATAATACAGTACTCAGGGACATCTTCTGAGAGGAGTGTTCCTGTGTGCAATCTCTGAAAGGGTCCCCCCCAAACCATTGTATGCGAGGTGTAGTCTCTGTAAAAAGTAAAATAGAGCATGAGAACAATTTATCATTACATCAGACATTAATACCTGTATAGCTATCATTTCTCCTTATTCAGTATAGAGCATGTTTTAAAAAATGTTTGCATGATTGCTTATGTAGCATCAATAAACGTGTCTCATTTCAGGAGCATGTTTGTCAGTCCACAATGAAGAACCTAATGGATGGTATAATTTCGGGGTACAATGCTGCCATATTTGCGAATGGCCCAACAGGTAAACTTAATGTTATTAAATCATAAGTATAATTTTTTATATTGTATTTGTAAAAGTAGTGAGCTGGTAAAATGAGTGGTGGTAAAAACATGTGGACCATCAGTATTGTTAGTAATTGTTAGCTAGTAGTTTCCTTATGGGCTGTGCAATTATCCATGTGGTAAGTGAGGCGTTAGGTGCATGGCAGCTTGTGAATAGCACTGCTTCTAAACGCTCACTGACCAGGGAATAGGTACACCCATCACCAAACGTGATAGGCAGCATTTTATTGACAGAACAAATATACAATAGTGCACAGTCTATCCATTCACTAACAAGCAGTGACATCCCTGAGAGTGAACTGATGAGCAGCATCCTGATGAATATTGGTTTAGTCACATGATGTCTGTCACTGGGCCTGATTCAGAGCCTCTCGTAAGCGGCCGCTCGTTCGCTCCGAGCGATGTTCGCACAACTGCGCATGCGTATGGGTCGTAATGCGCATGCGCCAACCAGTCAGTGCGGTTGGAAAACGAGCGCTCGCAAAATAGCGAGTGCCTGCTAATTTGAGTAACAGGATGAGGCGTTTGTGGGTGGTAACAGGGGAAGGTGCTTGAAAACGTGGAGTGGAGATCCGAACGCAGGCATACCAAACGGTCAAAACGGGCGTTTTAAGGGTGTGCATAATTAACAAAGCAGTGTCATCGGCCACGTCACTTGGTTGTCTCTTAGCCTGAACTGTTCGCATGATTGCGGTAGGAAAATCCTACCACAAGCACTGCGAGCAGTTCAGACACCTTTCGATGTACTCGATTAATCTAATAAATAGCGGAGATGACGTAGGATGCGAGCGGCCAGGGGGCGTCTTTACAAAATAGCGAGCGCATGTTTCGTTCGCTCGCTCAGACATAGAGGCATCAACAGACCGCAAAGAGCGAGCGCTCAATTTAAATAGCCGGCCCCTTTTTCTGAATGAGCGAGCACAAATAGCGTCCGGCTCTGAATCAGGCCCACTGTTCATTACTGACACGACACATTGTATAATTGCATATCTGCCATTCTTTCTTGTAATGTCAGTGAGTGTATGCTTAAAACCTTTATATTTATTACAGGCACCGGGAAGACGTTTACCATGATGGGCAATGGTCATGAGCCCGGAGTAATATTCCACACTCTGAAAGATCTATATAGCAGAGAGGGACAAATAAATTTTCTGTTTCATTGTCCTATGCTGAGGTAAATATGTGAGGAATATGTGCTAGGTTTATATTCTATGGGCCATATTCAATTAGCGGCAAAAATGGATGTTTTTTTCACCATAGGTTAAAATGTCAGTTTTTTGCCAAAAAACTGCGACATTTTTGCCAAAAAACAGGCGATAACGCAATTGGCGAAAAAAACTGGAGATAAGTTTTCTCCATCCCAGACCAGGCGAAAAAAAATGCAAAATCCCTATTTTTGGCTAAAAATGTGTGAATTTCTTTCAGAGCCCTTTGGACACCCGCCCAATGATAAATTACCCAAAAAAAACATTTTGAAAGTTGCGCACTTTGGTAAAAAACGACCGAGCAATTTTGGGTGAAAAAAAAAAAAAAACGTTGGAAATTATAGGAAGCAAGTTTTTTTTCCAGGAAAGTGCTGTTCCACGTAAATTGGGGGTACATTAAAATGGGTGCGAGTATATTTTCATGTCATACAAACACAATTTTAAAAAACGTAAAAAAAATGCTTTCTGCGACCGCATGCAATGTTTAAAATACTTCACACATCCATACCGTCCCCCGAAAAATCAGACCCAATACATTAAAACCTTTTTTCAACGGTTTTTATTTTTTTTACCCAAAATTTGCGCAGTTGTTTTTTGCCAAAGTGCGCAACTTACACATTTTTAGGGGTAATTTATCCTTAGGGAGGGTGTCGAAAGGGTTCTGAAAGAAATCCCCACATTTTTAGCCAAAAATAGAGATTTTGCATTTTTTTTTGCCTGGTCTGGAAAGGAGAAAACTTTTTTCCAGTTTTTTTTTGCCAATTGCGTTTTTGCCTGTTTTTTGGCGAAAAATTGCCATTTTTGCCTATGGCAAAAAAACCAGTCGTTTTCGCAGCTAATTGAATACGGCCCTATATGTCCTATTTGGAGTTAGATGGAACTCTGGGGTTTTCTGCATAAGATATGCATTTATAATTATACTGCACATTCACAGGCAGCGGCAAACATGCGTAGGCCAAGTATATCGCAGCACATTTAGACATGATGCATAGGTAGATTTTGGGATGTGCATTTATTGCCGGTGCTGTAGGGCCGGATGCAACTACACATGATGTAAATGACCCTTCTACATGTGCAATCAGGGGCATAATTTGCATTCACCAGGCCCCCTAGCAAAGTTTGAGAGGGACCCCTACTCTGCTTTTTTGAGAATTCAAGGGGACTGGTACAGAACTGAAAGCTCAGATGGGCCCCTGCCATATATGTACTGGCCCCGAAAAACCTTGATATACAGCATCTGGAGAACCACAAGTAACCCAATTCCTTTCTAGAGAGTAAATGTGGATTACACACTTGTCGTGCTTGTACTGCAGAGAGTGATTATTCCTTACATTTTCAGATCTACAATTAAACCATTCAGGATATGCTAAGACCGTCCTCTGGATGTTTGACCCTCTGAGAGGATCCCTACGGCAACACCAAGATAGAAGGGATCACTGAGTTCTTCCCCAGCAGCCCTGAAGAGGTGACTAATATTAGTCTGTGCTACCCTTATGCAGCGTCCACGCTCCACCACTAGTCATCCCTGTCTATATTATTATTATTATCACCTTTTATTTATAAGGTACCCTGAGGGTTCTGCAGCAATGACAAAGGGGGGTACAAATAACAATGTTATATCAGAATAGACTAATACAAACAGGTTTGCTGTCTGCAAAGAACCTATTAATGTGTGAATTAATAAGAGGGCCCATGATTATGTGATCGCTGGTGTAGTGACCCCATTGTAGCTATAACACATGGGTGTAACTTTATGAGTTGTTTTGTGTAACCACAAGAGTGTTGATGCATATATATTATGCTCTCATTTTCAGGCCATAGCTTTACTGATGAAAGGGAACAAGTGCCGCTCTAAGGCAGCCACAGCTGCCAATAAGAACTCATCCCATTCCCATGCTGTGTTACAAGTCACCGTAAAGCAGACGAGCAGTGATGGAGTGTACACCGGCAAGCTTTACATGGTAGACCTGGCAGGATCAGAGCGAGCATGCCAGGTATCACTTGTGTTTTACATATCATTATAATTTCTTTGTATTTCCCTTTGCAATGCCAAAGAGGTAGGGGCATTTTAAGAGAGGAGGGGGCCCGTGTACAGCCTCCGTTTGGCCCCCCTCCTCTCTACTGCACATGCGCGGGTCTCAGGGAACATGGCACCCATGCCTTATTCCCAGGGTCATCTTTTCTGCACATTCACAAGTCACTGCCATTTTCCCTGTGATTTTTGCAGTACTCTAAAGACTGTGGAAAGGTAAGCATTAACTAAATATTGGTGCAGGGTGTATGGTGTGGGCCCAACTGGGATCAGGGGCCCATGTGCACCGCACACCTTGCATCCATTATTAATACGGCCCTGCAAATAGGTGAATATCATTAGTTTGCTGTCCTGTTGCAGTGTTCACGCTTTACCACTGTCTACTCTATAGAGAGAATATTTGTCATTCACATCAGTCCCTGGCCCATTGCAGCTTACAGTCAAAATTCTCTAGCACACATACACACACGCACTCCCATACAGGGGTCCATTTTTTGGCCAGCTGCCAATTCACCTGCCAATATTATTTTGAAGGAAATCATATCACCCAGAGAGAAATCACAGAATCACAAAGAGGAACATGCAATGTATTTTCAGGAATATAGAAGGTTACTATAACTGCACTATGCTAAATGCTTTGGTTTGGACCAGTGAGCAAAGATAGTCCACCCAGAGCACTTCTGGGTGTATACCTGCTATCTGCTCTATGGGAACACCTCTGCAAACTAGAGAACAATCTCCAGATGTGCACTGTGCAAGATTTTGTTCTAGTTCTGCTCTGTACGACAAGGAGCTGTGATGTGCCAACACCATACATATTAGGCTAGGCAGCTAGGGACACCTTCATTCCTCCTACCTCCTCCCCTTTGCCTTTATATTTTTCTGCTCCTCCGCAGACGCAGCCACCTTGCTTGGTAAAGTTAAACTTTGATGGAAATCTAGGTGCACTCTCACACAGGCATAACAGAGCAAATTGCACCTTGTCCCAGCCCCTGTCCCCTTAGCGCACCATGTCATGATGTTGCGCGCATTACGTCGTCACGTCACACAGACGGGCCATGATTGACAGCTCCAGTGAGCTCAACAGGCTGCATATACTGTGCAGGGTGCCCGTGTGGGTTCTGCAGCAGCAATCCTGGCTGCAAGGTTCCAGGCACCCTGCCAGCCAGAATCAAAGGCTGTGGGATGGTACTAGTGGCCCATAGCTAGTTACGGCCCTGCTTACCCAAAGTGTGGTGCACGGTAAGGCCAAAGCTGCTCTTGCATTGTGCAACGTAAATGGTATTCATTATGTGTATAGTTATCAGCGAGATAAGTGGTCGTAGGGTAGTTCTTGTTCCGTACTCTGAGGTGGTATGAAAAGTACTATAAGCTCTTTTCTTTGATTGAAGCTCTTGTGAACATTGTAGTTTGTTTTTGTATCTTTTTGTAGTGAAATTAGCTCTTTTTTGGTGGGTTATACCAGTGCCATTCATGTTTATAACTCTATTTTTTGTGTTTGTAGTCCTCCCTAAGCATGGTCTATCTTCCTTTAGAGCAGTGATTCCCAGTCTGTTACAGGCCACCGCCCCCTTGGGTACATACATTTATTTCAGTGCCCCCCACAACCACTTACTCATAACAAATTGTATAACATTTTGATTAAAGTTATTTTATATTTTTTAGCAGCTTGGGTTAAATTACATGCAGTAAGCAAAACATTTTGGCCAATATCACATAACAAAAAAAAAGGTGAATGGGATTCACTGTCTTGGGCCACAATTGAAGTAAATTATGTAAATAGTTTAATCATAGTTTATGGGGCAGATTCAATTTGCCGCAAGGTTCTCCCTGTGACTAATTGCCATCCAATATCCCTGCGGCGCTTGGAAAAGTTATTCAATTAAATAGCCTTCTTCCCGCTCTGTAAAATCGGGATCACGCACGTAAACACACATTGATGCTGCATAAACTGCAGAATCAATGTATTTTTTCCCCTTTACCTCCATGAGCTGCGAGGTAAAGTCCGACTGCGGGGACTCACGCGCAGTGTCTCGGGGACTCCCACGCAAGGAATCCCCGGCAATTGAATTGGCCCAGCACAGCAATTAGCCGCAGGGCAAACCCTGCGGCTAATTGAATCTGTCCCATGTGTTTGTAATACATCCAGATTGTGACTGAAGCCAGATGTGTTCTAACTTCTCATAACCTTTTCTGTTTCTATGTCAGACTAAAAACAGTGGGCAAACTTTCAAAGAAAGTGGCTATATAAACTGCTCCCTTCTGGCCCTAAGGAATTGCATTACGGCACTACGCAAGAGACCAGGCAGCCATATCAATTATTGGGACAGCAAATTGACCTAGCTGCTAAAGGTATGTTATGACTTTTAGATTTCCTACACACATATGATGTCAGGGACAGTGTTAAGAGAGAAGGGCCCCTTGTGAAGTCTCCATGCAAGCCTACCCCTTCTCTTGCAGGCACATGTACTAATTAGGCCCTGGCATTGCACCCATGTCCATTTTCCCAGTGAATACATTGGTGATTACAGCAGCATTGAAAGTTTGTTACATATAGGGTATTGGTGCAGGGTGTGCGGTGTGAGACCACTGGACATGTGCACCACCAACAATAGAGCATCTCAGTTCCCAAGACGGTAGACCATAGGTCCAGCAGGGGTACATGCAGTAGTAAGGACCACATGGTAAGGAGCCCCCTCAAAGAGTCCACCCACCCCCCATACTGTGGATAACACAAGATCACCACCATCGGGCAGCACACGACCCCACAAACTATCCAGAGACAATAAATTCCCGAGGAGCACTATGCCTCCAGACAAAGGAAGGAACTTGTGTCCACACAATTAAACACGAATTTAATAAATATATCACCTATACCCACTAAACGAGCATTTTGTTGTCATATACACCCCACCATAAAACATCCACCACAATACACTGACTGTCCAACCCTCCCCCCACCATTTCATTCTCCCCATCCCCTCCTCCCCCCATACACATTACACAGGAGCACACGTCAACCTATCCATATATAGCCAACCTATAGTAGGACCAGGTACCCCTACTCAGACATTGCAGCACCAGCCATCATCCCTCCTCCCCCCACCCAAGATGTTCCCAACCACACATCCCCTTACCCCACTCCACCTCTAAGTGCATCCTAACCAACCAACTTCCTACAGGTATGTGCACCACATACCCTGCACCCATTATAGAGACGGGATGTAGTTAAAATGCCACCAGATGGGATACCGGCCGCCGATATACCAACGCCGGAATCCCGACCGACGGCAAAATGCTGAATTTACGGACAGAGGTAAGTAACGCACTGTCCCGCTCTGTCCCCAGAGATGAAGGGGTTAGGTTTAGGCACCTCCAGGGGGAAATTAGGGTTAGGCACCCCCGGGGCAGGTTAGGGTTAGGCTGCTGGGAGGGGGGGTTAGGCTTAGGCACCACTGGTTGGAGGTTAGAGTTAGGCACCCCCCAGGAGGGTTAGGGTTAGAGTGTGGGAAGGTGAGGTTAGGGTTAGGCACTAGGGGGGAGGTTAGGGTTAGGCACTACTAAGAGGGGGTTAGGGTTAGTGGGGAGAGGGTTAGGGATAGCATACTTACTACCCTTGTCGGATCTTGACTGTGTGGGGTTCTAGCATTGGGATTTGAACTGGCGGCTATTGAGCCACCTGTATTTTATAATCATCCCATAGATACACCCATGACTGATGAATAAGTGGCATTGGTCACTTTGATATTTTTTTGGGACACAAGCATTTAGGATTATGAATGGGAGTTTTCAAACAGGGCCATTAAGGGACTTTATGCCCTGGTACAAAAGGGGTGTGTGGTCTCCTTTAAAAATGCTAAGGCCCTGGGTAAAAGGAAAGTGGCTATAGCATCCATGCCAGAACCTCAGTCATCAGGAATATTGCTCCTAACACATTGTTATGTTGTTTTATCTCACACAATGGCTGCAATCAACCATGATATTATACAATTAGTGCCATCATTTATTTCTCACAAACAGTATAAAATAATAGTAGATCTTTAAACTGCTTATTACACTATGTGAGGATTCCTCAGTGATCTCTCCTATAACCAGAGCTTTATCTATCACAGGGAGCACTGAGTGGCAGGAGCAGAATGGTGATGATCACACACATCAGCCCTGTGGATGCTGCCTATGAAGACTCTCGCAGCACACTCACCTACGGGAGCAAGGCCAAGCACATCAAAACACTGGTGAGCAGCCCCCAAGGGGTAATGGCATAATTATCTATGTTACTGGACAAAACTGTGGTGGAACAAGGGATTTATTATTAAATAAAACAAATATTAGGAACATTCAAAATCAGTTTTATTATAAGATTGGTTGGAAGAATGTGATCTTTTGCCTTCTATTAAAAATTCAGCTGCCAATTAAAATATGTTAAAAAGATATACTACAGGCTCAATCAGTCATAAAAGCTACATCTGTGGTATTACATGTCTGTGTGAGGACACGTAGGTTACCCATTCATTATATCTTGTCTTCCTACTTCTCTGAGTGTGCCAGTGCCCAGTAACTAACTCTCTGCTGTTTATTTACCCTTCCTCCTGCAGGTGGAGAAGAACCGTGTTTGTGCCCCCCACAAAATTCCTGAGGCTGCAAGAGAAGACAAAGTGCAGCTGAAAGACCCTCGTCCTCCAGGTATTCTTGTGCGGGTTTTTTTAATGAAAAGATCGAGGGGTCTGTTTATCATAGTTGTGCACTAACAATCTGCATCACCTCTTATCTCAGCAATACAAATTGTAGTTGTGCCACAATTTACAGTGCTGGGATGGTTGGGAGATATGTACATATGCTGGTCTTTACAGTTGCAGGTTAGGCAAAGGAAGAGACTGACTCAGTTTCAATAGGAACAAATAGGGGTTTACATTAACAAACTATAATCCATTGACTAACTGAAGCAAAACATATACCAGACATAGTAGTAACTGTACTATTTCTGTACTCTTTTCCATAGAGCCAGCCCATAAGGACCAAAAGGACAAAGCCTCCAGTTCCAGTAACACTGGTCCTAAAAGATGCTTTATGTACGTACTTTGTGCAGATATTAAATGAACAATATGTAGCAATGTGATTTATGGATATAAATGTAAAATAATGAAAATTAATGTAATTTATAGATAAGAATAGATTATTATGAAGTATTTTTTTAGCTATCATTATTCAAATGTTAACCATATTACACACCATAATATCTAGTGATGGGTACTTTATTATATTGTATTAACCTTAGCTATTGTTACATTCTCATGGAGTCCTTTAGGTGCAAATGTGTCTGTTTTGGTCCCTATGCCAAGAGAACACCTGGCAGTACCTGAGGTCATGGTCCCTATGCCAAAAGAACACCTGGCAGTACCGGAGGTTGTGGTCCCTATGCCAAGAGAACACCTGGCAGTACCAGAGGTCAAGGACCCCAAGCCAAGAGAACACCTGACAGTACCTGAGGCCATGGTCCCTATGTCAAGCGAACACCTGGCAGTACCTGAGGCCATGGTCCCAATGCCAAGAAAACACCTGGCAGTACCTGACGCCATGGTCCCTATGCCAAGAAAACACCTGGCAGTACCTGAGGCTGTCGTCCCGATGTCAAGAAAACACATGGCAGTACCTGAGGCCATGGTCCCTATGCCAAGAAAACACCTGGCAGTACCTGAGGCCAAGGTCCCTATGACAAGAAAACACCTGGCAGTACCTGAGGCCATGGTCCCTATGCCGAAAAAAAAACCTGCCAGTAGCTGAAGCCATGGTCCATAAGCAAAGAAAGCACCTGGCAGTACCTGAGGTAAGTGCTTTCAGTGTTATTGTGGCTACTTACACTTTCCTTATGTCCTAGTATTTATAGATCTCTTTGTCATACAATGTAATGCTTATTACACTGACAGTTACATATTATATTACTCCTCAAGTGTCACAATTTCTACACAATATGGAGAATGGAAAAATAGGTTTCTTGTAGTACAAATGGCCCTGCAGAAACATAGGCCCTCATTCAGAGCCACTCGCTAGCGGCAGTACGCTCGTTCCGAGCGATGTTCGCACATCTGCGCATGCGTACGGATCGTTATACGCATGCGCGAACCAGTCAGTGCGGCCGAAATTCATGTGCTTGCAATATAGCGAATGCCTGCTATTTTGAGTGACAGAATGAGGCGTATGTGGGTGGTAACAGGGGAAGGTGCTTGAAAATGGGGAGTGGAGATCCGAACGCAGGCGTGCTTAAAGGTCAAAACGGGCGTTTTATGGGTGTGCATAATTAATACAGCAGCGTCATTGACCACGTCACTGGGTTATTTTATAGCCAGAACTGCTCGCAAGATTGTGGTAGCAAAAACCAACCACAAGAATAGCGAGCAGTTCATACGCTGGTCGATGTACTCGATTAATCTAATAAATAGCGGACATGACGTATGGTGCGAGCGGCCAGGGGGCGTTTTTAACAAATAACCGAGCGTATGTTTTGCTCGCTCGTTCAGACTTAGAGGTGTGAACAGACTGCAATTTGCGAACGGATCATTTGAATAGCCACCCCTTGTTTTTGAACGAACGACCGCAAATAGCGAACGGCTCTGAATCAGGCCCATAGTCCATTATAATTGTAAATGAAATAAAGATAATTGGTAGTGGACAGGTCCATAAGATAAGCTAAATATATATAACTAAGAAATGTGAACAAAGGCATGAAAAACTTCCATATAGAACTAGTAACACAGATATATTCCAATTATTTATATAACATATCTAGTCATTTATTGTAGTATTTTAGAATAAAGCTATTCTTGTAATAAAATATCACCATTTATTTATCTTTAATTTATACTGCCCTTCTCCCCATATTCTTACTCTCTTCGTGTCAGACATAGGGGGAGATGTATCAAACCTTGGAGATATAATTAGGAGATAGATAATGTACCAACCAATCAGATTCTAAAAATTGCAAACAGCCTGTAACATGATAGTTAGAAGCTAATTGGTTGGTACTTTATCTCTCTCCGAAGCTTGATACATATCCCTCATAACGTCCCCTCTTAAACATTCTCAGCATATAAATTTTAATAACATTTCCAAGAAAAATATATGTGAACTAGGATTTGGGGAGTTTCTTTTTAATATATAAATAAAAATGAAACTGTAATTGTTTAAGCTTTATCATTATATACTATTTGCTCCAACTCTTTGGAGAATACTCCACCATTGTATCCTGGTCACTCTTGTTATTACTCCATATTCTCTTGTCTCCCTGGGTACTCTAAGGGTGTCAGTGTCAGTGACTCTCTGCTCTCCACCCTTCCTTCTGCAGGTGAAGGCGCACCATGTGAGTCTGGCCCACAAGATCCCTGAGGGCACCAGAAAAATCAATGTTCAGCTGAGACTACTGGCAGTACCTGAGTTTGTGGTCCCTAAGCCAAGCAAACACCTGGCAGTACCTGAGGCCATTGTTCCTATGCCTAGAAAACACCTGTCAGTACCTGAGGTAAGTGCTTTCAGCATGGGCTTTTTTAGAGAGGAGAGGGCCTGTGTGTGGTCTCTGTCCAGGCCCCCTCCTCTCTCTCCAGTGGCCAGCAGTGCTGAGTGCTGCACCTGTAGACCCCGGGCACTAGAATGTGCACAGGTCACCTGAAAAATGTTGCGCCCACCATTTTCCCCATGATTCCCTTAGTGCGCATGCGTAAAATGCCAGAAAATAGTCGTGGTGGCCATTTTTCAGGTGTATTGTCCAGCGCTACAGCCTGACGAGACTTCAGATGGGTAAGTATTAAATCATATGGGTGCAGGGTGTGAAACTGTGATTGTTTAAACTTTATCATTATATACTCTTTGTTCCACCTCTTTGGGGAATACTCCACCATTGTATCCTGGTCATTCTTGTTACTACTCCATATTCTCTTGTCTCCCTCTGTACTCTGAGTGTGTCAGTGTCAGTGACTCTCTGCTGTCCACCCTTCTTCCTGCAGGTGAAGGTGCACCATGTGAGTATGGCCCACAAGATCCCTGAGGTCTGAAGAAAAATCAATGTTCAGCTGAGACTCGTCCTCCAGGTATTCTTGTACCATGCAAATAAAAGTTAGAGGGTTCTGTTTATCATAGTTGTGGACTAACAATCTGCATTACGGCTTATGGCAGCCATACAAATTGTAGTTGCCCCAAAAGTTACCATGCTTGGATAGTTGGGAGGTGTGTAAATATGCTGGTTTTTAAAGTTGTCCAATATTTTATATATGGTACATTTTGTGGCCATAAAAATAAAAACCTTCAGTGGTTAAGTGGTTAATAGAAAATATATTTTTTATAAAGTAAAAAAAAAAGTCTGCCTTGGGGTATGCTGTAATGGAATAGTGTCTATTGCATAGGACTAGATTGCAGATTGCAAAGTAAGTAACTGACCTGGGAACAAAAGGAACTAATAGTGGTTTATACTTACAAACTATAATCCGTTTACTAACTAAAGCAAAACATATACCATACACAATAATAACTGTACTATTTCTGTATTCTTTGCCATAGGGCCGGACTGGAAGGACAACAGGCTCAGTTCCAGGGACATTGTGCTTATGAGATGCACGTACGTACTTTGTGCAGATATCACATGAACAATACTGTATGTAACAATTATATTTATGGATAGAAATTTAACATAATGACAAATAGTGTTATTTATAGATATGAATAGAAAATTTTAGCTAATTCTATTTAAATGTTAATCATATACCATTATATATAGTTATGGATCCCATTCAGATACTAATCTTACCTATTTTTGCATCTTAGTAACATATAGCACATTACATTTTACTTAAAATGTTACTGTCATATAGTTATTTTTTTGTATAATAATATAGAATGAATATAAAATGATAATGACAATGTCCCACTGAAGTGAATCAGCCTAGGAAAGTTATATAATTGATGTTCTCATGGAGTCATTTAGGTACAATGGTGTCTATTTTCTCTGTTTAGGGGTGCGCTGCATAAATTGCCCCCCCCCCTGTGGTCCCTATGCCAAGAAAACATCTGGCAATACCTGGGGTAAGTGCTTTCAGTGTTATTGTGGCTACTTAGTTTTTCTTAATCTCCTAGCATTTATACATCCCTTTGTCATAGCAATGAAATGTATTTTTTTTAATCGTAGTCTTTATTGGTTTTTCAGAAAAAAGAACAGGTGGTACAAAAAAAGGGGAAATGGTAAACAATAAGGGTGGGGGGTACAGGCACAAGATAGAATGATATAAACAACGAGTGCCATTAGTCACAACCAGAATAAAAAGAAATAATAATAATTAAAAAAAAAAAGACGGCTTGGCATTATTACCATACAGGGCAATCAAAAGGTGAGGAACTGAAGACAGGGGAGCTCCACAGCTCTAACATCCTTGAGGTCAGGAACCCTCTATAGAATACACAATTTGGAGAAAGGAAAAATAAGTTTCTTGTAATGGAAATGACCTTGCAGGAACATAGTTCATTATAATTGTAAATTAAATAAAAATAATAAAACTGAAATGTGAACATAAGCATAAAGATCCTCCAGATAAACCTGTAAAAATGGATAAATTCCAATAATATACAATATATCTAGTCATTCATTGTCATTTTTGAGAATTAAGCCATTCTTGTGGTAAAATATGCTCCTTTATTTCTATATAATTAGTACTGCCATTGTTACCCTTCCTACCTCCTCCCTATATACTTACCCTCGTCATGTCACCCCCTTGTGCCACCACTTAAAATTTTCCCTTTTGAATACAAGCTTTCACGAGCAGGGCCATCTTTCTGTTTGACTAATTTACTAAAAAGAGTTCATTCTGGTGAATATTAATGATATTAATATAATATAAATAATACAACCAGAAACTTGCATATACCAGATGGAAGAGCCTGAGATAGGATTGTTTGCAAGGGAAATGTGTTTAATGATAATGATGCATACCATCCCTTATGTTCTCCCCGATAATGTGTATTTTATATGTGGAAGAAAGGCGTATAAGTGGCTCTCCCCAAGTACCAAAGGTTTGTGTTACCTGGGAAGGGTAGTCCCAGAAGTTATGACCCTCACACATGTTGAAATGCTTGGTATCCATAAAAACACACCATCACCATACCTTCACACGCA
Organism: Taudactylus pleione; assembly: GCA_031769625.1. NCBI lineage: Eukaryota > Metazoa > Chordata > Amphibia > Anura > Myobatrachidae > Taudactylus > Taudactylus pleione. The sequence continues at coordinate 7,695,938 of JAUIMM010000555.1, read as the reverse complement.
ATATGAACACAGAGACAAACGAAATATGATACCTGGTGACGTGCATAAAGCCACTCAGTTAATTAGTGAGACAACAGGCTTCCAAGTTTTAGTCGCACTGGATCCCACCAGGATCGCTCGGGGTACATTAAATTTTATATATATTCAGGAACTTGCTAAATTGATAGATAATATCACCGAGATGTATGATGACACATTCAGGTATACAGGGAGAGAATTGCAAGCGTACAAGAAAGAACTGGTGCAACACAGGCTAGTGTTAAATTATTTAACTGCTGTTACTGGAGGGTACTGCGTAACTTTGGCCACCCAATTTGGAGTAAAATGTTGCACCTATGTCACCAATGATACCAGCGACCCCAAGGAGGTGATAGACTGGAAGATGGATGAAATTCTGCAGCTAAAATGGGAGTTTAATAAGAACCATAATGCTTCAGTGGCTGAAGTAAGGGAGAAGATAGAAGGATGGGTTTCATGGCTGAACCCAATGAAATGGTTCTCAGGTCTAGGGGAATGGGTCCAGGAAGTAATCGCCAGCATAGGCAAATTCTTGATCCTTATACTGATTGTCATCATAATAATTGGCATATGTGTCCGGTGTGTTCCTATTGTGTTGAAGTGTGGAAAATGTAAAAATAAAGTAAAAAGAAAGAATGAAATTATGATGGTGGTCAGTAATGACAATATGAATACCGAGGTAAATATAGAACTGCATTAAAACCCTTAACTAGGATATACCATCATTTAATGTATTATATTTAGACCTGCATAGAATGTATTATTGAAATGTTATTTTTAAAACACCTCAGATAATGTAAAGTCTCAAATTCCCCATTCAAGACTGCCTTTATAGGACAGGTGTGGGGATACACCATTCACATGATCTTCCAAGATCCACGGTGTGCATATAATAGTAGTTTTATGTCTCCACTCAGAAACACATTATTGATGGATTAAGAACCACCTTGTGCCATCCCATAATAACACTAAATAATATATAAATGTAAGCCTAAATTAATTTTTAAAATCAGATTGTGATAGCATGTTGTTCGCTATCAAAGGGTGGACTGTCGAAGCTGGATAATTGGCTGAGACAAGATCAGCTTAAAATTAAATCGTAAAGACGCTATCTTGCGACTGGCCACAAGACACCATTTTAGAAAATGAGATCGCAAGATGCCATTTCGCGAATGGCCACCCAAGCGCCATTTTAGGTAAACTCACACTTAAGTACATATGGCGATATTACTATTAGCATCATGCAATTGCAACTTTCACCATTTCTCATACACACATTAATACACACAATTGCGCTGTTAACTAGTCACATATTAGCGAATGCATAAGATCCTGTATGAAAACGCTGTTTATTAGCTTCATGCGCACGCATCTGCCCCAAGTTAACTAGCGTCTTTATATCAAACCCCAAATAATTACACAGTACATATTCACATAAAAGGTCTCATAAGCTTTAAAGTATAAGATTCAAGTTTGTTCATTTATTATAATTGCTGTGAAATAAAGGTTATTTGGTAGCTAAGGTTTAATACATGATAAGTAAGTCATGTTTGATATTATACTGATCTGCACTCTTTCAACAGCATTTTGATATCGTCAGTGTGAAGATTGCAACATGCATTCTCAACTTATGGACCGCAGAGACTTAAAGCACCGAAATGTACATTATATGACCAACTGTTAGGATGTGTATGAACATGAAACCAGAGACAACCAGTTGTTAGAGGCTGGACTGTGTCTATTTGAATCAACCTGTCAAATGCTCTGCAACAGATGCATCCTCCTGGGAACCAATGGCATCAGCGACAAGCCTCTCTATTGTGTTGTCTGTTTCTGTGAGAGTATAAACGTGTGTGTTGTGACCCCAGTCTGAGTCGTCTTGCTGAATGCTGATAGACGGGGGTTTCTTGCTGAAGCCTACATTTGGTCCAGAAGCGCTGCATATGTATAACTGTACTTGGGTCTGTATAATTCCTTGCGCTAAATTGTACTTAGATCTTAGCGTGTAACTGACTGTACTTTTACTTGAAATATCACTTTGTGCTTTTCAACCACAGGTAAAAGGTCTGGAGTCTTTATTTACTATATGACTGCGTACGCAAAATAGCATCATCCTTAGAGGTTTATAGGCAGGATATTAGAAGGTATAGGCAGGATATAAGAAGGTATAGGCAGGAGGGTATAGAGGTTCTAATTCAATATCCTTAATATATATATATATATATATGTATTTATAAATTTTGGATCTTAATTTCTCCATAACTCTAACTATATTAGCATGTGTATTGCAAATTTTATATATATATATATATATATATATATAGTGTTCCCTCTAGCTCCGGTGGGAGGCAGGGCGCCGGAGCTAGAAAGGGCATGCCCGTGCGCGCGCCGAAGAAGGGGGCGTGGTCATCGGAAAAGGGGGTGTGTCTATAAGACGCGTCCCCTTTTCGTCACTCTTGGGGACGTGCCCGGCACTTACGGACACGCCGGGCAGCCCCCATGCCCTGCAGACAGGGAGAATAGATGCCGGGCGCATGCGCCCGGCGTCTATTCTCCGGCGGTGACCGGGTCACCGCATGTTTCTTCACCCGAGGGACACTGCGTCCCGCGGGTGAGAATGGCTCCCGCAGGCTGTGAGGGCAGGGCGCTTTTTGCCCTCCTCCTGGAGGGCAGGGTGCTTTTTGCCCTCCAGAGGGAGGGCAGGGCACCGCGCCCCACTAAAACAGCCTAGCGGGGACGCTATATATATATATATATATAATTCATACACTAAGATCTGCTTTTATACATATATATACAGGTTGAATCTCCCATAACCAAAATGCTTGGGACCAGGGGTATTTCGGAATATCGTAATATTCCGTATTGTATTTTGGAATATTTGCATCCCATAATGAGATATCTTGGGAATGGGACCCAAATCTAAACATAGAATGCATTTATGTTTTATATACAACTGATACACACAGCCTGCAGGTACTTTTATACAATATATTCAATAATTTTGTTGCTCAAACAAAGTTTATGTACAGAAATGAAATTCATTTATGTTTCATATACACCTTATACACACAGCCTGAAGGTAATTTTATACAACATTTTTAATAATTTGTGCCTTAGAGAAAGTTTGTTTACACTGAACCACCAAAAATCAAAGGATTCATTATCTCAGTCATGCCAAAAAAAATCCGTATTTCGGAAAATATGCAATTTTTCGGAATATTTGGATATGGGAGACTTAACCTGTGTAGATATATATATATATATATATATATATATGTATATATGTGTGTGTGTGTGTGTATAAATATATGATTATAAATATATTTGTATATATATAAAAGATCTTAGTGTATGAATAAAAATTCTTCAGTACACGCAGCTGTAGTTATATAATATGTAAATGAGTACACCATATCCACATTGGGGTTTAAGAGACAGTTTAATAGAGCAAGGTCTATTAGGGATAGTGGTCCTGATTCAGAGGCGCTCGCTATTTGCATCCAGGCCGCTCGCATAGCTGTGAGTGACCACCCACAGTTTGTGCGAGCGGCCTGGCGATGGTTGGGATTATCACGACCATCCGGCTTGCGACAAGACCCTTGTGGTAGGGTCTCATCCGCCAGAAGCCCCATTGAACCTCCTGCTCTAATAGAGCAGGAAGTTCACTATTGACATTACGTGTGATGTCAGTAGGGCCGCCCACAAATGGCCGGTGTTCCTTTGGGAACGCCTCCGTTTGTGCAGCCACCCCCTCGACCTGCCTACAAAACGGGGCGAGCTGTCGATCAACATTGACAGCCACCCCGTTTTGCTGTGAGCCCTGAGCGAGTGAAGTTCTCACTCACTCCGGGGCTCGCGTGCGCACTGCTGGACCATCGACCAGCTTGCGAGCGCTATGCGCTCACGAGCGGTTCTAAATCAGGGCCAGTGTCCCAAATACTCATGATAACCTCCAGTTGTAGTGATTTGCCCACTAGTCCTAAGTCCTGTTCTCTTGTCATCTCAGCAAAGCATAAAGTATATTCTCAAATTGGAAAAAAAAAGTCCTGTGTTCAAACAAGTTATCCCAAGGTGGAGATGATCTGGGAGATGATCTGTATGTATAAGGAATCCAATCTGCTGACCTGTATACTAAGCGACTCCAATCTGGTGGCTAGCATATAAAGCAGATACTCAATTATGTATCTGTTGTACAAAACAGTTCCATAATCTGATGGCTAACATCAATAGTGTATAGTGGCTAGTGTAGGATTGGATGACAAATTAAAAATATTTTCCTGTGAATTCCTTATACTGTATAATACCATCCCATTGGATTACAATGTAAGAGTTGGGGTTTAAAAAAAACGTAACTGAAACTCTGATTGCTTAAACTTTGTAATTAAATTTTTTTTTCTGTAAAAAATTTTTTGGGATTTGTATTCTGGGTACAATTTCCCTGTCATTGCTGTTATTTTTAGAGTATTCTCACTATTGTTAAAACATAAATGATTAATTTTTCCTATGAATTGATGATCTGAAACTTTAATTGAACTCCCTTTAGATCAAGACTTCAGCTCGTTGTAGCGCACATTCTGCCACCCATCTGGAATGTGCCCCTACAAGGTGATGAAAAGATCCGCTTGGGCCGAGGCTGTCACCTTGCTGCATTGTCCACTAACACCATCGGCCACCTATTAAATAAACATCTTACTAATTATTTAAACATCATTTGTGATTTTAGTGATTTCAATTCATTACATTTCTCAATTGAATTTTAGTGTATCCCTATTTTATTGTATTCTTTTCATAAGGTTTATGTTAGGTCAGTTCTTGTAGAAAGATGACAAGACCTTTAGAACTTGAGGTCTTCACCCTTAGCAAGATGCCTTTGCCTTAAAGCAAGACGTACTTAAGCCCTGGGGATCGTACGGTCTACATTTCCCACCCAACAAACACACTAATATATAGTAGGTTTTTGAATTGTGGGAGGAAGATGAGGCACCTGGAGAAAACTAAACAAACATAGGGAGAACATATAAACCACACACACATATTGGGCTTCATTCAGAGGCGGCCGTACGGTCTACGACCGCACGGTTGCCTCGATGTTTGTCCAGTGCGCATGCGCACGAGGGAGCCGGCTCCTTCGTGCGCATGCGTGAGACCCGCTACGACCGACAGCGCCGGTCGTAGTGGGTCTCTTTCCAAAGGGGGCGAGCTGTCGATGTTGATTGACAGCTCGCCCCGTTTGGAAGGCGGGCTGGGGGGGTGGCAGCCCAAACTGAGGCGTTCCCATGGGAACGCCAGCCGTTTGGGGGAGGCCCCACTGACATCACGTGAAGTCAGTGGAGAGCTTCCGGCTCTGACAGAGCCAGAAGCTCTCCGGGGCTTACGACAAGTGAGACCCTACCCTAGGGTCTCGTCTATGACCATCGCGACCATCACCCTAGCGGTCGTTATAGCCTAACGACTGAAACAGAGGCGGCCGGTCAGGATGCAAGCGGCCGCCCAGTTTCTGAGCGACCGCTTGCATCCTCCGACCGCCTCTGAATGAGGGCCATAGAGCCTTGGGATGTGCGCCGGACCATTTTTGCCGGATTTGGATTTGGTTCTAATTCGTCGTCCGGCTTTGGATTTGAATTTGCCAAACTGCGGTGACTGGCTTTGGATTTGGATTTTTTTACAAAAAGTGACAAAAAAAGCTAAAATCACATAAATTGTGCTTTTTTTTCTTCCTATAGTATTATTAACCTCAATAACCTTAATTTCCAGTCATTTACAGTCAATTTAGACCACCTTACAGTTTAAATTATAGTTTTCTCCATTATTGGCCAAAGGTTGCAGTGAGCTGACTGGTTACCAAGTGACAAAGTAGCGGCACAGACACCACAGTTTAAAGCACACCTATGACACATTGCCACACAGCAGTGGCAGAAATGAAAAGTAGTGCACCCACCCAGTGGGGTACGGCCAGCAGAGTCACAGTACTTGTTTACAAAGTGGGCTACGGCCCAAGGAGTCACAGTGTACAATCTTATTCACATTACACCGCACATAGTGCCCCTGATTCACATTACACCATAAAGTAGTGTCTCTTATTTATGTTACGACACAGTAGTACCCTTTACACAATGCCCACGGTAGTGACCCTTTTACACAATGCCCACAGTAGTGACTCTTTATCACAATGCCCACAGTAGTGACCCTTATACACAAAGCCCACATTACTAATGACCCTTATACAATGTCCACAGTAGTAGTGCCACTTATACAATGCCCCCAGCAGTGGTGTCCCTTACACAGTGCCCCCAGTAATGGTGCCCCTTATGCAGTCCCCTTAGTAGTAGGGCCCCCTATGCAGTACCTCCAGCAGCAGTGCCCCCATTAGCAGGCCCCCCATTAGCATGCCCCCAGTAGTTTGCCCCCAGTAGTAGTATGCCCCCAGTAGTAGTGCCCCCATTAGAAGGGCCCCAGTAGTAGTATCGCCCCCATTAGCATGCCCCCAGTAGTATGCCCCCAGTAGTAGTGCCCCATCAGCATTCCCCCAGTAGTAGTATGCTCCCCAGTAGCAGTGCCCCCATTAGCATGCCCCTCAGTAGCAGTGCCCCCAGTACCATGCCCCACAGTATTATGCCCCCTAGTAGTAGTGCCCCCATTAGCATGCCCCCAGTAGTAGTATGCCCCCAGTAGTAGTGCCCCCATTAGCATGCCCCCAGTAGTAGTATGCCCCCCATAGCAGGCCCCCAGTAGTAGTGCCCCCATTAGCATGCCCCCAGTAGTAGTATGCCCCCCAGTAGTAGTGCCCCCATTAGCATGCCCCCAGTAGTAGTATGCCCCTCAGTAGCAGTGCCCCCTGCTATCACAGCGGTCTGCCCTACAATAGAGGAGCCCTGACGTCAGATTCTCTTGCGAGAATCCGACATATGGAGGCCGCCGTTCAGCCCCGAACGGGGATCCGAGTCAGGCAGGGGAACACCCGAACAGGGTTCGGGTGGACTTAGATCCCCTATGTTCGGAGTGGTTCGGATTCCACAGAATCTGAACCGCTCATCTCTAATAGAGCCCTTGTCAAAATATAACCCATGACCCCAGCACTGTGAGGCAGTAGAGCTAACCACTGTATATTCATGAGAAGGCAGTTAATTTACCAGTAACAAGTATCATCAAAGAGGCACTGGTTCCTGGTAACTACACATACTGAATTAGCATTAATATGGACGGTGCATAGGGCCAGAACTACCATTAGGCAGCTGCCTAGGGCGCCAGCACCTGAGGGGATGGCACTGGGGCTACCAGCACAATAATAAGGATGTCTCTGTTGTCCTTATTTTACTGAACACTGGTGGCAGCCACAGTTTGCATAAGCCATGGCCAACACCCCTGTACTTGTCACCGGCCCCCTTTCCTCAGTCTCGGCATGATGGCTGCTTGCCCATTATACTGGAAAAGTAAATGCTTGGGACTGGATTCCTAGTCCAGAACATCACTGAACTGAGATATTGAAACAATTTTAGCTGCATACAGGATCACAGACACAGGCTATGACTCACCCCAAAAACAGCCAGGACACCTGCATTTTTTACACTGTCAATCACTTTACAAAATAATCCTCACTGTTATCGCAGAGTATCTGGGCGCGTGTGCAGTGTGACCATGATGGATATACAGACAACTGATAATTGCTCAACTGCATAACTATCTGCATATCGTACATCTTAGAATCAGGCCCTAAGTTGCCACTAGCATGTAACAATGATCACCACAATAATGGTATGAAAGTGGAAAGAAAAATACTCTGATGTGAGCACTCAAAAGAAAAATAATATTAACGTTTAAATGTAACTTTTAATACATATATTTTAATCAGTGGCGTAACTACTGCCCCCGCAGCCCCCGCGGTGGCTTGGAGGCGCTGGGTAGCTTGGGGGCGACGGGGGCAGTAGTTATGTCACTCAGTGGCGGAATTCCCATGCACCCCCTGCACCCTCCATCTGCCGGGCGCCCGCTGAGTGTGTTACCAGCGGGCGCCCGGCTCCTATTCAAACCCCCGGCGGCAGCCGGTCGACGGAGCTCCCTCCGTCTTCCGGGTCCCGCAGGGCACTATGGGAGTGACGTCATGACGTCACTCCCATAGTGCCGAGGAGCGGACGCCGGGGACGGAGCTCAGGAGTGAGCTCCGTCTTCCGGGTCCCGCAGAGCACTATGGGAGTGACGTCATGACGTCACACCCATAGTGCCGAGGAGCGGACGCCGGGGATGGACGGCAGCAGCACTGGAGCAGGGAAAAAGGTAAGTGTTTTTTTTTTTTTCTTTTGTGTGTGTTTGTGTGCGCTTGGGGGGGGAGAGAAACTACTGGGGGCAACTACATGGGGCTCACTACTGGGGGCAACTACAGGGTGCTCACTACAGGGGGCTCACTACTGGGGGAAACTACAGGGGGCAACTACAGGGGGCTCACTACTGGGGCAACTACAGGGGGCTCACTACTGGGGGCAACTACTGGGGCTCACTACTGGGGGCAACTACAAGGGGCAACTACAGGGGGCTCACTACTGAGGGCAACTACAGGAGGCACTACTAAAATGGGCACAACTACAGGGGGCACTACTAGAAGGGGCACAACTACAGGGGGCACTATTTGAAGGGGCAAAACTACAAGGGGCACTGCATATGGGCATAACTACAGGGGGCACTACTTTAATGGGCACAATTACAGGGGGCCCTGCATAATGGTCACTACTACAGGTGGCATTGCATAAGGGGCACTATTACAGGGGGCATTGCATAAGGGACACGAGTATACGGGGCATTGCATTTTGGGGTACAACTACAGGGGGCACTGTATAAGGGGCGCTAACTTGATACACACAGTTTACAGGTTATAAACTATGGGCCTGAGTCAGAGCCGGATGCTATTTGCGGACGCTCGTTCAGAAAAAGGAGCTGGATATTTAAATTGAGCGCTCACTCTTTGCGGTCTGTTGACGCCTCTATGTCTGAACGAGCGTCCGAAACATGCGCTCGCTTTTTTGTAAAGACGACCCCTTGGCCGTTCGCATCATACGTCATCTCCGCTATTTATTAGATTAATCGAGTACATCGAAAGGCGTATGAACTGCTCGCTATTCTTGTGGTAGCATTTTCCTACCGCAATCATGCGAGCAGTTCAGGCTAAAAGACAACCAAGTAACGTGGTCGATGACGCTGCTTTACTAATTATGCACACCCTTAAAATGCCCATTTTGACCGTTTGGCACGCCTGTGTTCGGATCTCCACTCCCCGTTTTCAAGCACCTTCCCCTGTTACCACCCACAAACGCCTCATCCTGTCACTCAAATTAGCAGGCATTCGCTATTGTGCGAGCACACAATTTCCGACCGCACTGACTTGTTGGCGCATGTGCATTACAACCCATACGCATGCACAGATGTGCGAACATCCTTCGGAGCGAACAAGCGGCCGCTTACTAGCGGCTCTGAATCAGGCCCTATGTTCCCAATAATCTGGTTCTACATGGACATAAAAACTGTGCAACCTGTCTTGAGCTGAGGTGACAGACTGGCAGGAGCAGAGTGGAGGGTTGGTGAAGTAGATCTGTCATTACTATGTGCATAATGTGCTATTAGGGGCATTACTGTGTGGCATAATGTGTTGTATGTGGCATGACTGTGTGGCATAATGTGTTGTATGTGGCATTACAGTGTGGCATAATGTGAAATAGGGGCATTACAGCATGGCATACATTTGTTATAAGGTCTTTACTGTATGTCATTTTGTGTTATACGTGGCATTATTGTGTGGCATGTGTAAGGGGCATTGCTGTGTGGCATAATGTGTTGTAAGGGGCTTTCAGGTGTGGCATAATGTGTTGTAAGGGGCATTCCGGTGTGGCACACTGTGTTATAAGTGGCATTACTTAGTGTATCATAATGTGTAGGGCACATTACTGTATCATGTAACCACACACCTTAAACGTCGACTTTGGGTGCGTTTGATCTTTGGGGGGGGGGCGCCTGAAACTTTTTTGTCATGGGGGAGCAAAATTTATAGTTACGCCACTGATTTTAATATGGATTCTATCATGTTGGGCAAAAAGGTATAAGAGTATATTAAACACACTAGTACTATTTACAAATAAATAAAATGTAGATTTGAAATAGTACTCTCTTTCTCTAACTAGGGTATAGACAATAAGAAATCAGTAATCATCTAACCGATGGTATGGTAAAGAGCATTTACAGTAATATGTTGTTTAGGAATGATTAACACTTCTAAAATAATACACCAGTATAACAAGTTTGCATGAGCATAATTAAATACTACTCAAAGATGTTAATACCCTGTTGCTTATTAGTTCAAGGCGAAATATAAAACAGATTCAATAATGATTATAGCTTACATAGCTATTCGACATTTGACCCCATAACAAGTGTTTAAAAATAGAGGAAAGTAAGTCAGGGCATAGAAACTGCTTGATCGGATTCTACTGCCCCTCACCTGAGCATCTAAGTCATCTATGAGCAGTGAGAGATCCCTAAAAAGCAGATTGTCCTTAGAAACAACAGAATAACAGTGATGTTGCTCAGATTTTCATTTCTGCTTTTGAAGGTCTTACTAATCAGCATTGGACCCTCAATGAGAGAATTACTAACCCTGAGATTACTAGCGGTTAACAGAGAGATACAAATGTAGTGGTAATGTGTACTGCATTAAACATCATATAGCAATCAAAGACTGTAATCCTATATATGTTGTTAATATAGATGGTAATACTATCCGATCATACAAAGTTTCCAATCCTGTGTCAGACCGTTACACTTTCATATTTTCTCAGTAACACATCAATGAAATAACATACACATTAACAGTACATAACAACACATAGTAATCATAAGCTGTAATCCTATTATTGATGTTACACCTTATTTCCTCCATAACACATTAAGGAAATAACATACATATTTATGGTACATAACAAAAATGGTAATCATAAATTCTGGTCCTATTTTTAATATTAGTGTAGATGGTGATACTGTCTGATCATACAATGTTACCAATCCTGTATCAGACTGTTACAACTTCTTATTTCCTCAATAACACACCAATGATGTAACTATTCATCAGTTTTTAGAATGCTCTAGTCTTTCCAGAAAATAGACACAATCCCCTATGTCACTTGACGTACGTGAGTGGAAAAACTGCAAAAATTGGGCTTATACTATGCAGTAGACTAATCATACATTAGTGTAGTATGGCTCTTTCTGTGGTCTAGAGATTCTATAATAGAAAGTATGATGCATTAAAACTTATTAATTGATACTAATTGCTCACGAGAGTTATCACAGCGTTCCACAGATAAGAAAAAATAATGCAAGTAAGACCGTTAGGAACATTCAAACAAAACCGAGATGTGTCAAATTATTGCTATTCCACATAGCCAAACATGATATTGATCCTATAACAGTACTTCATGCTTATATCCACATATAGGTATACAGTTGGGTAGTATAGAGGTAAAAAATAATTTAACCAAATAGTATACCAGCATACGTCAGAACAAATAATTCACAAAGTTTACTGCTCATCTGTAGTGTATATGTCCAGGCTGCTACTACCTAGCACATGCTGCTAATAGTAAGTGGATAAACCGTATTGGCTAGTATATATATTGTCCAAACATATAATCTATTAACATATGTCAAAGTAACCGCAAACTCTACTAAACACGTGTGTTAGTTCAGACCACTACTGCCATGCATATGCTGCTAGTAGTATACAGTATCCCGGCGTGTGTCAGAGCAGTCCACTGAACAACTGCAGTAAAGACTAGTGTATTGCTACCACCTTGCTCTTGCTGCTAATGGTGATAGCTGATATGCATGAAATAAGGACTATGCCCGTGGTATATCATAATAGGGGTACAAACTTGATGTCGGGGTATCCCGTGCTACGCAGCCACGGGAACCCTTTCTGCCGTTGCCGAAGAACGTTTTGCCGCTCCTGGCTTGTTCAAGGAGAGAGTAGTGTTACTCATTCCTAAATTACATATTATATGCTCTTTACCATACCATTGGTTAGATGATTACTGATTTCTTATTGTCTATACCCTAGTTAGAGAAAGAGAGTACTATTTCAAATCTACATATTTTATTTATTTGTAAATAGGACTAGTGTGTTTAATATACTCTTATACCTCTTTGCCCAACATGATAGAATCCATATTAAAATATATGTATTAAAAGTTAAAGTTACATTTTAAACGTTAATATTATTTTTCTTTTGAGTGCTCACATCACAGAGTGCTTTTCTTTCCACTTTCATATCTCCATATTCTAACTCTAGTGAGCACCACCGCTGTTCGAATACTTGTCTAGTAATAGCACTAATAATAAGGGATAAGCGGATTTTCATTCTTTTCTTCATTTACTGATTTACTGTTAATGGATTTGGCTAGTGCGACGATTCCCAATTTTCCCAGCATTTTATACCACAATAATGGTGTCAATACAATCTTGATTTTACAAACCCTATAATATTTTGGGCTCTAATTCAGGATGTTATAGTGATAAATATAAACAGGATATTCTTTTGTACTCACTAATTAAAAAATGAAAGATCTTCAAATAAAAATTAAATCAAATACATTTTATTACATTTTATTATTGAATACATAGAGTCACAAATTATTTTGGGTGTTAATTTCTTCACTCCTAGAAACAATGAATTAGATGTAACAATTGCAGATATTAAGAAATAATTATTGATGCAATTTAGTTAAATTAGATTTGGAATGTTTATTCACTCAGAATGTATTGAATAACATAACAAATGAAGTGTGAAAAAACATCATAGGTAATACATCAAAAATATATAAAAACAAAAATAGTTGATAAAATAATGTAATATTATAATCACACTTGTGGCTAAATGTACTAAATGTCGATTTTTAAATAGATCGAAAACTGGCCAACATCGACGTTGTGTATGTTTGTCCAAGTTGATCATTTATTATCCATCGATTTTATGTGTTATGTAAATCGACTTCAATGTTATTAGATTTTGGTGCACTAAAGTTAGTCAGTTTTGACCTACAGTAAATCAACCTAAAATCAATATAAAATCAACCTCAAACCAGATTTTGCTTTCCTATTAGCCAAGACTTACCACAAGTTATTTTTACAACCCATAACTTTAGAAAAAACCCAAACACACAAAAAGCACCTCAGACGAAGTATTTTGGTGGAATATACAGTAAGTGGATGCTTCAATTATGGGCCTGATAAAGAGATGTATGCTAATGTATCTTTGTACACAGCCGTCATGAGAAAATATGCAAATGTCGCAGTTGACAGGATACACATTAAGATGCCTACCGGTGGCTTTGCAAATCCAAGCAACTGAGGGCCTGATTCAGAGCCGGATGCTATTTGCGCTCGCTCGTTCAGAAAAAGGGGCCAGCTATTTAAATTGAGCGCTCGCTCTTTGCGGTCTGTTGACACCTCTATGTCTGAGCGAGCGAACGAAACATGCGCTTGCTATTTTGTAAAGACGCCCCCTGGCCGTTCGCATCCTACGTCATCTCCGCTATTTATTAGATTAATCGAGTACATCGAAAGGCGTCTGAACTGCTCGCAGTGCTTGTGGTTGGGTTTTCCTATCGCAATCATGTGAACTGTTCAGGCTAAAAGACAACCAAGTGACGTGGTCGATGACGCTGCTTTGTTAATTATGCACACCCTTAAAACACCCGTTTTGACCGTTTGGCACGCCTGCGTTAGGATCTCCATTCCCCGTTTTCAAGCACCTTCCCCTGTTCCCACCCACAAACGCCTCATCCTGTCACTCAAATTAGCAGGCACTCGCTATTTTGCGAGCGCTCGGTTTCCGACCGCAATGACTGGTTGGCGCATGCGCATTACGACCCATACAGATGCGCAGTTGTGCGAACATCGCTCGGAGCGAACGAGCGGCCGCTTACAAGCGGCTCTGAATCAGGCCCTGAATTCAAAGACACAGCATTGGTAACAGATCCTTCGATAATCGACTAAGCCCTATGGTCATGCAGAATGACTGAGTGTACTAAGATGCCAGAGCCTTGTTATCTGCATAGTGGTTCACAGATGCAGTCTGCGTCACTCTGTTATCTTTCTCTAATGTTTCCTGAATGTCAATCTCACTGCAAGTAAAAAGGTGAAGTGAGCGACTACGATAATGTACATTGACATGCTCTGTGTGATTTAAACGGATGCTCAGTTTATCAATAATCATTCAACTGCATATAAAAACGGAATAACATACATCCTGCACTGTAGCTGGGCATTACAGCACCCAGTGCCAGCCATGCCCCCTGAGAGCATGACATCATGCCAGCACCCAGAAGAACAGCAGTGCCTGGAGCATCATCAGGATGCTCTGGGGGCTGTATAGGTTTCATACTGTAGTCCATGTCTGCAGCAATTATGGCTGCAAGATGTTGTTCCAGCCACCCTGCTATCCAGATGCAGTGACCATGGATTTAGAAGCCAGAAGGAACAGTCAAAGCCTGAATCCCCAGTTTATACATGAAAGACATACAAACATACCATTAACATATATCATTTCAATATATAAGTATTAAAATATTATATACTTCACTTACCATGCAGCCATCCCTTTGGCATTTGGTCCGCCTCAAACTTTGCATAGAGGGGTGATGTACTGAGGATGTAGGCATTGTGACAAAAACCAGAATACCCAGATAGCATACTCATAATTTTTTGGCTTGCATCACACACCACGTGCACATTCATAGAATAGGCGTGGTGCCTAGTGATGTAAATAAATACCCTAGGTGGTATCAGCCCTATGTGTGTGCAGTCTATAGCTCCCAAAACATTAGGCATGCCTGCAAGACTATAGAAGGCTCCCTTTAGTTCATGCCGCTGTTACTCCTGGCTGGGAGAGCAGATGTAGGTCTAACAGAGGGGGATGAGGGCTTCCATAACCTGTATGAGGTGCCTGCTAAAAGTAACAGCGCTATTCCTAGAACTTTCCCAGAAACTGACTAAAAGGAGTCAGTAGCAAATAAATGCAGAACACACAGTAGCTTGTTGAGGCCAGAAACAGAATGTGACTGTGCAGTGTCTGGCTTAAATTGAGTCTTGAAGAGGTCATACAGCAGCATTATGTTGGAGCAATTGGGATAGAACATCTGTATGACCTTGCCAGCAGAAAATGATTTGAGATTTAACTGCACACGGAAGAACCTAGTCCTGTGTAGGCTCTATGGAACCTCAATAAGCTGCTGTTGTTTCTCTGATTCAGGCTCCTGGGCCCTCTCATTCAGGTGATGAGGCGCATACTGCAGGAAAGTGCAGAGCAGATCATAGCCTTTAAATTCCATTTTTCCTACAACCACAGTTCAACACATGCTTGTGACAATGTTTATAGACATCATAAGGAAGTTTGGTCCAGTAGAAGCTGGTTTAGAAGTCAAACACACCTGTCGGTTAAAAATCTATTTTGTGGTCTATTTTGATGTAAATTTTTGGTTGCTTTGCGGTTGCCACCCACTCCCAGCCCCCAAACAGCAGCTCAGGGCATACTTACCGACAATCAGCTCCCTCCTTCCGGCTAACAGCGGGGTGGCGTGTCCGAATATCTGTGACACATTGGGGGCGGAGTCAGGGGTGGGGCCGCACGAACGCGTCATCATGGCCCTGCCCTCTCTTTACAATGCCATTATTTTCGGCACTGTGAAGCAGGAGACAGGGCCACGATGACGCGATTCTGTGCAAATCGCATCACTGCCCCCCCCCCCCGCTGTGGGGATTTCCAGTGTATTCTGGGGGGAGGTCGGGAGGGTTGGGGAATGTCGGGAGGCTTGCCTGCCTTTCCAGGGGGCCGGGAGCGGCACCTGAAAATCAGGAGGCTCCCGGCCAAATCGGGAGAGTAGGCAAGCCTGGCTCAGGGGGGCACTGCGGCCGTGATCCCAAGACACATTCCTCACAAATGCAGAACGGGTCCTGCCCATGCACAGACACAGCACTGCACCATTGGATATGGACATAAACCATCTGATTTACTTACATATCTGAATCAGGCCCTCAGATGCCTAATCGTTTACATTGGAGTCCATACTCTGATGGATAATCTGCACCTAGCATAGGACAGGAACAAGTTTCGATGGTGCATCTGATAGTAGAGTCTAAAGATGCATACTTGTACAACAGGGGGGAGGGATGATATTCGCATCAGCATAAAGTTACAGACACATCTACAGCAAAAGGCACCAAAGCGGCCGCAACCGCATGTGACTCTGATTCAGCTCCACACTGTTCAAAACTTGTCTGCAGCCTCTCTATTGCTCAACTCAGCCTGCTTCCCTCTTTTATTTTTTGCAAATCAAGTTCATTTGTAAAGTGTTCAGTATACATAGAAACAAAACACAGGTACTTTAAAGAAAATAAAATGTTGCCTTCACTTTTTAATCACGGGTGAAAGAGCAATTATGTAAGTATTTAAATATTCGTCACAGTCCACATAGAAAACAACAAGAGCTGAGTTGCAGTATAGACCAGAAATGACATTATAATACAAAAAAATTGCTTCATCTGGTGAATTATCAGGGTAGTATTTTCATTCCATAACAGACATCAGGTTCAGATGGAAACACACACACAAACACACACACACACATATACTCGTTTTCATGTTGGTTGGGGACCAACTTTCTGATCATCACATGCGGGGGCCACCCCTTCTAAAGGTTTTAGAGGTATGAAAAAAAAATCAGGCACTCTAACCATAGCTTTGTTAGCTTATACACGACTTCAATTATCTGAATTGATGAAGTAATGTTCTGACCATGCTAAATGGAGACCTGTGAAAACGCAAGTGAACATGGCTGATGGGGACATCATTTACATTTCATTCCATAGTTCACACAAATTCCCCTTTGATTAGTGGGGACCTTACAACAAGTGTATTACTAATGACAAATGACATGCATCCAGCAGAGGCTCCTGCCCTCTTTCCTGAGAAGGTGCCACTGCTGCTGGCCTGGGTGCCAGCGCCTGCTCAATGAATCTGACAGGCGCCAGGAACAGCGCATGCGCATGAGTGGCTTTGGCACTGTGCATGCGCATTATACCAGCTTCTCAGGGCTGCATTGGTTGCAGCCCTGAGAAGCCCTGTAGGGCTGCCTGAAAGGCAGAGCAGCAGCTTCCACTGAAAGCTGCCCTCTGCTGATCACAGCCCAGAAGGGCAGTCCAAGAGGGAGGAGACTTCTTGTGGGGACCAATTTTGTCTACATTTTCACACACAATTTGTTCTCAAATACGGACTAAAGGTGTTTTGTGGGGACGTCGTATCACTCTATTCTGGTCATTCACGACGTGAGTCACGATGTCTGTCTGTGTTCACACATTTAACAAAACAGGCTTTGTGGGGACATTTCACACAAGTGGTTGCAGTTCCTTGTGGGGACCAATTTTGTCTACATTTTCACACACAATTGTTCTCAAACACTCACTGAAGGTATTTTGTGGGGATGTCATGAGTGTCCATAATAGACCGATATGGCGTCCCCACAAAATACCTTCAGTCAGTGGTTGAGAATAAATTTTGACTGAAAATGTAGACAAAATGGTCCCCACAAGAAACTGTGTGTAAAAAGTCCCCACAAAGCCTGTTTCATAGGCAAATGCAGGGGGGGGGGGTTCCGGTCGCCTGGAAACCCCCCTCATCAGGCCACACCATGTCCACTATAGAAATAGTAATATAGAATTTTATTAGTGCTGCATGTTCTTCTTAGTATCACAAATGAAATAATTAGCACCACCTGTGCATTTTTTGTGTCCGCCAGCAATAAATACACCTGTGCACCAACTAGGAGATCTGGAAAACATGCACAGTTAGGTGAACACTGCTATAGACCATCAATAGAGTTAATTATTAATACCATATAATAATACACTATCTAGTGCATGATGAGACCAATATGTACATATAGGCCCAGGGCAGTGCTAGGTTCTTCTGCCCGGACTAGCTCCAATGCTCTGCAATGGTGCCCACATCTGAAATAAAAACATTAATCTCAGGCAGTATGGTCCTACTGCTGCATTTAATGGCTTATTGTGATCACTGGTCCTCTATATATGCTGGAATTATGACACACAATACACTTTGTATGATGCATATAAAAGCTGGTTAAGTGATACTTAAACCCTCTTCATGGACTGGCCACACTCACTCTAAAATCAAGCATATGGGAACCCCCCTCTAGAAATCCTGCGTATGCCACTGTGGTTTATTCAGTGAGGGAACACAGACAGAGCTTGGCTGGGTAGCAAGAAATATCTTACTATAATATGAGTATTTCTTTTCTCTAAAATTAGTTTTATGTTGGCATGTAGCTCACTATAGTGATTACAGGAGGTCAGTCTAAATTCATGTTATGCAGTATTTGCATCAAAATGACCATTTGTATTTTATATTCTAAACTGCCGTCATTTTAAAATGTGTTTACAGACATCCAGTATTATAGATTATACCATGGTGGGGGAGAACCCCCATTCTTTACTCCTGTCAAAGACAGGATGGATGATGCTACTGGTCCAAACAACAGTCTTCAACCAGTACAGTGGCGGAACTCCCGGAGACAATGGAGTCATTTGCCGCCGGGTTCCTGCCCTTAAGGGGGCACCTGGCTCCATTGTCCCCTGGGCCATTCCGGGCACTGCTATGGAGATGGAGTGCCACTGATCGGCGCACTACCTCCAGCGGCGTCACTACGGGGGGTGCGATCACACCCCCTATTTGCCGGGCACCCGCTGAGTGTGTTACCAGTGGGCGCCCAGCTCCTTCTTTTCCCCCAGCAGTAGCCAGAGGAATGGAGCTCACTCCTGAGCTCTGCTTCCGGGTCCCGCAATGCACTATGGGAGTAACGTCATGACGTCACTCCCATAGTTCCGAGGAGCGGCCGCCGGAGACGGAAGGCTGCAGCACTAGAGCGGGGTTTCAGTTAAGTATTGTTGTTGTTTTTTTGTATGTGTGTGCGCTCGCGGGGGGGGGGGCTCAGTACAGAGGGCATTATTGGTGGCTCACTACACTACAGGAGGAATTATTGGTGGCTCACTACAGGGGGCATCATTGGGGGCTCACTACAGGGGGCATTATTGGGGGCTCACTACAGGGGGCATTACAGAGGGCTTTCTACAGGGGGCATTACTGGGGGCTTACTACTGGGGGCACTGCAGGGAGTTTACTGCTGGGGGCTTACTACAGGGGGATTACTACTGGGAGCACTAAAGGGGTTACTACTGGAGGCACTACAGGGGCCCTTACTACTGGGGCACTGCAAAGGGGGACCACTACTGGAGGTACTGCATAGGGGGACCATTACTGGGGGGCACTACATAGGCGGCACTGCACAGGGGGACCACTACTGGAGGAGCTGCATGGGGGGGCGGCAGCTGGGGTTGACATAGGTGCTGGGGGGCGGTACATTTTAATTTGTGGGGGGCACCAACATTTATCTTGCCTCCAGGCACCTGGGATGAAGTTACGCCACTGAACCAGTACATCTATGTTCATCACGTCACAATTAATTCTACAGTTTCTCTTAATCATGTTTTGTATTTAGGATGCTTTTAAGCAGCTAAAAAGGAGTAAGGGGGCTTATTGTGATGGTAATCTAGTGTAAGTCAGTACCTCCTACAGTTTACTGTAATGCATCTAGCAGGTTAGTGGTAGCTGAATATTTAGGGCATATCTTGACAGTCACTAGGATATTTTTTTCTGGCTAATTATCACTCTATTCTGGACAATAAACTGGGAAGTGGCACTGTGACATAATATCACATCTAATACAGAGGGCCCAAAGACCTACTTAATCTTTTCAACGTTTCAGTTCTGCAGCTTGTTGCAGCGTATGTATGTATACTATATATACTATGAATGCCATCATCGTATGCAAAAATAAGAGTTATGGTAGACCTACCTTTGTTAACTCTTTTTCTTGAAAGCCCATAGGGTTCACTGGGATACCATGGGTTATATGTGGTCGGAGTCGACCACTCACTGAATAAAACAAAGCTTTAGGTCCCAGGATTCACTGGCCCTCATCCACATATACCCCACCTCCTGGCATAGGCACACAGTTTTGTGAACAAGCCCAAGGCTTGAGCAGGGAGAGAGGAGAACGATGATTAATACATACCAGAAACACTCTCACAACAGATGAGGGAATCAGTGACCAAGAGGAAAATACCCCTTGAAGCAAGGTGCGTCAGAGTGGGTGCCGTGTTGACCCTATGGACTTTGAAGAAAAAGAGTTAATAAACATAAGTCTACCATAACTCTTTTTTTCTTCTTCAGTGTCCATAGGGACCCACAGGGATACCATGGGGATGTACTAAAGCAGTTTCCCCTAAGGGTGGAGATGCCCCTGAGCAGAAAGTAGAATCCGGTGCCCAAAAGGAAGCATCCTGAGAGGCAAAGATATGAAAGGCATAGAATCTGAGGAAGGTGTGGACTGAAGACCACATGGCCGATTTGCAGAATTGTTCAGCAGAAGTGCCACTACAAACCACCCATGAAGGTCCCACACACCAAGTAGTTTGTGCTATAACTGTGTTTGGAACAGGAAGATCAGCTGGTATGTAGGCCTGAGAGATTGTCATGCAGAGCCAAAGTCTATTAGCAGGCCAGCCTCGCTTGTGAAAGCCGTACAACACAAAGAGAGAATCCGATTTCCTAACGGATTTGGTACGATCCACATAGATTTGCAGCGCAGAAACTACATCCAGGAAGGCTTTATCAGCAGAAAGGTCAGAGGACTGGAAGGCCGGAACCACAATCTCTTTATTCAAATGGAACCAGGTTACCACTAGGTAGGTATCCAGCCCGGGACCGTAGCACAGCTCTGTCCGGATGAAAGATCAAGAAGGGGGAGCGACAGGAGAGAGCTGCCAAATCTGCAATCTGTTTCCAGAGAAAGGTAAGGATTTGAGAGCCTTCTTAGATTCCAAGTCCACTTTCCAGGATCATAGCCAAAGGACATGTCAGATGACTAATCAAGATTGCCGATGTCTTAGAAAAATGTATCCAGAATCCAATGCCTCTTCTCCTAAATAAGATGAGATGTAGGTTATTTGCTCCCTAGTTGCATCTGATGGCATGCTGTCCTCTAACGCATTCGTCCATCCTCTGAAAGCCTTAGCTAACCAGGTTGCAGCCATAGCCGCCAAATAATGGTGCCAAAAAGTGATAAAACAGACTTGAATCAAGTTTCCAATTTTCTATCCATGGCGTCTTTTAAGAAAAGATGTGGATGGTACAGGCAGCAAAGGGCTTCTGACTAAGAGTGCCACCTACAAATCAACAGTAGGAGGAGTTTCCCATTTCGTACACTCAGCAGGTGGGAGAGGGTAAAAAGATGCTAGTCTTTTATGGAAACTGAAACTGTTTATCCGGAGTATTCCATTCTCCCTTATGTGCTCAGTGAGCTGCTCTGATTGAGAGAATTCAGCCTTAACTACTTCCTTGCATTTAAACACCATGGTTTTCGGCTTAGGGTCCTGTTCCTCTTCCTCTATTTTCAGGATTGACTTGAACGCCCTCCCTAGAGAAGATACAGCCACTGTAGAATGACGGTCCTTCTCGCCTGAGAGGAACCCAGAGGGAAAACCGCAAGCATCATCTGCCTTCTCAGATGATGCATCAGAATATTAAAGCTGGATGGACTGAGAGGGTGATACAGTCAGAGTACATGCTTTGGACGGTAATGGTCTGTCCACCTGTAACATCTGTTGAAAGGTGGGAGATGTACTAACCATAATCTGAATAGAGTGGGTAAAAATATCCATCCAGGAAGGATGCACAGGTGGTACCAACATAGCAGGTTTTAACAGCTGTGGGTACCTCATGGTAGGACGCAGCATGAGAGCTAGCAAGCAATCCACTAGCCGCAACCTAACATGAGATAAGGAGGACACCCAAGGTCGCTCCTGTATAGGGGATGGTAAATTGGCTGTTGTGGAACAAACTTTTTGCACACAGACCATCCTGCACAAAATCCTGAGGGGATAAACCCACTGACAGGATTTGCAAGAAACCAGCATGGGGGCTGTAGCCTCCTACCCTTGTCTTTGGAAAACATGATAATAACCAGCAAGCAGTACACTATACAGTGTAAGGCTAGCAAATGCAATGTGACACCCTTCACAAAAACAAGTAAATGTGAAGTACTATTTTTAACCCTTACACACCTGGTAGTTGAGGGTTAAGCAAAGAGCAGCAGGGATAGATATAACTGACAGTCAGAAAATATGAAGACAGTATATCACGTCAGCAGAGCTAGAACAAGTCACAAACATTACAATGCATATAAATATACTTGCATTGGGCACTAAATCAACTACTAAAATCTTATAGCCTGGTAGGATTGAGTACTTGTATAACCTGAAGGTTATTAATGTCGGAAAATAATCCAATGAGATTAAGTATGTCCAAGTTATTTACAATGTTGCACTTATTGCAGCCATATAACCAGAATACAATTTCCGGCCTCTGAAATGCAAGCTCAGTTGAACCACTTTTTCCCCTTTGCATCACTTCCGGGTCCCTATTGGGTGCAGCGGTCTAAATAGTTAGCGATAGAGTCTTGTCCTGTCAATACATTCAGGCGAGTATTCAGGTGTGTGATTGCTTTGAGCTCAGGTGCTCCTCGTCACTGTGGGTAGATAGGTGTGTTGAGCTCAGTGTGATTACTATGCCCCAGGAGGAAGGTGCCGGACGGCACCGAAACAGCTGTCAGGCTGTTCATTCTGATGCTGCTGCTTCAGTTCACCTTGCACGGATACTGATGAGTACCATGATATTACTACACACTTTTTGCCCTGATGCATAGTAGCGGATTTTGCCTAAGGGCTCCTGGGCTGCAGCCCCTCCAGTAACATCCTCCACCACAGTGTAGTCAGTGCAGTCTGTTACTACACTGGCTACACTGTGTCTGGCAGTGGCTTCCTATTGGAAGCGCCACCTGCCAGTCACATAAACAACAGGTAGTTTCAGGGGGAGGTGTCTCCCCCTTGGGACTGTCAGTACAGGCTGCTATTAGCAGAGAGCAGTTTCCAGGAGGAAGCCACTACTCTGCTTACTGCCAGCCCTAATCGACTCCTAGGGGCTGCAGACGATGCAGCCCTTTGGTAGACGGCGCATATACGCACTAGCGCCGGTCCCAGATTGATTGTGCAGGCGCTGGGAACCGGCTAGGTCGGGTGTGTGTTTTTTCTTATGCTGCACCCTCTATCAGCGGCAGCAGCAGCAGCCCCCCTCATGTAAGAGGGTAGGAGCCTCTGCTGTTTATGCACATTATGTGAACTGATCTATTTTTGCGACATATTGGATTGTTCTAATTTTTTTAAATATATTGCTTTGAAAACCTATTTTTGCATACGATAATGGTGCGCTGTCATCTAGTTTTCTAGTTTCCTCTACCATACACCATACATGTGTTTAGGACCAGGCACCCTAAGTTTTTTCAGATAAAGTTTGAGTGTCAGTCCTTCCTGGAATAAATATATATATATATATATATATATATATATATATATACAGATCCCTCTGGCCCGAGTATGCACCAAGGCTCGATAAGGAAAGAAAGCGGCACTCCAATGGTAGAAAAAATACTGTATTAAATAATCAACAGTAACATAGAGTAAATGAGTGTAAACGTTTCAAGGCTCTCTGGGCTTTTCTTCAGGACGTGAACATAAGAAAGCATAAAGTGAAGTGTTCTTACCTTAAATAGAACAGGGAAGAAGTGCTGAGACACCCGCTGCTCACCGTGCCCGGGCCACGAGAACGGAACATCCATCAAGAAGGCACCCTACATCGACTTAATTTGTCCTGAGTGCCAGACCCAGCATAATATATATATATATATAGCAGCAAATAGTGGCAGCAGTACTCCTCAAAAATAAGTATATAGACAAATGAAGTCCTTTACTTCGAAGAAAAGGACTTCATTTGTCTATATACTTATTTTTGAGGAGTGCCGCTGCCACTATTTCCTGCTTTGCATTTTTGTTACTTGCGGAGGTCACCCGGGATCATTGTTGGAGGAGGAGTGCCAAGCTTTCTGCTATTTATATATATATATATATATATATATATTAGGGGTGAGCGGGTTCGGATTTCTGAAATCTGAACCCCCCCGAGCCCCCCCGATCCGAGGCCGATCCGAGTCAGGCTCGACTTTTCCCGCCTGACTCGGATCTGAAATCGAGGCAAAACGTCATCATCCCGCCTTCCGGGTCTCGCGGGTTTTGGATCCTATATAAGGTACCCGCGTCGGTGCCATTTTCTCACTCGGCTGTGGACAGTGAAGAGGGAGGGTGGGAGTTAGGGCTGGCTGGGCTGTGTAGTGTAGTGTAGTGTAGTGCAGAGTAGTGTTGTGCTGTGCTGCGCTGTGCTGCTGTTGTCCATAGGGGCTGTGTCCACTACTTCAAAGTCCATAGGGGCTGGCTGTGTTGTGCTGTGCTGCTGTTGTCCATAGGGGCTGTGTCCACTACTTCAAAGTCCATAGAGGCTGGCTGGACTGTGTTGTGCAGTCAGTTGTCCATAGGGGCTGTGTCCACTCCAAAGTCCTGTGCAGTGTCCCAGTCCTAAAGGGGTGCTGTAGTGTTGTCCAGGGGGTGCTCTGTCCATCAGGGGTGCTCCCCCCAAGTGCTAAAAAAAAATATATTTTTTCTGTGTTTGTGAATTGTGTGCGCAGTAGCCGCACGTGCATCAACAAAGTAGTGCCAAGCGTGCGTCTGTGTCATAAGTAAAGGGCCGGCTGGCTTGACCGTTAAAGGGTGCTGTAACCCCCAAAGTACACTCCAAACCAAATAAAAAAATATTTTCTGTGTTTGTGAATTGTGTGCGCAGTAGCCGCACGTGCATCAACAAAGTAGTGCCAAGCGTGTGCCTGTGTCATAAGTAAAGGGCCGGCTGGCTTGACCGTTAAAGGGTGCTGTAACCCCCAAAGTACACTCCAAACCAAATAAAAAAATATTTTCTGTGTTTGTGAATTGTGTGCGCAGTAGCCGCACGTGCATCAACAAAGTAGTGCCAAGCGTGTGCCTGTGTCATAAGTAAAGGGCCGGCTGGCTTGACCGTTAAAGGGTGCTGTAACCCCCAAAGTACACTCCAAACCAAATAAAAAAATATTTTCTGTGTTTGTGAATTGTGTGCGCAGTAGCCGCACATGCATCAACAAAGTAGTGCCAAGCGTGTGCCTGTGTCATAAGTAAAAGGCTGGCTGGCTTGACCGTTAAAGGGTGCTGTAACCCCCAAAGTACACTCCAAACCAAATAAAAAAATATTTTCTGAGTTTGTGAATTGTGTGCGCAGTAGCCGCACGTGCATCAACAAAGTAGTGTCAAGCGTGCGCCTGTGTCATAAGTAAAGGGCCGGCTGGCTTGACCGTTAAAGGGTGCTGTAACCCCCAAAGTACACTCCAAACCAAATAAAAAAATATTTTCTGTGTTTGTGAATTGTGTGCGCAATAGCCGCACGTGCATCAACAAAGGAGCAGCGCCAAGCGTGCGCCTGTGTCCCATAAGTAAAGGGCCAGCTGGCTCATTTCTTAAAGGGTGGTATAACCCACAAAGTGCACTACTCTCCAGCAAAAATAAAAAAAAAAATTCTGTGTTTGTGTGCGCCTTAGCCGCACAAATATATCAAATCGATATAACATCAATGGAGGACCAAACTTTCTCCGATAAAAATAAAATAGAGAAAGATCAAGAACCACTTCCTCCTAGTGCTGAAGCTGCTGCCACTAGTCATGATTTAGACGATAACATGCCATCAACGTCGTCTGCCAAGGCCGATGCCCAATGTCATAGTAGAAGCCACATACAATTCCAAATGACAAAGTTCAGGAAAATGACCTTAAAAAAAACATTTAAATCATCTGAAGAGAAACGTAAACTTGCCAATATGCCATTTATGACACGGAGTGGCAAGGAACGGCTAAGGTCTTTCCCTATGTTCATGACTAGTGGTTCAGCTTCACATGACGATGGAAGCCCTCCTCCCACTAAAAAAATCAAACGAGTTAAGCTGGAAAAAGCACAGCGAAAAACTGTGCGTTCTAAGAAGATATCACAAATCCCCAAGGAGAGTCCAAGTGTGGTGGCGGTTGCGATGCCTGACCTTCCCAGCACTGGACTGGAAGAGGTGGCTCTTTCCACCATTTGCACGCCCCTTGCAAGTGCTGAAAGGAGCACCCACAGACCACTTGCTGATATGCAAATTGAAGATGTCACTGTTGAAGTACAACAGGATGAGGATACTGGTGTAGCTGGCGCTGAGGAGGAAGTTGGCGAGGAGGATTCTGATGGTGATGTGGTTTGTTTAGATCAGGCTCCGGGGGAGACAGTTGTTGTCCGTGGGATGAAAAAGCCCATCACGGTCATGCCTGGGCAGAAGACCAAACATTCCACATCTTTGGTCTGGCAATATTTCTATCCAAATCCGGACAACAACTGTCTTGCCATATGTACCATATGTAAAGGTGAAATAAGTAGGGGTAGGGACATTAACCACCTAGGAACATCCTCCCTTATACGGCACCTGCATCGTGTTCATAAAAAGTTACTGTCAAGTTCAGAAACTTTGGCTAAGACCATAAGCAGTCCAGGGACACCTAAATCCTGTTGTCCTGTTGTGCAAACCACACCGTCAACTCCCTCCTCGTCAATTTCCTCCTTAGTCAGGATCGGAAGTAGTCCTGCAGGCCATGTCACTGGCATGACTGACTCTCCTATCCGGGATTCCTCCGGAGGATCCTGCATTGCTACGCCTCCTGCTGCCGCTGCTGCTGTTGCTGCTGCCGGGAGTCGTTCATCATCCCAGAGAGGAAGTAGGAACACCACTACTTTTACTAAACAATTGACCCTCCAACAGTCCTTAGCGAGGAGGATGAAGTACGACAGCAGTCATCCTGAAGCAAAACGTATAACTGAGGCCTTGACTGCTATGTTGGTGTTAGATGTGCGTCCAGTATCCGCCATTAGTGCAGTGGGATTTAGATAATTGATGGAGGTAGGGTGTCCCCGGTTCCAAATCCCATCTAGATTCCACTTCACTAGGCAGGCGATACCGAGACTGTACAGAAACGTCAGAAAAAGTGTCCTCAGTGTCTTGAAAAATGCCATTGTACCCAATGTTCACTTAACCACGGATATGTGGACAAGTGGAACAGGGCAGACTAAGGACTATATGACTGTGACAGCCCACTGAGTAGATGTATCACCTTACGCAGCAACAGCAGCAGCGTCACCAGTAGCAGCATCTCAGAAACACCAGCTCGTTCCAAGGCAGGCTATGCTGTGTATCACCGGTTTCAGTAAGAGGCACACCACCGACAACCTCTTAGAGAAACTGAGGGAAATCATCGCCAAGTGGCTTACCCCACTTAGACTCTCCTGGGGATTTGTGATATCTGACAACGCCACCAATATTGTGCGGGCATTACATCTGGGAAATTCCAGCACTTCCCATGATTTGCTCACACAATAAACTTGGTGGTGCAGAATTTTCTGAAAAGCGACAGGGGCGTGCAGGAGACGCTTTGGGTGGCCCGAAAAATTTCTGCCCACTTTCGCCATTCAGCGACTGCATGCCGAAGACTGGAGCGTCAGCAAACACTCTTGAACCTGCCCCGCCATCACCTGAAGCAAGAGGTTGTGACGCGGTGGAACTCAACCCTCTATATGCTTCAGAGGATGGAGGAGCAGCAAAAGGCCATACAAGCCTATACATCCACCTATGCCATAGGCAAAGGAGGGGGTATGCACCTGACTCAAGCACAGTGGAGAATGATTTCCGTGTTGTGCAAGGTTCTCCAGCCCTTCGAACTTGCCACGCTTGAGTCAGGTCATTCCCCTCATCAGGCTTTTGCAGAAGCAGATGGAGAAAGTGAAGGAAAAGCTAAGACAGTGCGATTCCACTCGGCATGTGGGACTTGTGGATGAAGCCCTTCATTCGCTTTGCCAGGATTCCAGGGTGGTCAATCTGTTGAAATCAGACCTCTACATTTTGGCCACCGTGCTCGATCCTAGGTTTAAAGCCTATGTGGTGTCTCTCTTTCCGGCCGACACAAGCCTGCAGAGGTGCAAAGACCTGCTGGTGAACACACTGTCAGCTGAAGTGGAACGTGACACGTCAACAGCTCCTTCTTCATTTTCTCCCGCAACTGGGGCTGCCAGGAAAAAACGTAGCTATCCTAAGCAACCCACTGGCGGTGATGCAGGGCAGGCAGGACCAAGTTTGGACATCTGGTCCGGACTGAAGGACCTGGCAACAATTTCTGACATGTCTACTGTCACTACATATGATACTGTCACCATTGACGGAATGGTGGAGAATTACATCGGTGACAGCATCCAAGTAGGCATGTCAGACAGTCCATACCTGTACTGGCAGGAAAAAGAGGCAATTTGGAGGCCCCTGTACAAACTGGCTCTATTTTACCTGAGTTGCCCCCCCTCCAGTGTGTACTCCGAAAGAGTGTTTAGTGCGGAGAAGATGATGCTCATCAAAATGAATTATCAACTCTTCCAACTCTATGGTGGTGGATTCCAGTGGGGACGAGTTAATACTCTGTGAGGATGAGGATGTACACAACACTGAAGAGGGTGAGGAATCGGTGGATGAGGAGGATGAGGACGACATCTTGCCTCCGTAGAGCCAGTTTGTGCAGGGACAGATTAATTGCCAGCTTGTTTTGTGGGGGCTCAAACGAGCCAATCATTTCAGCCACAGTTGTGTGGCAGACCCTGGCGCTGAAATGATTGCTTTGTTAAAGTGTGCATGTTCTGTTTATACAACATAAGGGTGGGTGGGAGGGCCCAAGACCAAGGACAATTCCATCTTGCACCTCTTTTTTTTCTTTGCATTATGTACAGTTTGGGGCCTAGTTTTTCAAACTGCCATCCTGTCTGCCACTGCAGTATCACTCCTAGATGGGTCACGTGTTTGTGCCGCCCACTCGTGTCGCTTAGCATAGTCAACCTCGGTGCAACTTTTTGGACATAAAAACACTATTGTGAGGTGTGAGGTGTTCAGAATAGACTGGAAATTAGTGGAAATTAAGGTTATTGAGGTTAATAATAGCATAGGAGCAGAAAAACCAACACATTCTGTGATTTTAGCTGTTTTTATGCTTTTTAAAAAAAAAATACAGATCCAAAACACAAAACCCAGAACCCAAAACACGGAAGGGTGGTTTTGGCAAAACCAATCCAGATCCAAAACACGAAGAAAGATCCAGATCCAAAACCAAAACACAAAACACGAAAAGTGGCCGGTGCACACCCCTAATATATATATATATATATATATATATATATATATACACATACATACACACACACATTATACCTCAGCTTGCAGTGTATTATAGTTCAATACTTAGTGGGATTCAGCATCGGACGGAATTGCAAAGCTGCACGAATGCAGCTTTTCAAGTTCCATCCTCGCTAATATTCAAATGTAGCAGGAGGTGCATGACACCCCCTACTGCATTTGTGATCCCAGCGCTGCGACTGAAGTCGCAGGCTGGGATCACAATCAAGACCATCGCAATGGTGGATGCGCCGGGCCGGAGACGCAGTTCCTTGTCTTTCCACTCCTGAAGAGCAGTGTGGACATGCCACCATTTTCAGGAATGGCAGTGCCCCCACCCTCACACTGCCCTTTAAGTCAGTGGCAAATGCAGGATTTCTAGAGGGGGGTTTCCAAATACTTGATTTTAGAGCGAGTGTGGCCAGTCCATGAAGAGGGTATAATTAGCACTTATCCAGCTTTAATATGCATCATACAAAGTATATTGTGTTGCATAATTCCAGCATAACCAGGACCAGCAATCACAGTAAGCCATTAGATGCGGCAGAAGGTCCATCCTGTGTGAGCAGAATGTTTTTTTTTCAGATGTGGGCATCATTCCTGAGCATTAGAGCAAGTCCGGGAGTCTGAGGGAGCAGCAAAAGAACCTAGCACTGCCCTGGACATATATGTACATATTGGTCTCCTTATGTACTGGATAGTTATTATACAGTAATAATAATTAACCCTATTGATGGTCTATAGCAGTGCACCCCTAACAGTGCATGTTTTCCACATCTCCTAGTTGGTGCAGAGGTATACTTATTTACTGGCGACACATTTTAAAAGATTCACAGGTGTTGCTAATCATTTCATTTGTTATACTGAGAAGAACATGCAGCACTAGTAACATTGTATTATATTACTACAGGCAGACGGAAACCCCCCCTGCATTTGCCTATGCTTTAAGTGCCTCTATATGTCAATCAAGCAGAGGAATCAAAGGAGCAGAATGGGTTCTGCGCATGTACAGATTCCCGATAATCGGGAATCAGCATTCAGCATTGCTGAATCAGCAGCTGAGTTCTGCAGCAGCCAGGCTGGAGTCAGCAGGACTGACACTTCAGCTCATTCAGTCTGCCTGGCTATGGCCACCTTCATGAAGCTTCGTGTGTAGCTGCTGTGCTGTTGCTTTCTTCAAGACGGCGCGGTGATGGCAGAATGGCACTTTTGTGATGTCACATGTCCATACAACACCTGACGCAGTGGAGGCGCAGCCGCTGGGTCACTGCATGAGAGGCGCAGGGAGGGCTGTTGAAGCCTTCCACTGCACTGCCTGTTTATCCAATTTTATGTTAGCGGCAGTTTGATCTGCCAGTGCCGCAGGTGGGAGTGAGGGAGGGAGGTCGCGACTTGTGGCCGTGGCCTTAGACATCCCCTGACGGTTGTTGCTAGATCCAATTTGGAGAAAAGACCTCTGACATCACAACCACTACAGCAGGGTTGGTCAGCTACCAGTGTTACTATCCATATTGGCATAAAGGGAGACTCTAAACCTGTGGCGAGCAAAGCGAGCCACCATGCCCGAATCATGGTGAGGGGACACTTTTGGCCCCTTGTTCTGAACCTTGCTCCTCCCTTTCTTGTCCTGAGTCACATGGTTGTTACATTAGAGGTCCAGTAAACCACTTCACTTTAGACCTAGCCATCCACTGACAGGCTGCTGTGGAACAGCAGCAGATACAACACAGCAGCAACAGATACAACAAAGCAGTTGCTGTGGGCCCATTCTGCTGGGAGGCTTGGAGTTGCAACTCCATCTGCCCCATTGTAAATCCATTGTTTAAACAGTGCAGTCTTAATGCCGGGGACACACTAGATAATATGTAATCTGATCTGGTGTATAGGACAATATATAACAGACACACCGGCCATTGTATACCTGCTATGTTGCTCCAGCTCGTCTTCAGCGGCATTGCCCATCACACCTACATGAGGGTCCAACTGTCAACAGGGGCCATGTTGTCGATTGCAACATGGCCCCTGCTGTTGCTGCCAGCATCTGCAAGTGTGTATATACGGCTCCCGCTGCACATGATATAGCACTGGGTACACATTGTTTTGTGTGTACCCAGCTTTAGCCACCACAGAGGGTTGAGTGCTGATAAGTAAAGCTGTGTCTATTTCAGGAAATCCAAGAAACATGACCTGTTGTGGATGAAAAAACAATAATTAAATAAAGCAAAAGATTTTGAAATTGTTATTTGGCATTCATTGTACCCTCACGGCCTAACTTCGCTTGTTCGGGCACGGTGGCTCACACCACATTGCTCGCCACAGGTTACTAATCCTAATAGATGTTAACATTGCCCAGTGGCCTGCTGGGAAATGCCACCCTTATTATTGCTCACCCATAGTAGGATGACCCTACATGAAGCCTCAGTAAAATAGGTGACTCCAATATAGGCAGGGCCATGGAAAGGATAAGCCATTACTTATCGGCCAGTCTCTGGACTTGCCTCCCTAGCTAAAAGTTGCCAGCAATTCCCCTGCTGCGTGCTGCAATGTGTTTTCATGAGCTGTACTTTGCTGGATACTTAAGCTCCGTACACACAGAGTGCTCATCGTTGTCTGATCGTCCTGCATGTGCTGCATGTTTGATATCATACCGTGTGTAAGCAGCTTTAGAACTTAGGGCCTGATTCAGACCCGCTCGCAAAGCTGCGTTCGCACACAGCCATCAGCTGCTAAGATATGCATAGGAAGCGATCGCACGGTAAGGCATGGGGACGCCCACTATGCCTTAGCGTGCGGCAGCAGAGTGATCACGCGCTAGTCTAAAGATGCCCCTTTCCCTTCGCAGCACACGTCATCTCCATGAACTGTTTGAAAAAACAGTAACATCAAGAACCACAATATATATATATATTTCCAAAGGGGAAAATCACACACACTTTCAGCAAATATTGGAGTGCTGCAATCACATAATGTAGTAAATATAGTCACCTCCAACCTCAAATGAGATCAAAAACAGAAACCAGCACAGCACACCACCTTCTTAATGCAAAAAAGTAATGAAGTGTATTTTAAAACACAATCATGCTTAAACAGTTATGTCATAGGGGATGTAGTCAGGAAGCCAGCAGTTGAATTAGCTTCCTGACAGTGAAAGCCAGGCATGGGACTAATACCCGACGCCTACCATTAGTCCCACGCCGAAATCCTGACATACTGACCGTAGGTAAGCTGGGCGTTAGGAGCTGTTAGCCGCGGGGGGGAGAGGGTTAGGTTTAGGGACTCTTGGGGTTGGACTTAGGGTTAGGCACCCCCTCCAGGAAGGTTAGGCTAGGGGAAGGGGAGGTTAGGCTTAGGCACCCCCAAGAGTGTTAGGTTTAGGGTGCGAGGAGGGGGGTTAGGTTTAGGCATCCCTGGGGGGAGGTTAGGGTTAGACACTAGGGAGGGGAGGTTAGAGTTATGGGGGAAGGGGGGATAGGGTTCATACTAACCCTGATCCATCTGCCAGCCTTCCGGCGTCGGTATTTCATCCGCCGGACTTTGTTGTGTGTCACATATGCAATGCAATTAGGCCAATAGAAGACTTATTAATCCCTAGTGACCATATGCACAGATACATCATAAGCCCGATGGCCGTTTCAGTGGGAATCATGATGAAGGTGAATTCCCACCTTCATCATTATTCCCACCAATTGGGGAATATGTGCTGCCCCTTATCCAAAAAGGAGACATCCTTAATTTTTCTCCCTGGCAGAGACAATTTCAGACCCCATAAGGACCCTAAGCAAGACACTGATATGGGGCCATCATTCTCCGGACCAGCCACCACTACTGCATACACCCTGCCCCCAGACTGGCTACCGCTAACACCCTCAACTCTGCTCCCAACCTGCCAATGCTACCACAAGAGGAGACAGAGGACACTAGACATAGCATTATTAATACATATTAATATAAATGCATAAGTGTGCACTGTAAAATTAAAAATAAAATATGTGTCCCTGATTTTCTGATATAATATGTATGTTAATTCAGGAAATGTATATGTACTTATAATGTATTCAGTAGATCAAGGCCTATCTTAGGGTACTTTACAAGCTTCAACACAGGATCTTAAACGTCTTTGCCCTCATTCAAAATATATTATAGCACTAGTCCATAGGTCAGCACTAATTCCTGACTGCTAACAACTTCCCCCCACTGGAACAGATGCTGCTAACACTCTCCCCCCAGGACCTGCTACCGCTGCAGACACATGCACCCCCGGGACCCCTCAGGACTGGCCGCGCTAATAAGGGAGCAGCCGCAGCTGCTAATAGCCCTCCACCCAGGACCTGCTACCACTGTAGACACTCACTCCCCCTATCCACGGACCAGAGGACCTGCTTCACCGTAAACTCCTGCACCGCACATAACAAGCCACCGCAAACACGCCGGCTCCCCCAGGACAAGCTGCAAACACCCTACACCTTCCTTACCTTACATTCTTGTATATACTCCAGTGCCCTCTGGAATATCATACTTATTTAAGCTTGTCAGCTCCTCTCCATGTGAAAAACACTGTGACAGTACACTGTGCCAGATTGATTTACTGTGCGTGCAAGCACGTACACATCAACATGGGGTGGTTCACTATTGGGATGATTTCATTGTTACTGGGGCCAGCCAGTGATTTTTTGTGCAGGGATTTGATTTTCATTACAGGCGCTTTTATAGATTTCTAGGTGTACCAGTTTTTTTTTTCCACGGCAGGAACAGGGGCCCCCTTTTACGCGTTTGTCCTATATGGGGACAGATAAAGACACTTTGCTAGGTCTTTGCCAATTGCTTTTGGGTAAAGTTAGTGAATTGTAGAAATTATTGGGGAGGTGTCACTAAAAGCAATTTCAATCGCTTCTAGGCCTTTTGAATCTTGATTGTAGAGTATTACTCATGGGCAAGAAATTTTGTAGTTGTTTGGGACACATCACAGCCAGGATCACAAAGTCTCTACATTTTTTTGCTTATCTCAGGATTTGTGGGAGGACCTGCACATTTGGTTTGGTAATTTTTTTGGAGTGGGTTTTAGAATTGGCTACCAGCTCGGATGGACAATTACGAAGTTCAGTTGTTTAAGGACATGTATGTTATGTAGGTTTCTCGGAGGGCGAACTGTGCACGGAAGATTCTTGGAGGCGGAAAGATCTACTTGCCAGTATGCTGTATTTTAGAGATATTTCCAATCATGGTTACAGTCGAGATCTGGGCTACCAAACTCAGCGACAGGGGGATGGTGTTCTGCCAAGATTTTTTGGGCATAGTTCATGCTATCATTATTTCTGGTACAGGGTCCCCTTCGGCTTTGCTGTTGTTGAGGCATTTTTACCCCCTTTGTGTGTTTACGCAGGAGCATAGATCTTAGGACACATTACATTCCAGGCGTGGTAAACGGGATAGCAGATGTCCTTGTCTCGTTGTCAATGGGATAGGTTTTGGGTTCTGGCCTCCCTACATGGCTTAACTTGTCCTGTTCATATCGACTGATTGTCGTGCCGGCATTTGAGCGGTTTGTATTGATGTCGTTGGTGCCACGTGCGCTAAGGATTCACTCGACGGCTTGTAATGATTCGCAAGGTTTCTTAGCTTACAAGGGGGTACGTCTTTCCATGCCTACAGGTTAGAATAGTTTGGAAATGGCGTGAGCGAAGTCGTTCCGACAAGTGGCCATGTCAGCAGCTGTCTAGCATTTCTTATTTTTTAAAGTTTCCTGGTATGTCGGTCATGACCGAATGGTTTTATTAGCTACAGTAATGAGAGTTTAGGGGTGCAGCACCTCATTATGGTTGATTGCGCAAAGACCTATTGATCTATCAATTTTAAAGGGGCTGATAGTTGCGGTATTCGGGGATTGCATTGGATAATTAAGATGCACAACTCTTTATTTTAGCATTTTAGTTAGCTTATTTACGGACTTCTATAATTGGCGAGTTGTTCTAAAATAAAATGAGTTCGACATCAATGGTTGTTGTTTGAGAATAATTTTTTTTTCAGTATAACCTGTAATTGTGTTGTGTACATAGATTAAAAACTGATCAGCTTGCTAAAGGGCGATGGACCTCCATCCCAGCTCACAAACACCTGTTCGTCGATCCACTGGGTTTGCCGTATGTTTAATAGATTATGGCCCTCAGGTAGTGCACGTGGCTCCTCCATGCCACTAAGACACCATTATACAGGTTTCACTTTACAAGGGTTTTTCACAACTGTTTGATTGCTTTAGATTTGCTGCTAAAACAATTTGGTACACATATTCAGGATTGGGGCAGCAACGTTCATGGTAGCTGCAGGTGCTTCCGTTGACGCCTTAAAATATTTAAGTCGATGGTAGTCGTCAGCCTGCAAGAATTTAGTTGTGGGGGATAGTTGCGTAGTTAGCAGCGATTCTTGCGAGTTTGTTGGGAAACCCAGGGGCCTTATGCCTACTGCCGCTTAGGAGATTAAAGTGCTTTTCAGCTTTGCCCTCACAGAGATTTTCTGTTTTTCACCTTCAGATGGGTCACCCAACTATTGTTTTCCTTTCCTTGGCTAGGCTGTTTTTTCAATAAATTGTAAAGCCTATCCAGACGTGATTAACCCCTTTTTGCAGGATTACACAAATGCTAATGGTCGGGTGTGGTTTGTGGGACACTCATTTATCTATTGGGCTAATAAGCATCCTTTAGCATTTCAGGCCAAGCATTTATTAGTTACTAATAAGATTCAGTGGTCTGGTTTTAGGGGCATGCAGTGGGGTGGCCTTTATTAGATGTCTTATGGACAGCAGAAGCCAGATTTGGGACCCTGATTAGTCGTACATTTGGGGGGCAATTATCTGGGTACTTGCGAATGCATTGAACTTATACTTGCTATTAGGTGGGACCTGCAAATAGTCTACTAGAGATGGCCAGCAGTTGGGTAGTCTGGCGGTAATATCCAGTCCAGTCACTAATGGGCAGGCGTGTTACAGTATATGGTACCTTCGATTGCATTACAAGAAAAGGAGGAGTTGTTATAGGCCACATGGCGTGCACCTCACGGGCACAGGTCTGGAGAGTTCTATTTGAATCTTTGAAGTCTTCTTTGAAGTGCGATTTATTTCCTGATGGGTGGCGGGCTCGACTCTTTGAACCGATCTTTGGCGGGAAGCAGTGCTCCTAGGTGGCCTATTAAAGCGTAAGAGTGCCTGAGTAGCATTTTCCTTTTGATAGCAGCAAGTTGGTCATTTTCCTTAGGGGGGACCGGGCAATCATCTTAAGGGAGAATGGTTCTGCCTCAGGACAATTTGCGCCGGGTGAGGATCCGCCTCTTCTTATTTAGTAAATATATTTGTCGGGCTGTGGCCTTGGAGCACTGCTTATTTGCTGCCACCATCTTTCTAATTACAATTTGATCAATAAATATTGGCTGTGTCCTCTTTTAATTCCACATAGGTATTTGTGTGGTTATTTCTAGTTAGTAGTTTAAGTGAGTAAATTAGCATAATGTAAGATTCATACCATGGGTGACTTATTAAATCTGGTTATTGCCTCTGTAATGCATATCCATCCTGCAAATACTTAGAACTTGTATCTTGCCATTATATGATTTGTGTGTTTACATTGTAGCAGACACATTTGGAGGTGATTTTGTTTATGGAGGAAGGACATTTGGTGATGCCAGAGTTGTCACAGATCTGCAAGTGTGTACCCCTTCCAAATTCTTCCAAAAAATCGTGTATCTGAAACTGTCCCTTTTTTTCTCCTGTATTATCATTATCATTTATTGTGTTTGTTTGTGAACTCTTAACTTGTTGATATTATTTTTTTTAGTGATAATAAATAGTTCCTAACCTAAGAATAAAATTATATGTCTGTGATTGTTATTTTAACCCCCCCCCAAAAAAAACAAATATGCATTACTAACAATTTTAACAAATTCAATAGTGTATTTCTTAAGAGTGGCCCTACAGCTGCTGAGGAACTACACATCCAAGCATGGCCTACCACAGTATTACTATTATTAAGGCATATAATTACTGTGGAACAGCATGCTGGGATGTGCAGTTCCACAGCAGCAGGAGGGGAGCACAACAATACAAACACATTTGTTTCATACAACTATTGCTGAGTTTTCAATTACACTATTTGTAATGTTTTTATACAATGAACATGATGTCAACTTTTAGGGCACTGATATTTATTTGCAAAATGTAAACACATCACATTATGGGCTCTATTTATTAACAATATTTTTACTAAAATAAAGTGAAAAAGGGTGTTTTCACACCTGTTTCACATTATTTTAGTATGACCTATATTTACTAAAGGGCAATTGGAGTAGAATTCATAAAATTATACTCCAAACCCTAATTATCACAGATTTTTAGAAATCAGATCGCATTTCCCATAATTGTAATGGGAAATGTGATCTGCCTGGGATTTACTAAAAATATATTGTGAAAAAATAACGGGGAAGCCCTGTGATAATAACGCCACCTAGAGGTGTCGTTGTCCAGGGTCTTCCACAGTTACCAGACTCCTGTTCTGCTCTGCCTGTTATCCAGGGACCGGAGAGCGGGGCTCCGGTGATGTCCTCCTGGGTTCCAGTCAGCTGGTCTCCTATTCTGGAATGTGACCCGGTCAGCTGCTGCAAGGGATTTTAATAAATCGCTGTGATATTGCCTGAATTCACAATGTGAATTCTGTTGGTAATATCACACTACAACCGCATTTTAAATGCGTATTGTAGTAAATAGGGCCCTATGAAACACTTTACACTACAAACAGTTAAATGTCATTGCATTCATGCCTCAGGAACAAAATTGCATTGAGCGAATATACACACTTACTGTATACTGGACTGTGCAATCACTGAATGCAATGGAGAGCACCTGCTACTTAATTGTGTGTATGCATCGACAACCATTGAAACCATACGCACAATATTGGTTGACCTGACCCTCCCGCAGACTTTGCTACATCTCCTGCACGCAGTGACAGCTCAGGCTGCATAGGGTTTCTCAATGCCTAAATTATGCATGTCTCTTCAACGGCGTTGAAACACACTGACACGCCTGCGTTCGCACGACCACACCCCATCACCACCCACAAACGGTACTTACTGTGAATCACTGGGTGATAGATCTGCATGCTGTCTGCACTCGCATTCTTTTTTGCAGCACCTGGTTCGTCACACAAAATACAGTGACAATGCCTCTGCGCATGCTACAAACCCGCGCTTGCCCTTCCTCAACCCCAGCGGGTTCCACCCCCATACCCAACATGGCCACCCCCTCTCTCCTACAACTGACACTTACCTGGGTGATCAATGAGCTTTCTCTTCTGGTCAGCTGGTCACCAGGGCTCCTGGTCTGTGACCCTGGGCAGCTGTGCTGTAAACTAAGATGCCCATTTATAGCACAGCTGACCAGGGTCACAGTGCAGGAGCCCCGGTGACCAGCTGACCAGAGGAGAGAGATCACCGATCAGAGGACCCCCAGCTGCAGGTAAGTGTCTGAGGTATTTTTTTTCAACACTATTATTTTTAACAGTAATCAGCTTGTGGTCTATTTAGACCACAAAGCTGATCACAGGGGGCCGGCTCCTGGCTCTGTTCTGCTTGTCAGAGCGGAGCAGGAGCCGGGGAACCAGGGGAAACCCAGCTTAACGCCAGATGGCAATGTTATAGCAGGTCTCCAACCTGGTATTTTTTCACAATTCCCCCTTAGTAAATTTCAGGCAGATTGCATTTCCCATTGCAAGTATGGGGAATGCGATTTGCTTGCTAAATAAATGAGAATGAAAGGGCTTGGAGTAGTTTTTCACGAAAACTACTCTAATTGCCCTTTAATACATTTCAGTGAAACTAAATAATGTGAAAAGGGTGTGAAAACACCTTTTTTCACATTATATTAGTAAAAAAAAGATTGATAAATAGAGCCGATAGAGGGCCTGATTCAGCAAGAATTGCAATTGCAACGCCACATGCAGGCAGTTTTACAATTGTGATCCTTGCAATAATGCAAATGCAGCCGGAGGTGTTTGGCACCCTCTACTGCATTGCGATCCCAGGACTGTGACAGAGGTTGCAGGTTGGTCCCGACGGTGGACGGTGCTGGGCGGCCGGCCAGCTGAGAAAGCCTTAGCTTACTCAGACTTGCAAGCTTGCGAGCTCAGCAGACAGTGTACGTTCACTCAGTCCCTGGGCTGACTACTCTCCATGGTAAATGGGGCAGACAAGCCCCATTTCTGCCCCCACACTGCCCCTTAAATGCCTCTGTCTGTCAATCAGGCAGAGGCATTCAAAGGCTTGCATGCGTCTTAGCAGGATCCATTCTGCACACTTGCAAAATGGGTTCTGCACACATGCAAATTCCAGATAATCGGGATTCTGCGGTCAGCAGTGCACATGCGTGACTGCTAAATCAGGCCCAGAGTCACTTTAACAGATTATCTAAATCTAAATAGACAGGTTTATAATTGGAAAATCCACAAAAGAAAAACTATACCCCTCATGTAATTAATAAACTGGGGAGATGCCAAAAGCTCAAACATAATTTGAGAACAGATACTAATTAGTTTATTCCATGCATAGAGAAGAGGGTGGTTCTGTCGCCCATAACAAAATATTGTATCTACGCCCTATCAACACACAATGATACTTAGAGTGTGCACAGCTTCTTCAGAAGGCCCTAGTATTCACAGCAGGGTGAGGCTATGACCCACTAACCAGAGCTGGGTTAAGACTATGGACACTTAACAGGGGATCTCAAATGGCATATCTGTCATGGATGCAGAATGTGCGATGCACACAGGTTCATCTAGGACTAACCACTATGCCTTCTGCATGGTGCATGGTGTGCCAGCTTTCTATGCTTCTTTTGTGGAGTCTAATGCTGGCCATAAGATTTTCTGTCCAACCATCCAACTAGTTGGTTGGTTGGAATGAAAATCTGGTAACGTATGGGAGTAACTGATGATCAGCAATTTGCTCCTAAATGCCATAAAATAGATTAAAATTGTCGTTCAGACAAGTTTGTTAAATGTTTGCTCTAAACAATTTGTTCAAACAACAGTTTTTGTCCATTTTCCTGCGTTTGGGAGCAAATTGCTGATTGTCATTTGCTTTCATACGTTACCAGATTTTCATTCCAACCAACCAACTAGTTGGATGGTTGGACAGAAAATCTTACCGTGTATGGCCAGCATTAGTCTTGTTAGCGATGCTAGATGTTGGCACTGTGCCAGAGTCTTTGCTCTCTTCTGTGGATTAATCAGCTAGGCACAGGAGCTGAACTGGGTGGAGTCTTAGAGGAAGGGGGCAGAGCCTTAAGAGGGGAAGGAGAAGGGAGAAAAAGACAACAGTATATCGAAGGATGTTGTTTCCGGGGAAAGAGGCAGTATTATTATAGACAAAGCACTTCAAGAATACTCATCACTTTTTATAAATATATACAGATTATATTAAAGGTCTACAGAGATCATGGGGATTTACATGGTGGCACCAGGATATGGTATTCCTGCAGTAGAAAAACTGTTTACCCAGCTTTGCCATGGGTAAAAAAATTACATTGCAGGTGTTGCCCATAGCAACCATTAAAATTGTAGCCATAATTTTCTAGATTGTGTCAGTTTTACTAAATCTACCACACGGATTTGTGCTATCATAAATGATGTGTAACTGGTCACATGGTTTTGGGAATGACAAGATGTTTTTAATTCACTAAGCCACTGGCCAACAGATTCCATTCAGTGGAGTTCCTGGGTGTTGATACAGGCGATAATGCCTGGTCGACTGTAGCATTCACCCAGCTAATAGATGTTTCAAGAGCAACAGTTGGATGACCAAGGGGGAGATGTATCATACTTCAGAGTGAGATAAAGTGAAGAGAGATAAAGTACCAACCAATCCGTTATTAAACTGCCATTTAACAGGCTGTGTTTGAAAACTGACAGTAAAAAATTGATTGGTTAGTACCTTATCTCTGTCCCCTTTATCTCTCTCCAAGATTTGATACATCTACACCAAAAAATATAAACAGTAAGGAAATCTTTGGTGTTGGAGACTTTACTGGCTTTAGTGTTTTTTTAATAAAACAGTAGCTCACGTACTAATGGAAGACTATGGGCGTGATGCATGACACATCGCATTCAGAATACAATTCATCCCGCCGCTCTGTATCGTCTGTATGCATAAAGTAATGCGCAAAGAACAGCTCTCTCGGTAAGAGCGGTTCTTTGCGAATGAGGGACTTCTGGGTTTAACATCATTGCAAGTATATTTTACACTTCTATCTGGAACTTATATTACCTGACCAGTCCATTCCAATTACTTTATATACAGATATTAACATGGCCAGAGCACATTCAGCAGATTAGCTGAGTACCGGTACATTTATTTATTTATTTATTTTTTATACTCCTCCCTCCTTAAATATATACATATTATTTTGGAGATCTACAGAGATTATGAGGTTTTTTTTTTGGTGGCCCTAGAATGGGGTATTCCTGCAATAGAAAAACTGTACATGTAAATAATTGTCAACAATTATGGAATGAAAATTGGGCAGTACAAGTCAGAAATCGCCAGTACAGCTTTAATCACTTCAATACTAAGGATGAGTGAGACTCCTCCTCAACATATGTTTCAAATGTGCTAAGGATATCTGCCCACTCATTCTCAGCAATACAGGATACAAAGGAGAGGAACTTACTCACTTGCAAGTCATTTACCACTACTACCAATGGAGGCCAAGGGAAGGGATGGGAAATGGGGTGAGGAAATCAAAACTGATGATCCCCTCTGTCCTGGCAGCTAGAAATGGGGGGGGGGACACACCTTAATTTGAAAGACAATTGTCTTCTCTTATACAAATGTAACCTTTTAGTAGTTATTATCTGGTGATCAACCGACAGAAACACCCTACACTACAAAAATCATTGATAAGTCTATAGATATGTGGTTCTAATGGACAGAACTCCCCCACCCTGGCTTCAATAAACTCAAGGGTTCATTATTTGATACAGTGTAGTTTTCAAAACATGATACTTTGTTGGGCTATTATATTATTACTGCACATTTTATTAAATTCTTGGTGGTGGTTTAAACAGAAAAAAAACTTGCTATTTTGTAAATTTTGATTATAAAAAACATATTTTGACCATTTTACAAAATAATTTGCCAAAATAGGCTCAGCACTGGAGTGAGAGAAGCCTTGTTATTGCAGTAAAAAACATGTATTTCATTGCAATTTTTTGTGAAATTTCACCCAAATAGTCTCTATTATTACTGTTCTGTTCTTGTATTTGCCATTGAGTATAAATAAATGTTTGATTTATTTATTTTTCCTTTATAAATACTGTATATTGCATGATGATACATACACAAAAAGAGCAACAAAAGCTGGCCTGGTTTCACTGAGATCAGGGTTAAGAAAATACTCCCCTTCCAGGTTATTTTTTGGTTATTTTCGTCATCGTGCTGCCGGCACCTGCCTGCTTTTATTACATCATATTAATAATTCTAAGATGAAAAAATATGTGCGTAAAAAGCTCAAAGGGAAACAGAGTGTGAAGGCTACAGCAAGTGATTGGAACGGTTCTGTTCATTCAAAAGGACACTCACATTTTATTGTTGATGTTGATAGCATTATAGTATTGGATAGATTCAGATTATAGCATGCTATGAGCCTAAAGCAATATTCACACTATTGAAACAAATTATCCAAACATCCATTCCTTGAATTACATTCAAGATTTGCAGAGAGAGGAAACCCTGACAGTTTTATTTTGTTCACTGGAAAACGTGCAGATCAATGCTTCCACTGGTTTTCAAATGAGAGTGCTGAAACAGCTTTGATTAGAGATGAGAAAATGTTTGCGCAAATAGAGTTTCATAGCTGAACAGGCTGTTACACCGAGGAGTGAAGTTTCAGCAACACTTAAAGTAAAATTTTGCTTTGCATACTGTGTTTGTGAATTTCTATTAAACAGAATTTATAGTCCATGAATAAAACTGTGACGTGTTGGTTAATTAATTCTACTATGTCAGGGGGTCACAAACATGCGGCCCGCCAATCTAATTTATGCCGCCCGGCAACCAAGACACACCCCTACATACCACAGAGGAGTCGCTCATATACAACCTATAGTTACAACACAGAAGTGGTCAGCAGTGGAATGCACCAGTGTTGTGTGTGTGCTCCACATCGGCCATCATGGAAATAGGAAGCAAGTTAGTCTGTGGGCTCTTTTTTCCTATTCTGCAGGCAAGTCATCTGAGCGGAGGCTGACTGAAGAATAGAACCACACTTCACTTCAGGGAAAGGTGGTTACGTATACAATACTATACAATTGTCTGATTCACTGCTGAATGCAATGTTTGCAAGTACTACACTGTTGCATTGATGTAATATTGATTTATTTTATCATTTCTATAAAATAATATTCCATTGATAATCCTTCAATCAGTTTTTTTCTGCTGTAGTGTAGATTATTTTTCTTTCTACCTATAGAATCCACATTAAGGGCTTGATTCAAATATGGACGCTATTTCTATGTTCATGCAGTTGAGCGATTATCGATGGAGTGCTCATGTATCTCAGCCGCAATGCGCAC
Source organism: Taudactylus pleione (assembly GCA_031769625.1). Lineage (NCBI taxonomy): Eukaryota > Metazoa > Chordata > Amphibia > Anura > Myobatrachidae > Taudactylus > Taudactylus pleione. Next base: position 7,651,946 of record JAUIMM010000555.1, on the reverse strand, counting down.
GCGCAGCGATTGAATTGCGGTCAAATGCAACTACGGTTGTAGTGGGGATTTACTCTGAAGTGATCGACAGACAGGCTGTTATGTGGGAGGTAAGGAGTGGTAGAAAAAACGGTGGGATGGCGTAACCATTTTCGGGGCATGTATCTGCCTATGTCTGCAATCCCATTCGCAGAAAATATAGTGCCAGCGTCTCAGTTCACTCGCCAATTCTGCGCAACCATACTTTTATTTCAAACTGCCATCCTGTCTGCCACTGCAGTATCACTCCTAGATGGGTCACGTGTTTGTGCCGCCCACTCGTGTCGCTTAGCATAGTCAACCTCGGTGCAACTTTTTGGACATAAAAACACTATTGTGAGGTGTGAGGTGTTCAGAATAGACTGGAAATTAGTGGAAATTAAGGTTATTGAGGTTAATAATAGCATAGGAGCAGAAAAACCAACACATTCTGTGATTTTAGCTGTTTTTATGCTTTTTAAAAAAAAAATACAGATCCAAAACACAAAACCCAGAACCCAAAACACGGAAGGGTGGTTTTGGCAAAACCAATCCAGATCCAAAACACGAAGAAAGATCCAGATCCAAAACCAAAACACAAAACACGAAAAGTGGCCGGTGCACACCCCTAATATATATATATATATATATATATATATATACACATACATACACACACACATTATACCTCAGCTTGCAGTGTATTATAGTTCAATACTTAGTGGGATTCAGCATCGGACGGAATTGCAAAGCTGCACGAATGCAGCTTTTCAAGTTCCATCCTCGCTAATATTCAAATGTAGCAGGAGGTGCATGACACCCCCTACTGCATTTGTGATCCCAGCGCTGCGACTGAAGTCGCAGGCTGGGATCACAATCAAGACCATCGCAATGGTGGATGCGCCGGGCCGGAGACGCAGTTCCTTGTCTTTCCACTCCTGAAGAGCAGTGTGGACATGCCACCATTTTCAGGAATGGCAGTGCCCCCACCCTCACACTGCCCTTTAAGTCAGTGGCAAATGCAGGATTTCTAGAGGGGGGTTTCCAAATACTTGATTTTAGAGCGAGTGTGGCCAGTCCATGAAGAGGGTATAATTAGCACTTATCCAGCTTTAATATGCATCATACAAAGTATATTGTGTTGCATAATTCCAGCATAACCAGGACCAGCAATCACAGTAAGCCATTAGATGCGGCAGAAGGTCCATCCTGTGTGAGCAGAATGTTTTTTTTTCAGATGTGGGCATCATTCCTGAGCATTAGAGCAAGTCCGGGAGTCTGAGGGAGCAGCAAAAGAACCTAGCACTGCCCTGGACATATATGTACATATTGGTCTCCTTATGTACTGGATAGTTATTATACAGTAATAATAATTAACCCTATTGATGGTCTATAGCAGTGCACCCCTAACAGTGCATGTTTTCCACATCTCCTAGTTGGTGCAGAGGTATACTTATTTACTGGCGACACATTTTAAAAGATTCACAGGTGTTGCTAATCATTTCATTTGTTATACTGAGAAGAACATGCAGCACTAGTAACATTGTATTATATTACTACAGGCAGACGGAAACCCCCCCTGCATTTGCCTATGCTTTAAGTGCCTCTATATGTCAATCAAGCAGAGGAATCAAAGGAGCAGAATGGGTTCTGCGCATGTACAGATTCCCGATAATCGGGAATCAGCATTCAGCATTGCTGAATCAGCAGCTGAGTTCTGCAGCAGCCAGGCTGGAGTCAGCAGGACTGACACTTCAGCTCATTCAGTCTGCCTGGCTATGGCCACCTTCATGAAGCTTCGTGTGTAGCTGCTGTGCTGTTGCTTTCTTCAAGACGGCGCGGTGATGGCAGAATGGCACTTTTGTGATGTCACATGTCCATACAACACCTGACGCAGTGGAGGCGCAGCCGCTGGGTCACTGCATGAGAGGCGCAGGGAGGGCTGTTGAAGCCTTCCACTGCACTGCCTGTTTATCCAATTTTATGTTAGCGGCAGTTTGATCTGCCAGTGCCGCAGGTGGGAGTGAGGGAGGGAGGTCGCGACTTGTGGCCGTGGCCTTAGACATCCCCTGACGGTTGTTGCTAGATCCAATTTGGAGAAAAGACCTCTGACATCACAACCACTACAGCAGGGTTGGTCAGCTACCAGTGTTACTATCCATATTGGCATAAAGGGAGACTCTAAACCTGTGGCGAGCAAAGCGAGCCACCATGCCCGAATCATGGTGAGGGGACACTTTTGGCCCCTTGTTCTGAACCTTGCTCCTCCCTTTCTTGTCCTGAGTCACATGGTTGTTACATTAGAGGTCCAGTAAACCACTTCACTTTAGACCTAGCCATCCACTGACAGGCTGCTGTGGAACAGCAGCAGATACAACACAGCAGCAACAGATACAACAAAGCAGTTGCTGTGGGCCCATTCTGCTGGGAGGCTTGGAGTTGCAACTCCATCTGCCCCATTGTAAATCCATTGTTTAAACAGTGCAGTCTTAATGCCGGGGACACACTAGATAATATGTAATCTGATCTGGTGTATAGGACAATATATAACAGACACACCGGCCATTGTATACCTGCTATGTTGCTCCAGCTCGTCTTCAGCGGCATTGCCCATCACACCTACATGAGGGTCCAACTGTCAACAGGGGCCATGTTGTCGATTGCAACATGGCCCCTGCTGTTGCTGCCAGCATCTGCAAGTGTGTATATACGGCTCCCGCTGCACATGATATAGCACTGGGTACACATTGTTTTGTGTGTACCCAGCTTTAGCCACCACAGAGGGTTGAGTGCTGATAAGTAAAGCTGTGTCTATTTCAGGAAATCCAAGAAACATGACCTGTTGTGGATGAAAAAACAATAATTAAATAAAGCAAAAGATTTTGAAATTGTTATTTGGCATTCATTGTACCCTCACGGCCTAACTTCGCTTGTTCGGGCACGGTGGCTCACACCACATTGCTCGCCACAGGTTACTAATCCTAATAGATGTTAACATTGCCCAGTGGCCTGCTGGGAAATGCCACCCTTATTATTGCTCACCCATAGTAGGATGACCCTACATGAAGCCTCAGTAAAATAGGTGACTCCAATATAGGCAGGGCCATGGAAAGGATAAGCCATTACTTATCGGCCAGTCTCTGGACTTGCCTCCCTAGCTAAAAGTTGCCAGCAATTCCCCTGCTGCGTGCTGCAATGTGTTTTCATGAGCTGTACTTTGCTGGATACTTAAGCTCCGTACACACAGAGTGCTCATCGTTGTCTGATCGTCCTGCATGTGCTGCATGTTTGATATCATACCGTGTGTAAGCAGCTTTAGAACTTAGGGCCTGATTCAGACCCGCTCGCAAAGCTGCGTTCGCACACAGCCATCAGCTGCTAAGATATGCATAGGAAGCGATCGCACGGTAAGGCATGGGGACGCCCACTATGCCTTAGCGTGCGGCAGCAGAGTGATCACACGCTAGTCTAAAGATGCCCCTTTCCCTTCGCAGCACACGTCATCTCCATGAACTGTTTGAAAAAACAGTAACATCAAGAACCACAATATATATATATATTTCCAAAGGGGAAAATCACACACACTTTCAGCAAATATTGGAGTGCTGCAATCACATAATGTAGTAAATATAGTCACCTCCAACCTCAAATGAGATCAAAAACAGAAACCAGCACAGCACACCACCTTCTTAATGCAAAAAAGTAATGAAGTGTATTTTAAAACACAATCATGCTTAAACAGTTATGTCATAGGGGATGTAGTCAGGAAGCCAGCAGTTGAATTAGCTTCCTGACAGTGAAAGCCAGGCATGGGACTAATACCCGACGCCTACCATTAGTCCCACGCCGAAATCCTGACATACTGACCGTAGGTAAGCTGGGCGTTAGGAGCTGTTAGCCGCGGGGGGGAGAGGGTTAGGTTTAGGGACTCTTGGGGTTGGACTTAGGGTTAGGCACCCCCTCCAGGAAGGTTAGGCTAGGGGAAGGGGAGGTTAGGCTTAGGCACCCCCAAGAGTGTTAGGTTTAGGGTGCGAGGAGGGGGGTTAGGTTTAGGCATCCCTGGGGGGAGGTTAGGGTTAGACACTAGGGAGGGGAGGTTAGAGTTATGGGGGAAGGGGGGATAGGGTTCATACTAACCCTGATCCATCTGCCAGCCTTCCGGCGTCGGTATTTCATCCGCCGGACTTTGTTGTGTGTCACATATGCAATGCAATTAGGCCAATAGAAGACTTATTAATCCCTAGTGACCATATGCACAGATACATCATAAGCCCGATGGCCGTTTCAGTGGGAATCATGATGAAGGTGAATTCCCACCTTCATCATTATTCCCACCAATTGGGGAATATGTGCTGCCCCTTATCCAAAAAGGAGACATCCTTAATTTTTCTCCCTGGCAGAGACAATTTCAGACCCCATAAGGACCCTAAGCAAGACACTGATATGGGGCCATCATTCTCCGGACCAGCCACCACTACTGCATACACCCTGCCCCCAGACTGGCTACCGCTAACACCCTCAACTCTGCTCCCAACCTGCCAATGCTACCACAAGAGGAGACAGAGGACACTAGACATAGCATTATTAATACATATTAATATAAATGCATAAGTGTGCACTGTAAAATTAAAAATAAAATATGTGTCCCTGATTTTCTGATATAATATGTATGTTAATTCAGGAAATGTATATGTACTTATAATGTATTCAGTAGATCAAGGCCTATCTTAGGGTACTTTACAAGCTTCAACACAGGATCTTAAACGTCTTTGCCCTCATTCAAAATATATTATAGCACTAGTCCATAGGTCAGCACTAATTCCTGACTGCTAACAACTTCCCCCCACTGGAACAGATGCTGCTAACACTCTCCCCCCAGGACCTGCTACCGCTGCAGACACATGCACCCCCGGGACCCCTCAGGACTGGCCGCGCTAATAAGGGAGCAGCCGCAGCTGCTAATAGCCCTCCACCCAGGACCTGCTACCACTGTAGACACTCACTCCCCCTATCCACGGACCAGAGGACCTGCTTCACCGTAAACTCCTGCACCGCACATAACAAGCCACCGCAAACACGCCGGCTCCCCCAGGACAAGCTGCAAACACCCTACACCTTCCTTACCTTACATTCTTGTATATACTCCAGTGCCCTCTGGAATATCATACTTATTTAAGCTTGTCAGCTCCTCTCCATGTGAAAAACACTGTGACAGTACACTGTGCCAGATTGATTTACTGTGCGTGCAAGCACGTACACATCAACATGGGGTGGTTCACTATTGGGATGATTTCATTGTTACTGGGGCCAGCCAGTGATTTTTTGTGCAGGGATTTGATTTTCATTACAGGCGCTTTTATAGATTTCTAGGTGTACCAGTTTTTTTTTTCCACGGCAGGAACAGGGGCCCCCTTTTACGCGTTTGTCCTATATGGGGACAGATAAAGACACTTTGCTAGGTCTTTGCCAATTGCTTTTGGGTAAAGTTAGTGAATTGTAGAAATTATTGGGGAGGTGTCACTAAAAGCAATTTCAATCGCTTCTAGGCCTTTTGAATCTTGATTGTAGAGTATTACTCATGGGCAAGAAATTTTGTAGTTGTTTGGGACACATCACAGCCAGGATCACAAAGTCTCTACATTTTTTTGCTTATCTCAGGATTTGTGGGAGGACCTGCACATTTGGTTTGGTAATTTTTTTGGAGTGGGTTTTAGAATTGGCTACCAGCTCGGATGGACAATTACGAAGTTCAGTTGTTTAAGGACATGTATGTTATGTAGGTTTCTCGGAGGGCGAACTGTGCACGGAAGATTCTTGGAGGCGGAAAGATCTACTTGCCAGTATGCTGTATTTTAGAGATATTTCCAATCATGGTTACAGTCGAGATCTGGGCTACCAAACTCAGCGACAGGGGGATGGTGTTCTGCCAAGATTTTTTGGGCATAGTTCATGCTATCATTATTTCTGGTACAGGGTCCCCTTCGGCTTTGCTGTTGTTGAGGCATTTTTACCCCCTTTGTGTGTTTACGCAGGAGCATAGATCTTAGGACACATTACATTCCAGGCGTGGTAAACGGGATAGCAGATGTCCTTGTCTCGTTGTCAATGGGATAGGTTTTGGGTTCTGGCCTCCCTACATGGCTTAACTTGTCCTGTTCATATCGACTGATTGTCGTGCCGGCATTTGAGCGGTTTGTATTGATGTCGTTGGTGCCACGTGCGCTAAGGATTCACTCGACGGCTTGTAATGATTCGCAAGGTTTCTTAGCTTACAAGGGGGTACGTCTTTCCATGCCTACAGGTTAGAATAGTTTGGAAATGGCGTGAGCGAAGTCGTTCCGACAAGTGGCCATGTCAGCAGCTGTCTAGCATTTCTTATTTTTTAAAGTTTCCTGGTATGTCGGTCATGACCGAATGGTTTTATTAGCTACAGTAATGAGAGTTTAGGGGTGCAGCACCTCATTATGGTTGATTGCGCAAAGACCTATTGATCTATCAATTTTAAAGGGGCTGATAGTTGCGGTATTCGGGGATTGCATTGGATAATTAAGATGCACAACTCTTTATTTTAGCATTTTAGTTAGCTTATTTACGGACTTCTATAATTGGCGAGTTGTTCTAAAATAAAATGAGTTCGACATCAATGGTTGTTGTTTGAGAATAATTTTTTTTTCAGTATAACCTGTAATTGTGTTGTGTACATAGATTAAAAACTGATCAGCTTGCTAAAGGGCGATGGACCTCCATCCCAGCTCACAAACACCTGTTCGTCGATCCACTGGGTTTGCCGTATGTTTAATAGATTATGGCCCTCAGGTAGTGCACGTGGCTCCTCCATGCCACTAAGACACCATTATACAGGTTTCACTTTACAAGGGTTTTTCACAACTGTTTGATTGCTTTAGATTTGCTGCTAAAACAATTTGGTACACATATTCAGGATTGGGGCAGCAACGTGCATGGTAGCTGCAGGTGCTTCCGTTGACGCCTTAAAATATTTAAGTCGATGGTAGTCGTCAGCCTGCAAGAATTTAGTTGTGGGGGATAGTTGCGTAGTTAGCAGCGATTCTTGCGAGTTTGTTGGGAAACCCAGGGGCCTTATGCCTACTGCCGCTTAGGAGATTAAAGTGCTTTTCAGCTTTGCCCTCACAGAGATTTTCTGTTTTTCACCTTCAGATGGGTCACCCAACTATTGTTTTCCTTTCCTTGGCTAGGCTGTTTTTTCAATAAATTGTAAAGCCTATCCAGACGTGATTAACCCCTTTTTGCAGGATTACACAAATGCTAATGGTCGGGTGTGGTTTGTGGGACACTCATTTATCTATTGGGCTAATAAGCATCCTTTAGCATTTCAGGCCAAGCATTTATTAGTTACTAATAAGATTCAGTGGTCTGGTTTTAGGGGCATGCAGTGGGGTGGCCTTTATTAGATGTCTTATGGACAGCAGAAGCCAGATTTGGGACCCTGATTAGTCGTACATTTGGGGGGCAATTATCTGGGTACTTGCGAATGCATTGAACTTATACTTGCTATTAGGTGGGACCTGCAAATAGTCTACTAGAGATGGCCAGCAGTTGGGTAGTCTGGCGGTAATATCCAGTCCAGTCACTAATGGGCAGGCGTGTTACAGTATATGGTACCTTCGATTGCATTACAAGAAAAGGAGGAGTTGTTATAGGCCACATGGCGTGCACCTCACGGGCACAGGTCTGGAGAGTTCTATTTGAATCTTTGAAGTCTTCTTTGAAGTGCGATTTATTTCCTGATGGGTGGCGGGCTCGACTCTTTGAACCGATCTTTGGCGGGAAGCAGTGCTCCTAGGTGGCCTATTAAAGCGTAAGAGTGCCTGAGTAGCATTTTCCTTTTGATAGCAGCAAGTTGGTCATTTTCCTTAGGGGGGACCGGGCAATCATCTTAAGGGAGAATGGTTCTGCCTCAGGACAATTTGCGCCGGGTGAGGATCCGCCTCTTCTTATTTAGTAAATATATTTGTCGGGCTGTGGCCTTGGAGCACTGCTTATTTGCTGCCACCATCTTTCTAATTACAATTTGATCAATAAATATTGGCTGTGTCCTCTTTTAATTCCACATAGGTATTTGTGTGGTTATTTCTAGTTAGTAGTTTAAGTGAGTAAATTAGCATAATGTAAGATTCATACCATGGGTGACTTATTAAATCTGGTTATTGCCTCTGTAATGCATATCCATCCTGCAAATACTTAGAACTTGTATCTTGCCATTATATGATTTGTGTGTTTACATTGTAGCAGACACATTTGGAGGTGATTTTGTTTATGGAGGAAGGACATTTGGTGATGCCAGAGTTGTCACAGATCTGCAAGTGTGTACCCCTTCCAAATTCTTCCAAAAAATCGTGTATCTGAAACTGTCCCTTTTTTTCTCCTGTATTATCATTATCATTTATTGTGTTTGTTTGTGAACTCTTAACTTGTTGATATTATTTTTTTTAGTGATAATAAATAGTTCCTAACCTAAGAATAAAATTATATGTCTGTGATTGTTATTTTAACCCCCCCCCAAAAAAAACAAATATGCATTACTAACAATTTTAACAAATTCAATAGTGTATTTCTTAAGAGTGGCCCTACAGCTGCTGAGGAACTACACATCCAAGCATGGCCTACCACAGTATTACTATTATTAAGGCATATAATTACTGTGGAACAGCATGCTGGGATGTGCAGTTCCACAGCAGCAGGAGGGGAGCACAACAATACAAACACATTTGTTTCATACAACTATTGCTGAGTTTTCAATTACACTATTTGTAATGTTTTTATACAATGAACATGATGTCAACTTTTAGGGCACTGATATTTATTTGCAAAATGTAAACACATCACATTATGGGCTCTATTTATTAACAATATTTTTACTAAAATAAAGTGAAAAAGGGTGTTTTCACACCTGTTTCACATTATTTTAGTATGACCTATATTTACTAAAGGGCAATTGGAGTAGAATTCATAAAATTATACTCCAAACCCTAATTATCACAGATTTTTAGAAATCAGATCGCATTTCCCATAATTGTAATGGGAAATGTGATCTGCCTGGGATTTACTAAAAATATATTGTGAAAAAATAACGGGGAAGCCCTGTGATAATAACGCCACCTAGAGGTGTCGTTGTCCAGGGTCTTCCACAGTTACCAGACTCCTGTTCTGCTCTGCCTGTTATCCAGGGACCGGAGAGCGGGGCTCCGGTGATGTCCTCCTGGGTTCCAGTCAGCTGGTCTCCTATTCTGGAATGTGACCCGGTCAGCTGCTGCAAGGGATTTTAATAAATCGCTGTGATATTGCCTGAATTCACAATGTGAATTCTGTTGGTAATATCACACTACAACCGCATTTTAAATGCGTATTGTAGTAAATAGGGCCCTATGAAACACTTTACACTACAAACAGTTAAATGTCATTGCATTCATGCCTCAGGAACAAAATTGCATTGAGCGAATATACACACTTACTGTATACTGGACTGTGCAATCACTGAATGCAATGGAGAGCACCTGCTACTTAATTGTGTGTATGCATCGACAACCATTGAAACCATACGCACAATATTGGTTGACCTGACCCTCCCGCAGACTTTGCTACATCTCCTGCACGCAGTGACAGCTCAGGCTGCATAGGGTTTCTCAATGCCTAAATTATGCATGTCTCTTCAACGGCGTTGAAACACACTGACACGCCTGCGTTCGCACGACCACACCCCATCACCACCCACAAACGGTACTTACTGTGAATCACTGGGTGATAGATCTGCATGCTGTCTGCACTCGCATTCTTTTTTGCAGCACCTGGTTCGTCACACAAAATACAGTGACAATGCCTCTGCGCATGCTACAAACCCGCGCTTGCCCTTCCTCAACCCCAGCGGGTTCCACCCCCATACCCAACATGGCCACCCCCTCTCTCCTACAACTGACACTTACCTGGGTGATCAATGAGCTTTCTCTTCTGGTCAGCTGGTCACCAGGGCTCCTGGTCTGTGACCCTGGGCAGCTGTGCTGTAAACTAAGATGCCCATTTATAGCACAGCTGACCAGGGTCACAGTGCAGGAGCCCCGGTGACCAGCTGACCAGAGGAGAGAGATCACCGATCAGAGGACCCCCAGCTGCAGGTAAGTGTCTGAGGTATTTTTTTTCAACACTATTATTTTTAACAGTAATCAGCTTGTGGTCTATTTAGACCACAAAGCTGATCACAGGGGGCCGGCTCCTGGCTCTGTTCTGCTTGTCAGAGCGGAGCAGGAGCCGGGGAACCAGGGGAAACCCAGCTTAACGCCAGATGGCAATGTTATAGCAGGTCTCCAACCTGGTATTTTTTCACAATTCCCCCTTAGTAAATTTCAGGCAGATTGCATTTCCCATTGCAAGTATGGGGAATGCGATTTGCTTGCTAAATAAATGAGAATGAAAGGGCTTGGAGTAGTTTTTCACGAAAACTACTCTAATTGCCCTTTAATACATTTCAGTGAAACTAAATAATGTGAAAAGGGTGTGAAAACACCTTTTTTCACATTATATTAGTAAAAAAAAGATTGATAAATAGAGCCGATAGAGGGCCTGATTCAGCAAGAATTGCAATTGCAACGCCACATGCAGGCAGTTTTACAATTGTGATCCTTGCAATAATGCAAATGCAGCCGGAGGTGTTTGGCACCCTCTACTGCATTGCGATCCCAGGACTGTGACAGAGGTTGCAGGTTGGTCCCGACGGTGGACGGTGCTGGGCGGCCGGCCAGCTGAGAAAGCCTTAGCTTACTCAGACTTGCAAGCTTGCGAGCTCAGCAGACAGTGTACGTTCACTCAGTCCCTGGGCTGACTACTCTCCATGGTAAATGGGGCAGACAAGCCCCATTTCTGCCCCCACACTGCCCCTTAAATGCCTCTGTCTGTCAATCAGGCAGAGGCATTCAAAGGCTTGCATGCGTCTTAGCAGGATCCATTCTGCACACTTGCAAAATGGGTTCTGCACACATGCAAATTCCAGATAATCGGGATTCTGCGGTCAGCAGTGCACATGCGTGACTGCTAAATCAGGCCCAGAGTCACTTTAACAGATTATCTAAATCTAAATAGACAGGTTTATAATTGGAAAATCCACAAAAGAAAAACTATACCCCTCATGTAATTAATAAACTGGGGAGATGCCAAAAGCTCAAACATAATTTGAGAACAGATACTAATTAGTTTATTCCATGCATAGAGAAGAGGGTGGTTCTGTCGCCCATAACAAAATATTGTATCTACGCCCTATCAACACACAATGATACTTAGAGTGTGCACAGCTTCTTCAGAAGGCCCTAGTATTCACAGCAGGGTGAGGCTATGACCCACTAACCAGAGCTGGGTTAAGACTATGGACACTTAACAGGGGATCTCAAATGGCATATCTGTCATGGATGCAGAATGTGCGATGCACACAGGTTCATCTAGGACTAACCACTATGCCTTCTGCATGGTGCATGGTGTGCCAGCTTTCTATGCTTCTTTTGTGGAGTCTAATGCTGGCCATAAGATTTTCTGTCCAACCATCCAACTAGTTGGTTGGTTGGAATGAAAATCTGGTAACGTATGGGAGTAACTGATGATCAGCAATTTGCTCCTAAATGCCATAAAATAGATTAAAATTGTCGTTCAGACAAGTTTGTTAAATGTTTGCTCTAAACAATTTGTTCAAACAACAGTTTTTGTCCATTTTCCTGCGTTTGGGAGCAAATTGCTGATTGTCATTTGCTTTCATACGTTACCAGATTTTCATTCCAACCAACCAACTAGTTGGATGGTTGGACAGAAAATCTTACCGTGTATGGCCAGCATTAGTCTTGTTAGCGATGCTAGATGTTGGCACTGTGCCAGAGTCTTTGCTCTCTTCTGTGGATTAATCAGCTAGGCACAGGAGCTGAACTGGGTGGAGTCTTAGAGGAAGGGGGCAGAGCCTTAAGAGGGGAAGGAGAAGGGAGAAAAAGACAACAGTATATCGAAGGATGTTGTTTCCGGGGAAAGAGGCAGTATTATTATAGACAAAGCACTTCAAGAATACTCATCACTTTTTATAAATATATACAGATTATATTAAAGGTCTACAGAGATCATGGGGATTTACATGGTGGCACCAGGATATGGTATTCCTGCAGTAGAAAAACTGTTTACCCAGCTTTGCCATGGGTAAAAAAATTACATTGCAGGTGTTGCCCATAGCAACCATTAAAATTGTAGCCATAATTTTCTAGATTGTGTCAGTTTTACTAAATCTACCACACGGATTTGTGCTATCATAAATGATGTGTAACTGGTCACATGGTTTTGGGAATGACAAGATGTTTTTAATTCACTAAGCCACTGGCCAACAGATTCCATTCAGTGGAGTTCCTGGGTGTTGATACAGGCGATAATGCCTGGTCGACTGTAGCATTCACCCAGCTAATAGATGTTTCAAGAGCAACAGTTGGATGACCAAGGGGGAGATGTATCATACTTCAGAGTGAGATAAAGTGAAGAGAGATAAAGTACCAACCAATCCGTTATTAAACTGCCATTTAACAGGCTGTGTTTGAAAACTGACAGTAAAAAATTGATTGGTTAGTACCTTATCTCTGTCCCCTTTATCTCTCTCCAAGATTTGATACATCTACACCAAAAAATATAAACAGTAAGGAAATCTTTGGTGTTGGAGACTTTACTGGCTTTAGTGTTTTTTTAATAAAACAGTAGCTCACGTACTAATGGAAGACTATGGGCGTGATGCATGACACATCGCATTCAGAATACAATTCATCCCGCCGCTCTGTATCGTCTGTATGCATAAAGTAATGCGCAAAGAACAGCTCTCTCGGTAAGAGCGGTTCTTTGCGAATGAGGGACTTCTGGGTTTAACATCATTGCAAGTATATTTTACACTTCTATCTGGAACTTATATTACCTGACCAGTCCATTCCAATTACTTTATATACAGATATTAACATGGCCAGAGCACATTCAGCAGATTAGCTGAGTACCGGTACATTTATTTATTTATTTATTTTTTATACTCCTCCCTCCTTAAATATATACATATTATTTTGGAGATCTACAGAGATTATGAGGTTTTTTTTTTGGTGGCCCTAGAATGGGGTATTCCTGCAATAGAAAAACTGTACATGTAAATAATTGTCAACAATTATGGAATGAAAATTGGGCAGTACAAGTCAGAAATCGCCAGTACAGCTTTAATCACTTCAATACTAAGGATGAGTGAGACTCCTCCTCAACATATGTTTCAAATGTGCTAAGGATATCTGCCCACTCATTCTCAGCAATACAGGATACAAAGGAGAGGAACTTACTCACTTGCAAGTCATTTACCACTACTACCAATGGAGGCCAAGGGAAGGGATGGGAAATGGGGTGAGGAAATCAAAACTGATGATCCCCTCTGTCCTGGCAGCTAGAAATGGGGGGGGGGACACACCTTAATTTGAAAGACAATTGTCTTCTCTTATACAAATGTAACCTTTTAGTAGTTATTATCTGGTGATCAACCGACAGAAACACCCTACACTACAAAAATCATTGATAAGTCTATAGATATGTGGTTCTAATGGACAGAACTCCCCCACCCTGGCTTCAATAAACTCAAGGGTTCATTATTTGATACAGTGTAGTTTTCAAAACATGATACTTTGTTGGGCTATTATATTATTACTGCACATTTTATTAAATTCTTGGTGGTGGTTTAAACAGAAAAAAAACTTGCTATTTTGTAAATTTTGATTATAAAAAACATATTTTGACCATTTTACAAAATAATTTGCCAAAATAGGCTCAGCACTGGAGTGAGAGAAGCCTTGTTATTGCAGTAAAAAACATGTATTTCATTGCAATTTTTTGTGAAATTTCACCCAAATAGTCTCTATTATTACTGTTCTGTTCTTGTATTTGCCATTGAGTATAAATAAATGTTTGATTTATTTATTTTTCCTTTATAAATACTGTATATTGCATGATGATACATACACAAAAAGAGCAACAAAAGCTGGCCTGGTTTCACTGAGATCAGGGTTAAGAAAATACTCCCCTTCCAGGTTATTTTTTGGTTATTTTCGTCATCGTGCTGCCGGCACCTGCCTGCTTTTATTACATCATATTAATAATTCTAAGATGAAAAAATATGTGCGTAAAAAGCTCAAAGGGAAACAGAGTGTGAAGGCTACAGCAAGTGATTGGAACGGTTCTGTTCATTCAAAAGGACACTCACATTTTATTGTTGATGTTGATAGCATTATAGTATTGGATAGATTCAGATTATAGCATGCTATGAGCCTAAAGCAATATTCACACTATTGAAACAAATTATCCAAACATCCATTCCTTGAATTACATTCAAGATTTGCAGAGAGAGGAAACCCTGACAGTTTTATTTTGTTCACTGGAAAACGTGCAGATCAATGCTTCCACTGGTTTTCAAATGAGAGTGCTGAAACAGCTTTGATTAGAGATGAGAAAATGTTTGCGCAAATAGAGTTTCATAGCTGAACAGGCTGTTACACCGAGGAGTGAAGTTTCAGCAACACTTAAAGTAAAATTTTGCTTTGCATACTGTGTTTGTGAATTTCTATTAAACAGAATTTATAGTCCATGAATAAAACTGTGACGTGTTGGTTAATTAATTCTACTATGTCAGGGGGTCACAAACATGCGGCCCGCCAATCTAATTTATGCCGCCCGGCAACCAAGACACACCCCTACATACCACAGAGGAGTCGCTCATATACAACCTATAGTTACAACACAGAAGTGGTCAGCAGTGGAATGCACCAGTGTTGTGTGTGTGCTCCACATCGGCCATCATGGAAATAGGAAGCAAGTTAGTCTGTGGGCTCTTTTTTCCTATTCTGCAGGCAAGTCATCTGAGCGGAGGCTGACTGAAGAATAGAACCACACTTCACTTCAGGGAAAGGTGGTTACGTATACAATACTATACAATTGTCTGATTCACTGCTGAATGCAATGTTTGCAAGTACTACACTGTTGCATTGATGTAATATTGATTTATTTTATCATTTCTATAAAATAATATTCCATTGATAATCCTTCAATCAGTTTTTTTCTGCTGTAGTGTAGATTATTTTTCTTTCTACCTATAGAATCCACATTAAGGGCTTGATTCAAATATGGACGCTATTTCTATGTTCATGCAGTTGAGCGATTATCGATGGAGTGCTCATGTATCTCAGCCGCAATGCGCACGCGCAGCGATTGAATTGCGGTCAAATGCAACTACGGTTGTAGTGGGGATTTACTCTGAAGTGATCGACAGACAGGCTGTTATGTGGGAGGTAAGGAGTGGTAGAAAAAACGGTGGGATGGCGTAACCATTTTCGGGGCATGTATCTGCCTATGTCTGCAATCCCATTCGCAGAAAATATAGTGCCAGCGTCTCAGTTCACTCGCCAATTCTGCGCAACCATACTTTTATTTCAAACTGCCATCCTGTCTGCCACTGCAGTATCACTCCTAGATGGGTCACGTGTTTGTGCCGCCCACTCGTGTCGCTTAGCATAGTCAACCTCGGTGCAACTTTTTGGACATAAAAACACTATTGTGAGGTGTGAGGTGTTCAGAATAGACTGGAAATTAGTGGAAATTAAGGTTATTGAGGTTAATAATAGCATAGGAGCAGAAAAACCAACACATTCTGTGATTTTAGCTGTTTTTATGCTTTTTAAAAAAAAAATACAGATCCAAAACACAAAACCCAGAACCCAAAACACGGAAGGGTGGTTTTGGCAAAACCAATCCAGATCCAAAACACGAAGAAAGATCCAGATCCAAAACCAAAACACAAAACACGAAAAGTGGCCGGTGCACACCCCTAATATATATATATATATATATATATATATATATATATACACATACATACACACACACATTATACCTCAGCTTGCAGTGTATTATAGTTCAATACTTAGTGGGATTCAGCATCGGACGGAATTGCAAAGCTGCACGAATGCAGCTTTTCAAGTTCCATCCTCGCTAATATTCAAATGTAGCAGGAGGTGCATGACACCCCCTACTGCATTTGTGATCCCAGCGCTGCGACTGAAGTCGCAGGCTGGGATCACAATCAAGACCATCGCAATGGTGGATGCGCCGGGCCGGAGACGCAGTTCCTTGTCTTTCCACTCCTGAAGAGCAGTGTGGACATGCCACCATTTTCAGGAATGGCAGTGCCCCCACCCTCACACTGCCCTTTAAGTCAGTGGCAAATGCAGGATTTCTAGAGGGGGGTTTCCAAATACTTGATTTTAGAGCGAGTGTGGCCAGTCCATGAAGAGGGTATAATTAGCACTTATCCAGCTTTAATATGCATCATACAAAGTATATTGTGTTGCATAATTCCAGCATAACCAGGACCAGCAATCACAGTAAGCCATTAGATGCGGCAGAAGGTCCATCCTGTGTGAGCAGAATGTTTTTTTTTCAGATGTGGGCATCATTCCTGAGCATTAGAGCAAGTCCGGGAGTCTGAGGGAGCAGCAAAAGAACCTAGCACTGCCCTGGACATATATGTACATATTGGTCTCCTTATGTACTGGATAGTTATTATACAGTAATAATAATTAACCCTATTGATGGTCTATAGCAGTGCACCCCTAACAGTGCATGTTTTCCACATCTCCTAGTTGGTGCAGAGGTATACTTATTTACTGGCGACACATTTTAAAAGATTCACAGGTGTTGCTAATCATTTCATTTGTTATACTGAGAAGAACATGCAGCACTAGTAACATTGTATTATATTACTACAGGCAGACGGAAACCCCCCCTGCATTTGCCTATGCTTTAAGTGCCTCTATATGTCAATCAAGCAGAGGAATCAAAGGAGCAGAATGGGTTCTGCGCATGTACAGATTCCCGATAATCGGGAATCAGCATTCAGCATTGCTGAATCAGCAGCTGAGTTCTGCAGCAGCCAGGCTGGAGTCAGCAGGACTGACACTTCAGCTCATTCAGTCTGCCTGGCTATGGCCACCTTCATGAAGCTTCGTGTGTAGCTGCTGTGCTGTTGCTTTCTTCAAGACGGCGCGGTGATGGCAGAATGGCACTTTTGTGATGTCACATGTCCATACAACACCTGACGCAGTGGAGGCGCAGCCGCTGGGTCACTGCATGAGAGGCGCAGGGAGGGCTGTTGAAGCCTTCCACTGCACTGCCTGTTTATCCAATTTTATGTTAGCGGCAGTTTGATCTGCCAGTGCCGCAGGTGGGAGTGAGGGAGGGAGGTCGCGACTTGTGGCCGTGGCCTTAGACATCCCCTGACGGTTGTTGCTAGATCCAATTTGGAGAAAAGACCTCTGACATCACAACCACTACAGCAGGGTTGGTCAGCTACCAGTGTTACTATCCATATTGGCATAAAGGGAGACTCTAAACCTGTGGCGAGCAAAGCGAGCCACCATGCCCGAATCATGGTGAGGGGACACTTTTGGCCCCTTGTTCTGAACCTTGCTCCTCCCTTTCTTGTCCTGAGTCACATGGTTGTTACATTAGAGGTCCAGTAAACCACTTCACTTTAGACCTAGCCATCCACTGACAGGCTGCTGTGGAACAGCAGCAGATACAACACAGCAGCAACAGATACAACAAAGCAGTTGCTGTGGGCCCATTCTGCTGGGAGGCTTGGAGTTGCAACTCCATCTGCCCCATTGTAAATCCATTGTTTAAACAGTGCAGTCTTAATGCCGGGGACACACTAGATAATATGTAATCTGATCTGGTGTATAGGACAATATATAACAGACACACCGGCCATTGTATACCTGCTATGTTGCTCCAGCTCGTCTTCAGCGGCATTGCCCATCACACCTACATGAGGGTCCAACTGTCAACAGGGGCCATGTTGTCGATTGCAACATGGCCCCTGCTGTTGCTGCCAGCATCTGCAAGTGTGTATATACGGCTCCCGCTGCACATGATATAGCACTGGGTACACATTGTTTTGTGTGTACCCAGCTTTAGCCACCACAGAGGGTTGAGTGCTGATAAGTAAAGCTGTGTCTATTTCAGGAAATCCAAGAAACATGACCTGTTGTGGATGAAAAAACAATAATTAAATAAAGCAAAAGATTTTGAAATTGTTATTTGGCATTCATTGTACCCTCACGGCCTAACTTCGCTTGTTCGGGCACGGTGGCTCACACCACATTGCTCGCCACAGGTTACTAATCCTAATAGATGTTAACATTGCCCAGTGGCCTGCTGGGAAATGCCACCCTTATTATTGCTCACCCATAGTAGGATGACCCTACATGAAGCCTCAGTAAAATAGGTGACTCCAATATAGGCAGGGCCATGGAAAGGATAAGCCATTACTTATCGGCCAGTCTCTGGACTTGCCTCCCTAGCTAAAAGTTGCCAGCAATTCCCCTGCTGCGTGCTGCAATGTGTTTTCATGAGCTGTACTTTGCTGGATACTTAAGCTCCGTACACACAGAGTGCTCATCGTTGTCTGATCGTCCTGCATGTGCTGCATGTTTGATATCATACCGTGTGTAAGCAGCTTTAGAACTTAGGGCCTGATTCAGACCCGCTCGCAAAGCTGCGTTCGCACACAGCCATCAGCTGCTAAGATATGCATAGGAAGCGATCGCACGGTAAGGCATGGGGACGCCCACTATGCCTTAGCGTGCGGCAGCAGAGTGATCACACGCTAGTCTAAAGATGCCCCTTTCCCTTCGCAGCACACGTCATCTCCATGAACTGTTTGAAAAAACAGTAACATCAAGAACCACAATATATATATATATTTCCAAAGGGGAAAATCACACACACTTTCAGCAAATATTGGAGTGCTGCAATCACATAATGTAGTAAATATAGTCACCTCCAACCTCAAATGAGATCAAAAACAGAAACCAGCACAGCACACCACCTTCTTAATGCAAAAAAGTAATGAAGTGTATTTTAAAACACAATCATGCTTAAACAGTTATGTCATAGGGGATGTAGTCAGGAAGCCAGCAGTTGAATTAGCTTCCTGACAGTGAAAGCCAGGCATGGGACTAATACCCGACGCCTACCATTAGTCCCACGCCGAAATCCTGACATACTGACCGTAGGTAAGCTGGGCGTTAGGAGCTGTTAGCCGCGGGGGGGAGAGGGTTAGGTTTAGGGACTCTTGGGGTTGGACTTAGGGTTAGGCACCCCCTCCAGGAAGGTTAGGCTAGGGGAAGGGGAGGTTAGGCTTAGGCACCCCCAAGAGTGTTAGGTTTAGGGTGCGAGGAGGGGGGTTAGGTTTAG
This sequence comes from Taudactylus pleione, assembly GCA_031769625.1. Lineage (NCBI taxonomy): Eukaryota > Metazoa > Chordata > Amphibia > Anura > Myobatrachidae > Taudactylus > Taudactylus pleione. The sequence continues at coordinate 7,632,635 of JAUIMM010000555.1, read as the reverse complement.
GCATCCCTGGGGGGAGGTTAGGGTTAGACACTAGGGAGGGGAGGTTAGAGTTATGGGGGAAGGGGGGATAGGGTTCATACTAACCCTGATCCATCTGCCAGCCTTCCGGCGTCGGTATTTCATCCGCCGGACTTTGTTGTGTGTCACATATGCAATGCAATTAGGCCAATAGAAGACTTATTAATCCCTAGTGACCATATGCACAGATACATCATAAGCCCGATGGCCGTTTCAGTGGGAATCATGATGAAGGTGAATTCCCACCTTCATCATTATTCCCACCAATTGGGGAATATGTGCTGCCCCTTATCCAAAAAGGAGACATCCTTAATTTTTCTCCCTGGCAGAGACAATTTCAGACCCCATAAGGACCCTAAGCAAGACACTGATATGGGGCCATCATTCTCCGGACCAGCCACCACTACTGCATACACCCTGCCCCCAGACTGGCTACCGCTAACACCCTCAACTCTGCTCCCAACCTGCCAATGCTACCACAAGAGGAGACAGAGGACACTAGACATAGCATTATTAATACATATTAATATAAATGCATAAGTGTGCACTGTAAAATTAAAAATAAAATATGTGTCCCTGATTTTCTGATATAATATGTATGTTAATTCAGGAAATGTATATGTACTTATAATGTATTCAGTAGATCAAGGCCTATCTTAGGGTACTTTACAAGCTTCAACACAGGATCTTAAACGTCTTTGCCCTCATTCAAAATATATTATAGCACTAGTCCATAGGTCAGCACTAATTCCTGACTGCTAACAACTTCCCCCCACTGGAACAGATGCTGCTAACACTCTCCCCCCAGGACCTGCTACCGCTGCAGACACATGCACCCCCGGGACCCCTCAGGACTGGCCGCGCTAATAAGGGAGCAGCCGCAGCTGCTAATAGCCCTCCACCCAGGACCTGCTACCACTGTAGACACTCACTCCCCCTATCCACGGACCAGAGGACCTGCTTCACCGTAAACTCCTGCACCGCACATAACAAGCCACCGCAAACACGCCGGCTCCCCCAGGACAAGCTGCAAACACCCTACACCTTCCTTACCTTACATTCTTGTATATACTCCAGTGCCCTCTGGAATATCATACTTATTTAAGCTTGTCAGCTCCTCTCCATGTGAAAAACACTGTGACAGTACACTGTGCCAGATTGATTTACTGTGCGTGCAAGCACGTACACATCAACATGGGGTGGTTCACTATTGGGATGATTTCATTGTTACTGGGGCCAGCCAGTGATTTTTTGTGCAGGGATTTGATTTTCATTACAGGCGCTTTTATAGATTTCTAGGTGTACCAGTTTTTTTTTTCCACGGCAGGAACAGGGGCCCCCTTTTACGCGTTTGTCCTATATGGGGACAGATAAAAACACTTTGCTAGGTCTTTGCCAATTGCTTTTGGGTAAAGTTAGTGAATTGTAGAAATTATTGGGGAGGTGTCACTAAAAGCAATTTCAATCGCTTCTAGGCCTTTTGAATCTTGATTGTAGAGTATTACTCATGGGCAAGAAATTTTGTAGTTGTTTGGGACACATCACAGCCAGGATCACAAAGTCTCTACATTTTTTTGCTTATCTCAGGATTTGTGGGAGGACCTGCACATTTGGTTTGGTAATTTTTTTGGAGTGGGTTTTAGAATTGGCTACCAGCTCGGATGGACAATTACGAAGTTCAGTTGTTTAAGGACATGTATGTTATGTAGGTTTCTCGGAGGGCGAACTGTGCACGGAAGATTCTTGGAGGCGGAAAGATCTACTTGCCAGTATGCTGTATTTTAGAGATATTTCCAATCATGGTTACAGTCGAGATCTGGGCTACCAAACTCAGCGACAGGGGGATGGTGTTCTGCCAAGATTTTTTGGGCATAGTTCATGCTATCATTATTTCTGGTACAGGGTCCCCTTCGGCTTTGCTGTTGTTGAGGCATTTTTACCCCCTTTGTGTGTTTACGCAGGAGCATAGATCTTAGGACACATTACATTCCAGGCGTGGTAAACGGGATAGCAGATGTCCTTGTCTCGTTGTCAATGGGATAGGTTTTGGGTTCTGGCCTCCCTACATGGCTTAACTTGTCCTGTTCATATCGACTGATTGTCGTGCCGGCATTTGAGCGGTTTGTATTGATGTCGTTGGTGCCACGTGCGCTAAGGATTCACTCGACGGCTTGTAATGATTCGCAAGGTTTCTTAGCTTACAAGGGGGTACGTCTTTCCATGCCTACAGGTTAGAATAGTTTGGAAATGGCGTGAGCGAAGTCGTTCCGACAAGTGGCCATGTCAGCAGCTGTCTAGCATTTCTTATTTTTTAAAGTTTCCTGGTATGTCGGTCATGACCGAATGGTTTTATTAGCTACAGTAATGAGAGTTTAGGGGTGCAGCACCTCATTATGGTTGATTGCGCAAAGACCTATTGATCTATCAATTTTAAAGGGGCTGATAGTTGCGGTATTCGGGGATTGCATTGGATAATTAAGATGCACAACTCTTTATTTTAGCATTTTAGTTAGCTTATTTACGGACTTCTATAATTGGCGAGTTGTTCTAAAATAAAATGAGTTCGACATCAATGGTTGTTGTTTGAGAATAATTTTTTTTTCAGTATAACCTGTAATTGTGTTGTGTACATAGATTAAAAACTGATCAGCTTGCTAAAGGGCGATGGACCTCCATCCCAGCTCACAAACACCTGTTCGTCGATCCACTGGGTTTGCCGTATGTTTAATAGATTATGGCCCTCAGGTAGTGCACGTGGCTCCTCCATGCCACTAAGACACCATTATACAGGTTTCACTTTACAAGGGTTTTTCACAACTGTTTGATTGCTTTAGATTTGCTGCTAAAACAATTTGGTACACATATTCAGGATTGGGGCAGCAACGTGCATGGTAGCTGCAGGTGCTTCCGTTGACGCCTTAAAATATTTAAGTCGATGGTAGTCGTCAGCCTGCAAGAATTTAGTTGTGGGGGATAGTTGCGTAGTTAGCAGCGATTCTTGCGAGTTTGTTGGGAAACCCAGGGGCCTTATGCCTACTGCCGCTTAGGAGATTAAAGTGCTTTTCAGCTTTGCCCTCACAGAGATTTTCTGTTTTTCACCTTCAGATGGGTCACCCAACTATTGTTTTCCTTTCCTTGGCTAGGCTGTTTTTTCAATAAATTGTAAAGCCTATCCAGACGTGATTAACCCCTTTTTGCAGGATTACACAAATGCTAATGGTCGGGTGTGGTTTGTGGGACACTCATTTATCTATTGGGCTAATAAGCATCCTTTAGCATTTCAGGCCAAGCATTTATTAGTTACTAATAAGATTCAGTGGTCTGGTTTTAGGGGCATGCAGTGGGGTGGCCTTTATTAGATGTCTTATGGACAGCAGAAGCCAGATTTGGGACCCTGATTAGTCGTACATTTGGGGGGCAATTATCTGGGTACTTGCGAATGCATTGAACTTATACTTGCTATTAGGTGGGACCTGCAAATAGTCTACTAGAGATGGCCAGCAGTTGGGTAGTCTGGCGGTAATATCCAGTCCAGTCACTAATGGGCAGGCGTGTTACAGTATATGGTACCTTCGATTGCATTACAAGAAAAGGAGGAGTTGTTATAGGCCACATGGCGTGCACCTCACGGGCACAGGTCTGGAGAGTTCTATTTGAATCTTTGAAGTCTTCTTTGAAGTGCGATTTATTTCCTGATGGGTGGCGGGCTCGACTCTTTGAACCGATCTTTGGCGGGAAGCAGTGCTCCTAGGTGGCCTATTAAAGCGTAAGAGTGCCTGAGTAGCATTTTCCTTTTGATAGCAGCAAGTTGGTCATTTTCCTTAGGGGGGACCGGGCAATCATCTTAAGGGAGAATGGTTCTGCCTCAGGACAATTTGCGCCGGGTGAGGATCCGCCTCTTCTTATTTAGTAAATATATTTGTCGGGCTGTGGCCTTGGAGCACTGCTTATTTGCTGCCACCATCTTTCTAATTACAATTTGATCAATAAATATTGGCTGTGTCCTCTTTTAATTCCACATAGGTATTTGTGTGGTTATTTCTAGTTAGTAGTTTAAGTGAGTAAATTAGCATAATGTAAGATTCATACCATGGGTGACTTATTAAATCTGGTTATTGCCTCTGTAATGCATATCCATCCTGCAAATACTTAGAACTTGTATCTTGCCATTATATGATTTGTGTGTTTACATTGTAGCAGACACATTTGGAGGTGATTTTGTTTATGGAGGAAGGACATTTGGTGATGCCAGAGTTGTCACAGATCTGCAAGTGTGTACCCCTTCCAAATTCTTCCAAAAAATCGTGTATCTGAAACTGTCCCTTTTTTTCTCCTGTATTATCATTATCATTTATTGTGTTTGTTTGTGAACTCTTAACTTGTTGATATTATTTTTTTTAGTGATAATAAATAGTTCCTAACCTAAGAATAAAATTATATGTCTGTGATTGTTATTTTAACCCCCCCCCAAAAAAAACAAATATGCATTACTAACAATTTTAACAAATTCAATAGTGTATTTCTTAAGAGTGGCCCTACAGCTGCTGAGGAACTACACATCCAAGCATGGCCTACCACAGTATTACTATTATTAAGGCATATAATTACTGTGGAACAGCATGCTGGGATGTGCAGTTCCACAGCAGCAGGAGGGGAGCACAACAATACAAACACATTTGTTTCATACAACTATTGCTGAGTTTTCAATTACACTATTTGTAATGTTTTTATACAATGAACATGATGTCAACTTTTAGGGCACTGATATTTATTTGCAAAATGTAAACACATCACATTATGGGCTCTATTTATTAACAATATTTTTACTAAAATAAAGTGAAAAAGGGTGTTTTCACACCTGTTTCACATTATTTTAGTATGACCTATATTTACTAAAGGGCAATTGGAGTAGAATTCATAAAATTATACTCCAAACCCTAATTATCACAGATTTTTAGAAATCAGATCGCATTTCCCATAATTGTAATGGGAAATGTGATCTGCCTGGGATTTACTAAAAATATATTGTGAAAAAATAACGGGGAAGCCCTGTGATAATAACGCCACCTAGAGGTGTCGTTGTCCAGGGTCTTCCACAGTTACCAGACTCCTGTTCTGCTCTGCCTGTTATCCAGGGACCGGAGAGCGGGGCTCCGGTGATGTCCTCCTGGGTTCCAGTCAGCTGGTCTCCTATTCTGGAATGTGACCCGGTCAGCTGCTGCAAGGGATTTTAATAAATCGCTGTGATATTGCCTGAATTCACAATGTGAATTCTGTTGGTAATATCACACTACAACCGCATTTTAAATGCGTATTGTAGTAAATAGGGCCCTATGAAACACTTTACACTACAAACAGTTAAATGTCATTGCATTCATGCCTCAGGAACAAAATTGCATTGAGCGAATATACACACTTACTGTATACTGGACTGTGCAATCACTGAATGCAATGGAGAGCACCTGCTACTTAATTGTGTGTATGCATCGACAACCATTGAAACCATACGCACAATATTGGTTGACCTGACCCTCCCGCAGACTTTGCTACATCTCCTGCACGCAGTGACAGCTCAGGCTGCATAGGGTTTCTCAATGCCTAAATTATGCATGTCTCTTCAACGGCGTTGAAACACACTGACACGCCTGCGTTCGCACGACCACACCCCATCACCACCCACAAACGGTACTTACTGTGAATCACTGGGTGATAGATCTGCATGCTGTCTGCACTCGCATTCTTTTTTGCAGCACCTGGTTCGTCACACAAAATACAGTGACAATGCCTCTGCGCATGCTACAAACCCGCGCTTGCCCTTCCTCAACCCCAGCGGGTTCCACCCCCATACCCAACATGGCCACCCCCTCTCTCCTACAACTGACACTTACCTGGGTGATCAATGAGCTTTCTCTTCTGGTCAGCTGGTCACCAGGGCTCCTGGTCTGTGACCCTGGGCAGCTGTGCTGTAAACTAAGATGCCCATTTATAGCACAGCTGACCAGGGTCACAGTGCAGGAGCCCCGGTGACCAGCTGACCAGAGGAGAGAGATCACCGATCAGAGGACCCCCAGCTGCAGGTAAGTGTCTGAGGTATTTTTTTTCAACACTATTATTTTTAACAGTAATCAGCTTGTGGTCTATTTAGACCACAAAGCTGATCACAGGGGGCCGGCTCCTGGCTCTGTTCTGCTTGTCAGAGCGGAGCAGGAGCCGGGGAACCAGGGGAAACCCAGCTTAACGCCAGATGGCAATGTTATAGCAGGTCTCCAACCTGGTATTTTTTCACAATTCCCCCTTAGTAAATTTCAGGCAGATTGCATTTCCCATTGCAAGTATGGGGAATGCGATTTGCTTGCTAAATAAATGAGAATGAAAGGGCTTGGAGTAGTTTTTCACGAAAACTACTCTAATTGCCCTTTAATACATTTCAGTGAAACTAAATAATGTGAAAAGGGTGTGAAAACACCTTTTTTCACATTATATTAGTAAAAAAAAGATTGATAAATAGAGCCGATAGAGGGCCTGATTCAGCAAGAATTGCAATTGCAACGCCACATGCAGGCAGTTTTACAATTGTGATCCTTGCAATAATGCAAATGCAGCCGGAGGTGTTTGGCACCCTCTACTGCATTGCGATCCCAGGACTGTGACAGAGGTTGCAGGTTGGTCCCGACGGTGGACGGTGCTGGGCGGCCGGCCAGCTGAGAAAGCCTTAGCTTACTCAGACTTGCAAGCTTGCGAGCTCAGCAGACAGTGTACGTTCACTCAGTCCCTGGGCTGACTACTCTCCATGGTAAATGGGGCAGACAAGCCCCATTTCTGCCCCCACACTGCCCCTTAAATGCCTCTGTCTGTCAATCAGGCAGAGGCATTCAAAGGCTTGCATGCGTCTTAGCAGGATCCATTCTGCACACTTGCAAAATGGGTTCTGCACACATGCAAATTCCAGATAATCGGGATTCTGCGGTCAGCAGTGCACATGCGTGACTGCTAAATCAGGCCCAGAGTCACTTTAACAGATTATCTAAATCTAAATAGACAGGTTTATAATTGGAAAATCCACAAAAGAAAAACTATACCCCTCATGTAATTAATAAACTGGGGAGATGCCAAAAGCTCAAACATAATTTGAGAACAGATACTAATTAGTTTATTCCATGCATAGAGAAGAGGGTGGTTCTGTCGCCCATAACAAAATATTGTATCTACGCCCTATCAACACACAATGATACTTAGAGTGTGCACAGCTTCTTCAGAAGGCCCTAGTATTCACAGCAGGGTGAGGCTATGACCCACTAACCAGAGCTGGGTTAAGACTATGGACACTTAACAGGGGATCTCAAATGGCATATCTGTCATGGATGCAGAATGTGCGATGCACACAGGTTCATCTAGGACTAACCACTATGCCTTCTGCATGGTGCATGGTGTGCCAGCTTTCTATGCTTCTTTTGTGGAGTCTAATGCTGGCCATAAGATTTTCTGTCCAACCATCCAACTAGTTGGTTGGTTGGAATGAAAATCTGGTAACGTATGGGAGTAACTGATGATCAGCAATTTGCTCCTAAATGCCATAAAATAGATTAAAATTGTCGTTCAGACAAGTTTGTTAAATGTTTGCTCTAAACAATTTGTTCAAACAACAGTTTTTGTCCATTTTCCTGCGTTTGGGAGCAAATTGCTGATTGTCATTTGCTTTCATACGTTACCAGATTTTCATTCCAACCAACCAACTAGTTGGATGGTTGGACAGAAAATCTTACCGTGTATGGCCAGCATTAGTCTTGTTAGCGATGCTAGATGTTGGCACTGTGCCAGAGTCTTTGCTCTCTTCTGTGGATTAATCAGCTAGGCACAGGAGCTGAACTGGGTGGAGTCTTAGAGGAAGGGGGCAGAGCCTTAAGAGGGGAAGGAGAAGGGAGAAAAAGACAACAGTATATCGAAGGATGTTGTTTCCGGGGAAAGAGGCAGTATTATTATAGACAAAGCACTTCAAGAATACTCATCACTTTTTATAAATATATACAGATTATATTAAAGGTCTACAGAGATCATGGGGATTTACATGGTGGCACCAGGATATGGTATTCCTGCAGTAGAAAAACTGTTTACCCAGCTTTGCCATGGGTAAAAAAATTACATTGCAGGTGTTGCCCATAGCAACCATTAAAATTGTAGCCATAATTTTCTAGATTGTGTCAGTTTTACTAAATCTACCACACGGATTTGTGCTATCATAAATGATGTGTAACTGGTCACATGGTTTTGGGAATGACAAGATGTTTTTAATTCACTAAGCCACTGGCCAACAGATTCCATTCAGTGGAGTTCCTGGGTGTTGATACAGGCGATAATGCCTGGTCGACTGTAGCATTCACCCAGCTAATAGATGTTTCAAGAGCAACAGTTGGATGACCAAGGGGGAGATGTATCATACTTCAGAGTGAGATAAAGTGAAGAGAGATAAAGTACCAACCAATCCGTTATTAAACTGCCATTTAACAGGCTGTGTTTGAAAACTGACAGTAAAAAATTGATTGGTTAGTACCTTATCTCTGTCCCCTTTATCTCTCTCCAAGATTTGATACATCTACACCAAAAAATATAAACAGTAAGGAAATCTTTGGTGTTGGAGACTTTACTGGCTTTAGTGTTTTTTTAATAAAACAGTAGCTCACGTACTAATGGAAGACTATGGGCGTGATGCATGACACATCGCATTCAGAATACAATTCATCCCGCCGCTCTGTATCGTCTGTATGCATAAAGTAATGCGCAAAGAACAGCTCTCTCGGTAAGAGCGGTTCTTTGCGAATGAGGGACTTCTGGGTTTAACATCATTGCAAGTATATTTTACACTTCTATCTGGAACTTATATTACCTGACCAGTCCATTCCAATTACTTTATATACAGATATTAACATGGCCAGAGCACATTCAGCAGATTAGCTGAGTACCGGTACATTTATTTATTTATTTATTTTTTATACTCCTCCCTCCTTAAATATATACATATTATTTTGGAGATCTACAGAGATTATGAGGTTTTTTTTTTGGTGGCCCTAGAATGGGGTATTCCTGCAATAGAAAAACTGTACATGTAAATAATTGTCAACAATTATGGAATGAAAATTGGGCAGTACAAGTCAGAAATCGCCAGTACAGCTTTAATCACTTCAATACTAAGGATGAGTGAGACTCCTCCTCAACATATGTTTCAAATGTGCTAAGGATATCTGCCCACTCATTCTCAGCAATACAGGATACAAAGGAGAGGAACTTACTCACTTGCAAGTCATTTACCACTACTACCAATGGAGGCCAAGGGAAGGGATGGGAAATGGGGTGAGGAAATCAAAACTGATGATCCCCTCTGTCCTGGCAGCTAGAAATGGGGGGGGGGACACACCTTAATTTGAAAGACAATTGTCTTCTCTTATACAAATGTAACCTTTTAGTAGTTATTATCTGGTGATCAACCGACAGAAACACCCTACACTACAAAAATCATTGATAAGTCTATAGATATGTGGTTCTAATGGACAGAACTCCCCCACCCTGGCTTCAATAAACTCAAGGGTTCATTATTTGATACAGTGTAGTTTTCAAAACATGATACTTTGTTGGGCTATTATATTATTACTGCACATTTTATTAAATTCTTGGTGGTGGTTTAAACAGAAAAAAAACTTGCTATTTTGTAAATTTTGATTATAAAAAACATATTTTGACCATTTTACAAAATAATTTGCCAAAATAGGCTCAGCACTGGAGTGAGAGAAGCCTTGTTATTGCAGTAAAAAACATGTATTTCATTGCAATTTTTTGTGAAATTTCACCCAAATAGTCTCTATTATTACTGTTCTGTTCTTGTATTTGCCATTGAGTATAAATAAATGTTTGATTTATTTATTTTTCCTTTATAAATACTGTATATTGCATGATGATACATACACAAAAAGAGCAACAAAAGCTGGCCTGGTTTCACTGAGATCAGGGTTAAGAAAATACTCCCCTTCCAGGTTATTTTTTGGTTATTTTCGTCATCGTGCTGCCGGCACCTGCCTGCTTTTATTACATCATATTAATAATTCTAAGATGAAAAAATATGTGCGTAAAAAGCTCAAAGGGAAACAGAGTGTGAAGGCTACAGCAAGTGATTGGAACGGTTCTGTTCATTCAAAAGGACACTCACATTTTATTGTTGATGTTGATAGCATTATAGTATTGGATAGATTCAGATTATAGCATGCTATGAGCCTAAAGCAATATTCACACTATTGAAACAAATTATCCAAACATCCATTCCTTGAATTACATTCAAGATTTGCAGAGAGAGGAAACCCTGACAGTTTTATTTTGTTCACTGGAAAACGTGCAGATCAATGCTTCCACTGGTTTTCAAATGAGAGTGCTGAAACAGCTTTGATTAGAGATGAGAAAATGTTTGCGCAAATAGAGTTTCATAGCTGAACAGGCTGTTACACCGAGGAGTGAAGTTTCAGCAACACTTAAAGTAAAATTTTGCTTTGCATACTGTGTTTGTGAATTTCTATTAAACAGAATTTATAGTCCATGAATAAAACTGTGACGTGTTGGTTAATTAATTCTACTATGTCAGGGGGTCACAAACATGCGGCCCGCCAATCTAATTTATGCCGCCCGGCAACCAAGACACACCCCTACATACCACAGAGGAGTCGCTCATATACAACCTATAGTTACAACACAGAAGTGGTCAGCAGTGGAATGCACCAGTGTTGTGTGTGTGCTCCACATCGGCCATCATGGAAATAGGAAGCAAGTTAGTCTGTGGGCTCTTTTTTCCTATTCTGCAGGCAAGTCATCTGAGCGGAGGCTGACTGAAGAATAGAACCACACTTCACTTCAGGGAAAGGTGGTTACGTATACAATACTATACAATTGTCTGATTCACTGCTGAATGCAATGTTTGCAAGTACTACACTGTTGCATTGATGTAATATTGATTTATTTTATCATTTCTATAAAATAATATTCCATTGATAATCCTTCAATCAGTTTTTTTCTGCTGTAGTGTAGATTATTTTTCTTTCTACCTATAGAATCCACATTAAGGGCTTGATTCAAATATGGACGCTATTTCTATGTTCATGCAGTTGAGCGATTATCGATGGAGTGCTCATGTATCTCAGCCGCAATGCGCACGCGCAGCGATTGAATTGCGGTCAAATGCAACTACGGTTGTAGTGGGGATTTACTCTGAAGTGATCGACAGACAGGCTGTTATGTGGGAGGTAAGGAGTGGTAGAAAAAACGGTGGGATGGCGTAACCATTTTCGGGGCATGTATCTGCCTATGTCTGCAATCCCATTCGCAGAAAATATAGTGCCAGCGTCTCAGTTCACTCGCCAATTCTGCGCAACCATACTTTTATTCAGGTGGTCGATTATCGAAGCATCTGTGACCGCCACTGCATATTTGCATGCAGTTGCTTGGAACTGCAAGGCCGCCAGTGGGCATCTCTATACATTTCTAGGGGACTGTAGCATTAGCATATTCTTGCAGGGCATCTGTGTACAAAATTACAGTTGCTAATACATTAGTGTATACATCTAAATCAGGCCCTAGGTGCCTGGAATCTATGGGTTACCCCATGCATTAAGCCTCAGGGGGTACATTTAACTCAGATTTTTCCTTGCAGCTCCTGAGACTTCGAGGAAAAATCTGCGTTAAGTGCATCCTCTGAGGCTTAACGAGGGGGTATCGGCACTCAATTCAATAGCTCAGGGCAGATCAATGAGCCATGGGTAAATCTCATGGCTAATTAAATCTGCTCCCTTAGTTCATTTTTTTACTCCTTTGTTTAACTTTAAAAGTAATGTGGCCCTCAGGTAAATGTAGTTGTTCTTATGTGGCCCTTATGGCTTCTTGAATTTTAGACCCCAGTACTATGAAGTTTGTTTGGTATATGACCCGGTCTAATTCAGTTGGTTAAATGTGCAGAATGTGACTGCCAAATGAGAAACAAAGTGAAGTTATGTGTCCTTCACTCTAGCAATGAAGGAGTTACAGCAAAGCCACATACAGTACATATTGCAGTTTATACAATTCCTGTGAGATGTTTTCTAGAATGAAAAAATGCTGCCTGTTCAGAGAAATGGAATATTTCTATAAATATTCAATAAACCATATGGGGATTAGCTAATCTGCACAGGCAACGATACACATTCAATAATGTGAGTTGCCATATGATTTGTCCGGTCAAGGTGAAATAAAATATCATCCATGAATCACAATAGAACATAAAAATAGCACAATGATTTTTTTTTTTTTTGGCATGAAACATTTTTAAATGACGCACCTTCCAGTTCTGGAGTATGCTTTTCTTCAGTGGCACACCCAAAAATGACTGGGTCCATGGTAACATTTTGAAGGGAAATACTGCAATGTGTCACTATATGCCTCAGCTTTTTATATGTGACACTATATATGCCTAGGCATTGTATGCTTGTCACTAGACAGGCAGTATTGCTACCTTAGTATATCCGAAGAAGGTCCCCATTTACTAGAGCTCTTGTTAGGTATGACAGTGTAGATAGGACAGGTATCACTTGCTGATATTTAATTTAATGATTAATTGCACTTGCAATAGCGAGGAAAGGTATGGATTATAGCAGCACAGGAGGATATCATTTTGCATACAACAAATATGACAGGAGGTATAGTGGAAGCATAATCAAATACTATGGGTCTGGTACACTTGCGGGCAATAGCAGTACAAAGCATTAAACAAAACATAATTTAATACTGAACAAGGAACTGCTAAACCTATATATAACAATAGTGGTACAAGGGGTTAAGCGGGAGCATAGCCTGAGAGGGATCTGAAGGTATAGTGCACTGGCAGGCAATGTAGGAACAATACTAGTGATAGCGGGAGAAAGTAGTTAGGAATACAATACCTAAGTCAATACACAGAGTCAAAGATTTGACATGCACTGCTATCAGGAAAAAAGCTAGACTGGACAATCACCTAGCAAGGTTTGATACATACGGACATCTTTTATACCCCATCATGGACAGGAATAAAGGCTATAAATGACTGCCGGCACTGCCGAGTATTTGCAGGTTGATCCAGGGGATGCCAGGAAATGGTACAGGTAAATTTATCCCTTACCATGCAGGCAAGATGCTAGTATACTACTGTCTGAAAGTAAATAGTATAAATAAGAAATGAGCTGCATAATAGTAGAGTCTGGACCATACTTCCTGTTAAAGTCAAATAAATAAATTGGATGAAGTAAAACATATTCATCCATTTCTGTATGCACCATATCATGTTTTATTATTGTTTTTCATACATCTAAGAGGTTACACACTTATTATGTGTAAAATAACAATAAATAATAAGAAATAATATCTTGTTATGTATAAAGTTTAGATAGTGATAAGAATACTCAAATACTGTTTATTGTATGTATGTGTATATCTTCAATTAGAAACTCATATCATACACACATTCCAACTTGAGTCAGTGTTTACACGCTTTAATAAAAAAATCTGTAAAGTCAATCAGATGGCAACAACCCAGGAATAAGTGCACATAGATTACCACCAATGGAAATAGAATCAACTCTGATCTATAGAACATTGAGCTATTGAGATATCTTTACTTGTGACCAATAGTGTGAAGACTTGTGTACTGTATACAACCTGTAGCTTGTGTGAAACTCTTGGTCCTTATCTGTATAAATTAGGGGTGAGCGGGTTCGGATTTCTGAAATCCGAACCCCCCCGAGCCCCCCCGATCCGAGGCCGATCCGAGTCAGGCTCGACCTTTCCCGCCTGACTCAGATCTGAAATCGAGGCAAAACGTCATCATCCCACCTTCCGGGTCTCGCGGATTTTGGATTCTATATAAGGTACCCGCGTCAGCGACATTTTCTCACTCGGCTGTGGACAGTGAAGAAGGATGGTGGGAGTTAGGGCTGGCTGGGCTGTGTAGTGTAGTGTAGTGCAGTGTAGTGTTGTGCTGCGCTGTGCTACTGTTGTCCATAGGGGCTGTGTCCACTCCTCCAAAGTCCATAGGGGCTAGCTGTGTTGTGCTGTGCTGCTGTTGTCCATAGGGGCTGTGTCCACTCCTCCAGTCCATAGGGGCTGGCTGTGTTGTGCTGTGCTTCTGTTGTCCATAGGGGCTGTGTCTACTCCTCCAAAGTCCATAGGGGCTGGTTGTGTTGTGCTGTGCTGCTGTTATCCATAGGGGCTGTGTCCACTCCTCCAAAGTCCATAGGGGCTGGCTGTACTGTGTTGTGCAGTCAGTCATCCATAGGGGCTGTGTCCACTCCAAAGTTCTGTGCAGTGTCCCAGTCCTAAAGGGGTGCTGTAGTGTTGTCCAGGGGATGCTCTGTCCATCAGGGGTTCTTCCCCCAAGTGCAAAAAAATAAATATTTTTTCTGTGTTTGTGAATTGTGTGCGCAGTAGCCGCACGTGCATCAACAAAGTAGTGCCAAGCGTGCGCCTGTGTCATAAGTAAATGGCCGGCTGGCTTGACCGTTAAAGGGTGCTGTAACCCCCAAAGTGCACTCCAAACCAAATAAAAAAATATTTTCTGTGTTTGTGAATTGTGTGCACTGTGACTGCACGTGAATCAACAAAGGAGCAGCGCCAAGCGTGCGCCTGTGTCCCATAAGTAAAGGGCCGGCTAGCTTGTCCGTTAAAGGGTGCTGTAACCCCCAAAGTGCACTCCAAAAAAAATAAAAAAATATATTTTTTTGTGTTTGTGAATTGTGTGCGCAGTAGCCGCACATGCATCAACAAAGTAGCGCCAAGCGTGCGCCTGTGTCATAAGTAAAGGGCTGGCTGGCTTGACCGTTAAAGGGTGCTGTAACCCCCGAAGTGCACTCCAATCCAAATAAAAAAATATTTTCTGTGTTTGTGAATCGTGTGCACTGTGGCTGCACGTGCATCAACAAAGGAGCAGCGCCAAGGGTGCGCCTGTGCCCCATAAGTAAAGGGCCGGCTGGCTTGTCCGTTAAATGGTGGTGTAACCTTCAAAGTGCGCTCCACAAACAATAAAAAATTCTCCTTTTTTTTCTGTCTTTGTAATTTGTGTGGGCTGTAGCTGCACCTGCATCCTCAAAGCAGCAGCGACAAGCGTGCATCTGTCTGTTAAAGGGTGGTGTAACCCCCAAAGTGCGCTCCACAAAGAATAAAAAATTCTTCTTTTTTTTTCTGTCTTTGTGAATTGTTTAGGCTGTAGCCGCACCTGCATCCTCAAAGCAGCAACGACAAGCATATGTCTGTCTGTTAAAGGGTGGTGTAACCGTCAAAGTGCGCTCCACAAACAATAAAAAATTCTTCTTTTTTTTTCTGTCTTTGTGAATTGTGTGGGCTGTAGCCACACCTGCATTCTCAAAGCAGCAGCGACAAGCTGTCTGTTAAAGGATTACATCGGTGACAGCATCCAAGTAGGCATGTCAGACAGTCCGTACCTGTACTGGCAGGAAAAAGAGGCAATTTGGAGGCCCCTGTACAAACTGGCTCTATTTTACCTGAGTTGCCCACCCTCCTCCCCCTCCAGTGTGTACTCCGAAAGAGTGTTTAGTGCAGCCAGGAACCTTGTCAGCGAAAGGCGTAGGAGGTTGCTTCCACAAAATGTGGAGAAGATGAAGTTCAAAAAAATGAATTATCAACTCTTCCAGGGAGACCAGCCTCCAGAACGTACAGAGGGACCTGTGGTGGTGGATTCCAGCGAATTAATACTCTGTGAGGATGAGGATGTACACAACACTGAAGAGGGTGAGGAATCGGTGGATGAGGAGGATGAGGACGACATCTTGCCTCCGTAGAGCCATTTTGTGCAGGGACAGATTAATTGCCAGCTTGTTTTGTGGGGGCCCAAATGAAACAATCATTTCAGCCACAGTTGTGTGGCAGACCCTGGCGCTGAAATGATTGGTTTGTTAAAGTGTGCATGTCCTGTTTATACAACATAAGGGTGGGTGGGAGGGCCCAAGGACAATTCCATCTTGCACCTCTTTTCTTTCTTTGCATTATGTACTGTTTGGGGCCTAATTTTTCAAACTGCCATCCTGTCTGCCACTGCAGTGTCACTCCTAGATGGGCCATGTGTTTGTGCCGCCCACTCGTGTCGCTTAGCATAGTCATCCAGCTACCTCGGTGCAACCTTTTGGACATAAAAACACTATTGTGATGTGTGAGGTGTTCAGAATAGACTGGAAATGAGTGGAAATTAAGGTTTTTGAGGTTAATAATAGCATA
The DNA here is from genome assembly GCA_031769625.1 of Taudactylus pleione. Taxonomy (NCBI): domain Eukaryota; kingdom Metazoa; phylum Chordata; class Amphibia; order Anura; family Myobatrachidae; genus Taudactylus; species Taudactylus pleione. Next base: position 7,616,354 of record JAUIMM010000555.1, on the reverse strand, counting down.
GGAGCAGAAAACCCCACAAATTCTGTGATTTTAGCTGTTTTTATGCTTTTTTTAAAAAAAATACAGATCCAAAACACAAAACCCAGAACCCAAAACATGGAAGGGTGGTTTTGGCAAAACCAATCCAGATCCAAAACACGAAGAAAGATCCAGATCCAAAACCAAAACACAAAACACGAAAAGTGGCCGGTGCACACCCCTAGTATAAATTAACCAGCATTGACTTTGGATCTCAGGGCCTGATTCAGACCCATTCGCTAAGCTGCGATCGCATGCTATGGGCGATTATCGCATGTTTGCGCATGCGTATACAGCAAAGTACATATGCACAACCCAGTCACTGTGTCCAGGAATCGTGCGCTCGTAGTACACAGACAAGACACTATTTTGAGTGACAGCACCGTTTGCGGGTGGTAATAGGGGAAGGTGCTTGTGAACGTGGGGAGTGGTGCTGTGAACGCAGGCTTATCTGGCTGTCAAAACTGAGTTTTAAGGGTGTGAATAATTAGCAAAGTAGAGTTATTGTAGACGTCATTTGGTTGTATTTCAGCCTGCAGTGATCGCAGTGCTTGTCTACCTCAAGCGCTGCGTGCTGCTCAGATGGCTCTCGATGGTTCCGATTGTTCATACACTTCCTGAAGATGACGTGTGTTAAGAGAGAAAAGTGGGCATCTTTATAACGGCGTGCGTTCACTCTGCTGTCGCTCTCTAAGACATAGAGGGCGTCCTTACACCAGACAATGTGATTGCAGAATTTGCATACCTGGCCCTTTTGAGTTGCGAGCGCAGCTTAGCGTCCAGGTCTGAATGAGCTCCTCAGTGCGTTCTTACTGAAACCTGATGCTGAACACTTAGCCGCACATTACATAAGTGTAGCGGCAGTGGTTGTACTTTTGTATTTCTTTGGACAACAAACCTTTGGGACTTTGGAAACGTGCGCAAGCTGACAACACAATTATTTACCTTTAATATTTCTAACAACACTCTGTGCTTTGTAGGTTTGGCAGCAGATGTCTTAGCTTGTTATGCATTATGCTTGTCAGCAGATATGTATAAAGTAACTGTAAATAATAAAGTTGCTGAAATCATCCCTTAGAATCTGACATCACTTTAGTAGTCATTGAGAAAATGTGTGTATTATGAGGAATAATGCACTCTCCGCTATACATTATTATGTATGTTAGATGTCACCTTGGTCTTCTGTGACCTGTATAAACACACTTGGCCTACAGGCTCATGCTTTTACGTATATGGTCACAGCCTCCTGCATGTTACAAAGAACAGTATATTCACAACCCAATAGTGCTCAGCATGGTAGGACTGGCCATTTGGCATTTCTGCCAAATGACAAAAGAGCTGATGGGCTGGTATGGCTGTGTGTGAATGACTGGTTGAGGAGCTCTGCCTCTTGGCACTCTGGGCCTGATTCAGACCCGCACGCGAGCGCTGAGCGCTCGCAAGCGGGTCCATAGTTGGCCAAGTGCGCATGCACACGAGGGAGCCGGCCTGTCATGCGCATGCACGAGACCCGAATAACGACGGCCAAGCCGTTGCTAGGGGTCTCGCACCAAAGGGGGCATGCTGTCGATGGTGATTGACCGCACGCCCCCTTTGGTGGGCATCCCGGGAGTGTGGCTGCCCAGACGGAGGCGTTCCCATGGGAACGCCTACCATCTGGGGCCGGCCCCACTGACATCACTAGTGATGTCAGTGGGAGGGCTTTTGGCTCCGATAGAGCCAAAAGCACTCCAGGGTTTGCGGCAACGAGACCCTACCACAAGGGTCTCGTCGCAAGCCCAATGGTCGCGATGGTCTTGACCATCGCGAATATCATTTTGGCCACTCGCTATAGCTGTGGGTGGTCACCCACAGCTATGCGAGCGGCCAGGAGGCCGCTCTTAAATTCAGAGGGACGGCCCTGATTCAGAGCAAGCGCTCTGTCAGAGCGTCCGGCTCTGAATCAGGGCCTCTGCTCGTTAGGCATGCTTAGACTTGAGGTATGGCAACACCCCCTTCCCCAGACTATCCCTGATGCACAAGATTTGTGACTTTAATTTCAATTTGGGACCAGAAATAAATGCTGTTGGCGAATACATTATTGTAATAAATGCACTTAGCTTCTATGTAAACCTCTACAATGAGCAGCCCCTTTTCTCATACAGCAGGTATTGCTCACCAATACTCAGTGGCATCACTCCTTGGATGCGGACCACACCAGGTGGAACCATCCAAGGGGGTGACACCAATATGACGGAAGCTGGGAGCAGATGCTGTATTGTGACGTTATCGTCTCCTGGTTACCAAGGAAGCGGCGGCAGTGTGGGAAGAATCTCTGGGTTGCAGCCCAGCATTATCTGTAGTGATCCAAACAGGGGGGGGGGTGTTGTGCTAGGCCATTCCCACTTTGCACTAGTTGTCACCAAGCATAGTGACGTCACTGCCGATTCTCTGTTACCCCCAGGTCTTATGTGTGAGGTACTGTAGTACAAATTTATAGGACGTGTATCCAGGCAAAGAATATTGGAGAGAAGAACCACAGCAAAAATCCTATAAGCCTGAATAACAAGATAACTGAAAATCTAATACTCTGGATACCTAGTCAAAATGAACAGTCTCAATCACAACCAAAGAAAGGGCAAAATCAGACCAGCAGAACACTATAACCAACAATGAATGTGTATCATTTATGATCACTAAAAGCCACCTGTAACAAGTCCTCAGCAATCCGGATTAATTACTATTGCCACATAACATAATTGTGTAGAAACAGCAAGGTGAATAGCACATAAAACCCTATTTGGTCTTAGGAGTAGAGGAAATGTTTAGATTGCTGTTTTTGTTACTGACCATGGCACTATTTACGACAATTTGTATCCTCCTAACTACCCTTGTCTATAATTAACCACTTAACTGACAAATTCTTTTTCCAAGAACTGCACCGAAATTGTCGTTTTTTATTATGATTGAAGTAGGTCAAGAACAGCTTTTTTAAACTTATACAACACGATTTTGTAAAAAAATATATATTTTTTTCTAAACACTGTATACTATAAAAATGGCAATTTTGATGGTATTTAGTAGTGATGGCCATTGATAGAAACATCGATTGTGACCACAGCTGCTGATGTTTCCTTATATATACAGTATATACACAAACACATATATACAGTATATATATATATATATATATATACACATAGCATGTAGATGGGCACTCCGGGTAATTGCTTTATATGCAGTGGCGTCCTATGTAGAGTATTTACCAAGCAGGTCTTCGCAGAAAAGAAGAGGGCGGCACTCAACCAGACTTGTATTAGAAATTCAAGTGCACTTGAATTTCTAATACAAGTCCAGTTGAGTGCCGCCTCCTTCTGTTCTGGGAAGAACTGCTTGGTATATATACACATATGAAAAGTATCGCGCGCGTTCCCGCTATTCCCTGTATTCAATTCCAAAGTAGGCGAAATTGGGAACAGGCGAGACTTGGATCGGCGAAAAAATATGGGAATTTTCGGGAAATAATTGTAAGACCCCCCTAAAGATGTCCAGACCTCGGGAATCACTATACCCCCGTTTTTGCCTGCAGAAGAAAGTCGGCTTTTTAAATAGCTGCGGCAGGTGTTTTTTTCTCGACATTGAAGAAGTGATGCAGAAGAGCACTTAGGTGTTTTTTGTTTTTTTTTAAAAGTGGTCCCATCAAACTTGGGGTACATGAAAATGGGGGTAAGCATATTTTTAAGTCCCTAAAGGTAATTTTACAAATTCTGCAAAAATACACCGGCCGCTACTCTGCACAATGAAAAAAACACCTGCCACATACTTGGGGACCCCACCAGAATTAATTTCGTTAGTTTGGCATTTTGTTTCACTATTTTTTTTTTTCACCCCAAACTTTAGAAAAGATTTTTTGGGGTGTCACTATTTTTTTTTTAAATTTTTTGTGCACATTTCATTTTAAGGGGGCATTTCCAAGGGTGCAGGCTAAAAATAGCCTGCACCCCTAAACCCCAATTCTGCACTTTTTTTTGGCAGCTAAAGGCAGGCGAAAAATTATCCCCGTTTTTTAACATTGATATTTCGCACAGGTGAAAAGTCAATGTAATTGAATACGGGGATATTTGAAAATGGTCGAAAATAACGTCATCGTCGATAAATTATCGCGGATTCCGACATTTCGCCTCAAATTTAATATGGCTCTATATGTGTATAGATATACTGTACATATATAGAGATATACACACATATATATATATATATATATTGAGGAAGGGTATACTGTGGGGGTGGAGCTTGCAGGGGGTGTGGGTGCCGCCGGGCTTGCAGGGCAGGGTGCGGTAGCATATGACGTTACCAACAGTGCTATGCTATTCTTCATTTTCCCGGCGGCTGCTCTGACCTCTGCAGCCGCCGGGTGTGGATTCCGCCGGACCCCACTTGCAGGGCAAGGGGGGGTAGAGGATGACAGCGCTGTGCTGTTCTTTATTTTCCCGGCGGCTGCAGAGGTCAGAGCAGCCGCCGGGAAATACATACCAGCACAGCGCTGTCGGGCACTTGCAGGACTGGGGGGGAGAAAGAAGATAACTTAGCGCCTCCGGTATGTATTCTCCTTGCGGCTGCTCTGACATCTGCAGCCACCGGGAGTGGGTTCCGCCAGGCCCCCGCATGCAGGGCATGGGGAGGTAGTAGATTGCAGCGCCGACAGCGCTGTGCTGTTCTTTATTTCACGGCAGCTGCAGAGGTCAGAGCAGCTGCCGGGAAAATACATACCAGCACAGCGCAGGAGTTCAAAGATGACAGTGCCAAAGGCCCAGTGCTGGTATGCTTTTTCCCGGCAGCTGCTGTGACCTCTGCAGCCGCCAGGGTGTCCCGCCGGACTGCCGCTTGCAGAGGCGCGGGGGGGAGATGACAGCGCCAACAGCGCGCTGTTGATTGCTATATTCCTGCCGGCTGCTCTTTCCTCTCTGCAGCCGCTGGGTGAGGGAGGTGCGGACGCCAGGCACACGGAAGAGTGCGGAGGGACCAGGAGGTCCGCCTGAGATTGGCGGCTCCTAGAAGATCATCTTCCAGCAGCCGCCTACTGAGCTTTTATGACTGGTCGTATCAGATACGACCATGTCAGGGAAAGCCCAGTCTGGTATGGTCGTATCTGATACGACTGTGCCAGGCAAGTGGTTAAGTGTAATCTAAGATCACAGGCTTCGTGTCATCAACTAATTTAGTAGTTTTTCAGTTTGTTCGGGTGCATTCCTACAAGAGAAATGGATGGGTCCCCGTGTTTTGGTTTTGCCAAAACCACCCTCAATTGTTTTAGATTTGGTTTTGCCAAAACCATCCTCAAGTATTTTAGTTCGGATGCTGGTTTGTTTTTCATCAAAAAATGATAAAAACAGCTAAAATCTTGTAACTTGGACCTGTTTTTATTCCTGTACTATAATATTAACAACAACAATAACATTAATTTTCCAGTCATTTCCAGTGAATTATGACCATTATGACAAATCATGAGGCAGGGACTTAAATGCAATCCAAAAAACCCAAGATCTGGTTTTCAAATCCAAGTTCCAAATTTCAAGAAGACCTGAGTCAGGACTGAGTGAGAAACAGCCGTAATGGTGAACCAGGACAAACCATGTTACAATGCAAGGGGTGCAAATATATACATTTTATTTTGCATGTATACTGGCTGCTTTTGCATGTAGCCCACAAATACTGCACAGCTTTATTTTTACACTGCAATTTAGATCTTAGTTTGGACACACCCCTCCCAAATGTACATTTCTCTGCACATTTTACATCCGCCCCACCTGTAGTGCAGCATGGTTTCACCAAGATGATCAGTTACTTGCTGTTTCTCACTCTATTACCAAAGGTGAATCAGGCCCTCTGTTACCCTCGGAACCCCAAAGAACTTAAAAACCTAAACATTCATCTAATTTTGCTAGTACAATAGCTGCTGTTTCTGGTGTGGGGCAAACTTAATATTTACCCTGCATCAGACACCCACATATTCTATAGTGTTAAAAGTGGAAAAGTGGCAATTTATGAAGCCTAAAGTGTTTTCATATTATGTTAGCATGCTACATATTTACCTACTTGCTAGGGGGTCATCCCCTTATGTACTTCTTCATTTGAACATGTTGCATGTGAAAATTAAATCTCATGTTGATTTCGGATTTGAGTGACCGATCTCTCTGGCACTTACTATCAAGTCTATTCCAAAGTCTCTTAAATCATGATATGCTTCCAGTTGCGAGCTTCACTGTAAACTATATATATATCATAATCCTCATTAAAATATCAACGTTTCTGGGCTGCTGCGGACCCCATCATCAGGACGGAGGAGATGTACAGGACAAGCCCGGTGTTAAAAATATTACTTACTTATATTTCACACCGGGCTTGTCCTGTACATCGCCTCCGTCCTGATGGCGGGGTCCGCAGCGGCCCAGAAACGTTGATATTTTAATGAGGATTATGATGTATTGTTTCTGATACACTACATATAAAGTATTTTTTTCACTGGATATTAGTACTGGAGTGCCTTGCTTTTTACCGGAATACTAGTAATACAATTCTGCATTACATACAGCAAGGGCAAACAGGCAGTTGCAGCCAAATTTGAGAGTGCCAAATTTTTTCCAAAGTGTGTGTATTTATATATATATATAATATATAGCCCCCCCCGATCCGAGGCCAATCCGAGTCAGGCTCGACTTTTCCCGCCTGACTCTGATCTGAAATCGAGGCAAAACGTCATCATCCCGCCTTCCGGGTCTCGCGGGTTTTGGACTCTATATAAGGTACCCGCGTCGGCGCCATTTTCTCACTCGGCTGTGGAAAGCCAAGAGGGAGGGTGGGAGTTAGGGCTGGCTGGGCTGGGCTGTGTAGTGTAGTGTTGTGCTGTGCTGTGTTGTGCTGTGCTGCTGTTGTCCATAGGGGCTGTGTCCACTCCAAAGTCTTGTGCAGTGTCCCAGTCCTAAAGGGGTGCTGTAGTCTTGTCCAGGGGGTGCTCTGTCCATCAGGGGTGCTCCCCCCAAGTGCAAAAAAATAAATATTTTTTCTGTGTTTGTGAATTGTGTGCGCAGTAGCCGCACGTGCATCAACAAAGTAGCGCCAAGCGTGCGCCTGTGTCATAAGTAAAGGGCCGGCTGGCTTGACCGTTAAAAGGTGCTGTAACCCCCAAAGTGCACTAAACAAAATAAAAAATTATTTCTGTGTTTGTGAATTGTGTGCGCAGTAGCCGCACGTGCATCAACAAAGTAGCGCCAAGCGTGCGCCTGTGTCATAAGTAAAGGGCCAGCTGGCTTGACCATTAAAGGGTGCTGTAACCCCCAAAGTGCACTCCAAACCAAATAAAAAATTATTTTCTGTGTTTGTGAATTGTGTGCACTGTGGCTGCACGTGTATCAACAAAGGAGAAGCGCCAAGCGTGCGCCTGTGTCCCATAAGTCTGTTAAAGGGTGGTGTAACCCCCAAAGTGCACTCCACAAAAAATAAATTCTTTTTTTTCTGTATTTGTGTGTGAAATGTATGCGCAGTAGCCGCACGTGCATCAACACAGCAGCAGCACCAAGCGTGCGCCTGAGTCATAAGTCAAGGGCCGGTTTGGACATCTGGTCCGGACTGAAGGACGTGCCAACAATTTCTGACATTTTTACTGTCACTGCATATGAAACTGTCACCACTGACAGAATGGTGGAGGAATTATTTTCTGTGTTTGTGAATTGTGTGCACTGTGGCTGCACGTGCATCAACAAAGGAGCAGCGCCAAGCGTGCGCCTGTGTCATAAGTAAAGGGCCATCTGGCTTGTCTATTAAAGGGTGGTGTAACCCCCAAAGTGCGCTACAACCAAAATAAAATAATCTTCTTTTTTTCTGTGTTTGTATGTGAAATGTATACGCAGTAGCCGCACCTGCATCCTCAAAGCAACAGCGACAAGCGTGCATCTGTCTGTTAAAGGGTGGTGTAACCCCCAAAGTGTGCTCCACAAAAAATAAAAAATTATTTTTTTCTGTCTTTGTGAATTGTGTGGGCTGTAGCCACACCTGCATCCTCAAAGCAGCAGCGACAAGCGTGCATCTGTCTGTTAAAGGATTAAATCGGTGACAGCATCCAAGTAGGCATGTCAGACAGTCCGTACCTGTACTGTCAGGAAAAAGAGGCAATTTGGAGGCCCCTGTACAAACTGGCTCTATTTTACCTGAGTTGCCCCCCCTCCAGTGTGTACTCCGAAAGAGGCCGGTGCACACCCCTAGAATATATATATATATATATATATATATATATATATATATATGCTTGAATTTCCAACCGATGGAAGAAGGCACTAGCCACTTGAATAATAAAAATAATTTTTATTCATAGTCAATTTTCACACTTGTTGGGATGCATCTGTATTCTGGTCAACGTTTCGGTCCCTAACAAGACCTTTATCAAGACCTCATCCAAAAGATCATACATACACATGGTAAAAAAAAACTCTGTGAAAGAAAAGAAAAAGAAACATATTGACATGTCTGACAGGCTCCCCAGGAGTAATTTAAACTTGTGTAACCAAGCATAGTATATATAGCTTGCTAGGATCTATGTGCAAATATACCTGCATACAGAGAATTGTGTATACAATGTCTGTATACAGACATAGAAAATGAAACAAGTGCAGACACATTTTTTTATTATTAATTTAAAAGTGGGAATATAAACCCATAAACCTGTGGTCACTCATGACTATAGGGACAACCAGCATGCGTGGGGACTAATGTTTGAAGTGAAATGAGATGAGAAATACCCCAAAGTGCACAAGTACCGGATACCTAACACCTATATTAAAAAAGTAGGAAAGTACCTCATAAGTCAATGACATGATAGTAAAGCCGTAATATGAGGCAAGACTTATTGAAGATATAATGCCTGCAAAACATGAGGAAATCATGACCTATCTTGTCAGCATAATTCACCGCACATATCCACGGGAATACTCTTACCTCATGCATCAGGACTGTTCAATGGGTAATGGAGTGCATCCGTGTAGTGTGCTGAGAATGAATCGGTAAGCCGCTTAGAGCTGGCGTCCCGATCCTGCCTGAAAAAGCCGCGAGACCGGAAGTGCGCGGTCATGTAGTGACGCACTTCCGCGTGTCAGCCTGACCCGCATGCTGTCGGAGGTAACCTAGGTGAGCTGATACAGTGGCTCAAAAGGGCCATGCTTATCACTGATACATCACAGCCAGGGGCAGAACCATGGGAGACAATGGAGGCGCCTGCCGCCGGGCTCCAGCTCTGAAGGGGCACCTCCTCCATTGTCCACAACATATTCACCCCACTTAGGGCTGTAACTATATACCCGGAGTGTACTGTCACGGCCTCCCAATACATGACACCCCTTCCCGGAGAAGCTACTATACACTAGCGGAGAGCTCCATGTCAGACCATCAGCAGCTGCTTTGTCTATCTATAGCCTGTCTGCATGCGCATTGCTATATTACAGTGTCAGTGGCTGTGACGAGGGGGAGCACCAAATTATAACTTGCCTTCGGGCGTCTGGGATGAACTTACGCCACTGATCACAGCACTGTCATGACAGAAGAGCTTATTCAAATGACCGGAAATTATGGGATGTCTCAATGCGGGAGCCTGATAGCGCCGTGTCAGTATGACTGTACAGAACCTTCATGAGACAATAACTACATATATACACTTATGACAGACATATATAAAAAAAAACTTATGACAGACATATATAAATGATTATATATAATTCATTTTAGTACCAAATAATTTGATACCACAGTGCTATTTAAATATATGGCTTAACACACATATTAAAATCCATCGCTAAACAGACCCATATATATTTTTCAAATATTGTATGCAATTTATGACAAGCCATTAGATAAACATATAAATGGCACAAGTGTACACACAGTATATTATTATCTGAATATTATTATTTATGTGCACTAGACTGTAATGGTGCATCTATTACAACATACCAGCTCAGGACGAGAGTATGATTTTCAAACCAAACATCCGGGCTAATTGCATATGAGCAATTAAAGAAATACATTCAATGGGTTGCATTCATTTAAACCTCTGGGCATAACTGTGTCCAGCTCATAAAGCCAAAAGCTCTCACGTCTTTTCAATGTGACCAGCCTATCCCTACCCTGTTTAGGTGGTATCCAATCAATAAGTTTGCATCTTAATGAAGCTGCTTGATGTCCCTTTTCTATAAAATGCCTGGCCACTGGCTTATCGCTAGAGCCAGTTAAAAGAGCTGCTTGAATAGATGCTCTGTGGTTCGCCATACGATCTCTAAACCTCCTAGCAGTCAGTCCTACATAATATAGACCGCACGGACATATTAGGATGTATATTAAATAATCTAGAGCACAATGTAGTCTGTATTTGATTTTGATTTTTCGACCGGAGTGCGGATGCGGGAATGTGGGTCCCACAACCATGGAGGCACAGGTTACACAATTGCCACATGAGTAGCTCCCAGGTCTTTTCAACATGATGTCTGATATCTCACTTTGTTTACCGGGATATACGGTGGGTCGCATTAGCAACTGTCTCAAATTCGGTCCTCTTTTATATGCCATCATGGGAGGTGACATTTTTTGAAAAGGTAACATTTGATTACTTGTGACAATAGGCCAATACTTCTTCAAAGATTTCTGTGTTGTCTTAGCATTTCCATCAAAGGTAGTAATGTATATAAGGCGAGAGTCTCTTTTGGAAGTACTCTTGGTTGCACTAGATTCCACAGAAGCAATAGATCTTGCTTTCTCCAAGCATCGTGTTAAAGTGGACTGTTGGTAACCCCGCTCGAGGAACCTTCCTGTCATTTCATGTAGTTGAGTCTCTCTGCTGGCTTCCGTGGAATTGATACATATAGCCCGTAAATACTGCGACAGCGGTAAATTATCTTTTAACGCTGTCAGATGATGGCTGGTTGGCAGCAATGCCAGATTCCAATCTGTTGGTTTTCTAAAAACAGTGGTATCCAGTTTCCCATCAGAATATTTAATGGAGACATCCAAGACGTTAATGTTATTAGAATTGATTTCATATGTGAATTTAATAGAATTGTCCAATGAATTTAAATTGGTCACCATCAATTCAAAAGCTTCAATAGACCCGCTCCAAATTAGGAAAATATCATCAATAAATCGACAATAGAATTTGATCAAGCTGCCATAGATTGAGAGGATGTGTTCCCTCTCATATTTAGCCATGAATAAATTGGCATATGACGGAGCCAAGTTGGAACCCATCGCTGTACCTGATACTTGCATATACTATCGGTCTTTATATTGGAAATGGTTTTTATATAGTACCAAAGTGGTAAGCTCGATCAAAAATTCTGTGGGAAAATCTTTCGATAGTCTGGTCATCAATGCTTCCTTTAATGCCTCTAGCCCTTTATCATGTGGGATCACAGTGTAGAGAGACTTAACATCTAGAGTGGCTAATAAGATATTATCTAGGGCTCCAATATCCCTGATACACTCCAAGAAGTGACCCGTATCACGTAGATAAGAAGGATTACCACAAACCAGTGGTTGTAATTCAATGTCCACAAAAATAGTGAGAGGTTGCAAAACTGACCCTTGGGCTGATATTATCGGTCTCCCATGAGGTCTCACTAAAGTCTTGTGGATTTTAGGTAATGTGTAGATGATTGGGCACTGTGGCTTATCCACTGTCAGGAACCTTAGTTCATCATCATCAATCCACATCTGTGAGTGGCCATATTGTAAAACTGTATCAACTTGATGTTTGATATCTTCCACCAGCCTAGCAGTCAAAGTAGTGTATACATTTGGATCGTATAACTGTGACATCAACTCGGCATCATAGTCCTCCCAGTTCTGCACAAACACTGCTCCCCCCTTGTCGGCCGATCGAATAACAAGGTGAGTATTCTCCCTAAGGGCCTGCAAGGCTGTTTTTTCTTTAGTGGTTAAATTATTGTATACTTTAGGAGCACTCTGGAGGCAATATTATTATTAACAAGCCTCAAGTATGTTTTCAAACTGGCATTGTGTGATGGGGGATCAAAAGTAGATGCTCCTTTAAATTTCTTGACTGGCACAGAAGTGTTTATATCTGTGAAGAATTCTTTTAACCTCATTGATCTACCAAATTTATACATATCTATAGCTGTTTTGAAGCCACTATGCCTGTATGTAGGTACAAATGTTAAACCTTTAGCTAATAACATTAATTGCACTTCATCAAGTGGTGTGTCAGATAAATTGAATACTGTACTTAAATCCGCCGGCCCCTTCTTCGTCGTCTTATGACCACTCCACCTCAGGTGCGGTCTCCGACTCGTCCTGGGGCTGCTTCTGGCGGAACATGTTCTTGATCCGTCACTTGGTCTAAAAAATTACTGCCAGGTGCATTTGTGCCATAATTAGCATCAGTATCAGCATCAGTATACATTATAGATTATACCATCAATATTGACGTTGGGTGTCAGGAAAAGCCCTTTTGAGCCACTGTATCAGCTCACCTAGGTTACCTCCGACTGCATGCGGGTCAGGCTGACACGCGGAAGTGCGTCACTACATGACCGCGCACTTCCGGTCTCGCGTCTTTTTCAGGCAGAATCAGGATGCCAGCTCTAAGTGGCTGACCGATTCATTCTCAGCACACTACACCATTACGGTTTAGTGCACATAAATAATAATATTCAGATAATAATATACTGTGTGTACACTTGTGCCATTTATATGTTTATTTAATGGTTTGTCATAAATTGCATACAATATTTGAAATATCTATATGGGTCTGTTTAGCGATGGATTTTAATGTGTGTTAAGCCATATATTTAGATAGCACTGTGGTATCAAATTATTTGGTACTAAAATGAATTATATATAATCATTTATATATGTCTGTCATAAGTGTATATATGTAGTTATTGTCTCATGAAGGTTCTGTACAGTCATACTGACACGGCGCTATCAGGCTCCCGCATTGAGACATCCCATAATTTCCGGTCATTTGAAAAAGCTTTTCTGTCATGGCAGTGCTGTGATGTATCAGCAATATGAATGGCCCTTTTGAGCCACTGTATCAGCTCACCTAGGTTACCTCCGACAGCATGCGGGTCAGGCTGACACGCGGAAGTGCGTCACTACATGACTGCTCACTTCCAGTCTCGCTGCTTTTTCAGGCAGGATCGGGACGCCAGCTCTAAGCGGCTTACCGATTCATTCTCAGCACACTACACGGATGCACTCCATTACCCATTGAACAGTCCTGATGCATGAGGTAAGAGTATTCCCGTGGATATGTGCGGTGAATTATGCTGACCAGTTTTGTCTTGATTTCCTCATGTTTTGCAGGCATCATATCTTCAATAAGTCTTGCCTCATATTACGGCTTTACTATCATGTCATTGACTTATGAGGTACTTTCTTACTTTTTTGATATAGGTGTTAGGTATCCGGTGCTTGTGCACTTTGGGGTATTTCTCATCTCATTTCACTTCAAACATTAGTCCCCACACATGCTGGTTGTCCCTATAGTCATGAGTGACCACAGGTTTATGGGTTTATATGTCCACTTTTAAATTAATAATAAAAAATTGTGTCTGCACTTGTTTCATTTTCTATGTCTTTATACAGACATTGTATACACAATTCTGTGTATGCATGTATATTTGCACATAGATCCTAGCAAGCTACATATACTATGCTTGGTTACACAAGTTTAAATTACTCCTGGGGAGCCTGTTAGACATGTCAATATGTTTCTTTTTCTTCTCTTTCACAGAGTTTATTATTACCATGTGTATGTATGATCTTTTGGATGAGGTCTTGATAAAGGTCTTGTTAGGGACCGAAACGTTGACCAGAATACAGATGCATCCCAACAAGTGTGAAAATTGACTATGAATAAAAATTATTTTTATTATTCAAGTAGCGAGTGCCTCCTTCCATTGGTTGGAAATTCAAGCATGTATGTGGGACCCATTGATCCTTGGAAGCACCCCATCATTGTTTATTTTTGAGTTGTGAGTGCAGGACAATTTTGGTATTATGTACATGTACTATCCGATGTGCTTAGTTAGTCTGTGACTTCAGTAGACCCAGGATGTATTGGTGATTTTTGGATTGCTGCACCTTGAGAATGGCCCTTGTCTGAACCGAAACGTCGGTATTTTGTAGCACCTATGAACTACTAATTTGATGCTCTGATTAAAAATAAGCTGATCTTCTATTTTTTGGTGAGTGCCCTCATTCCACGTTCTTTTTTGTGTGTGGTATTAGTATATATTATTGAACTGGCCTTTTGACCTGAGCAGGAGCACCCCCCCATATACTATTTTCACATGATGAGGATGTGAGTGCAGAGATGAACTGTTCTTATATATATATATATATATATATAGATATATATATACTAGGGGTGAGCGGGTTCGGATTTCTGAAATCCAAACCCCCCCGAGCCCCCCGATCCAAGGCCGATCCGAGTCAGGCTCGACTTTTCCCGCCTGACTCGGATCTGAAATCGAGGCAAAACGTCATCATCCCGCCTTCTGGGTCTCGCGGGTTTTGGATCCTATATAAGGTACCCCCGTCACTGCCATTTTCTCACTCGACTGTGGACAGTGAAGAGGGAGGGTGGGAGTTAGGGCTGGCTGTGTAGTGTAGTGTAGTGTAGTGTTGTGCTGTGCTGCGCTGTGCTGTACTGCTGTTGTCCATAGGGACTGTGTCCACTCCTCCAAAGTCCATAGGGGCTGGCTGGACTGTGTTGTGCAGTCAGTTGTCCATAGGGGCTGTGTCCACTCCAAAGTCCTGTGCAGTGTCCCAGTCCTAAAGGGGTGCTGTAGTGTTGTCCAGGGGGTGCTCTGTCCATCAGGGGTGCTCCCCCAAGTGCAAACATTTTTTTTTTTTTCTGTGTTGTGAATTGTGTGCACAGTAGCCGCAGGTGCATCAACAAAGTAGTGCCAAGCGTGCGCCTGTGTCATAAGTAAAGGGCTGGCTGGCTTGACCGTTAAAGGGTGCTGTAACCCCCAAAGTGCACTCCAAACAAAATAAAAATATTTTCTGTGTTTGTGAATTGTGTGCACTGTGGCTGCACGTGCATCAACAAAGGAGCAGCGCCAAGCGTGCGCCTGTGTCCCATTAGTAAAGGGCCAGCTGGCTTGTCCATTAAAGGGTGCTGTAACCCCAAAGTACACTCCAAACAAAATAAAAAAATATTTTCTATGTTTGTGAATTGTGTGCACTGTGGCTGCATGTGCATCAACAAAGGAGCAGCGCCAAGCGTGCGCCTGTGTCCCATTAGTAAAGGGCCAGCTGGCTTGTCCGTTAAAGGGTGCTGTAACCCCCAAAGTACACTCCAAACAAAATAAAAAAATATTTTCTGTGTTTGTGAATTGTGTGCACTGTGGCTGCACGTGCATCAACAAAGGAGCAGCCCCAAGCGTGCGCCTGTGTCCCATTAGTAAAGGGCCAGCTGGCTTGTCCATTAAAGGGTGCTGTAACCCCCAAAGTACACTCCAAACAAAATAAAAAAATATTTTCTGTGTTTGTGAATTGTGTGCACTGTGGCTGCACTTGCATCAACAAAGGAGCAGCGCCAAGCGTGCGCCTGTGTCCCATTAGTAAAGGGCCGGCTGGCTTGTCCATTAAAGGGTGCTGTAAACCCCAAAGTACACTCCAAACAAAATGAAAAAACATTTTCTGTGTTTGTGAATTGTGTGCACTGTGGCTGCACTTGCATCAACAAAGGAGCAGCGCCAAGCGTGCGCCTGTGTCCCATAAGTAAAGAGGCGGCTGGCTCATTTCTTAAAGGGTGGTGTAACCCACAAAGTGCACTACTCTCCAGCAAAAATAAAAAAATATTTTCTGTGTTTGTGTGCGCCTTAGCCGCACGTATATATCAAATCGATATAACATAAATGGAGGACCAAACTTTCTCTGATAAAAATAAAATAGGGAAAGATCAAGAACCACTTCCTCCTAGTGCTGAAGCTGCTGCCACTAGTCATGACATAGACGATAACATGCCATCAACGTCGTCTGCCAAGGCCGATGCCCAGTGTCATAGTAGAGGGCACATACAATCCCAAATGACAAAGTTCAGGAAAATGACCTTAAAAAAAAACATTTAAATCATCTGAAGAGAAATGTAAACTTGCCAATATGCCATTTATGACACGGAGTGGCAAGGAACGGCTAATGTCTTTCCCTATGTTCATGACTAGTGGTTCAGCTTCACATGACGATGGAAGTCCTCCTCCCGCTAAAAGAATCAAACGAGTTAAGCTGGCAAAAGCACAGCAAAGAACTGTGCGTTCTAAGAAGATATCACAAATCCCCAAGGAGAGTCCAAGTGTGGTGGCGGTTGCGATGCCTGACCTTCCCAGCACTGGACGGGAAGAGGTGGCTCTTTCCACCATTTGCACACCCCCTGCAAGTGCTGAAAGGAGCACCCACAGTCCACTTGCTGATATGCAAATTGAAGATGTCACTGTTGAAGTACAACAGGATGAGGATACTGGTGTAGCTGGCGCTGAGGAGGAAGTTGGCGAGGAGGATTCTGATGGTGATGTGGTTTGTTTAAATCAGGCTCCGGGGGAGACAGTTGTTGTCCGTGGGATGAAAAATCCCATCACGGTCATGCCTGGGCAGAAGACCAAACATTCCACCTCTTTGGTCTGGCAATATTTCTATCCAAATCCAGACAACAACTGTCTTGCCATAAGTACCATATGTGAAGGTGAAATAAGTAGGGGTAGGGACATTGACCACCTAGGAACATCCTCCCTTATACGGCACCTGCATCACGTTCATAAAAAGTTACTGTCAAGTTCAGAAACTTTGGCTAAGACCGTAAGCTGTCCAGGGACACCTAAATCCCGTTGTCCTGTTGTATCCAAGTGCCTGCAAACCACACAGTCAACTCCCTCCTCGTCAATTTCCTACTTAGTCAGGATCGGAAGTAGTCCTGCAGGCCATGTCTCTGGCATGACTGACTCTCCTATCCGGGATTCCTCTGGAGGATCCTGCATTGCTACGCCTACTGCTGCCGCTGCTGCTGTTGCTGCTGCTGGGAGTCATTCATCATCCCAGAGAGGAAGTAGGAACACCACTACTTTTACTAAACAATTGACCCTCCAACAGTTCTTAGTGAGGAGGATGAAGTACGACAGCAGTCATCCTGAAGCAAAATTTATAACTGAGGCATTGACTGGTATGTTGATGTTAGACATGCGTCCGGTATCCGCCATTAGTGCAGTGGGATTTAGACAATTGATGGAGGTAGTGTGTCCCCGGTTCCAAGTTTGGACATCTGGTCCGGACTGAAGGACCTGGCAACAATTTCTGACATATCTACTGTCACTGCATATGATACTGTCACCATTGACAGAATGGTGGAGGATTACATCGGTGACAGCATCCAAGTAGGCATGTCAGACAGTCCGCACCTGTACTGGCAGGAAAAAGAGGCAATTTGGAGGCCCCTGTACAAACTGGCTCTATTTTACCTGAGTTGCCCCCCCTCCAGTGTGTACTCCGAAAGAGTGTTTAGTGCAGCCGGGAACCTTGTCAGCGAAAGGCGTAAGAGGCTGCTTCCACAAAATGTGGAGAAGATGATGTTCATAAAAATGAATTACCAACTCTTTCAGGGAGACCAGCCTCCAGAACGTACAGAGGGACCTGTGGTGGTGGATTCCAGCGGGGACGAGTTAATAGTCTGTGAGGATGAGGATGTACACAACACTGAAGAGGGTGAGGAATCGGTGGATTAGGAGGATGAGGATGACATCTTTCCTCCGTAGAGCCAGTTTGTGGGTACAGATTAATTGCCAGCTTGTTTTTTGGGGGCCCAAACGAACCAATCATTTCAGCCACAGTCATGTGGCAGACCCTGGCGCTGAAATGATTGGTTTGTTAAAGTGTGCATATCCTGTTTATACGACATAATGGTGGGTGGGAGGGCCCAAGGACAATTCCATGATGCACCTCTTTTCTTTCTTTGCATTATGTACTGTTTGGGGCCTAGTTTTTCAAACTGCCATCCTGTCTGCCACTGCAGTGCCACTCCTAGATGGGCCACGTGTTTGTGCCGCCCACTCGTGTCGCTTAGCATAGCCTTTTGGACATAAAAACACTATTGTGAGGTGTGAGGTGTTCAGAATAGACTGGAAATGAGTGGAAATTAAGGTTATTGAGGTTAATAATAGCATAGGAGCAGAAAAACCAACACATTCTGTGATTTTAGCTGTTTTTATTCTTTTTTAAAAAAAAATACAGATCCAAAACACAAAACCCAGAACCCAAAACACGGAAGGGTGGTTTTGGCAAAACCAATCCAGATCCAAAACACGAAGAAAGATCCGGATCCAAAACCAAAAGACATAGCACGAAAAGTGGCCGGTGCACACCCCTAATATATACTGTGCCGTATCTGGACGGCAGTGCGCCCTGTGCAGCACTGTCACCCCTCTCGCTCCCCCCTGCCCCCCTCCTCCTCATGAGAGCTTACCTTGCCATCCAGGTGACGGAGGGTGGGCGGGATCTTCCACCATTGTTCTTCTGCACCGCTCACCACTGCCGAAGGTCTCTTCCTTCAGACCTCCAGCGCCGGGAAGTGTGTGTTATATATTTTATAATAATAGTACAAGAGTTGCAGAAGATACCATTTGATTTGAGGGGGTGATTGCATATACCGGATATGGAAAAAGCTTTCTCAGTTTTTAAGTTTATAATTTAAGCAGACACATATTAAAACACATATACTTATACTTACGCTGAGAGGGGAGATGAAGCAGCAGGTTGTCCATAGGGGCAGAGATGGGTACTTCACATCATTAGGCCCCACATCCTAGTGGCATAATGCCCCAATGTGCGGTTCTATGAGGTGGGCACAGGGTCAAAATGACCCACAGCCTGATCATGGGCCGCAGGCCCACGCTCAGTGGCTGAGTTTCTTATAAAAAAAAAGGCCCATCAGAAGGGGTTTCTGGGTATTTAGAATCTTCCCCTCCGTGCACACTGATATCAGGGCTGTAACTAGGGGTGCGCAAGAAGGGCATTTGGCTTGCAGGGTTCCTGGAATAGCACCTGCAACCTACAGATATGCCCAGCGATATTGTTGCCTCTGGTGCGGCAAATCGCAGCACGCATAGCACGAGACGCGTGCTTGCGAGCAGATACGTGCACTGCGTACGCGACCGTGCCTCCATAATAATGCATGATGCGATTGCAGTGAGCGTACTGTAGCATATCCAGGCGCGGGGTATCGCATGGCGCGATGCGTGCACATTGTAACTAGGTGCATCTGTATAGCATGGCTGCAGAGATTCCCAGAGTATTGAGAGGATGCTCCAGGCATGCACCCTGTAGCTTATAGGATCACCCGGAGCACCACAACTAAACACAAATAATATTTTTATTTCTGCCCAGACACCAGTGTCGTTCTCCTCTCCCCTCGACCATACACTCACACTGTGTGGTAAAAAAAATATATAATTCCAGTTGGCATCCTGGCAACCAGGAAATCTTAGTCCCAAAGATGATTGCAAGTAGGGTACAGTATATAGTGACTCTAAGCTAATTTTTGTATTTATTATGAATTTTTATATTTATTATGAAAGACACCAAATGATGACTGGAGTGGGTCAGCTTGACTTAACTTAATACACATTTCAATATGCACAATATCACTTTAATTATGGGCGCTCGCAACCGACTCGATGTTGGTCCACAGGGCATGCGCACGATGGAGACTGCTACGTTGTGCGCATGCGCGAGCCCCCGCTAACGACAGATCACCCGTCGTTAGCGGGCTCGAAGCAGACGGAGCGAGCTGTCGATGTTGATTGACAGCTCGCTCCGTTTGCTGGGCGGGCAGGGGGCGTGCCCGGCCAAACAGAGGCGTTCCTTTCGGAACGCTTGCCGTTTTGTGGGCGTCCCCACTGACATCATCAGTGATGTCAGTGGGGAGCTTCCTGATCAAACAGAGCAGGAAGCTCCCTGGGGCTTAAGGTTGACGAGACCCTACCCTAGGGTCTCGTCGTAAGCCCCGATGGTCGCGATGGTCTTGACCATCGCGACCATCTCCCTTAGCGGTCATTTGAGATGTGGGTGTTAACCCACAGCCTAACGACCGACATGGAGGCGGCCATTCAGGATGCAAGCGGCCACCCTGTTTCTGAGCGGCCGCTTGCATCCTACGACCGCCTCTGAATGAGGCCCTGAGAATTATACCTACAGTTCTAGGTAATATTCAGCAGATCACCTACCAACCTCAATAAAAAGCTCTTCTCTAAATAAATGTAGATTCCACATACCAAGTGGTTCAAACCACTACTGCTGTCACAAGCCGCCGCGTTGCTGGGAGATGCGAGAGCCGGGCGATCAATCTCTGAACTCCTCCTACCTGCTGTCTGTCATTCCTGCTGTGACCGGATCGGCTCCTGTGGCCTTTTGTATTTTGCATGTAGGATGCTCAGGTGCCAGTGATAGCGTTGCTACGTGTTTCTGGTTCCGGTGGTTTGCATCCTTTGCAGTTTTGTGTCCAGCACTCCTGTCAGTCTCCTGTTTATTTCCACACCTCTGTGTCTCCTGCTTGCCGTCTGTATCATTTCAGCGGCATAGGCCACGCTATCGTGCTTCCTGCCTACGCTATCCAGTATACAGCCACTTGTGTCATCTCGGCGGCACAATCCACAAACACTTCCAGCCCTAAGGCTGCTACAGGGCCTAAAGGCCAATCTGCCTCAAAACCTCTAGTCCCCCAGGCTTCTACTTGGCCTACGACCACATCTTGCCAAGCACTTCCAGGCCTCAAGGTTGCTAGAGGGCCCACAAGCTAATCTGCCTAAGCACCTCCAGCCATCTAGGCTGCTACATGGCCCAAAGGCCACACATTGCTGAGCAACTCCAGCCCCCATGGCTGCTCCTGGACTTTGGACCATAGTTCTGCTGTCAAACCTTCTCTGAGTTCCCAAATATGTCCTCAGGACTTTTACTGCTCATGGTGATTGCCTCATATCATAACATTCGTATGCAATATGGGGGTCTTTAAATAGTTTGAGTGGTGGTAGCCCAGGTCCCATTTCAGTTCTTGTGTGTATGCATGCACAAAATAGGTTTTCCTGAACGGAATCAAGAGGTTGGGGCATTGATGGGAGAAGTGCATTGAAGTAAATGAAGACTATGTAAAAAAAATAAATGCCATTTGAACTTAAATTTCTTGTTATTCATGGTCAGAACACCAACTTTTGAGACCACCCTATATAGTATCATTGCTGAACTGTTGTAGAAATAATAGCAGCTCTGTCTATTGTGTGTGTAATAAATGGCTCACCAAGGGGCATATGCATAGGCGTGCGCAAGGGGTTCTGCTTTGTCACTTCCCCCTCTGCCGGGTCATGGACTACTCTATCCCCCCTGCCTCCGGGACATGCGATTCTCACCTGGACTCATCTGGCTTTTTTTAGTCAGGTCTTCTGCAGCAGCGTGAGTGTGTGTGAGTGTTTGTGGGCATGACTGTTTGTGGGTATGAGTGACCCTCCTGGTGAGGGGACCCATGTGAGTGTATTCCCCCCTGTAGCCGGTGCTGGAAGAACTACATCTCCCAGCAGCCCTTGCACCTCCCAACAACCCCTGGGACTCCCAGCTGACCCCTCATCAGTGACAAGATGGAGGGGAGGCCACCGGAAGCCGCAGAGGCCACCTGAGACTCCCGGACAGGTGAGTATAATTTTTTTCATTTTCAGAAAAAATTGGGCATGAGGTTTAGCGAGGTAAAAAAATTTTGAGTCACCCCCATTGAATACAGGATCAGTCACAGGGTACTGTGCAGACATTTTGGACACCTGACTGCATTTACTGTTCTGCTTTAACTTCTGTGCAGAGATGACTCACAAGGAGACATTGGAAGGAGCTGCAGACCCAGAGGGGAGGAAAGTGAAAAGAACAGTGGAAACAGCACATAAGTTCTGAAGGGAGAGGGTTTTTCATGCAGATTACACCATGTGAAGCTGGTGTAATTTTACACTGCACAGTTAATAATATTTTCACAGTTTCTCCTTGATACATAGCACAAAACGTGGCTTCCAATATATGTATATGGGGAGAAATAAAGAATTACGTCAACAGTTTCTGCAAACTCTGTATAAATGTTACCTTCGTACATACTGTATGAAGCATAGGTAAAGTCATGAAAACTATAGTAAAAGTTCTGTTTTTCGCAAGTTTAATAAGCTATTGCTGCTTGATATATAGGCCCCTGATTCTGAAGCAGGATCTTGGAATGCAGCTTCTATGGGATGTCTCTAGAAGCCGGTGTTATGTGCATGTGCGGCACCCATAGGCAAACACAGGGGGGTTTCTGGTTACCTAACACAGGGGGTTTCTGGTTACCTGTAAACCCCCCTCCCTAGCCCACACCATGATGGCCATAATAGAAATGGCATGTAATAGCATATAACAGCATAAGTTGCATGTTTTTAAGATCCCCTCAGTGCCACAAATAAAATAATTAGCACCACCTGCTGATCTTTTAAAGTGTGTCAGAAAGTAATGAATATACTTGTGCACCAACTAGGAGTTCTGGAAAACATGCACTGTTAGGGGTGCACTGATATAGACTATCTATAGGGTCAATTACACATATATACAGTATATATATATATATATATATATATATATAAATATAACACTATCCAGTATATAAGGAGACAATCTATACATTTATATGTCCAGGTTCTTTTTCTGCCCCCCCCCTCAGATTCTCGAACTTGCTCAAAGGATCTGGAATGGAGCCCACATCTTCTACATATAAAATTCATTGGTTTGTTTGTTTGTCTGTCTGTCCAGTTATGCATTCAGACACCCCTGCACCGATTGGGATGAAACCAACGTGAGGTGGTCCAGTTGGATTCTGCCCAGGTTTTAGGGGAGTTAGGATTCTGGTCGGACCTCTCGTTGGTGTACGCTGGGCAGAACTTTGACCTGGGAGCCTGTTCTGAACCTTCCACTGGATGGATTTGGACAAAACTTTACAGAACATTGGATCACTATAGACATACTAGGGTGTTGATGTCCCGGTCAGACCTCCCGTTGGTGTACGTTGAGCAGAACTTTGACTCAGGGAGCCTTTTCTGGGCCTTCCACTGGATGGATTTGGACAACATTACATAATAAAACTTAATAACCTGAAGATATAAACCTGGGCAGCTAGTCTGAAATAAAAACATTCAGCTCAGACAGGATGGCCCTACTTCCGCATATAATGGCATACTGTGATTGCTGTTCTGTATATGTCAGAATTATTACATTCCTTCGTATGACGTATATTATAGCTGGTTAAGTACTGATTATGCCCTCTGCATGGACTGGCCACACTTGCTTTAAAATGAAGCATTTGATTGTTTGCCACTAGCCCCACCGCCACTCGTGCGTATGTACCAGTCCCGGCACCAACCAGATCTGTGGCATAGGCGGCGGGGCGCAGGCGGCTGTACCAGCAGCAGCTCCCCTGGCCCCAAGGTAAGAGTGTAAGAGCCTCTGCTGTTCAGGACTCTGTATAATATGTATTCCACGTCATAATATATACAGTATAACATGTCAAATTATTCCTTACAGTACAGTGTAAATGTTAGCACAATTCTACTTCATATCTAACATATATTTATATTTTAAAATAAACTCAATAAATTAATAAGTTTATATACTAAAACTACTATGTTCGGTGTTTCTTTATTATAGACACACAAGCATACTCCACAGCACTTTATGGTACCTTCGTACTCGTAAATATTTGTTTTCAGCCCCATGGGCTCCGTACAAAGGCCCTCATTCAGAGCCGCTCGTAAGCGGTCATACGCTCGTAGTCATCCGATGTTGTCAAACGAACGCATGCATCGGTGTAACAGTGTGCATGTGTGTACGGCTGATTGCGATCATTTTTTCAGTCGTTCGTCGATTAGTGAACAGGAAGTGACATGTCAAATGTGATTGACAGAACTGTCCGTTTTGGGGCGGTGACGGGGGTGGAGATGGGAAAACGCAGGCGTTTTGAGGCGTTTTTTGGGTGTACATAAATTATCTGATGCGAACGGCCAATGTGAACGGAACAAGTGTTACGTCACTGTCTGATCCACTTTCCATTAAAACTGCTCGCTCAGCTTGTGGTCTGGTATTCTCTACCGCAATGACGATGGTCTCTTCGTTCTTCCCGAGGCTCATCGATGGTTTCCCGATTTATCAATTGAGGCCTCAAAAACAATCAGTTTTGAATTGCAAAAATGCTTGTAAGGTGTTTAGCCAATAGCCTTTTTTTACTAGCAAAAAACCGTACGCAGGGGAACTACTTAGATGCTAATTTTTGGGTTAGACAATCAATTAGCTTACAAAAGTATTTTACATTTGCGTGTTCTTGCCAAATTTATTTATTTATTTTCCAGGCAACAATATTGTATGCAGGTTTGTTGTTTTTCTTCATTTTTTAGGGCCCAAGAAAACAATCGTCCTTTTGTTTTTTGCTAAGTGTTAATTAAAACTCATAAATTGTTTTTAACCCTTGGTTTATTTTTCCCTAAAAAATGTTTACATTTCCGTGGTATTGTTTGTAATGTTGTTTGCGGGATTACCTTTTAACCAGTTTTTGAATAAATTAACAATAGAATTGTGCAGATTTTCAACAGTATTTTTTATTTTTTTTGGTTTATTTCTCAACCAATTTTGGGGCAATAAAAAAAACTTGATAACGTAAAAACAAATAACAAATGATTTGAAAAACACACAAACAAAATAAGTGGCATTTGAAATCCACAAACAAACACAATTAATAAAAAATTCACAAGAAAGGAGAGGGAGGTTTTGGGCATTAAGGAATATGGGGCAAACACTGAGAAGGATTGTGGGAAAATTAGCCAGTGCTGTCATCGCCTTTTGGTCGGGGTAGGGAGGGAGCCTGAACGGGTCTGGGATGTCCATCTGCTGGCCTGGCCAGAGGCAGATGTTGTGGCCTCTGGACTAGGCATAGGGCTAGGCACATTTGGAGGGATGGCTGTTGTTGTGCCAGAGGTGGAGGGTCCTAATGATCCGGTCGGAAGGGAGGCCGGCTCCAACATGTGCTGGCAAATGAGCTGCTCCAGGGCATTTGCTATTCGCACGTTGGCCCCAGTATTTTCCGCCAGGGCCTTAGCAATGGTCACATTGGCCGCAGCACTTTGCTCCAGGGCGTCCGCCACCCGTAGCAGATTGGCGTCCATCCTCAGCAGAATCTCGGTCTGCTGATCCGTTTTAATATTGAGATCACTGAGGAGGCCCACTGCCTGCGAGGGGGAATGCCCTGGACTGTCTGCCACAGGGTCCACAGCCGGATCTACTGCTTCCTCCCCTGCAGAGCCAGCAGAAATTCTGCGGCCAAAGCTCCCCTCTGGAGCAGACTTATCCGCCTGTGTCTCTGTGAGAAAAAAGAGAAAAGAGTAACATTATTATCTAGATATTGTCCCAAACACATTTCTGAGTTGTTAACATTACAACATTTACCTGGGGCAACATGAGGAGCCGCAAAGTCTGGCATGTCGGTATCCATGTTCGACACGCCAAACACCTCCTCATCCTGTACACACCCCTGGGCCAGCTCCTCCAAATCCGTGAGCTCCAGTGACACAGGGGTGGGACCCCCACCTGTCCCCCCTGCATGCCTAGCCCTATCAGCCAGTTTTTGCTAAAGACGATATTTGAAGTCACTCCATCTGTGGGGTAAAAAGTTGGCATTAGTCCTGCAGTATTTGGACCTGTAAACACTTTTTAATAAAATATAGTTTTTACGTACCGGCGTTTGACCTCCCGGGTTGAAAGTTCACAATCACCCACCCTATTGACACCACTGGCTATGTCATCCCACATTTTCCATTTCTGGCTTGCACCCATATTCCTTGCCTGTGGCAGGTTGTCATTGCACATTTGCACCAAAACCTCCATCTCCTTTCTTGTGAATTGTGGCTGCCTTTTTTTTTTTGTTTAGTTGGCCTACTAGGCCCAGCAGCCTCTTCCATGGCATCCTCCACTTCTTTTTTTAAAATGGGATTAAAATTTTAAATGTAAAATTTGTCCAAAATTATTGTTAAACAATCCTTTAGCCCAAAAAAGAGAAATACTTACCTGGCGCCTCTTGGCCAGTGCTTTGCTGCTCTGTAGTCATTTTGGACTTTCAGGTCTCACTACAGCAGACCGATTTGGCTTTTCAGTGACGTTTTTATACATGCGTCAGCATTATTCGGCCGCATCATTTACTGTGCGCTCCTATTGTCAGTCCTTAATTTGAGCGGGAAAATAAAGACTATTTATGGCTTGGTGTGACTGGAGTCGATGTGGCATGTTGTTTGTTGGAGGCTTGGTGTAGGCGTATTTTTGAGGTTTTGCTGTTGATTGAGTAGAAGGAGGAAATGTTTGGGGTTTTTTTTGGTTTATTTCTAGCTTCTTTATTTTCCGTTGCTTATTTTTTTTATTGTTTGGCTATTTTTTGGTGATTTTTTGAGTAAGTATTTTAAAAAACCACCGTCCAAAATAATAGTAAATAGTTTACAAATGTTTGTAATAATTTTTTATTTTGCTTGACAGTTATTTTGGCATTGCCCCAGTGACGTTTTTGAACTTTGGGATATTTGTCTGGTTTTGGTAAGTGTTTTTGTTTTCATGATTTTACAAATTAGATGTGTTGTTCTTAGCATATGTTTCGCTAAGTAATGTTTTTTTTTTCTGGGAACAATCAGGTCTTACCACTAAATGTAGCGTACTATTTAGCGAACTAATGTGTCTTGTTTTAACTGTCAAAGTAGCGTACTATTTAGCGAACTAATGTGTCTTGTTTTAACTGTCAAAGTAGCGTACTATTTAGCGAACTAATGTGTCTTGTTTTAACTGTCAAAGTAGCGTACTATTTAGCGAACTAATGTGTCTTGTTTTAACTGTCAAAGTAGCATACTATTTAACGCACTAATGTCCCCTTATTTAACTGTAAAAAATGCGTACTATTTCGCGCACTAACTGGTTTACCACTAAATGTAGCGTGCGATTTTCCGAACTAATGTGTGCTCCCTTCTTTTTTTTTTTACCCTAAAAAATGTGTTAACAATCCAAGTTTGCCCAAAAAAAACTAAAAATATTTTCTACTTTTGAAATGTAGGTTGTTCTACTCATGACAAGACCCCAGCCTGTAAGCATCTTTGGATTTCTTAAAAAAGATAAGTATATTTTGCTTTACACATTTGTCTAAAGCAATAACTACCTGGCTTACCATTTCAGGTTGATGTTGGTCGTATTATATTGGCCATGGTTCCAGAACCCGACCAACCTCAACTTCGTCCCAGGCATAGGCCTCGTAGGCGTGCAAGGCCCCAGATATATAGAACATGTGTCACCCTTTTTAGAATGCCAGATGATGAGGTATTAAGATGATACCGTCTTCCTCCACAAATCATCCTAGACACTCTCTCATTAATAGAGAGTGATCTTGAACGGCAAATTGACAGTCCTACAGCAATACCACCACATACGCAATTAATGTTGGTGTTACATTTCTGTGACTCAGGATCCTTTCAAACCACTGTGGGAATAGTTGCCGAAATCTCCCAATCCTCCTTTTCAAGGATCCTGAGGGCAGTGATGGAGGCCATTTTTAAACACCTCCATCATTTTATTAACATGCCAGTGGATATGGGTTCCCTTAGTGTGGCAAAGGCCAATTTTTACCAAATAGCTGGCTTCCCACACATCATAGGGGTTGTGGATGGCACTCACATACCACTTCAGCCTCCAGCAAGGCTGGAGGCTATTTTTAGGAACCGCAAAAACTTTCATTCACTGAATGTAATGGTGGTATGTGATGCCTCCCTCCAGATCCTGTCCCTGAGTGCCAAATTCCCCGGGAGTGCACATGATTTCTTCATCATCCGGCAGTCAGGGATTTGGCACAAATTAGACAACCTACAAGCTGGTGATGCGTGGCTTCTGGGTAAGGTGACACCTTCTGTTGCAACCACTGCAAAGCTTGTTACACACTGGTCCTGATGTTTGTTTTTGTTTTTTGACAAGAGACAGTGGTTACCCTTGCACGCCCTGGCTGCTCACTCCTTATTTGGCTCCCACACCAGGGCCACAAAGTGAGTATAATTCCACACTTACAGCCACCAGGCAGGTGGTGGAGCGCTGTATTGGCCTTTTAAAAGGCCGATTCAGATGCCTCCACCGCTCTGGTGGCGACCTCATGTATTTGGCGGATATGGTTTTGAAAATTATGGTCCTGTGTGGGATATTTCACAACATCGCCATAAGGAGTGGTGTCCCAATGCAGCCAGAGGATGCCTTGGCTGAGGATGGCCCCCCCGAGGTTGATCGGAGGTCAGTATGTGGGGGGGCCATACGCGATGATGTGGTGGCCAGATATTTTAGGTAATTATTGTAAAAAATGTAGTTAATTGACACAATGTAGACATGTAAGATTTTACTGGCCAATTTTAATTTGTGTTTTGTTTTTTTTGTGTCTTTTATTCCATAAAATTACCCGAAAAAAAGATGCCTACTACCTGAACCCAAAAATTGTCTTCATGTGGCCACATTGGATATAACTTCTGGAACAATTATTTCTTCGCCTCATTTGTGGATTCATGTTGGCCTGCTACTTCTTCAAACAGTTCTTGATTGTTGTTTTGTTTTTTTTCGGGTGCTGGTTGTTTTTTGGAGTGTGTTTTCACTGTGTGAATTGATTGTCAAGATTCACTTTGTGTTTATTATTTGTGTGGATTAAATTTTTGGTTTACGTTAAAAAGACTTTTCCTTGGTAAATTACAAGCAAATGTAACCTGGTCCAAAAAAGGCAAACTTTCTTCATGGCTAATCCTGTAATGTGTTAAATTGTAAAGTATTTTACCATGCTTTGTGGCTAAAAACAAACACCAAAGGTATTATGGTGAATCAGTATGTTTTCTAATCTAGGCCTAAGCTGGTTGGATTTAATATTTACATTACCCACCAAAAAAAATGCTGGTAATTCTACAAACCTATTGGTATTGTTAGGTGTTTAAAGCGCCAGCTTACATACTTACTTGAGCTTTCTACAATCAAATTTACATTACTTAAAAAAACATGCTCCAATAGTCGACTTATGTAAGGTTAAACAATCTAATATTTACAGACAAGGAATGAGACTTTAATAAATCAAAATATATTTTATTTTTAACAACATTTTTAGGGGGGAAAAAACAAAAAAATTAGTGCCGCAGGACCGCCAACATGTGATCCAGGACCACAAGCATCCCTACGACATGGCCCCTCAACGTGTGCAAGCCTTCCTGCATTGCTTGCAAACGCCTCTGGTCCTCTGTGGGTTAAAAAAAAAGTGTGGATTACTAAACTGACACCTTAATTTATATGTTACCAAACAACTTAAAATTCAGACTATACTTTAAAAAAAGATCTAAAATAAAAAAAAAACAACAAAGTAATGGCAAACACAAAGATTGTATAAATACAAACTATAAAAATTACACATAAAAAGACAACCCAAAAAAGGGCGAAGTACGCAAAAACACTACATTTGCTGGTACCGTAAACTAGAAAGACACAAGTATGAGTGTTTGGACATGTGTGATATGTGTAAGGGGAAAACATCCTAGACATTGTTTTGCAAAGATATATATCCCAAACATTAGAAATACTTAACAAATTGGAAATGCACAGGCAAAAGGACAACATCACCCAAAAACCAAAAAATGCCTAAGCAACCATAGTTTAAAAGGGAAACATACTGGTCATATTGATGCCTGGTCCTGTAGCCCCGACATCGTCCTCCTCTGAGGTGGGCCAGTGCTGGTCCGATGGAGGAGGGGATATTTGACTAGGTGTGGAGGGGGAGGAAAAGAGAGGGGTGGGTGGAGGGGAGGGTGATGAAAAGAGAGGGGGGGAGGGGAGGGTGAATTTTGAGGGATGGGAATATTAGGAGAGGGAGGGGCATCACGGACTGGCCGTCTGGGGTGGAGGGGAAATTTGGGGAAGGTTGGGGAGAGGAGGATTGAGTGGGAGTGGGGGATAGGGGACGAGGCCGACGACGTTGTCGGATTAGACGTCGTAGTCTGCGCTCAGCCCCTAAATGATGGATAAAAAATTTTAAGGTTTTTTTTTCTTTTGGTTTTGTTAACAATTTACACACCCCAAAATTTAAAATGACAAAAAAAAGGAAAACATGCACTCGCAGGTATGTCCTAAATAAACAAACAGGGCTAGATGGAAAACATGCACACACAGGTATGTCCTAAATAAACAAAAAGGGCTAGACGGAAAACATGCACACGCAGGTATGTCCTAAATAAACAAACAGGGCTAGACGGAAAACATGCACACGCAGGTATGTCCTAAATAAACAAACAGGGCTAGACGGAAAACATGCACACGCAGGTATGTCCTAAATAAACAAACAGGGCTAGACGGAAAACATGCACACGCAGGTATGTCCTAAATAAACAAACAGGGCTAGATGGAAAACATTCACACGCAGGTATGTCCTAAATAAACAAACAGGGCTAGACGGAAAACATGCACACGCAGGTATGCTTACATTTAAAATGTTACAAAAAAACACTTACTTTCGCTAATTTGCACCCGCAAATTCGCCAAAAGGCGTGGGGACCTGCGGTGGAGATCCGACCACCGCCTTTCAAGCTGGACGATATTGCGGTGGAAGCCCAAATTCTGCCGCCGGCGCCAAACCTCCGCATAGGCGAGCCGCTTGCGGAGGTTTGTGATGGGGGCCGGATGATCAGTGATTCTCCGGTCCATCACATCTGTGAGGACCAGGAGTTTACTTCGTGTAAATATTATGGCTCTCATGATGGCAATGATTTTTTCAACAAAAACAGTTTTAATAAAGGTTCCACTAAAAATTTGATTGGCTAATGTACTTTGAAAAATAACAGAACGCATTGTATTGGTTATTGTATGAGTCATGTGACCTACACCCTCACAAATGTAATGTGAATTATGATAGGCTTGATGCAGTGACATGCGTAAGCTAATTTAAATAATATTAATAAAGATGAAAAATCTGCATATAAACTAACGCAAAACAATAGTAGCATTCAAACAAACTATAAAATTTGAAAATCCATCCCCTTGGTACAAACGTACGTATTCTGCGGAAGGAATGACACACAAGAACAATAATAAAGTTTATTGATATTGTTAAAAAAAAACGGATTGCAAAGATGTGAATACCAATTA
This sequence comes from Taudactylus pleione, assembly GCA_031769625.1. Taxonomy (NCBI): domain Eukaryota; kingdom Metazoa; phylum Chordata; class Amphibia; order Anura; family Myobatrachidae; genus Taudactylus; species Taudactylus pleione. The sequence continues at coordinate 7,585,088 of JAUIMM010000555.1, read as the reverse complement.
AGCGACTGAATATACTGATTGCTATTAATCGATTCAAGTATGTGGGCAAAATGAAATAGCAGGCAATCGAAAACTGACAAGGCCACTTCCGGAATTGACTTGTGCGAGCGTTCCCTGCAACCAAAGAGGAGACGGACGGTCGCTATTTCGAACGTTCGCTAGCTAGAGGAGGGGTTGGGAGACTATGGGGGGGAAGATTAGCTGCGAGCGAACATACGAGCGAGCGGTTTAATTTACATTTTCCCGCTCGTACGCCGTACGTGCGAACGGCCACTTGCGTCCGGGTCTGAATCAGGCCCAAAATTCCACAAATTTGGGGTGAGATTGGACTGCAAGGGGGATGAGCTGAGGTGCCATTGGTGGCATTTACACACCTTTTCATTGGCAACTTGACCCCCTCGCAGCCAATTGAATTCATCCTTTAAATTGGTAACAAACACAGAAATGAAACAAGACTGTCAAATATGAACAAATACCCCAAATAGCAAATGTTGCCAAACTCATAAAATACCCCAAATAGTATCTGTTTTACTAAACTCATCTAGCAGCATCTAAAGCTTAAAGTAAACAGATGTATTTAGATGTAAAGAGAAAACAATTTTGAAATACTAACACATATTTAAAATATCAATACAATATATTCTTATCAGTGCACAATACATGGTTATATCTAAAAGAAATAATTTGCCAGTCTCCAACACACAGTACTGTACTTTATTATCTATTTATGAAGTACAGAAGTCTTACCAGATACATGCTTTTGCTATTTTACATATTATTCAACATACTGTAGAGTCTTAGTAGGATGAAATCAGAGGCATGAAAAGACACTCTCCATCTCCAGGATTAGGCTAAATCTCTGTATAGAAATCACAGCGTGTCAAACATACACAGCAGCACCTATTTGTCAAATAGACAAGATACACTGTATAATCACATGGGGGACAGTTTGTAGTGTCAGCATAAAAATATAGTACCAGTGTTTGACAATAATTGAGAAATGTAGATGATAATTCTAATTAATTTACAGTATATAGACAGATTATTTAAGTATAGAAAAGTCTTGTTAAAATCATGTCTTATAATAATAATCATCATAACAAAAGAATATTTTTGCTTTCTTCATTCAGTTATGATTATACTAAATGGAACAGCGGCCCTTAAGCTGGCCATACTCTAGACCAACTTTCCTCCAACCATCCAACTAGTTGGTTGGTTGGAATGAAGATCCGGTAATGTATAGGAGCAAATGCCAGTCAGCCATATGCTCCTAAACACCGGAAAACGGACGAAAGCTGTTGTTCAGACAAGTTTTTTAATCAAACAGATTTAAGCAACTTGCCTGAATTACCTTTATTGTGTTTTCTGGTGTTTGGAAGCAAATTGCTGATTGTCATACATTACTGGATTCATTCCAACCAACCAACTAGTTGGATGGTTGGAGGAAAGCTGGTCTGGTGTATGGTGTAGTACAAGGAATGGCAGAAACAGAAAAAAGAAATCAAACCAAGAAACTACTGTACCTTCTGCAATTTTATGATGGAAACTCACAGTGTAACAGAGGAAAATAATACCAAGACTTCACAATACTGTACATTAAACCTCAAGATACAATAACATCTTCAAGATGCAATTAACCTTTAAAAAATATTTTTTTTTTTTGCTGTATACAAATATATATCAGATGAGTGTACTCCTTTTGAAAGCATTTATGTTACTACTGTTCAGCGTAAACCTTTATTTCCTCGTTAGGTGCATTAAAAATGAAATTGATTTTTCTATGTTTTTTTCCCCATAAAAACAAACTTGCAGGTTTTCATATGTTTTTTTTTTTTTCTAAACCTCATGCTTTATTCATGGCATGTATTCCCAGTGGCTTATCTTTTCTTAAACCACTTAGCATTTACATTTCCTTAGTAGGTACACATTTTATTTTGCTTTGTTGGGTAAGTCTTAACAGCCCCATCGTGTAATCCTCAATTCCGAGACACACACACACATAGAGGAGATTTAAAAAGTCTCTCTTTTCCCCAAGAAAATGAAGGAGACCAGCAAACAAGCTACTGTAGGTTGTCACACATTTGCTTAGTTTGGCTTAATTTATTCAAGCACCTGAAATAGTAATTAGACTCCTGGGACATATCCAATTGCAGGCGTGACTTTTATTTTTTCACTCAGTCATCAAATTTCTTTTGAGCACCTCCTGACCAAGTCTAGTTTTTTCATAATTCATTATTTGAAGGAAAAAATTTGGGACTTGCTTCAGGACCCCCTGGACACTCCCTAATGACTAATTAGGCAATTGGAAGTTTCCAATTAGCTCAATTAGTCAATAAAACTCACCTTCTGCAGTGCTGTCCTCCTCCTCTGCTTCTCCGACTGAAGTCTTCTGCTCCTGTCTTCTCCAGCAGCGTGAGTGTGACCCCTGTCGGTGTGTGTCAGTGTGTGAGTGACCTCCTGCCAGTGTGTGTGCATCCTGTGTGTGAGAGAGGAATTGCTGATGTTTGTGTGTAAATGGTGCTGGTGGTGTCAGTGTGCGAGGGGTGCTGAATTACTCCACACAAGAGTGGTTGAATCCACTTTTAAAAGGCTATGTTCAGAATATGTAATCTCATGCCAGTTTGTTTTTAAGGTGTTTTTTATACTTGTATTATTAAATTTACATTTTGAAAATGCACATGGTTGTATTATGATCTTTACATGATATATATTTTCTAAATTATTACACACCTTGCGCCATTTTTACCTTTTCTACTTTTAGCATTTATTCCAAGGTGACTACATTGGTTATACGGCAGCAGTTCGGTGTGCACATCTGGTACTTTTTATACTGATTTGTAATTCTGACATTGTGTTCCTTTAATTTTGGCATTTTGAAGTGTCTCTAGGCAGCGCCACAGTTTTTGTTGCCAATGTGAGAGGTGCTGCCAGTGTCAGTGTGTGAGAGTTGCTGCCAGTGTCAGTGTGTGAGAGGTGCTGCCGGTGTCAGTGTGTGAGAGGTGCTGCCGGTGTCAGTGTGTGAGAGGTGCTGCCGGTGTCAGTGTGTGAGAGGTGCTGCCGGTGTCAGTGTGTGAGGGGTGCTGCCGGTGTCAGTGTGTGAGAGGTGCTGCCGGTGTCAGTGTGTGAGAGGTGCTGCCGGTGTCAGTGTGTGAGAGGGGTACTGCCGGTGTTATATCTGTGAGGGGTGTCATTGTGTGTGTGTCCCGTGTGTGTGAGACCCCCTGTCAGTAGTGTGGGTGTGTCTTGTGTGCAAGGCTGCCATCAGAAATGGTGGAGATAAAATACCCCCCATACACCCTCCCCCCGGATATTATATCTAGTCTCTGCCCAGCTGCCCAGCTTCTTTTCCCCCACTCCACTCCCTCTCCTTCCCTGCTTATTAGATCCAGTTTCTGCCCAGCTTTTTTTCCCCCTTCACCCTGTATCCCCCACACCCCGGTTTACCTTATTTCCTTGCAGAAGGCTTCAGCTTCTTCTCTGTGTCTTCCCCAGCACTGCAAACGGTGCTCCAGCTCCTCTCGATCCTCAGCTCCTCCAACCTTAGGATCTCCCTCCAGTGGTGCAGCAACATCACGTCACGCTCGCCAGCCTCAAAGCAGTAAGCTTGACCATAGGGGTCCGGCAGTTGTCTGTCATGTAGGTTGGTGGAGAAGTGGTACGAGCGGGCACGCTGCCTCTTCTATTTATGGGCTCCTTTTCTTCTGGTCAAGGGGTTAGTTCGCGCTGCAGGCTGTGCAGTGGCAGTAGGAGCAGCATGCCCCGGCGGGCCCCCCTCAGCTAGGGCCCGGGCCTCCAGTCCCGGCAGTCCCCACCTGATGGCGGCCCTGCTTGTGTGTGTGTGTGTGGGTGGTGTGCGGCAGCCCGGAGAGCAGCGCCGAGACACAGGTGAGAGTAGGGTGCTGGTGGCCACATCTCCCCTAGCGGGATCTTGCCCACAAAAAAATCTGCAACCATTTTTTTTAATAGAATACTGCAGGTATCAGGAGCGTGCATACCCGCTGTAATTCAAAATTGGGCGTGAGGTCCGCAAAATTTTTGCAAGCAAAATCCTGCACCCAATTGTATATGCCTCCTGCATGCATTCCAAACATTTAACACAAAGGGGCCAACTCATTTGTGATGATGCAATATGCTTGTAACAGAGGGATATTGGGCCTGATTCAGCAAGGAACAGACAGGAGAGAAAGCACACACTTGGCCGATGTTTTTGCACTGCGTATGTGTATGCATCGCACTGCACAGGCGCAAACTAGCTAGTTCGATCGGGTTAGAGTACACAGACTACAAGTAGTGTGTACGCACACCCCTCTGATATTGATTGACAGGTAGTGCCGTTTGTGGGTGGTGACGGGGGGTGTTCAGGTGAATGCAGGCGTTATAACGCCTTTATAGGGGCGTGCATAATTATGGCAGTGCAGCGGCATATGCAGCCATACGGTAAGCTGTATACAGGAAACGGACAAATTCCTGCGGCAGGTCAGGTCAACCACTATTATGCTAATGGGTCCGATGGTTATCGATGTTACCGATGTTTACGCTATCTTGCGTAATGATCAAGCTGTGAGTAAAGGGAGATGGGCGGCTTAATATGGGGCTGGGAGTCTGCTGAATCAGGTTCATTGTGATCACAACTTTGTTCAGCCACGTAGCCCCACAGAGTCCAGCAGAAAGATAATCGATTTTCTCTACCATAATTACAAGTCCTGTACGCAGCAGCACATCGCTACCACACATATACTTGAAACTGAATCAACCCCAATGAATACTATTCATTTTCACTTCATACTAGCATCTACCACATTTAATTTCATAAAACATATTACTAAAGATTACAATACAAATAAAGATTGATTGCGCTTTATGTAAATCACATTGCCTGGCCCTGGACAAACCAAACTTAGGGGAAAATAATCCTCTGATCAATTAGGAGTCTGACTTTGGAAAAAAGGTTCTGGCAGCAGAGGGAAGACATTCAGGACAATTACTGATGCAAACTGGAAAACAATAGAGAAAAAAATCTTCTTTCATACACACGCTGAATTTCTCCGAATTGTCCAAATGTACTGATTGTCCCTACTCCAGCCATCTGCATCCTGCTGTAGTTCTACTATCAAGTTATTAATGAGAAAATGTACCAATAGTTATATACGTTAGAAGAATTATGTTTCTATTATATAGAAGCACAATATAAAAATATAACAAAATAAATATACTTATTTTGGAGATATAAATACCATTATGATGGATCTGATGCTGAGTTGGCTGTAAAATGGGCTTAATTTACTAAAAGGGTGCACACAAAATAAACATTTATGCCTAAATACTCAGTCACATGGATCTTGAGATCCATGCAATTCATCACATACATGTAAATGCATAAAGCATGATGATGCTATACAATGTTGATAATACGCGAGTCATCAAAAGTGTTTCCAGCCCCAACACTCATAGCCTAGAGTGGTAGCTGTAAATTGGGGCAATAAACACTGTAGGCTCTCCCCGAAAAGTAACTATCAGCTTTACCAGCTTGGGGTCCATCTGTGGTTTCATCAACCTGCCCTAATCTTTCAATATGGGGTTTAGGGCCTGATTCAGAGATGTATGCTAACCTGATGGCAGTAGGAGCGGCATGCCCCATCTCCGATGTTTACGGTCCTGCGATCTTACTCACAGTCCCTCTCTAGCTGCAGCATGATTGAGTGTTAGTGACACAAGATGCTTCTGAGGAGGGGGCCACCACGGGACCCTGCTGGTGAGGTAAGCGATATTAAATACTGGCAGCATATTAATTAGTATCACTTTGATATTAAAAGAAATATACTACCGGTAATAAGAATTGTTATTAAATGGAACCTTTAGGGGAAAATGTATCACAGCTTCTAAAGAGTGTAGAAGTGGGCGTGTGGAGCAGTTGCCCATATCAACCAATCAGCTTTTACCTATCAATTACATGGCCCAGAGTGGGTACTGATACCTTGCAGTGTGGGGACGACTAGTATTGGAGAAGCTGTGAAGTTGGCCTGGTGGCTTACCATGTATTTGTAAATGCATGCAACAAATATCTCTGAATTTCTATTACCATATAATTATCAAGTATTGTTGCATGTACAATTTAGTGTGCTGGGGGATGTCTGGTGGACAACCCCCTTTCTGTTTTTTGTTTAGTATGACCCCCCTCTTTCATGCACCTGAAGAGTATTGCCAAATTGATTTGAGCAGCTTCCACTTTGTTATGTAGCATGGCAGTTTAATAAACTATAAAATTGTCAGTCAGTAATGCCCCAAACAGTGCATAATGCAAAGAAAAGAGATGCAACATGGTATTGTCCTTGAGCCCTCCCACCCTTCTGTTGTATATATTAAACAGGACATGCACAGTTTAACAAACTAATCATTTCAGCAACAGGGACTGCCACTTGTGGCTGAAGTGATTGGTTTGTTTGGGCCCCCACAAAACAAGCTACCAATGGGCAGCTGACATTGCTGGCAATGATCTCTACATACAAACTGGCTCTACAGAGTCAAGATGTCATTGCCGTTATCATCCTCACCCTCATCAGTGTGTATATCATCTTCACACAATATTAATTAGTTCCCTCTGGAATCCACCATTACGGGTGCCTCTGGACTTTGACTTAATTGCCAGTAAAGGTTTTCCTCATGGAATTTGTAGTTCATTTTGATGAACATCATCTTTTCCACATTTTGGGGAAGTAGCCTCCTATGCCAATCGCTGACAAGGTTCCCGGCTGGGATGAAAATACTTACTGAGTACACACTGGAGAGTGGGCAGCTTAAATAAAGCAAAGCCAGTTTGTGCAAGGGCCTCCAAATAGTTTTTTTTTTCTGCCAGTGATCAAAGGGACTGTCTGTCATGCCTATTTGGATGCTGTCATTAAAATAATTCTCAACCATTCTTTGAATGGTGACCATATCAGATGGAGTCACGGTAGAGGTGTCACTAATTTTGGGTAATTCTTTTAGACACAACCAGATGTCAAAATGTTGTGTAGACTCATCTGCATCAATAAAGGGCTCCTTGAAAAGCTGAGTTTTTCTGCAGTTGCCGGAGAAACTGAAGGAGGAAACGTCGCCGTGTCACATTCCCCTTGAGCTAACAACCTGCTCCCCAGGAGCTCTTTGCATCTCTTAAGATCTGTGGCCGTTGTAAAGAAAGACACAATGTATGACTTAAAGCTAGGATCAAGCATGGTCGACAAAATGTATTGATCCGATTTTAAGATGCTGACAACCCATGTATCCTGGCAAAGTGAATAAAGGATCAACAAGTCTGACATACTTGTTGGAATTGCTTAGATTCAGCTCCACGATCAGCTTCTCGGGCTGCTTTTCCAAAAGTCTAATCAGTGGAATCAGCTGACTCAAGCTAACAGTGTCTGAACTCACTTCACAGGTGACAACTTCGAAGGGTTTCTGCACTTTGCACAACACGGAAAGTATTCTCCACTGCACTGGAGTGAGGTACATTCTCCCGAATGTCATGGCTTGTTGTGTAGCTTTGGATGGCTTTTTTCTGTTCCTCCATCCGCTGAAACATATAAGGGGTATAATTTCACCTCGGTACTACCTCGTGCTTCAGCTGGTGGCAGGGCAAATTGAACTGTTCTTACAAGACCCGGCTGTAATGCTCTCACAATATTTGCGGCATTTTCAGAAAACGCAAATCCTGGGGAGAGTCCAAGTGGGGTGAGCCAGTTTTTCTAAGTTTGTCATTGGTCTGCCTCTTAGCCTACTCTCTGTATCATCAGCTTAACTATCTCTGAATGAGCTGGCATTTGTTAGATGCTGCTGCTGTTCATGCTACTGAAGGCACAAACAGTAGCTGCATCTAACAAACGTCAGCTCATTCAGAGACAGGCTTGTAATTTTAGTTTGCCCTGTTCTGCTTCTCCACATATCTGTAGCTAAGTGGACAGTGGGTACAATGGCATTTTGGAGGCCACTAATTGAGATTTTTTAATGTCTATGTACAGGCGGGGAATTGCTTTTCTAGTGAAGTGGAATCTAGATTGGGTTTGGTAGCGGGGACATAGGATCTCAATTAACTGTCTAAAACCCACTGCATTAATGGCAGATACTGGCCGCAGATATAATACTAGCATAGCTGTTATGTGTCAGTGATCCACTGTGCAACTGGATGATAGCTATCACACTTGCTTCCTCTATCAAAGGATTGTTTAACAGTCAATTGTTTTTTTAACTTCTACTAGTAGTAGTCTTTTTGGTCCCTTTTTTGGATGAAGATCCACCCCCAGCAACAGGCCTACCGCTCAAGGATTCTTCCGAGGAATCCTGGATAGGGGAGGACTCTGTTAGCCTTATCAAACTGGATGCAGGACTACTTTCAATTATGATTAAGGATATTGATGATGAATGATGTTGGTGCTGGAGATTGCAGGTGCTTGGATCTAGCAGAGAGAAGGGAGCTAGCTGATGCTTGACTTCATGATGTTACTTTTTTAGCATAAGTTTCTGATTTTGCCAAAAACTTTTCATACATGTGCTGCAAATGACATAACAGGGAGGAGGCTCCTATATGGTTAAAGTACCTACCTCTACTTATTGTGGATTTACAAACACTACAAATGGCAAGACAACAGTTGTCCAAATTTGGGTAAAAATAATTCCACACATAAGAGGTCAACCAAGCATGACTATGGTCTTCTTTTTATCATGGGCAACAACTTTTCCACTGGTGCCTCACTTACAGTGCACCCAGACAGTATTCCCAGCGCTTCACTTTTTCCACATTTTGTTATTTACAACCTTATTCCAAAATGGAATAAATTCATTTTTGTCCTCAAAATTCTACACACAGTACCCCATAATGACAAAGGCCCTGATTAAGAGCCACTCGCTCTGACAGAGCGCTCACTCAATCAGGGCCGGGCTATTTTTTTTTTTTGGACGGCCTCCTGGCCGCTTGCATAGCTGTGGGTGACCACCCACAGCTATAGCGAGCAGCCAGGAAAATGGTCGCGATGGTCAGGACCATCACGATCATTGGGCTTGCGACGAGACCCTTGTGGTAGGGTCTCGTTGCCGCAAGCCCCAGAGAGATTTCAGCTCTAACAGAGCCGAAATCTCTCCCACTGACATCACTTGTGATATCAGTGGGGCCGCCCCCAAACGGAGGCGTTCACATGGGAATGCCTCCATTTGGGCAGCCACTCCCCTGGCCCACCCACCAAAGGGGGCGTGCTGTCACTCAACATTGACAGCATGCCCCCTTTGTTGCGAGACCCGGAGCAACGGATTGCCCATCGCTATCCGAGTCTCGCGCATGCACACGACGGAGCCGGCTCCGTCGTGCGCATGCGCACTGGCCCACCATCGACCTGGTTGCAAGTGCACAGCGCTTGCGACTGGGTCTGAATCAGGCCCAATGTTTAAAAAGCAGCAAATTTAATAAAAAGAAAACCTAAGAAATCACATGTACATAAGTATTCACAGCCTTTGCTCAATACTTTGTTGAAGCACCTTTGGCAGCAATTACAGCCTCAAGTCTTTTTGAATATGATGCCACAAGCTTGGCACATCTATCTTTGGGCAGTTTCACCCATTTCTCTTTGCAGCACCTCTCAAGCTCCATCAGGTTGGATGTGAAGCATCGGTGCACAGCCATTTTCAGATCTCTCCAGAGATGTTCAATCTGATTCAAGTCTGGGCTCTGGCTGGACCACTCAAGGACATTCACAGAGTTGTCCTGAAGCCACTCCTTTGATATCTTGGCTGGGTGCTTAGGGTCGTTGTCCTGCTGAAAGATGAACCGTCGCCCCAGTTTGAGGTCAAGACTGCTCTGAAGCAGGTTTTCATCCAGAATGTCTCTGTACATTGCTGCATTCATTTTTCCCTCTATCCTGATTAGTCTCCCAGTTCCTGTGGCTGAAAAACATCCCCACAGCATGATGCTGCCACCACCATGCTTCACTGTAGGGATGGTATTGGCCTGGTGATGAACGGTGCCTGGTTTGCTTCAAACATAACACCTGGCATTCATGCCAAAGAGTTCAATCTTTGTCTCATCAGACCAGAGAATCCTTCATGTGCATTTTGGTGAACTCCAGGTGGGCTGACGTGCTTTTTACTAAGGATTGGCTTCCGTCTGGCCACTCCAATATGCAGGCCTGATTGATGGATTGCTGCAGAGATGGTTGTCCTTCTGAAAGGTTCTCCTCTCTCTACAGAGGAATGCTGTAGCTCTGACAGAGTGACCATCTGGTTCTTGGTCACCTCCCTGACTAGGGCCCTTCTCCCCCGATCACTCAGTTTAGACGGCTGGCCAACTCTAGGAAGAGTCCTGGTGGTTCCAAACTTTTTCCATTTACAGATGATGGAGGCCACTGTGCTTATTGGGACCTTCAGTGTAGCGGATATTTTTCTGTACCCTTCCCCAGATTTGTGCCTCGAGACAATCCTGTCTCAGAGGTCTACAGACAATTCCTTGAACTTCATGCTTGGTTTGTGCTCTGACATGTACTGTCAACGTTGGACCTTATATAAACAGGTCTATGCCTTTCAAAATCATGCTCAAACAACTGATTTTACCACAGGTGGACTGCAATTAAGCTGTAGGAACATCTCAAGGATGATCAGTGGAAACAGGATGCACCTGAGCTCAATTTTCAGCTTCATGGCAAAGGCTGTGAATAATTATGTACATGTGATTTCTTAGGGGGTTTTTTTAGTAAATTTGCAAAAATCTCAAAAAAACTTTTTACACGTCATTATGGGGTATTGTGTGTAGAATTTTGAGGACAAAAATGAATTTATTCCATTTTAGAATTAGGCTGTAACATAATAAAATGTGGAAAAAGTGAAGCGCTTTGAATACTTTCTGGATGCACTGAACATATACAACATTCTCACCATCAACATCCTCATCCTGTTGCACTTCCACTGTAGCATCCTCAATGTCTAGGTCAGCATCTTCTTGACTTCTGCTTTTCATTTCCACATTGGCAAAGGGTGCACAAATGGAGGAAGGAGGCTTCTCTACAAGTACAGCATCAGGCTCACACATAGCACTCGTGGACACACTTAGACTATCTTCAGGGATTTCTGATGTTTCTAAACAACACGCTATTTATTCAATTGCCTTAGTGGTTTTTACATCACTGATATTCCGGTTTTATCTTTTCTGACACCTATTCTAAAGTGAGACACTCCTGCATCATCATGTGAGGCAAAAGATGATGCCTGACTGACAGCAGTTACAGAACCACCACTCAGAAATAAAGGAAAAGGCCTGAGCCTTTCCTTGCCACTGCGTATGGAGTATGGCATGTTGGCAATTTTATGCTTTTTTCCTTGAATTTTTCCCTTTATTAGAGGTGTTTTTTCTTTAGTAATGTAGTAAAATATGTATTTTGGAGGATTTTAGATGTCCTGACTGAAAGCTTTTATGCCCTTGAAAATAGACGTTTTCAGATGACATTGAAGCAGTATCATCATGATGACTGATGGTGGCAGCAGCGCTAGTGCTTGGTTGCTACTCCTGCTGTTCTATCGATTAAACGCCGTGTTCCATATCGATGCCTGAATTTTTTTCACAAAACAATATAAGGCTTTCAGGAGACGTTGAAGCGGTATTGTCATGATGACTGGTGGTGGCAGCAGCGCTAGTGATTGGTTGCTGCTCCCGCTGTTTTATTGATTTATCATCATGTTCCATATCAATGCCTTAATTTTTGTGACAATGTGACAACCAACTGTGACACACTATGCAGGTAGTCTAAGCAGTGGTCCTTGACCTACTGACTGTTACTGACTTATAATTATCACAGACACAGTATCACGGCCTGAAGTTTTTATCACAAAAAATATAATATTTTTAACAGAAAAAATGTGCAAAACGACTGCGACACACTGCACAGATAGTATAAGATGGTAGCAGTTGACCTACTGACAGTTTCTGCAATATTGGCTGTGGCCATTTTCCCGGTGATTTGCACATGTGCATTAGAGATGTCTCTAGGAACACAGCTTAGGTGCCATGTTCCCAGAGACCTGTGCATGCGCAATAGACTCTGGCAGAAAGCCAGAGTATACTGTGTTGCCAGAGAGGAAGGTTCCCGCATGGATGCTGCACATGGGCCCCCTCCTCTCTTAAACTATCCCTGGTAGTTGAGCAATGTTTTTCAACTGTGCATTCATCTAAGATGCAAAAATAATTTCATATGGTGTGTGCATATAGAGTTTTAATATAAATTGAGATGCACGGACTCTGAAATGTATTGCAAAAGTACTGGGCACTCTTGGGTGGTGACTGGAAAGTGGCTATTTAGTGGTATTAGCATAAAGTCACAGATACAACTGCTGCAAAAGTTACATACACGGTCGCCGCTGTGTCTGGCTCAGAATCAGCACCATTGTCTTCTTATACATGTATCAGAAACTGTCACAATATATCAATCGCAAACTCATATTTGCATATACATATTTACCATCTTACAAACGATGTAGGTGTGATACCCCACACTCCTGAGGTATAACTATCTTTGGTCTGGGAGCTGCACTGCTGCAAGAGGCTAGAGTCCCCACAATCTTCTGGAGTGCACGAAAGTGACAGCTGTAGAGAGGACAGCTGAGGGCCAGTAACTGTCAGCAGACTTAGGGGAAGCTCCCTAATCCTGAGGTGTCACTAACTTGTTTAGAGCGGAGGTGGACAGAAAGGCAAACCGAGGGTGACCATGTGGAAACAGCAGCAGAGAATATACAGTGGTTTCAGACTGAGAGATCCTGTGAGAGAAAGAGGTGGATGGACAGTTTGCAGATAAGTGATGAGCTGTAGAAGTTTGGAAAGCCACTGATATTCCTGCTGAGGCTGGAATCAGAAGAGAAGCTGTCCCAGCAACACATGTGGCTTTTCCGATCTTCTGATGCAGCTCCCCTGCCTGATACAGACTGCCTCTTCTGATAAGAGCGCAGCTGTTCAGAGAAGGCTCGTCCTTTGTAGCAGTATGCTCCACTCCATGAGCATGTAGTGGTGTGACGTCAAACAGGAGGTGGAGCTCAACTTCTGACTGAACCTGCACCCACAAGGAGGACACGACTGTAGACGTCAGACAATCTGCAGCAAGGTAAGAGCTGTGCAGGGTTTTTTTTATATATATTTGGAGGGGCTGGAGTGACACATGGGGGTCTGGAATGTATTATGTGAATCTATTTTTTCACAGTGTATTTTATGTGGATGTGGCTTTTAAAATTTATTTTTGTGGATTTTGCTTTTAAAATGTATTTTATGTGGATGTGGCTTTTTCATTGCATTTTATGTAGCTCTAGCTTGTTTCAGTGTATTTTTTGTGGATGTCACTTTTTCAGTGCATTTTATGTAGCTCTAGCTTGTTTCAGTGTATTTTTTGTGGATGTCACTTTTTCAGTGTATTTTATGTAGATCTAGCTTGTTTCAGTGTATTTTATGTGAATCTGATTTTTAAATGTTGTTTATATTGATCTTGTTTTTCTTTTTTCCTTTAACAGTTACCTCAAAGTAAAAAAAATGTTTTATATTGAAAGATTATTATGTAAATTATGTATTATTTTCGGTGTGCTGGGTTTGCCACCAGATTGACTAACAACGGGGCTGTGATACGCAATCACACTCCTACAAACATCATTCCAGGGGTGTGGCCTAGCTGGCACAAAGTCACGCCCCCTTTTTTGCACACGCGCATGATCTCGGCTCTTCCGCATACCTACAGATATTTTTGGGCACTTTGCTGCTGACTGGCCACCCCTGCACAAGAGGAAGGGGTGGAGTGACATAGCTAGAAGTGATTTGGTTCCTGTCAGGAAAAGAGGATCTGGTTTGAGGGAGATATATTAGAGCTGTCAGCAGCAGCTGACATTTAGGGGTAAATTTACTAAAATTAGAGTTTTTAGAAGTGGAGATGTTGCCCATAGCAACCAATCAGGTTCTAGCTATTATCCTCTAAAAGGTGTTAGTTAAATGTTAAGTAGAATCTGATTGGTTGCCATAGGCAACATCTCCACTTCTAAAAACTCTCACTTTAGTAAATATACCCGTTAAGGTGGGTACACACCTGAAAGATATATCTGCAGATCAAGTAATCTGCAGATATATCTTTAGATTATGGTACACACTGAATTGCTGTCATCTATCCATCAGACGCGGGTCCCGCTGTCAGGAAGGCGGGGCGGGGACACCCCCCTCCCTGCAGCTGCCGCTGTGTGTGTACGGGCGGTCTGCAGATGATGGACAGATATGTCTGCAGACATATCTGTCCATGGGCTGTGCAGCACAGCCAATGCAATATATCGGCCAGTGTGTACCCAGCATTAGTCTACAGATCCCTCCTTCAATGATTGCCCTCCTGTATCCCGGGCAGCCAATGAGGCGATGTGCTGCTGGGCAGTGGGGTGACAAGGGGAGTGCAGGGTATGGGCCGCATCCGGTTGTCCCCAACTAGGAGTGACATCAAAATGCTGACTCCTCCTCAGTGACAGGAGCCTGGTGCTGCACTGTAGCATTACGTGCAGCACTCGGCTCCTGACACAGTGAAGAAGCCGGCACTGCAAACAGAGTGGTCCCCGGGGGGCAGTCTGCACCTCTGAGACCCCCAGAGTGAGTAAAACGTGGGTTCGGGCCACAAGGCTAAGCCCCATACTCACAAGACCACACCCCTGCCTGTGATGTCACCCCTCTTTTTTCGCCACACGCACTACAACCGTCCCAGCACCAGGTGTCACCACACGGAGGGACGCCACTGCTGCTGGACCGAGGGGGGCAGAGCCAGAGAGGATGCTATAGCTGTGGAGACCTGTAAGCAGCGGTACTCATCCTGCTCAGCTGGAGAGGTGTCAGCTTCAGTCAACTGCCCGGCAACAGCAGCTGAGCACCGGACATGGACAGCTGACAGGGAAGCGTCCCACTGACTTAGGAGGCAGGGCTGCAGCCAATCACCACAGCTGTGATGCTGTGTTAGTGGAGAGTGGACAGGTCCAGCTGTTCAGGAGGCGGAGTGGCGGCGGGGATCCGCATCTGACAAGGAGGCGGGGATCATGGGGAGACATGCCGCTGCGCTGGTAACCAGTCAGCACATAGCCTAACCAGACAGCGATGTCAGTGCATCCAGTGTTGTAGGCTGCCCAAAAGGAGCGTGTTACAGCAGCACTACAAGATGTTAGTGGAGAGCATCCAGTGGCAAGGGGTAATGGCAGTAACGCCGTGCCCATAGTGAGTACACTCACCTTGACGCTTCCCAGCCATATACAGTAGCTTACTGACATAATATTTGTATTAATATTACAGCAGCGCCTATGAGGAGAGCCTGGAGGCATACAGATGTAATAGGGGAAATGACCCTGGGTAACGGTAGTGGAGATATTTGGGGAAGCCCGGTGGAGGAGAGCAACAGCGTATACAGGAATGCCATAGCAGCAGTCAATAGAATGATATAGTCAGGAGCAGCACAGAGGCCAGCAGTAAATGAAAGGTGGAGAAGGGAGGTTTATTATGGATCACTAATACCTCTTTTCCACCAAAAACCCAGGTCCGACCTGGGTTTTTGGACATGGTTCCAACCCAGGTTAGACCCAGGTCAGACCCCATTTACACTGCACCTTCGAACTGGGTTACTCCCAGGTCATCCCCATTCACCATGAACCCAGGTCTGCCCTGCTAAACCTGTGAGGTAATAAAAAGTGGGAGGTGAATGCTCCACAAACACCAATCAGCTCATTTTAGGCATGACCCAGGTCGGAAAACCCGGGTTGCACCGTTTACACTGCACCATTACCCGGGTCCATCCAGGGTCCAACCCTGGTAGCTACATGGGTTGGATTGCCAGGTCACTTGACCCGGTTATTTTTCAGGGACCCTTTTACACTGAGCTGCAACCTGGGTAGACCCAGCAAAAACCCTGGTGTAAAAGGGGTATAAATGGGGCTAGCAGTCCAAGCCACTTACAATAGACTTGGATATGATTCATTATATCCATAGCTGACTGTCTGAGGGAAAAGCTGGGGTGTAATTAAGGGCCTGATTCAGCATGGATAGCTATTCTGCTAATATCAGCGGTGCTATTTAAATGTGTGCATTCACATTGCGTACACAGCCTGACATAAGTTCCACTTCCCCTTACTCACATCTGTATACTAGGGCAACATAGCAAAACAATCGGTAACATCGAGTAACAGACCCAGATGCACAGTTACAGAAGGTCAGACCTCATTCAGAAATTGCTAACTTCTGCGCACACTATGAGGCCTCAGGAGGTGTCTGGTATCGCAGTGGCTAATTTATGCACGCCCATGCAATGGCATTGAAACGCACTGGCATGCCTGTGTTTGCCCGATCACACCCCCCCCGCCACCACCCACAAACAGCACTTCCTGTCAATCACTTTTTAAAGAGTCTGCATAGCCTCTGCGTATGCAGTTCTGACTAGAGCGTCTAGGTCGCACACATGCACTGCAAATTAATCAACCGATTGCGTGCATATTAGCAACTGCGTTCCTTGCTGAATCAGGCCCTAAAAGCAGACATTTGAAGAGACTGCGTTGGGTAATTTTCTAGCAGAGTCATGTAAACTAATACTGAGGCATATAAATAGTTGACTATATAAAAGCTAACAGGAGTAAAACCAACTGTACTCTCTGGAGTTTATTTAACCCACCATATGAAAGACTGTGAATCGATGTTATAGTTATTTATGTAAATATATATGGACATGTAAGTAACCAATTGTAACCATCACTCTCAGTGGGAATAATAATGAATGTTACTATTCCTAATGTTATGCAATTATACTGTTTAATTGCCTATTGCACCCTTCTGGGAGTTGCATCATCAAACTTTAAGGGTTATATTACTATTTGAAATACTAATCTTGGTTATAGGTATTTGTATAAATGGTTAGTGTAAAATAATATAGTAATAGTCATTTTGTTTATACCTGTTTTAGTATAAAGGACAAGGGAAGTGAGTTTATGGTAATATGTATACAGTATGTTGATGTATGTAAAGGTGTAATGTACAGGTAGATGGTAGTGCAGGTACCCATTAATTGTTAGTGCTAGCATATGTTGTAAAAATGCTAATCTGTATCCTATACTAAAATAAAATAGTCTACTTACTTGACATATTCCATTCCTTATTATTTATTAACACACTTAAATTAGGGTTTTCCCAAGTATGCCCACATTAAGTACTAATACTTGGGTGGAGGCACCAACAAAAGAAGGTACACCACTTAGGCCCGTATTCAATTTGGAGTGAAAAGCCCGTTGCCGAACTTTTCACCGTCATCGCAGGTTTTGGGTGCGAAAAAGTATCGTCCTCGCTTATCCCCGTATTCAATTACAAAGCGGCAAAAACGGGACCCATTTTGACATGGGGGTTTACTATGGGTACCCCCAATTAGCCCTGCTGAAGGTATCTGGGGTCTTTGAATGGTCTCAATAAGCGCTATTTAGCGTCTTTAAGCAAGTGGTGAAGAATAGTATTTTGCAACTCATGTTCTTAAACAGAAACAAAAGTAGAAAGTTCTCCAAGCTAACCACTTCACAAAAGAGCGATATACATTTGGATGTTCTGTCTGATCGTGTCTATGTTTGCATCTGTTTAACTTCACTGCATCTGAGCCCCATTTGTACCATTTGAGTGGGTAGTTCATTGTACTGTATCTTTCAGGTTCCAGTTAGGGTCATCATGAAAACTGCAGGCCCTGTGTACTTTTAGGGTGCATCCCAAGGTGTTGGGATGTGGCCAGGTTATATTGTAATTGTTGGGACCCACTGAAATGCTTTGCATCACTGAAAGGGGCACGGCCACACCCAGGGCCATTAAGACAGATGTGGGGCCCGGATAATAAAGAGGGTGTGGCCAAGTCAGTAGGCAAAAATAATGTTAAATACTTTGCATGGTGTGTCGGGAAGAGGCGCCATACACTGCAAGGGGTTCATTCACCCCCCTCACCTCCTGGCCTGAGCTCTTGCTGGGCCCATCCATCATGTCATGGCCTGGGTAATTAGTACCTGCTCCCCCATCTCAGTGCCCCTGGATGCTCCACCTTGAAGGCATAGCTGCTCTCCTTGGCAGGTCCCCACTCCCAAATACAGTAGGCCCATCATCTCAGGGCTCCTGGTTCTAATATCCATAGCAAGATCCCTATATCAGCATATAACCCTGTGCAGCATCGTTAAGCTCATATGCAGAGCCAGAATAAATCCAAAATCAGTGTACAATAATGGGGGAATGGATATGTAGTGATGGAAGAGGGGGGGAAATGGAATAGGGAAAGAATACTTCTACTGTTCCCATGTCTGTAGAAGAAGACGTATCCTATTTCATCCTAGTTTTCTTGTTAGTGTTAAGTAGGGGAGAAAATACTCCAACACATTTTACTTTTTAGAACATTTTAGAAGAAAGACAGAAAAATCAGTGCATTTTAACAAGCACTGAAATTATATAGTTGAACTTTAGCAATTTTTTATTTTTATAAATTTGAAGGGTGTCCTCAGGAAGCAGGGGAACATAATTCCTACATAATCATACATAACATTTGTCCCAGACATGCCTAATTTTTACTTATATTCTTTTTGAAATGTTTCCTGATTTCTCTTCTTCTGGCAATCCCTTCCTAATTGCCACTGGCACTTTACACAATTGAGAGGAAATAGATTCAAACAGCTTTGTGATAGGAATAAAAGTTATTTTCTTTATTTAGCACACAGGCAAATCAGTAAGGGTTTAAAGCCATCAATGTGTTTGTTATCTGGAAAAGATAAGTTTAGCTTACAAAGTATGATCCAGGTTTGCTATCTTTACATTGATTCATTATGATCCTTGTGACTCCATGAAGCTGGATACACACTAGACGATATGTTGGATGATTTGTCGGTTTGAAGCGACAAATCGTCCACATCGTCCAGGATGTACGCACTATCTTGCGTTCCCGTGCATCGTTCATCGCATCTTCAGATCTGCCTGCAGATGGCCGATTGTTGCGTTCTGCACATGCGTATGCATCGCAGTGCACCTGCGGGAAGGTCTCACTGCGATCGGACATTGCAGAGTTATTGACAAGACGTGACCATGGGGGGGTCAGTGAAATGCAGGCGTGCCAGTGCGTTTGAACGCCGTTACAGAGGGGCGTGCATAAATTAGCCACTGCGATGCCATACGCAGCTTGGTCTTTCACTGAATGCCACGAGGTTAGCAATTTCTGAGTAAGGTCAGACCTTGTACAACTGTGCGTGAGGCTGCGATGGTACTCGATGTTACAGATGGTTTTGCAGACTTGCTAAGGATTACGGATGTGTGTAAGGTGAAGTGGGCGTCCTTATGTTAGGCTGCGACGGCATTGCGATAGCATTCATTAGCATATTTTCTCAGTGGGACTGCGTGCGTAATGACAGCTGCGATCGCAGTTGCGATCCGTAATGAATCAGGCCCTTAGTTAATAGGAAACGTCAGTGTAGATCAGGCTGATTTGGTTAATGTCACCTGAAAACCCTCATATAACAGAAGTAAGGTACAGAGCTACCATCAGGAATTGTGGGGCCCGGGACTGACTAAAATAGGCAGGGGCATCCCCAAGCCCCCACTCAAGCCCCCCTTCCCCCACTGCCTGGGCGAAAGTAATCAAAGAGCAAAGCATTCCCCTAGCCAGTTTCCCTCCCCACATCTGCAACAGCTGACATGCTGCAATAATGAAAGATTAATTAGACACTTACCTGTTTGGGCTGCAGCCTACAGCTTCTCAGTCCTCACTCCGCGGCTCCATTCTCATTCGGCGGCGCAGAGTTGGTGACATCATGATGTCACGCTGCGCTGACTCACAAGTAATACTTTATTGCGGCAGGTAGGAGTCTCGGAGCGAGGCGGAGAGGGAGTGCGGCAGCTAAGTGAGAAGTGACTCACGATGGGTCACTTCTAATGTGTGGCGTCAGGCGGTAGTAGTGGGCGGCTTGCTCTTAGAAGTGGGCCCCCTGCCGGGCCTGTCACTCACTGTAGAGGTAGCGGGCGCCGGCGGTAATAGGAGCGGGCAGGCAGTCACACTTCTATTGTGTGGCAGCAGAGAGGGTAGTAGTGGGCGGGCCCCCCTAGCGTCCGGGCCCGGGACTCCAGACCCGGCAGTCCCCCCCCTGATGGCAGCCCTGCTCAGGTCAATTAGAAAACTGCAAGTAAGGGTTACCACACTCACATCAGGGCACCCCTTCTAGGGCTAGAGAAATGGTGTTACAATGATTACAGCAGAAGGCCTAGCCCAGTTTGTTTAATACAACCACCTTTAATACATGTGCTGTAATATTTTGCTCAATGCTACAAGGAGTTTTACATCCTGAATCCTACAGCATAACAAGATAATTGGGCCCAAACGTATACATAAAGACCCCCTGTAGTATCCTTGGCCACACCGAAGTTATCTTGGACTTTACTAATGTCTAGGCATAGATTGATTATATTGGTTTATTTTAGTAATGTAGTAATAAGCTAAAATTTTGTTATATATTTTCCATATGTGTGATGACCTTAATATGTATAAACTGTCTGTGATTTCATTAGATTGTGTGAGTTAAATAAGCTGAATCCATTCTCTCTCCTCTTCACCATAACCAGTTCCTGTTTTATTCTTTTATGCAAAGCTCTGCCTACACTTCTTTGTGTCTGCCTGGGAAATGCTTGCCTCTCTGCCGGGATAGTGTTTAGGGAAAAGCTGCTGTCAAAGGAAGAATACCCTACCTATGTAACTCTGACCTGTACCTACACAACATCATTAGCACCCTTTTCACACCAGGGTATTACAGATGTGCCAGATTAAGAGACACTGAAAGAGTAACTGGATAGGTAGAAGAGAACCAGGGCAGGACAGTAACAATAAAGCCAATTGAGTGGAGGTTATGAAGGAGAATATAGTAATCACCAATGTCAAAAGAAACAGAAAGGTCAAGGAGGATGGAGATGTGAATTTAGATCAGTAGATCATTGACCCCTAGGGTTAGGACAGATGTGGCTGCATCATCTTCTCCTACCAAGTCTGCTATGTGTGTGGATCTGAGCATACTGGACCAGAGAGACCAAAGAGCAGCTGCCAGCAAGAAGAGATGGGTTGAAGTTTATATCCCGGCTGTCAGGATGCCGGCAATCACAATGCCGGTGCCGGAATCCCAACACCAGTCAGAATCCCAGCGCCAGCATTTCGACTGCTGTCACCCCAATGGTAAGTAGTGGTATTAGGGTTAGGCACTAGGGGGAGGCTTAGGGCTAGGTTGTGGGAGGGAAGGTCAGGTTTAGGCTGTGGGGGGGGATTGTTAGGTTTAGGGGTAGTGGTAAGGTTAGGATACAGGTGTCGGTATCATAACCCTGTCATGATGCTGGCCTCGGGACTCTGACCACTGGCATCCTGAGCGCCAGCATCTCGTACCCAACCCGAAGAGTCAGGTTTCTCACCATGAAGTTTGAGAGTTTGTGCTTAGAGAGTTCTGTCTCCTACTGGTTATATTATCTATGCTTATATTTATTGTGGGATATTTAAAATTTTCCTGTGCACTTATGGTATTTATATGAGACAAATATGTTAGATACAGAAAGTGTGTTTTTTAGAATCTCTCCCCTATAGTCATTATCAGTGGTTCCCAAACTTGCTTTTGCCATGGCGTCCTAGAATATCAGCATTTTTTTATCATGACACCCCTATTCCAAAAGGTTTTTTTTTGGAGAAATTTTGCAAAAATTATATCATTAAGTAAATTGTGCTTATAGGTTTAGATATGTGATTGCAGACAAGATTGCACTTCTGTTTGTCCACATATTTTATGATTGGCAGCCCCCTGTACTGGTTTTGCCTATCACATAGACCATAAACAATCTCATTTTCTCCTGGACCACTAACCCGGGGCACCCCTGCAAGTGTCCCATGGCACCCCAGAGTGCCACAGTGCCCAGTTTGGGAACCACTTGTCTATATTATAAACTAGTGTTTCTCACACTTGGCTATCAGGAAACCCTGACAATTGAAGTAATTAGCACCCCTTGAATCTTCTAAAATGTGTTAGCTAGTATTTAATACACCTGTGCACTAATCAGAAGATCTGGAAAAACATGCACTATTAGGTGTCCCTGGGTTTACAGCAGTTTCCACGCTCTGACCAATCAGTGCGGCACCATCAGTTCCCATGGACACTGGGCCTGATTCAGAGCCGCTCGTAAGCGGCCGCTCGTTCGTTTCGAGCGATGTTTGCACAACTGCGCATGCATACGGATCGTAATACGCATGCGCGAACCAGTCAGTGCGGCCGAAAATCGTTTGTTCGCTAAATAGCGAATGCCTGCTATTTTGAGTGACAGCAGGAGGCGTATGTGGGTGGTAACAGGGGAAGGTGCTTGAAAACGGGGAGTGGAGATCCGAACGCAGGCGTGCTTAAAGGTCAAAACGGGCGTTTTATGGGTGTGCATAATTAATACAGCAGCATCATTGACCACGTCACCGGGTTATTCTATAGCCTGAACTGCTCGCAAGATTGCGGTAGGAAAAACCAACCACAAGAATAGCGAGCAGTTCATACGCTGGTCGATGTACTCGATTAATCTAATAAATAGCGCACATGACGTAGGATGCGAGCGGCCGGGGGGCGTAGTTTTCCAAAAAACAACCGCATGTTTGGTTCGCTCGTTCAGACCTAGAGGAGTGAACATTCCGCAAAGAGCGAACGGTTCATTTGAATAGCCACCCCTTTTTTCTGAACGAGTGAGCGCAAATAGCGTCCGGCTCTGAATGTGGTCCACTGTCCCTGAGTGGCCTTTTGTTCATGACTAGTTTCCTGGAGGAACAGTAGTGGTATTATTTTGTTTGCCAAGGTTTGTGGATGCTACAAGGACCGGTTGCCTTTATGGGAGAGTTGGTGTGAAGCAAGTTGATATGGGGGATGCCACAACATTTAAAAAAATTGTTTATACCTTCAAATCTTTTTGCAAAAACAAAGCCTGCACAGATCACAAAAAGATTTAAAAGTATAAATAAATGTTGTGGGATCCCCCATACCAACTTGGTTTATACCAACTCGCCTGCCAGGCAGGTCTATTATTTGGGCAGGTTTGCCATCAGCTTTTCAGCAGGTTCTAAACCAGCCACATAGTAAATCCAGGGTTTATACTCTTCTCGCTAGAAAAACATTAATACTGAGACGATTTTGTGTTTTAAAGTCTGCTTTTTCAGCGGATTCCTATCAAATTTGGCTTTAAATCAGTGGATCGCAAACCCGACAGGAATCCTCCAAATAACACCCTGCAAGCCAGATGCAGGAACTGTGGGTGAGCCGCGGTGGCACCCACAGGATTCGGTGCGGTGGCACCGCTCGCACACATAATTTGGGCATTTTTTTGTTCCTAGAGTATTATTAACTTCCAGTCAATTTTGACCACCTCATAGCTGCGTGGAGTCAGACCGCTTTTACGCACACGCTCTGGGGTACTACAGTGTATTGGGGTGCAGTGCGCAGTAAAAACAAATAAAACAATTTTTATTGTTTAAAACTGGCAGCTTGGCTCATACTGCGTGGAGTCATACCGCTTTTACACACATGCTCTGGAGTACTACAGCATACTGGGGTGCAGTGCCCAGAACAGTACAAATACAACAATTTTAATTTTTTAAACTTGTTTTGCTGATAAATATGGAGTCACACTATGAACGCAGTGGGTGGGGCCTGAGAAGTCAGTGCAGCATCACTGTGATGGAATTATACTAATTAGACTAAGGGGATTGGTCACAGCTTGTGGATGGACACAGCTTGCCACTTAGATGGACACAGTGACATCACTGCCCTTTAGAGATGGACACAGTAACAGAACCACAGCCCCTTAGAGATGGACACAGCCCCAGCACCACAGCCCCTTAGAGATGGACACCAGCAGCACAACCCCTTACAGACAGACATCGTAACAGCACCACAGCCTCTTAGAGATGGACACAGCCCCAGCAGCATATCCCCTTAGAGATGGACACCAGCAGCACAGCCCCTTAGAGACAGACACACTACAGCCCCTTAGAGATGGACGCAGCCCCAGCAGCACATCCCCTTAGAGCATACTTACCTTACTTTTGAAAAAGCATTTCAGAGAGATTGTGAAAGCAACACATATGAGCGTGGCGGTAAAGTGGACATGCACAGCTGCGCCTGAGAGGCGTGCCATAAAATTGACTCTCACCCACATGTAAACGAGCACCAAAGCAGTTAGTAAGATTTATTTGTTGATGAAAACAAAAACACACTGATACATCATTCTATCTTATAACCAATGCAAGTAAATGGCACTGTTGAGCCCATTTGAATGTATAGATAGATCTTCTTTCTTGTTTTCTAAGTATATAAAAGCTACATAATGGGGTAAGGTGCAATCATGCAGATCTCTAGTCTCCTTAGGGAGAGGAGGAGATTGCTACTATTTCAGGGAGAGTTGGCAAGTATCTCTTTAGAGATGGACACAGCCCCATCAGCATATCCCCTTAGAGATGGACACAGCCCCATCAGCGTATCCCCTTAGAGATGGACACAGCCCCATCAGCATATCCCCTTAGAGATGGACACAGCCCCAGCAGCATATCCCCTTAGAAATGGACACAGCCCCAGCAGCATATCCCCTTAGAGATGGACACAGCCCCATCAGCATATCCCCTTAGAGATGGACACAGCCCCATCAGCATATCCCCTTAGAGATGGACACAGCCCCATCAGCATATCCCCTTAGAGATGGACACAGCCCCATCAGCATATCCCCTTAGAGATAGACACAACCCCATCAGCATATCCCCTTAGAGATGGACACAGCCCCAGCAGCACAGCCCCTAATAGATGGACACAGCCCCAGCAGCATATCCACTTCGAGATGGACACAGCCCCAGCAGCACAGCCCCTTTGAGATGGACACAGGGGGTCATTCAGACCCGCTCACGGGCAAAGTTCGCTCGCAAGTGGGTCGATGTTGTGAGAATGCGCATGCGCACGATGGAGGGAGCTCCGTCGTGCGCATGTGCGAGACCCGGCGAGCGACGAGAAATACGTCGCTCGGGGTCTCGCACCAAAGGGGGCGTGCTGTCGATGGTGACTGACAGCACTCCACCTTTGGTGGGCGTGGCGGCCAGACGGAGGCGTTCCCATGGGAGCGCCTACCGTCTGAGTCCGGCACCACTGACATCAGTAATGATGTCAGTGGGAGTGACTTTGGCTCTGATAGAGCCAAAATCACTCCTGGGCTTGCAGCAGCGAGACCCTACCGCAAGGGTCTCGTCGTAAGCCCGATGGTCGCGATGGTCTTGACCATCGCGACCATCATCATGGACGCTCACATAAGCTGTGGGTGGTAACCCACAGCTATGCGAGCATCCATAAGGCCGCTCCACATTTAAATAGGACGGCCCTGATTCAGAGCGAGCGTTCTGCTCAGAGCGTTCAGCTCTGAATAAGGGCCACAGCCCCATCAGCATATCCACTTCGAGATGGACACAGCCCCAGCAGCACAGCCCCTTAGAGATGGACACAGCCCCAGCAGCACTTCCCCTTAGAGATGGACACAGCCCCAGCAGCACACTTGGATAACGCAGAGCAGAGTGCAGCATGCAGAAGCGTGAATGGACTGGAGTGAAATGGCACCAGTGGCGTAACAAGGGCAGGGCGAGCGGGGCACGTGCCCTGGACGCCGTGGGACTGGCGGTGCGGGGGGGGAGAAGGGCGCCGCCGGCCACAGTACCAGCCCGCCCTAGTTAGCCAGTGTAGCGCCGACCGCAGTGAGTGCAGTCAGCGCTACACATTTACATAGGACCGGCGCTAGGCTTCCCAGTGCCGGTCCTGTGCTGCACAGCCGAGCCCCTTCCCTCCCCTTGAGCACTTGCCCAATAGCGCCAGGAGGAGGGTGGCAGGTGGGCGGGCTCAGGCTGTGCTAACACGCACATTGCCGCCAGCGCTGGCGGCGATGTGTGTGTTAACCAGCAGCCAATGAGAGTCAGATGACTCTCACTGGCTGCTGCTGCTACTGCACACACATCACCGCCAGCGCCGGCGGCGATGTGTGTGTTAAACAGCAGCCAATGAGAGTCAAATAGACTCTCATTGACTGCTGCAGCCGCAGCGCCCACTGCAAGAGCCGGCTCCTGCAGTGGGTACTGGGAGAAACGTCATGACCTCATGACGTCTCTCCCATAATGCAGAGCGCGCCAGCCCGGGAGGACTGACGTGCGGACGGCGGCGGGAGCGTGGATTCAGGTAAGAATTTTTCTTTCTTCTTTTATTTATTGTTTAGTTTCTGTGTGTATTTATCAGGAGGGGAGGGGAGGGGGGAACTACTACTAGGGGGGATACTACTGGGGGCACTGCATTGGGGGGAGACCACTACTGGGGACTACTACTGGGGGGGATACTACTGGGAGCACTGCATTGTGGGGGAGACCACTACTGGGGGGGATACTACGGGGGGCACTGCATTGGGGGGGAGACCACTACTGGACACTACTACTGGGGGGATACTACTTGGGGCACTGCATTGTGGGGGGAGACCACTACTGGGGACTACTACTGGGGGGGACACTACTGGGGGCACTGCATTGGGGGGACCACATTGGGGGGGACCACTACTGGGGACTAATACTGGGGGGGATACTATGGGGGGCACTGCATTGGGGGGGACCACTACTGGGGACTACTACTGGGGGGGATACTACTGGGGGCACTGCATTGGGGGGAGACCACTACTGGGGACTACTACAGGGGGGGATACTACTGGGGGCACTGCATTGGGGGGAGACCACTACTGGGGACTACTACAGGGGGGGATACTACTGGGGGCACTGCATTGGGGGGAGACCACTACTGGGGACTACTACAGGGGGCTTACTACTGAGGACACTGCACAGGGGGGACCACTACAGGGGGCACTGAAAAGGGAGAACCACTACAGGGGGCACTGAAAAGGGAGAACCACTACAGGAGGCACTGAAAAGAGAGAACCACTACAGGGGGCACTGCATAGGGGGGATAACTACTGGGGGCCTGCAAAAGGGGCACTACTGGGGGCCTGCATAAAGGGGGATCACTACTGGTGGGCTGCATATGGGGGATCACTACTGGGGGCACTGTATAAGGGGAACTAATCGGGGACTGCATAAGGGGAACCACTACTGGGGGAACTGTATAAGGGGCACTAATAGGGGCCTGCATAAGAGGCACTACTGAGGGCCTGCATAAGAGGGACCACTACTGCGGGCATTGTATACTGGGGGTACTATATAAGGGGTACTACTGGGGGCCTCCACAAGGTGTACCACTACTAGGGGCACTGCATTAAGGTGCAAATGGAAAGAAATGTTCCCAGTGACAAGAAAGGGGTGTGTCATGTCGACACACCCCATTTTCAGTGGCCACGCCCCTTGTGACCATGCCCTTTTTTTCAAGATGCGCGTCTGAGGTGTGCGCACATAGTGGGGGGGCTCCTTTTTCAAATTTGCCCTGGGCTCCAAATACCCTAGTTACGCCAGTGAATGGCACTGAGGCCCTGATTCAGAGCCGGACGCTCTGACAGAGCGCTCGCTCTGAATCAGGGCCGTCCCTCCTACTTTTTGGAGCGGCCTCCTGGCCGCTCGCATAGCTGTGGGTGACGACCCACAGCTATAGCGAGCGGCCAAATGATGGTCGCGATGGTTAAGACTATCGGGCTTGCGACGAGACCCTTGCGGTAGGGTCTCGCTGCTGCAAGCCCTGGAGTGCTTTTGGCTCTATCAGAGCCAAAAGCACTCCCACTGACATCACTAGTGATGTCAGTGGGGCCGGCCCCAGACGGTAGGCGTTGGGAACGCCTCCGTCTGGGCAGCCATGCCCCCGGCACGCCCACCAAAGGGGGCGTACTGTCAATCACCATCGCCAGCACGCCCCCTTTGGCTTGGCCATCGTTATTCGGGTCTCGTGTATGCGCACGACGGAACCGCCTCCGTCGTGCGCATGCGCACTTGGGCAACATCGACCCGCTTGCGAGCGCTCA
This sequence comes from Taudactylus pleione, assembly GCA_031769625.1. Classification (NCBI taxonomy): domain Eukaryota; kingdom Metazoa; phylum Chordata; class Amphibia; order Anura; family Myobatrachidae; genus Taudactylus; species Taudactylus pleione. The sequence continues at coordinate 7,557,073 of JAUIMM010000555.1, read as the reverse complement.
GCGCTAAGCTGAATCAGCTGAATCAGGGCCTGATTCAGACCCGCTCAGCGCTCACAAGCGGGTCTGAATCAGGCCTTGAGTCCTATGGAATCCTGTGAGAATCTGACGCTTGGAGGATGACGTTTGGCCTTGATCTGACATCTAAGTCTAGCAGAAAACCCAGAGCCAGGACTCCGATGCGGCTCTGTTTAACAAGCTCATTTCTGATAGTCACTGGCCTTGTTTTTTATATATATGTATGTGTGTGTATATATATATATATATATATTAGGGATGTGCGCCGGACCATTTTTTCCAGCTTTGGATTTGGTTCTAATTCGTCGTCCGGATTTGGATTTGGATTTGGATTTGCCAAACTGCGGTGACTGGATTTGGATTTGGATTTTTTTACAAAAATTGACAAAAAAAGCTAAAATCACATAAATTGGTCTATTTTTTCTTCCTAGAGTATTATTAACCTCAATAACATTAATTTCCAGTCAATTTAGACCATATCACAGCTTATAATATTGTTTTCAACATTATTGGCCAAAGGTTGCATTGAGCTAACTGGTTACTAAGCGACAAAGCAGCGGCACAACGGCACAGACACCACAGTATAAAGCACATCTATGACACATTGCCACACAGCAGTGGCAGAAATGAAAAGTAGTGCACCCACCCAGTGGGGTACGGCCAGCAGAATCACAGTACTTGTTTACATAGTGGGCTACGGCCCAAGGAGTCACAGTGCACAATCTTATTCACATTACACCGCACATAGGGCCTGATTCACATTACACCATAAAGTAGTGTCTCTTATTTATGTTACAACACACAGTAGTGCCCCTTTTACACAATGCCCACAGTAGTGGCCCTTTTACACAATACCCACAGTAGTGCCCCTTTTACACAATGCCCACAGTAGCGGTGTCCCTTACACAATGCCCCCAGCAGTGGTGCCCCCTATGCAGTCCCCTTAGTAGTAGGGTCCCCTATGCAGTGCCCCCAGTAGAATGCCCCCCATTAGCAGGCCCCCCCAGTAGTATGCCCCCCAGTAGTATGCCCCCCATTAGCAGGCCCCCCCAGTAGTATGCCCCCCATTAGCAGCCCCCTCAGTAGTATGGCCCCCCCAGTAGTATGGTCCCCGCAGTAGTATGCCCCCCCCAGTAGCAGCCCCCCCCCCAGTAGTAGCCCCACTGTAGTATGCCCCCCCTGTAGTATGCCCCCCCAGTAGTAGTAAGCCCCCCCCAGTAGTATGGCCCCCCCCAGTAGCAGGACCCTCAGTAGTATGGCCCCCCCAGTAGCAGACCCCCCCAGTAGCAGACCCCCCCAGTAGTATAGCCCCCCCCCCCAGTAGCAGGCCCCTCAGTAGTATGGACCCCCAGTAGCAGACCCCCCCCAGTAGCAGACCCCCCCAGTAGTATAGCCCCCCCAGTAGCAGACCCCCCCAGTAGTATAGACCCCCCCAGTAGCAGGCCCCTGCAGTAGTATGGCCCCCCCACACCCCCAGTAGCAGACCCCCCCCAGTAGCGCCCCCGGCCCTTGCACAAGTAAAAAAATAAATAAATAAAAACTTACCTGTATCCCCGCTCCCGCGCCGTCCGCTCTGCTGTCACACGCTGAGGAGGGAGCCGAAGATGGAGCTCATGTGTGAGCTCCAGCCGGCTCCCTCCGTGCAGCAGCCAATGAGAGTCTGTGTGACTCTCATTGGCTGCTGTAACAAACACACAGCTGCCGCTGGCGGTTCTGTGTTTGTGTCTGTGTAGGGCAGAGCACTATCACAGCGCTCTGCCCTACACAATAGGAGCCCTGATGTCGGATTCTCTAGTGAGAATCCGACATCAGGCGGCCGCCGTTCGGCCCCGAACGGGGATCCGAGTCAGACAGTGAACACCCGAACAGGGTTCGGGTGGACTCGGATCCCCAATGTTCGGAGCGGTTCGGATTCCACAGAATCCGAACCGCTCATCTCTAATAAATATATATATATATATATATATATATATATATATATGTGAAAACAGTGTGGTTAGGTCAGAGTGCCTTAAAGTGTTTTGTGGTGCAGAAAATGTGCAAAAATCGCTGATTAAATAGATAAAATAAAAAATATGTCTAACAAATAGATCTAGACCATAAAAATTTAATTATAAAAATACAAATTTAATAGAAACAGCCGACTTAAAAACATGAATGGAAAGACATAAATGACACTATTTAAAAAAAAAAAAATATATATATATATATATATATACTATAAAAATAATAAATAAAAAGTAGAGATAAATACAGAGCTATGTAAAAATGAAGAACTTATCATATTTCGTTTGTGTGGGGGGATAGGCTTTGATTCAATTGTATAATTTGTTTATTGTAATTTAAGGTGCATCACATACCACTGGCGCTGTAAAAACCTTATAGACACACATATATATATATATATATATATATATATATATATATATATATTATATATATAGAAATAATATATATGAGTTGGCTGATGACGATGAGAACCCGGCTGACTAATGCAGTCTCCTAGTTTGCAAGATGTGCAATAAGCAGATGTTTTGTTGATCATATTACATTACACTGCTGTACCTTATAAGCTGTATAATATGTTATTAATTCTAGCATATGTCTTGGAAATGTAGTACTTTAAATCAAATTACTAATCAATAAAAACTAAGATATTATGTACTTAATATGTTTTAATGAAGATGTTAAATGTTTCAAGAATATTTCACTAAAACATATATTTTGCAAATGAAACGAGCATTAAAAATCTACTTACATTTACCTTGTCCCTAATCATTCCCTTTTCAAAGTTATCTTTGCTGGTAACAGCACTTATACAATTGATGGATTGGTTGATATGCAGTATTACACATACCAAGCATCTTCAGATAATCTAATTTGACAAATACCATTTGAATACGTGAGGCTGGATAAACAGATACATAAATTTAGAAAAAGCGCAGTACACACTTAAGAAACACTGATAGATGCTTGTATGTAGAAACCAAACAGATATTACATTTCATAGGTCTAATTTGCATTTGGTATTCTATCTATCTATCTATCTATCTATCTATCTATCTATCTATCTATCTATCTATCTATCATAATACATAAAAAATAAATAAAAAGAAACTGTAGAACGATGCCCCTGGTCTAATAATATATGCTACTGTATTAGGAGGGAGCTGCTATCCTTGGTATAATAATTAATATATCAAAGAATAAAATATATATAGTGCAAGTAAACTGGGGTGTAGCGTGTGGCCATGGCGCCCGGAGCATGTGTGCTCTACCGCGCTCCCCCCAAGTGCATCAGGTAGGGGGCATGTCCAGCATGTACCCTCTCACAAAGCTCTCCCCTCCTCACATATATCCCTCCCCACACACACAGCTCTTCCCCCTTACTCAGCTCTCCTCCCTTCAAATACACACAACGCTCCCCCCTGACTCAGACTCCCCCCTTACTCAGCCCCCTTTCACACACACAGTGCTCACCCTTACTCAGATTATCTCCCACTCACTCGGAACACCCCCACAGCCTTCCCCCTCCACCCCTCACACAGCTTTCCCCACTCACTCAGCCATCCCCTCACACACACAGCTTTCCCCACTCAGCCATCCCCTCACACACAGCTTTCCACACTCACTCAGCCACCTCCTCATACACACAGCTTTACCCACTCACTCAGCCATCCCCTCACACACAGCTTTCCACACTCACTCAGCCATCCCCTCACACCACAGCTTTCCTCACTCACTCAGCCATCCTCTCACACACACAGCTTTCCCCACTCACTCAGCCACCCCCTCACACACACAGCTTTCCACACTCACTCAGCCATCCCCTCACACACAGCTTTCCCTACTCACTCAGCCATCCTCTCACACACACAGCTTTCCCCACTCACTCAGCCATCCCCTCACACACACAGTTTTCCCCACTCACTCAGCCATCCCCTCACACACACAGCTTTCCCCACTCACTCAGCCATCCCCTCACACACACAGCTTTCCCCACTCAGCCATCCCCTCACACACAGCTTTCCCCACTCACTCAGCCATCCTCTCACACACACTGCTTTCCCCACTCACTCAGCCATCCTCTCACACACACTGCTTTCCCCACTTACTCAGCCATCCCCTCACACACACACAGCTTTCCCCACTCACTCAGCCACCTCCTCACACACACAGCTTTCCCCATTCACTCAGCCATCCCCTCACACACACAGCTTGCCCCACTCACTGAGATCCCTCCACACAGCTCTCTCTCCCTCCTCATTCAGATCCCCCTTCACACACACTTATACAAATACAGCTTTTCCCCTTTAATATTGGTTCCATCCCCTCCTTTCACACACATAGTAGCCCACCTTACTCAGTGCTCCTCCCCCCTCTCACTGTTGCAGGGCATCGGGGATCAGCCATCAGATGAGGGATGGATCACCTGCTACTAAGTAGGGATGTGTGCCGGACCATTTTTGCCGGATTTGGATTTGGTTCTAATTTGTCGTCCGGCTTTGGATTTGGATTTGCCAAACTGCGGTGACTGGTTTTGGATTTGGATTTGGATTTTTTTACAAAAATTGACAAAAAAAGCTAAAATCACATAAATTGGTCTTTTTTTTTCTTCCTAGAGTATTATTAACCTCAATAACATTAATTTCCAGTCAATTTAGAACACCTCACAGCTTATAATATTGTTTTCAACATTATTTGCCAAAGGTTGCAGTGAGCTGACTGGTTACTAAGCGACAGAGCAGCGGCACAGACACCACAGTATAAAGCACATCTATGAAACATTGCCACACAGCAGTGGCAGAAATGAAAAGTAGTGCACCCACCCAGTGGGGTACGGCCAGCAGAATCAGAGTACTTGTTTACAAAGTAGGCTACGGCCCAAGGAGTCACAGTGCTCAATCTTATTCACATTACACCACACATAGTGCCCCTGATTCACATTACACCATAAAGTAGTGTCTCTTATTTATGTTACGACACACAGTAGTGCCCTTTTTACACAATGCCCACAGTAGTGCCCCTTTTACACAATGCCCACAGTAGTATGCCCCCCCAGTAGCAGGCCCCCCCAGTAGTATGGCCCCCAAGTAGTATGGCCCCCACGAGTATGGCCCCCCAGTAGCAGGCCACCCCAGTAGCAGGCCCCCAGTATTATGCCCCCCAGTAGCATTGGCATAATAGCAGGCCCCCCCAGTAGTATGCCCCTCAAGTAGCAGACCCCCCCAGTAGCAGGCCCTCCAGTAGTATGGCCCCCCAAGTAGTATGCCCCCCTAGTAGCATGCCCCCCAGTAGAATGGCCCCCAGTAGTATGCCCCCCCAAGTAGCAGACCCCCCCAGTATTATGCCCCCCAGTAGCAGGCCCCCCCAGTAGTATGCCCCCCCGGTAGTATGACCCCCAGTGGCAGGCCCCCCAGTAGAATGGCCCCCCAGTAGTATGCCCCTCCAAGTAGCAGACCCCCCCAGTAGTATGCCCCCCAGTAGTTGTGCCCCCCAGTAGCTGTGCCCCCCAGTAGCACCACCGGCCCTTGCACACATAAAAAAAATAAAAAACTTACCTGAATCCCCGTTCCCGTGCTGTCCACTCTGCATCCACGTGACGAGGAGGGAGCCGGAAGACTGAGCTCCTGAGTGAGCTCCAGCCGGCTCCCTCCGTGCAGCAGCCAATGAGAGTCTGTGTGACTCTCATTGGCTGCTGTAACAAACACACAGCTGACGCTGGCGGCTGTGTGTTTGTTCTGTGTAGGGCAGACTGCTATCACAGAGGTCTGCCCTACACTCGAGAAGCCCTGATGTTGGATTCTCTAGTGAGAATCCGACATCAGACGGCCGCCGTTCAGCCCCGAATGGGGATCTGAGTCAGGCAGGGAACACCCGAACAGGGTTCGGATGGAGTCTGATCCCCTACGTTCGGAGCGGTTCGGATTCCACATAATCTGAACCACTCATCTATACTACTAAGCAGAGCCTGAAGCACATAAAGAGATCAGTGCCTCCATACTAGGGGCATGGTGTGGGCGGAGCCACAAGCGCCACTCTGCCCACACCATGCTTCCTGTCTGAAGGCACTGATCTTTTATGTGCTTCAGGCTCCGCTCAGCAGCAGGTGACCCACCCCCCGTCTGATGGCTAATCTCCGGCGCCCTGGATGGAGCAGGTACCTGGAGCAGGAGCTCCACTGGAACCACCCTCGCTACTCACCTGATATATATACATACATATATATAGAAAGTTTGTTTGTTTGTTGGTGAATATCTTCCACAGCTCTCAAGGTAAAGCTGCCAAATCCTACATAGTTATTTAGTATAAAAAAAGTAAGCTATTAGGCTATAGACCACATAGCGACAATGCTACAGAGCGACAAATCTTATATATAAAATTCATTGGTCTGTTTGTTTGTCAGTCCGGTTATGCATTCGGACACCCCTGCACCGATTGGGATGAAACCAATGTGAGGTGGTCCAGTTGGATCCTGGCCAGGTTTTAAGGGATTAGAGTCCCTGTTAGACCTCCTGTTGGTGTACACTGGGCAGAACTTTGACCCGGGTAGCCTGTTGTGAGCCTTCCATACAAACAAGCTTTCTTCTGCCTTTAATTATTGTATATGAATAACATAGCTGAGGTACAGGGCTTCCTCTATGGAAATACTATGTGTCTCTTCTGTTCCATCTACATGTTAGGGAATAAAAAGAGAAAAAGATGATTACACAGTGTTTGTGCATTGTTCTGTTCCTATCTACAAATTTTCTTGTTTTGGCTCTGTATATACTGTATGTGGGTAATATCCTGTTTAGTAACGTACAGTACTGGTCGGTATGAAGCTGTGACCATGCTTAGCTAGATATGTTACATATTATCTAAACAGTGTGAACAATCAACATTTTAAATTACTACAGTCAGGAAATATAAATATCTAAAATAAGGATTCATAGGGGTTCAGCAAACTTCAAAGTGTATTTTTTCTACTATTACTACTTACTGTTGCTTTCTTTCTATTTTGTTTTATTTTTACAGTACATATTTAATGTATTCCTTTTTTGTTATTATCATATGCAATTATTATTAAGTGTTGAATATTCCATTTACAATTACAATTTAGGCACTGAAACAGAGCAATATATTAAAGAATTCTATAGAATTATGTAATCAGTCGCTTCCAGAATTCACTAATGGACTTTTTCATTCTAAGGAGCTAGTGAAAGTCACAAATCAAGCCAATTCATTTTTATTAATTCCTATCCCAATTAATCTCATTATTTGCAAATGTTGCTATTCCTTTATCTGCGGTCTATGTACTAAGCAGTGATAAGAGACAGAGTGAAAAGTGATAAGTCAGTGATAAGGTGCCAGCCAATCAGCTCCCAACTGCCATCTCACAGGCTGTGTTTAAAAAATGACAGTTGGGAGCTGACTGACTGGCACCTTATCACAGACTTATCGCTTTTCACTCTGTCTCTTATCACTGCTTAGTACACAGACCCCAAAATCTTATAGCGCACAAGTAAAAAAAAACATGTCCACTTATGAACCAATCCTGAAACTTGGTATGAGCACCAGATAATACAATGGTGATGGTAAAATTGATCGTCAAAATGCTCAAGAACAGTTGGAAGCTTACCGAACACACGGACCGATATCGGTCATCTATGGTTATCTTCTGACTCTATTTATTATCATGCCTAATAATAATCGGATTCATTTGGAAGGGAGGTGCTAGTGCTTAACCTCAGACTGATATTTTTATATGCAAATGTAATACTTGCCAGCTGGAATCTCAACGTTTCACATAGACAATTTATAATCAGCTGTAATATATGCCCATTGTCCACCAGGACAGCTGAAATAAACTGATCTATAGAGGGAGGTTTTGGCTGGGAATGTTTATGTAGCATTGATTCCATAGTTCTCAAACACTGCACGCTAAGAGGATGGGGATACTTAATTAGCGGAGATGTGAAGTTGCAATGTGCTGCTGATCATATGATCACTAATTACGGTAAACCAACATTGCAGGTGCAAGGAATAATATGTTGGAACGCTGGCACCTTAAGGCCATCACCACAAACTGAATAAAATGATATAGTACTAAAGTGTTTCATTGATCCAAATTGAAAGAATAATTTCAACTGTGCTTTTTTAAAAGTCTGTTTAAACATAATGTTGAACCTAGACTGATGTTCGGCAATCGAGCAACATGGCTGCTTCCTCTGGTAGTAGACAGGTAAAAGTCTTTCTTATCTGTTAAAGAAATACAGTACATAAATACATCTAATAACAAAATCCACATTGCTATTCTCCTCTAGTGCAGCCTTGTTTCCAGCTGATTGAAGGTGTGCAGTTAGACATACCTCCGTAATATGCAGACAAATGGAAGTTGAAAACTGCACCTTATGATCACAAATCAAGTTACTGGAGTGTCAAAGAGCTCAGTAGAAGGAAATCCCATCGCACAATCCCTATAGAGCTATGCAGGATCCTGCTTAAAAATCAGGTCATTTTAAACTTTCTTGTAAAAACTACAGCGGTTATATTCCAGTTGAAGGGAAATTACCCCTTTTTGTCTCATTTGAACACAATTCAGGGAATAGAGGACTGGTAATGAAGATATGTTGTAGGTACAGTACTCACGTAGATATTTATCTTTATATTGAGTGTTTTTCGGCGTTATATATTGCAATGTCCGCATGGAATTGTTGTATCGGAGAGCCTATTCAACAAAATACTGTAGTGGGAGCCACTCAGAGTCTTAGATGAAGATGCTTATTTTTATTGGAAGATGGGAAGTTTAGACAGCGAGCATGACATGCACTTTTATATTCACTGAAATCTGTAATCCCAAAAATATTTGTGCAGGCTATGTAAAAGGGTTTGAAAGGCAATAAGCAGGTTAGTAGTTGGATGTTCCAGTTAATAATATTTAAGCAGGAATGATATAAGGTTATAGGAAGCTAAAACTTCACATTCATATAATATACATTTGACTTTTTGTAGGATAGTTCAGCGAAGCAGCCAGGCGGACTGTAGACAGCGGACGCAGGAGCAGGGCTTAAGGTAAGTATTGGTTTTTGTTTTGATTTTTTGTGTAAGTGGCTTCATATTGGGGGCATAACTTCTGGGGGCACTACTACTGGGAGCATTTACTCGGGACATTACTATTGGGGGCAATACTACTGGGGGCATTACTATTGGGTCACTACTACTGGGGGGGGATTTACTCAGGGGCATTACTATTGGGGGTACTACTACTGGGGGCATTTACTCAGGGACATTACTATTGGGGCATTACTACAGGGGGCATTACTATTGGCACTACTACAGGGGGTGCTACTACAGGGGGGCATTACTACTGGGAGCATTATTTCTACAGGGGGCATTACTACAGGCGGCACCACTCCTGGGGGCACTGCATAAGGGGCACCACTACTGGGGGCACTGAATAAGGGGTACCACTACTGAGATCACTGAATAAGGGGCACTACCACTGTGGGCACTGCATAAGGGGCACTACCACTACTGGGGGAACTGTATAAGGGGCATTACCACTATGGACACTGCATAAGGGGCATTACCACTGTGAGCACTGCATAAGGGGCACTACCACTACTGGGGGAACTGCATAAGGGGCACCACTACTGGGAGCACTGCATAAGGGACACCACTTCTGTGGGCACTGAATAAGGGGCACTACCACTACTGTCGGCACTGCCTAAGGGGCACCACTACAATGGGCATTGTATAAGGGGCACTGCTACTGTGGGCATTATGTGTATTAGGTGCACCACTACTGTGGACATTTTGTATAAGGGGCAACCATGTGGGCATTGTGTAAAATTGGCACTGCTGTGTGTCATACATGAATAAGGGACACTACTATGTGGTGTACTGTGAATCAGGGATGAATCAAGATTGTGCTTCTGTGTGGTGTAATTTTAAATGGGAATATTATTGTATGTGATCACGCCCTTTTTTAAGACCATGCCCCTTTTTTTTGCTGTCCCTTTTTTTAAAAAAACACTGAGGGAGAGGGGTGAGTTCCACCACTTCTCTAGGACCACTTTAAGCACTGCATAAACCCCATTCTTCCCAACAAGGCCGGCCTTTTAGAAGTCCCACCCCAGGTTACTAATCCCTGACCCTGATCAGCCACAGAATGCAGGACTATACCACCAAACTCGGGACTATAGGGTATAGGAATTCTTCTGACAGCACGAAAACATATACTGTTAATACAGGGTGGCTACTATACATCAAACCAAAAAGAGACACTTGGAAGGTAAGAAGAATTTGGGAAATAATGGGATGATAAAAAAAAGTTGGACGTTGGGAGATATGTTAGTGTTTTTACTCTTTTTTTTTATTCTGGTTTTTGCTGAGTTTTTGGCTGGGGCTTATGGGATTTGTAGTTCACCAACAAAAATAGTAAAGCACAGTCTCTGGGCTAGATAGTATAATAAATCATTTCATTTTGCATTGAGTTGCATTTCCATAAAGCATAACGGATGTGTAGATAATTCCAGAAATAATATAAAGTAACAATACTGTATTTTCAGCTTTCTGTAATTATTCCTCTTGTGCCTGTCAAGCCTCTCAGTTCATATTACATTATTTTCATTTTGAGCAGTGACTTTTAGTAGTGGGGAATGGTGGGAGCTAAGTATTCAGGTTGATCGCCCACTGGGTTCTGCATTAGTAGCTGCCATACCTACCTATTGGCATTATTATAGCATGTCGTGCTTATTTTGAGCTCATTATGCTAACAGGTATGACTATTGCCTTTATTTTCTGCAATGCTCTCAGTCAAATATTAGATTCAGTAGTCACCTAAGAAGCACAAAGGGGTAGATCCTTTCTGCAGGGTAATCATTTATGGTCTATAGAGTGGATTCCATAAATATGTGTAATGCAGGACCACAGTAACATCGGGCCTGATTCAGATCCGCACACAAATGCTAATGTGTACGCAGATTGAGCGATTTTTAGCCATTGCTGATACGTTTAAGCCGCATGCGCAGCCATTGTTTTGCAATTGCTCTCGCACAGAGGATTCACTCAAAGAGCGAGTGACAAGTAGACAGCATTTGTGGGAGGTAACAGGTGGTGGTTAGAGAAAAGCAGGCGCGACGGTAGGAATTAAGCACTGTTTTCTGAGCATGTATAAATTAGCCACTGCGTTCTTGCTTGCTGCAGTAGAGCCCTCTGCATGTCTGGAGACCCACTGTGTCTGCGGCTTAGATTTTATTCAGAAGGCTGTTGGCCGCTTGATCTGCTTTAGATGTTTCTGGGTTTGTGTGTGAGCAGCGGATGTGAGATGCTTTTAGAGGGCTTCTCTAAGCACTGGACGGCAAGTGAGCATATTTTTGCAATTGAAATCCTTGAGAGATGGCATTTTCATGCGGATCTGAATAGACACATTCATAAAAGGAATTGCTCACTGTCACCTATTCCCCTGTAATCAGCCTTTTAGACTCTAAAAAGCTTCCCAAAGTCTAAGAACTTCTACAGACAGGAAGCCTGACATGTACGTGCAATTGGATATATGTGCAATTGGGTCTTGAATTTTTTGACATATAGACCCCAAGTGGTTAAGTTAGGGGGATGTGTTTCCGGGGAAGTTTTGCTGAAAACCGGTGCCCCACAGGGGTGCGTTTAGAGCCCACTTATATATTATTTATTACTCATGATTGTGTTTTAACTTCACAGTCTGTTAAGATTGTGAAGTTTACAGACAATATTGCCATTGTGGGTCTGATAGGGAATGAGGGAGAGGAAGCCTATCGGTATGAGGTGCAAAGATTGCTGAAATGAGGTAAGGACAACTGTTTACTCCTAAATACCACAAAAACTAAAGAGATGGTAATTGATTTTAGGAGGTCGGATTGTGGATCCAAATTACCAGTGGTTTTAGACTACATGTATATTGAGAAGGTGGATTCCTTTAAATTTCTGGGAGTTCATATCTCAAAGGATCTGACCTGGTCTCTAAATTCTACATTTGTACTAAAAAAGGCGCAGCAACGTCTTTACTTTCTGCGGAGACTAAAGGCAGCTTGTTTGAGTATGGAGACGCTCTTAAGTTTTTATTGTTGCATAATAGAGAGGGTCCCGAGTTATGGGATTATTATATGGTTTGGGAATTGTGCTGCTGCTGATCGGGGTGCTTTTGAACGTGTGGTCAAGACTGCAAATAATAGGTGCAAAGTTGCCCCAAATTCAAGATCTCTATGAGAGTAGAGTATTAAAGCAGACTAGAAGTATTTTAGCTAATCCTAGTCATCCCAACTATATGGTTTCCAAAAGATTACCATCAAATAAACGTTTTGGGAGTGTGCGTACACGTAGAAAGCGGTTATATAATAGCTTATTTCCAGTAGCTGTTCATCTGTTGAACTGTCAATATGCACTGACATGAGTACTATGGAAATGTTTTACTTGTTTGTTTTATATGCTGAAGTGTTTGTAATTGACATTTCATTGACAATCCAATGTTATTGTTTCAAACATGTTTAAATTCAGTATGGTACCGCGAAGCGCATGAAAAAAAATGTAGCTTTTGGGAATCAGTCCTTCAGCTCAACAAAATATCTTCCACCCACAATACACTCCCATCACTCCAACAGCTAGGGAAAACATATAATAGTAAACAATAAGACTATTTAACATTGGAAACATTTGGATGTCTACATTAACTTTGAATAAGAAATGGAGCAATATTTGATAATTGGGGGTCTATTTACTAAGCTATGTTAGGGGATAAAGTGAACAGTGATAAAGTACCAGCCAATCAGCTCCTAACTGCCATTTTTCAAACACAGTCTGTGACATGGCAGTTAGGAGTTGATTGGCTGGTACCTTATCACCGTTCACTTTATCGCCTAACACTGCTTAGTAAATAGACCCCTAAGGGGTCTATTTACTAAGCTGTGTTAGGAGACAGAGTGAAAAGTGATAAGGAAGTGATAAGGTGCCAGCCAATCAACTCCTAACTGCCATGTCACAGGCTGTGTTTGAAAAATGGCAGTTAGGAGCTGATTGGCTGCTACCTTATCACTTTCTTATCACTTTTCACTCTGTCTCCTAACACTGCTTAGTAAATAGACCCCTTAATCTTTGCACTTTCAGGTTAGTTAGTTGAGGTCTTGTTATAGGTTTTCCATGGGATCAAGGTCAGTCCTTCAACCTCACTCAGTGACATCTATTTTCTTAAGTTTAAGCAACTCATGTATTAAGTTTAAGCAACAATCCTAAAGCAGGACACACATGTAAAGATTATTATTCCAACCAGCCAACTAGTTGACTGGTTGGAATGAGATCCAGTAATGTATGGGAGGAAACATTAATCGTCCTTTTGTTCCCAAATGCCGGAAAATGAAAACTGTTCTTTAGACAAGTTGGTTAAATCAAACAGATTTGTACGTTTTCCACCAATTGGGAGCAAAAGGATGATAGACAGTCACTCCTATACATAACCAGATTTCTTTCCACACAATGAATTGTCTTGTGGTGCTTTTAATTAGTTCTGAGCTGCCACAGGTATTAATTCTGCATCACTTCAAGAATACTTGTCTATTATTGCATTGCCTCAAGTGTACCCTACTGTACCTACTATTGCATTGTCTAAGTTTTATAGTGAATATATGTGTAGAGACTGTACCTGTTATTAGCCTGCTCTGTGCCTGCATTGGCTAAAGTTGTCTGATGTACATTGCTGTATCTGTCTTACCGAGAATATTCAGAGACTTTATCTATTTATGCAATTTTCACCTCCTGTGTGACATCAATAAAATAAAGTACCTTACTTTTAATTAGGGGTGAGCGGGTTCGGATTTCTGAAATCCGAGCCCCCCCGATCCGAGTCCGATCCGAGTCAGGCTCGACTTTTCCCGCCTGACTCGGATCTGAAATCGAGGCAAAACGTCATCATCCCGCCATCCGAGTCTCGCGGGTTTTGGATCCTATATAAGGTACCCGCGTCGGCGCCATTTTCTCACTCGGCTGTGGACAGTGAAGAGGGAGGGTGGGAGTTAGGGCTGTGTAGTGTAGTGTAGTGTAGTGTAGTGCTGCTGTTGTCCACTACTTCAAAGTCCATAGGGGCTGGCTGTGTTGTGCTGTGCTGCTGTTGTTAATAGGGGCTGTGTCCACTACTTCAAAGTCCATAGGGGCTGGCTGGACTGTGTTGTGCAGTCAGTTCTCCATAGGGGCTGTGTCCACTCCAAAGTCCTGTGTAGTGTCCCAGTCCTAAAGGGGTGCTGTAGTGTTGTCCAGGGGGTGCTCTGTCCATCAGGGGTGCACCCCCCCAAGTGCTAAAAAAATAATATATTTTCTGTGTTTGTGAATTGTGTGCGCAGTAGCCGCACGTGCATCAACAAAGTAGTGGCAAGCGTGCGCCTGTGTCATAAGTAAAGGGCCGGCTGGCTTGACCGTTAAGGGTGCTGTAACCCCCGAAAGTACACTCCAGTCCAAACCAAAAAAAAAATAATTTTCTGTGTTTGTGAATTGTGTGCGCAGTAGCTGCACATGCATCAACAAAGTAGTGCCAAGCGTGCGCCTGTGTCATAAGTAAAGGGCCGGCTGGCTTGACCGTTAAGGGTGCTGTAACCCCCGAAAGTACACTCCAGTCCAAACCAAAAAAAAAATTATTTTCTGTGTTTGTGAATTGTGTGCGCAGTAGCCGCACGTGCATCAACAAAGTAGTGCCAAGCGTGCGCCTGTGTCATAAGTAAAGGGCCGGCTGGCTTGACCGTTAAAGGGTGCTGTAACCCCCAAAGTACACTCCAGTACAAACCAAAAAAAAAAATATTTTCTGTGTTTGTGAATTGTGTGCGCAGTAGCCGCACGTGCATCAACAAAGTAGTGCCAAGCGTGCGCCTGTGTCATAAGTAAAGGGCCGGCTGGCTTGACCGTTAAAGGGTGCTGTAACCACCGAAAGTACACTCCAGTCCAAACCAAAAAAAAAATTATTTTCTGTGTTTGTGAATTGTGTGCGCAGTAGCCGCACGTGCATCAACAAAGTAGTGCCAAGCGTGCGCCTGTGTCATAAGTAAAGGGCCGGCTGGCTTGACCGTTAAAGGGTGCTGTAACCCCCAAAGTACACTCCAGTCCAAACCAAAAAAAAAATTATTTTCTGTGTTTGTGAATTGTGTGCGCAGTAGCCGCACGTGCATCAACAAAGTAGTGCCAAGCGTGCGCCTGTGTCATAAGTAAAGGGCCGGCTGACTTGACCGTTAAAGGGTGCTGTAACCCCCGAAAGTACACTCCAGTCCAAACCAAAAAAAAAATTATTTTCTGTGTTTGTGAATTGTGTGCGCAGTAGCCGCACGTGCATCAACAAAGTAGTGCCAAGCGTGCGCCTGTGTCATAAGTAAAGGGCCGGCTGGCTTGACCGTTAAAGGGTGCTGTAACCCCCAAAGTACACTCCAGTCCAAACCAAAAAAAAAATTTTTTTCGGTGTTTGTGAATTGTGTGCGCAGTAGCCGCACGTGCATCAACAAAGTAGTGCCAAGCGTGCGCCTGTGTCATAAGTAAAGGGCCGGCTGGCTTGACCGTTAAGGGTGCTGTAACCCCCAAAAGTACACTCCAGTCCAAACCAAAAAAAAATTATTTTCTGTGTTTGTGAATTGTGTGCGCAGTAGCCGCACGTGCATCAACAAAGTAGTGCCAAGCGTGCGCCTGTGTCATAAGTAAAGGGCCAGCTGGCTTGACCGTTAAAGGGTGCTGTAACCCCCAAAGTACACTCCAAACCAAAAAAATATATATTTTCTGTGTTTGTGACTTGTGTGCACTGTGGCTGCACGTGCATCAACAAAGGAGCAGCGCCAAGCGTGCGCCTATGTCCCATAAGTAAAGAGCCGGCTGGCTCATTTCTTAAAGGGTGGTGTAACCCACAAAGTGCACTACTCTCCAGCAAAAATAAAAAAATATTTTCTGTGTTTGTGTGCGCTTTAGCCGCACGTATATATCAATATAACATAAATGGAGGACCAAACTTTCTCCGATAAAAATAAAATAGGGAAACATCAAGAACCACTTCCTCCTAGTGCTATTGCTGCTGCTGGGAGTTGTTCATCATCCCAGAGAGGAAGTAGGAACATCACTACTTTTACTAAACAATTGACCCTCCAACAGTCCCTAGCGATGAGGATGAAGTACGACAGCAGTCATCCTGAAGCAAAACGTATAACTGAGGCCTTGACTGCTATGTTGGTGTTAGACGTGCGTCTGGTATCCGCCATTAGTGCAGTGGGATTTAGACAATTGATGGAGGTAGTGTGTCCCCGGTTCCAAATCCCATCTAGATTCCACCTGCATCCTCAAAGCAGCAGCGACAAGCGTGCGTCTGTCTGTTAAAGGGTGGTGACACCCTCAAAGTGTGCTACACAAACAATAAAAATATTGTTCTTTTTTTTTTCGGTCTTTGTGAAATGTGTGGGCTGTAGCCGCACCTGCACCCTTAAAGCAGCAGCGACAAGCGTGCGTCTGTCTGTTAAAGGGTGGTGACACCCTCAAAGTGTGCTACACAACAATAAAAATATTGTTCTTTTTTTTTCTGTCTTTGTGAATTGTGTGGGCTGTAGCCACACTTGCATCCTCAAAGCAGCAGCGACAAGCGTGCGTCTGTCTGTTAAAGGGTGGTGTAACCCTCAAAGTGCTCCAAAAAATAAAAAACTATTTTTTTAATGTGTTTGTGACTTGTGTGCGATGTAGCCGCACGTGCATCAACATAGTAGCAGCGCCAAGCGTGCGCCTGTGTCATAAGTCAAGGGCTGGTTTGGACATCTGGTCCGGACTGAAGGACGTGCCAACAATTTCTGACAAGTCTACTGTCACTGCATATGATACTGTCCTCAAAGCAGCAGCGACAAGCGTGCGTCTGTCTGTTAAGGGTGGTGACACCCTCAAAGTGTGCTACACAAACAATAAAAATATTGTTCTTTTTTTTTCAGTCTTTGTGAAATGTGTGGGCTGTAGCCGCACCTGCATCCTTAAAGCAGCAGCGACAAGCGTGTGTCTGTCTGTTAAAGGGTGGTGACACCCTCAAAGTGTGCTACACAAACAATAAAAATATTGTTCTTTTTTTTCTGTCTTTGTGAATTGTGTGGGCTGTAGCCGCACTTGCATCCTCAAAGCAGCAGCGACAAGCGTGCGTCTGTCTGTTAAAGGGTGGTGTAACTCTCAAAGTGCTCCAAAAAATAAAAAAACTATTTTTTTAATGTGTTTGTGACTTGTGTGCGATGTAGCCGCACTTGCATCCTCAAAGCAGCAGCGACAAGCGTGCGTCTGTCTGTTAAAGGGTGGTGACACCCTCAAAGTGTGCTACACAAACAATAAAAATATTCTTCTTCTTTTTTCTGTCTTTGTGAATTGTGTGGGCTGTAGCCGCACCTGCATCCTTAAAGCAGCAGCGACAAGCATGCGTCTGTCCGTTAAAGGGTGGTGACACCCTCAAAGTGTGCTACACAAACAATTAAAATATTGTTCTTTTTTTTTCGGTCTTTGTGAAATGTGTGGGCTGTAGCCGCACCTGCATCCTTAAAGCAGCAGCGACAAGTGTGCGTCTGTCTGTTAAAGGGTGGTGACACCCTCAAAGTGTGCTACACAAACAATAAAAATATTCTTCTTCTTTTTTCTGTCTTTGTGAATTGTGTGGGCTGTAGCCGCACTTGCATCCTCAAAGCAGCAGCGACAAGCGTGCGTCTGTCTGTTAAAGGGTGGTGTAACCCTCAAAGTACGCTCCACAAACAATAAAAATATTCTTTTTTTTTTTCTGTCTTTGTGAATTGTGTGGGCTGTAGCCGCACTTGCATCCTCAAAGCAGCAGCGATAAGCGTGCATCTGTCTGTTAAAGGATTACATCGGTGACAGCATCCAAGTAGGCATGTCAGACAGTCCGTACCTGTACTGGCAGGAAAAAGAAGCAATTTGGAGGTCCCTGTACAAACTGGCTCTATTTTACCTGAGTTGCCCCCCCTCCAGTGTGTACTCCGAAAGAGTGTTTAGTGCAGCCGGGAACCTTGTCTGCGAAAGGCGTAGGAGGTTGCTTCCACAAAATGTGGAGAAGATGATGTTCATAAAATGAATTATCAACTCTTCCAGGGAGACCAGCCTCCAGAACGTACAGAGGGACCTGTGGTTCCAGCGGGGACGAATTAATACTCTGTGAGGATGAGGATGTACACACTGAAGAGGGTGAGGAATCGGTGGATGAGGAGGATGAGGATGACATCTTGCCTCCGTAGAGCCAGTTTGTGCAGGGACAGATTAATTGCCAGCTTGTTTTGTGGGGGCCCAAACGAACCAATCATTTCAGCCACAGTTGTGTGGCAGACCCTGGCGCTGAAATGATTGGTTTGTTAAAGTGTGCATGTCCTGTTTATACAACATAAGGGTGGGTGGGAGGGCCCAAGGACAATTCCATCTTGCACCTCTTTTTTTTCTTTGCATTATGTACTGTTTGGGGCCTAGTTTTTCAAACTGCCATCCTGTCTGCCACTGCAGTTTCACGCCTAGATGGGTCACGTGTTTGTGCCGCCCACTCGTGTCGCTTAGCATAGTCATCCAGCTACCTCGGTGCAACCTTTTGGACATAAAAACACTATTGTGAGGTGTGAGGTGTTCAGAATAGACTGGAAATGAGTGGAAATTAAGGTTATTGAGGTTAATAATAGCATAGGAGCAGAAAAACCTACAAATTCTGTGATTTTAGCTGTTTTTATGCTTTTTTTCAAAAAAATACAGATCCAAAACACAAAACCCAGAACCCAAAACACGCAAGGGCGGTTTTGGCAAAACCAATCCAGATCCAAAACACGAAGAAAGATCCAGATCCAAAACCAAAACACAAAACACGAAAAGTGGCCGGTGCACACCCCTACTTTTAATACAAGCTTGTTACTCTTCAGGCTATCAGGAATGTTGCCACCTGGTTCGTTTATTACTGTTAGCATTCTGTGTCGGCCTCCTCTCTGAAAATTACTTCACTGGCTCCCGATCCATCACAGAATTCAGTTTAAACTACTCACTTTCACTTATAAAGCCCTCAATTACTCCAGTGTCTCCTACATTTCTGACCTTTCTGTCCAGACTCCCTCCTGCAATCTGCGCTTCTCCACTGACTTCTGCCTCACCTCCTCTCACTCCCATATCCAATATTTCTCCCGTGCTGCCCCTTTGCTCTGAAACTCACTCCCTCGCTTAATTAGACTCTCAGACAACCTTTACACATTTAAACAAGTCCTGAAGACTCACTTCTTCACACGAACCAATCAGTAATTATAAGTCTCTACTCAGTACCCTAGTCTGTACACCTATCCACTCACCAGTTCACCCTCCTGGTTACTCTCCTCCGTATTAGGCTGTAAGCTCTCACATGCAGTGCCTTATTCCCTTGTTCTCTCCTGCCAGTGCTAACCCTGTTACCTAGTGCAAATCTGTTCCCATCTCCATTCTTCCCTCCACTTATGTGATATTGTCTGTCTGACTGCTAGTAGGTACAGGCTCAATTGTTGCTTGCTCCCTACCCCCCCCCCCCTTTCTGTGACCCATTACTACTTGCTTCAGGCCTTAGTGAGTCTCTCTATCTTCCCCTCTACCCAAACCATTGTTTGTTTATTTTTATAATTTTATTATGGCAAACCTTTGGCAATGTAAACAAAATTAGATAAAGACTGGACATTGAACACCTTTTGGCACCCTATGAATAAAAGTTAATAAAAAATAATAATAATAATATTCTATCCATGAATCCATAACATGAAGGCTTTCTCCCACATCTCTTTAGTATCTTCATAATGGTAAATCTTTGCAGTTCAAGTTTTGTTTTTTCAACATTGGCTTTTTCTGTGTAACCTCTCCATAAAGGATTTTATTTTGTGAACTGTTTTGGATATTGCTAACCCATCTTCCATTGCAGCCACTGTCAGTGTTGCTTCAGTTTCATACTTCTTCCATTTCTGTACAATGCACTGCATTGGGCAGCAAGCCGCACTATATCCATATCTATCAGTTGTTTGGAATGTTCTTTAATTATCAGGACAAAGTTTTTTGTTTGGGAAGGGGGGTGGCATATTTACCAATACTCAGCGGCAGGGGTCTGAGCACCCTGTGCAGATCCGGTATGTAGCACCCTGCAATCAAATTCGGGGGCATGGCCTCATCACCATAGGCCACGCTCCCTACGTGACATTATTTGGAGGCGTGCCCACATGGCACACCTCCAAGTAACGTCAGGCTGGGGCTACAGCCCAGCCCTCCATCACTGGCTGGGCTTCCCCCAGGCATCCATTCACACTCCAGGGGTCCGGCACCGCCACACAGCTGTGGTGGTGGGGATCCCCAACCTCCCGATTTGACCACCTGCAGGCCACTTCGGCACATGGGTGGAACAGCTGAAATCGGGATGTTGGGGAGGGGCGTGCCATCTATGGGCCTAGAGCCGGCCCTGGTAACACCCGGTGCAGGGAGGGACGGGTAGGCATGTAGTGTGAGCGGCGAAGCCACTCATCAGCAAAAAAAGATGGCGTGGCCTCATGGGTAAGGGTGTGGCCTCGTGGCCGAACCCTTGTTTTAGTCAATTCGGGGGTACCTAAGATGCGGACTGCCCCCAGGGACCAGTCTGTTTGCAGTGCCATCTCCTTCACTGTGTCAGGAGTCAAGAGCTGCACGTAATGCTACGGTGCAGCACCCGGCTTCTGTCACTGAGAAGTCGGCAGTTTGGTGTCACCCCTCGGCGGGTGACACCCGGGTGCGGCCTGCACCCCCCTTGTGATGCCACTGCCAATTTTCATAATTTTGTCCCATTAGGTGTCAGTTGTTATGCTGCATATTGCGGCAATAAGAAATTATAAAAATGTGGTATTTACCAAATGACTCATGTAGGGACACAAGATCCTATCCCGGAGAAGAATTAGTAGTAAATGATAGATCATTTTATTTCCGGATACGGACCTAGCAACCTAATGCACATACACAGCTGTTGGGATGCACATGTGCCAGTATAGGACAACAGGGAGGGATCTGAGGATTCATTTCCAAAGAAAAATTAGGTACAGTAGCCCAAATGCTACTAGGGGTTAACACCATCTGTAGTTTTGTATTCTGGAGCTTGGTAACATTCACAACAATTCAGCAGCCCCTATAGGGGGTACTTTTATTATAAAAAAAAACAAGGGAACCGCAGCAGATATCTCCAATATCTGCTACAGTACCACCTACATGCATTCTGGGGGTACTAAATATTTGCTGTAAAATGATTTTGATAAATATGCCCCAAATGTGTGAAGAGTTTTTTGTATGTAATCTTGTCTCCATTATTACTGCTACATATTACATCTACCACTAATGAACTGGCACCACAGAACCTACGCCCTTCTTCATCTCATAATTAGAGCAGTTGGTGGCCTTGGCTGAGCAGCAACATCTACTGTACACAGTCCCAGGGGTTGGGTATGAAATACCCATGCCGGGCTGTCAGTGTCGGCATTCCGGCCGCCGGCATCCTGACTACATCCCCAGTCCCAGATGTACCAGTGCTCGCACACTTTACACATATGCTGTTATCACTATGATAGTTCTATTTAATCCCTTCTTACTGCCTGTAGTAGGTTTTATATTCTTCCCTGATACACACATTCATTAAATCAGTCTGTGCTAATTATCTCTCTAAATCAATACTGCATCTTATTTTTAATTATTACTTCTTTCTAGATTGTGCACTCAGTATACAATATGTAACTTTAATTAGACTTGCTTAGTACATAAATTAAATTAGCATTAACTCACACCAAATGTATATAAATATTTCGTATATGGTAGATGTTAATTATATATAATGATGCACAGTGTGACAGTAACTCTTGCTAAACCTTTGATATGTGTTTAAGTTTACTACCTATAAACTATTTGCACAAGGTACTTTATATTTTTCTTGCAGCTAATCTGAAATTTAAAGGATTAGGATACATAATTATGCTGACTCCAGCAATATCTACTTTTACTGTATGTATTGAAATTGCACATGTACAAACGTACATTTCTTGCGCTGGTATACCGAGAAATCAGGAAAAAAAACATCACACAATGGTACAGCAAGCCTTTTAATATTGCATACATTTTTCTACTTTGTCAGCAAAAATATTTTATTTACTCTACACAGGTATGACAAACCTTTTTATCTACTGGGCATAACAAATTATGGAAGGGCATGTCTGGAAATCGGAAGGAAAATTATTTCATCTTATGGTGCATGAAGGGAGCAGTAAAGACATTTTTTTTAGATCAGTACAACAAACAAGACTATGGAAATCAGTGCTAATTCATGCTATGCTGATATTGCAACCAGCGTGCCATTTTGAAGAGAAGGGAGAATCCTGGTGGATGTATTTATTTATTTTAAACAGAACTAATAACTAGCTATGTATATTAGCATCTAGAAAGCAATGACATACTATTTTTTTATGTCTACTAACCCTGGGATGACAATTGTGATACTTACAGTACCATGTGTTTTTATAACAGCTGAATATCATGGTGCTTTTACTACAGTATGTGCGCTATTTGATTTCAGGGGAGAATTCCATTTCTGTGGCTGTGCAGTCAGCACCATGGACAGTTACACAATGACTGCAGATTATCTTCAAACTACTGGCAGCTGCCAGTCAGATAGAATTGACCATTACAGAAGCCATGGAAGTATGATGCCCTGCTGGACTCTGTAGGTCATGGATATAGGAGGTCACAGAAGAGTCATTTGGTAACTCTTGCTCCTAGAGTTCTCCTCTTTAGTGCTTTTATATTTTTTTTGTTTAGATTTTTATTGTTACCGTTAGCTTACCTTTGCTGTCAAATTCTTTTGTGTATATATACACCAAATAGGTCATTTTTATTTTACAGTTGTACTTTCTTGAACTGTTGGCTAATATTGTAGATGTAATCTTAAAGCATGAAAGGATTGGAAGTTGCAACAATGGGATTTGTATATATTTTCCTGAATTTACAGGAGGTTTAACAGCAGGAAGTGAAAGGATCAGAAGTTGCAACAATGCTTTTTTTATATTTTCTGGAGTTACAGTAGGTGGATCAGCAGGAAAAGGATAGATAATCTCCTGTATACTAAATTAAGCACTTTATTCACTGCTGGCACAGAAAAGTGCATGTTTGATTTCTTTACAAACATACCTGTGTGTGGCTAAGGCACATTTTTGTTTTCATATTGTTTCCAGTAATGAATGTTATTACAAATGAAACCTTATTACCGGATTAAAAAGATTCAGATCTTTCCACATAGAGGATTTAGCATCAATACCAGTAAGTTTCGTATTTGTTTTGTTATTGGGTCAGATGAACAATTGGACACATGGCTATTTACAGGATAAAGATGGTCCAAGCATTTACCGCTATCTCCTTCCAGATATAGCTACAGTAATGCTGCTCATTTCCATAATGTTCCACGCTATTATGACAACCTCATTAAACAGCCTCTCCAGCCTTATTAGTTTTATTATTAAACGCACACATGAAGGCTGCACAGTGGGGCCAAGGCCTATTATCTCAATCCAGCAATGCATTGCTATATTATGAAGAAATCATTTTCTATTAAAAATGTTCTCATGGGCAATAAAATGAAACGCAGCTTACTACAACAAAGGTAATTCATGCTTTTTAATTGGTGTATTTGTTTTAAAAGCTGAACCATAGATGAATAGAATAGGCTAATTTGCTGGGCCCACTGTGCACTGGGTAGGGTAAGCCCATCGTAGACATGGGGGGGATTTATTACTTGTCCTGGCAACAGCTGCTGCAGTGGGAACAGCACTAAACTCCAGTGGCATGGAACATGTCATGGTAGTAGTCCTGCCTGTTTCTTAGCAGATGTTCGTGGTGTATTATTCTGATTTGCAATAACATTATTTAAACTCACCTTGACCGAGGGTGATGGATATATTGTATTTATATTTTTTAGTGTAAGAACACCATTAAAATTTTTACTGCGTATCTAATGTAGTAGTCTATATAACCTACTGCTTTGTGAATGTACCTTCTGCTGTTGAGTGTTGACTGGGAGTTGTTTCTGTAATACATCATATTAGATACTTTGTTGCTCATTCAGAATTGGATGTAAGTCAACTTTTAATTTTTCATAAGTCCATATTGCACAAACAAACCAAGGAGATGTATCAAACCACCTAGTAAGAAAAAGTGAATAAGTTTCCCACACCAACCAATCAACTTCTAATTACTATTTATGGAAAGTGCTACATAAATGATAGCAAGAAGCTGATTGGTTGTCATAGGTAACATAGCTTTGATACATCTCCCCCAAAACTGGGTATATGTATGCTTATATATAGCTTTAGGAGAATTATCGACTTGCATCTCTTTACATCTGGCAAGGCAAACACGGGAGGACAAGAAAAGGCTGAGTACATTAAGGGTGAGTTTAGTATTAGTTGAGTGGACACACCCACTGATATATATTTTAGGGGGTATATAAATTGTGCATTCCACAATGCTGGTGAAATGATAAGCAATGCTGATGAGGACTTTTAGCAGCTCTTACTAGCAGCTTCCGATTGGCTGATTATGTATGGAGCCCTCAAGTATTTAAATAATTAGCGTTACATCTATATTATATCAATCTGCAGCTGCCAATTCACATTGCTTAATGCACGTTTCCATTTCTTCTATTGCAGGGAATAACATTTCCATTTGATTTTCAAAGCAGAAAACCCAAAGGAGTAGTTTATAATACATTTATTTAAAATTATATTTTAAATTTAACTTTTGCATTTATTAATAACCATCAATATACTTGGGGAGATGACTAAAGCCTTGGAGAGTGATATGTGGAGATTGATAAAGTACCAACCAGTCTGCTCCTGTCAGTTTACAGGCTGTGTTTGAAAAATGACCGCAAGGAGCTCATTGGTTGGTACTTAATCTCCATCCACTTTATCACTCTCCAAGGTTTAGTACATCTCCCCCACTATTATGTATGGCATATATGAAATGTCATTACAATTTTATATTCTATACAAACAGGGTAATGTGACTTTAGCATTTATGCTATATCGGTGCAAAAGTACAGTAAGCAACACTTCTGCTGAAAGACTGGTGCAAATGTCACTATTATTGTTTATGATCCTTACATATGTTCGGACTTTCAATGAATCCACCTCTAAATGAGCCCATTTACTGTATGTTTGTAATAATTCCCTTAAGCATTAGTTTATTGATATTACATTAAAAACCAGGGATAATATATTTTTTATATTTTAGAATACTGTTTGGAGGTGTTCCCCTCCCCCCAGGAACTATGATTTGCACAATATTTATTAATGTTAGGTAATGATATGTTTTAGAGAATTATTTTGGACCAATGACTGTTTTATACATTAATATAAAGAAATAATTCAAAAACAAAATACAGAAAATTATCAGTCAGGCAAGTGTCAAATAATTTTGGAAAAATACGTGGCTAGTACAAATGTGGAATATTCACAGCTTCACTTTAAAAGGAAGAAAACACTCACTTAGTTTTTTTGATTATAATTAGAGAGTGTTATTCTAAGATTAAATATCTTCACTGATAGCAGTTTAGCCTGACACTTTATAAAAAAAACGATTAGCCTAAATACCAGATGGAGGAATACCATAAATACACCAAGGGTCAGGGGCGTAACTAGGCATATGAGGCCCCATAGCAAAAGTTTGTAAAGGCCCCTATGTACCACCCAATGGTGAAAAATGTATATCACATGTAAATTTGACATGAAAGATGGGGCCCCCCTAAGCTCTGGACCCCATAGCAGCTGCACCACTTGCACCTATGGTAGTTACGCCCATGCCATGGGTCTTATTTATCAAATAATATTTGCTGGCTATACCCGAAAAAACAACATGGCCTCATATGGTAGGAATGGTCAAATTATCAGTGGATGGGGCCAAATCAAGAGAAGGTGGCGTGGAGTCTGCCACACAACCATAAATCATATAGACTAGTGCCTCTCACATTATACTGTTATCCATTAACCCCTCCACATTACAGCAATACTACCCACAACTCCACTCTTTACACTACACCACCCCACACCCCCTACCCCCACAGCAAACCACTATTAAAACCAGCCATTCCCCCACAGAATACATCATTACCACTGCCACCCCTCTCCCCAATATTGTACCATTATCACCCGTTATCCCTCACTCCAAACACTGCATCAATACTAACTCGTCCTTCTGCCCACACATTACACCGCTGCCAACCATCCCCTCTGTATTCCTTGGACCACTACTCACCACAAATCTCTCCCCTCACATTGATCCACACCATCACACATCTCTCCTCTCGCAATGATCAGTTACCATCATACCTATCTTCCTCACACACTACTCCACCCCCACATTGCACCACTACCACCTCCCCATTATACTATAAGTACCCATATCACTGTTCCCACACTTCACACCACAGGCTATCATCTCCAGATAAAATGTTATTATAAAAACTGTATTAATTGGTTCAATGGCATCATGGGAGCTACCATCCTACTGGGAAAATGTGCGAGCCTTAGTAAATAGAATGTGCTCATGAATGATCACTATTCTGTCTAAGCTCAGCAATCTGAAAATTAAAGTGTTAAAAGTCAGCTTCCTAGGAGACATCCAACAGATGCAAATGCAGCTCTTCAGAGTAGGGGTCTCCTTAGGCAGACTATGTTAGCTGTTCCCTTTCTGGCTTATGAAACCCAAATTAATTGACTTTTCGGTTACTCCAGTGTTTCTCAAATCCAATCCATAGGTTGAAACTCACCATGCATGTTTTCAAGGTCTCCTCAAGAATTAGAAATCTAATAATGTGAACCACCTGTGTTCCAACTAGATAATATGGAAGACATGCACTAGGGTTAGGGTTCTGCGAGCACCACAATTGGGAAACATATGTATCACACCTCAGCTGCCCAGGTGCAAGTCAGAACATTTAACATTCATTTAATTGAGAATGTCTTAGGATATTCAAATTAATATTATTTTTTTTGTCCTTCATAAATTAATGCTCTTTTTATGGGTTTATGATTACTTTACCAATAGCTGCAAGGATTTGTCTGCCAATAAATTCACAGGTACAGAGCTACAGATGTGTTCTCTTGCATCCTTGCCGCTCGTGCTGCCAATGTGCGCATGCATCACGCCATGCGATTTGTGGTGGCTGCATGCACCACGGTAAACCATGCCATGCACTGTGCTCGCACCACGCAATCCTATGGGTGCGAATGCAGCGTACCCGTTTGTGGGGGCATGCGTCTCGGATTTGCCGAACAAGCCCCAAAGATGCAAGTGGAGATATCTGTTTGAAGAACCAACTCAAATGTACTGTGGTTGATTTCTGAAAGCTGATACACACAATTCTAACATTATACATGGATTTTTATTTATATGTGAAGACAATACAGCCATACTTAAACAAGAACTCATCCAACCCTCACACAATTCACATCCATAAAAAGAAAAGTTAAAATACATTTTTCAGCAGATATAAAAACACAAATCAGTCCAATTGGATTTCTTATTTATTGCTTTATAACAAAGCATGTTAAGCTTTTCTGTTGTTTCATTCACTTACAGTAGCTTTGTACAGAGGGGGTAACAAATTGACACCATAATTCCTGTAAAGCTTGATGGCACAAAGTGGGATGTTTGGCTCCTCTTGTAACAAAATGACACAACTATATAGGTATAAGTTGAAAGCTGTTACATTTCCCATAGACATTTTATCCATAATAATAATAATTCTAGGTACAGAACTACTGACTTTCCTGTTGCATCTTATCTTTTCATTTCCTTTGAGAAAAAAGAAATTCTCATAAAAATAATCTTACAGATCAGTAGCAGAAGATGAACAGGAATCTATGCTTTTCTGATTAGAAACTCAATATGAATGTATATCGTTTGACGGTCAAGAGATACAGAATGTATTTTCAGACATGAGAAGAAACCAAATGATGGGAGTAAGCTTTCAATTCTCCATAATTGAGAATTGCACAATTATTCCTCACTCTTATGTTTAACTGCTCTGTTTTTAATTAAAATGCATTAGTTTGTGGATGCTATTTTCCAGAGCTCAGCTAATAGAATATTCAAGTGTTATGTCTTACAAATCATTACTTATCAGAAAATAACAAGGCTGTTTGTACCTTCCTTCCTCTTCTGAGTTAGAATTGCTAATAGCCGCAACCTGGGTACAAAGTACAAAAAAAGATTAAGATCTAACTTATTAAAATTTGGCACAAGGCTGTTCGTCTATTAATCACCTGCACATTTAATGTACTGGCATAATGATTTTCTACTTAAGAAGGGGTCGAAGTATGTAACACTAGTGATTTAAAGGAGCAATCCTCTCAAGGGTGTAAATTTACTAAGGGTCGATTTTAATCAATTAAAAATCGTTCAACATTGTTTTTTTGTGTTTCAGGGGCTAAATCACACATTTACTAATATACAATTTTTTAATATTGATTTTTAATTTACCCCAAAGAATCAAAATCTTAAATTGAGATGTCCTTTTAGTTTTTAATAATATACTACATACTGTATCACCGTGGTTAACTGTATGGAGTTGTTCATTTTTCCTTAGCGCACAAGTGGAAAATATGCCCTGAGCAACTAATTAGCTTCTACTTTCCCTGTTTTATAGAATGTACTGAAATAAGTGCTACATAAAAGCTGATGGTTTGCTATGGGCAACTTCTCCTTTCTTTAGAAGGCTTGGTAATCTCCCTCTAAGCTGTGTTTAAGTGTCGTGTGATCACTGTAGAAAATACAGTCCTATGAGGTACTGAGAAGAAAGGGATTTCTCTACCATCATGTGACCGCCAAGAAGCTTCCTGATTGGCTCAGGAGAGATGCTTTGGTGCACTGGCAGCAGCCCTATGAATCTTTCCTAAAGAGTGATTTTCCAAAACTAACATTGAGTTATAAGAAAATATCTGCTTCATGTTAGAGATGCAGAAAACTTGATTTTTCAATAAACAAAAGATACATGGGACTGTACCTTTAAATGGTAAACAGGATAAATTACCTTGAGGAAACGTGACTGACTGGATGAATCATGTAATTTTAATAGCTCAGAGCCTTACCTTTTCAACACAATCACTGCATAAAAGCTACCGGCACTCGTAATATATATTTTCAATTTAGTACAGTATGCAGCTGCAGGAAGAAACCTTTTTGCCTTAGAGCAGAGATGAAGGTCCTTGATTTGTGAATCACAAAATGTTCCCAAATGGTCAAATTTGATCAGATGGAATAGTGCACAGTAGAAAATAAGATGACCCCATCAGCAAATTATATTAACTGATCTGGAACGGGTAAGAGGCATCTTTATATTGCAACCTGGCTACTTGGAACCACATCTGAATTACTGTTTTTTTTTATTGCTCTCCATGTGTGTGGCTATACTGCTCATAGATACACGTGTCTTCATACATGCTTGCTGCATTCACACCAAACAGTCTTTCTCTGCGCGGCAGGTCCTGTGCGACTCTGCTAGCGCCGAGCCTCTTTTTCACCCGAAAATGTCTCTGTTGCAATGTGATGTGATTAGGACGCACCAGGAGACTGAGTCTGAATCTGTATATGAAGTGCTATGATGTAGCTGCCGCAGCTTTTTTCCATTCAAAAGTTCAGCTGTGCTTCATATACAGACTCACTCGCACACAGATATAGAAGTGTCACTTATCAAATTAATCAGCACAGTCTCCTGGTGTGTCCCAGCAGATCGCATTGTGACTAAGATGGGTTTTTGGGGTGAAAAGTTACGTGGGACTTGGCAGCTCACTCGTGCCAGACATCTTGCACCACATGGTGTAACCAGGCTATATATATAAGGACATATCTGTATGGGAATTGTTCATTAGGCTGAACGGGTATATTCAAATGTGTATCCTGAATAATTGACAAAATAGATTAAACTTAATGTTTGTTTTGTCAGGTTATTTCTTTTAAGTTTGTGTATTAGTTACTCAGTGTGCAGCTTAATTATGTTTGTTTTTTATAATGATCTGCACTTGTCTTCACTTCAGACTCTGGCCCTGATTCAGAGCCGGATGCTCTGACAGAGCGAGTGGCCAAAATGATGGTCGCGATGGTCAAAACCATCGCGACCATCGGGCTTGCGACGAGACCCTTGCGGTAGGGCCTCGCTGCCGCAAGCCCTGGAGTGCTTTTGGCTCTATCAGAGCCAAAAGCACTCGCACTGACATCACTAGTGATGTCAGTGGGGCCGGCCCCAGACGGTAGGCGTTCACATGGGAACGCCTCCGTCTGGGCAGCTACGCCCCCGGCACGCCCACCAAAGGGGGCGTGCTGTCAATCACCATCGACAGCACGCCCCCCTTGGTGCAAGACCCTTAATGACGGCTTGGCCGTCGTTATTCGGGTCTCGCACATGCGCACTTGGGCAACATCGACCCGCTTGCGAGCGCTCAGCGCTCGCGAGCGGGTCTGAATCAGGCCCTCTGTTTCACCAAAGGAAAGGTAAAAATCACTAAAGAGTATTACATTTGAATTTAAGAGCAACGTGGTTGGTGCAGTGGTTAGCATTACTGCCTCACAGCACTGAAGTCTTGGGTTTGATCCCTAAGTGTGTGGGGTTTGTATATTCCTCACATGTTTGCTGAGTGTCTGTTTTCCACCCACACTTCAATTTGTCAATTTAATTCTGACAAAAGTGTATACTGTGGATTATGTTTGCACAAATTCCATCAGCGGATGCCCGACACTAGGAGATCCTGACTGGGGTAGGTAAGTATACTAACCCTCCCCTGTCCCCCCCAACCCTCCCTTAGTAGTGCCTAACCCTAACCTCCCCCCTTAGTGCCTAACCCTAACCTCCCCCCCAGGGATGCCTAAACCCAACACCCCCTCCCCGCAACCTATACCTAGCCCTCCCGGGGGTGGTGCCTAAACCTAACCTCTCCCTGGTGGTGTCTAACCCTCCCTCCTAGGGGTGCCTAACCCTATTCTCACCCCCCCCCGAAACCTAACGCTAAACCCTCTAGACTCCCTAATACTAACCCTCCCCCCCGCAGCTAACGCTAAGGGCATCCCGGACTTAACTTCGTTTGGGCTGGCGTCCTCAGCGTTCTGGCATCGGGATTAACAGAGGCATCGGTATTTCGATACCTATGTTACATCCCTTGCCGGGATTCCGCTGTTGGCATTGAGAGGCCGCCGGTCTCATCACTACATTCCATTTGGGAGAGGTTGGGGTTATAGAGAAGTGAAATATTGCTTAGTACATGAATACACATGTGATAGGCACAACTGCAAAATCATAGGTACTCTCTCAGACACATTAAATAAAAGTAAAATATTTCAAGGACTTCAATAAAAACTATTTTCATTTGGTACCCAAAGAGCAAACATTTGCTTAATACATGAATATGCAATACAAGTTTGCAATATTGAATTTTCTGTCTATTCTCAGAAACTAGAAAAAAAGATTTGTAGGAGAGTCTGAGAATTGGATATGTAATACAGTTTCAAATATAAAATATACAACCGTTTTCCAAAATTTTGTGCTATGTATTTTAGTGAATTAAATTTTTTGTCTTATTACCTTTAAATAAATTGTTTTCGTAGGTTTGTTTGTGAATCTTAATGAACTTGAGGGATTTAAATTGCTGTTTGTTCTATTACAAATGTAACCTTAAAAATAGTCCACAAAGTGTTTGGAGGTTGCTCATCAAAATTGATTTATAGGTAGTTTTGTAGGTGTTGAATAATATGATGTGTATAGTTTATATCCCGTTTATCTCACTAGAGACAGTGGTGATCTTAAACATGTGGTTTCCTCTTATCCAATTAATCAAAGTGACACTTTTTCTAAGTTTAAGGCTACACACCACAAAACAGTCAATTAATTTCTTATATGCTCATCTGAGCTACAGTAGTTTATTTTATTTTACCTTGACAAGTGGAAATAACAAGCTGTAAAACATATAGTGAGCCCCCCCCCTCCCCCACACACTTATACAGGTACAACAAAATATGTCAATGGTAACATAGATAAAATAGACTGACTCATATGATTGAACATATATTAAATGTATTTGCTGCTTTGTGGTATGTAACCTTAGGGAGAGAAAGTAATTTCATGAGAGTTTGCTGAAAATTTTATTGATAGCAACCAATTAGAAGCTCTCATTTTTATATACAGTTAAGAATATGTAAGTACATATTTTATTGTTTGCAGAAGGCAACACCATCTATTCCATACAGTTATCTGCAAACAGTTTCAAAAAAACACTCTTTTAAATATCTGTTCCCATTAGGGCATAACATAATCCTACCTTAAGCTAAAAATAACCTTATTAACTAAAACTATTATTATACATGAAGAGGTTATCAAGAAACATTTCTAACAGTTTGAATTAAAAACCTACAACCAAATACTTTGGTTATTCTATGTTCTACTTCCTTCAGGCAATAACTAGTATTTTTCTCTGTCTGGATATTTTATAGGGTAGTTCTGCACGTGAGGAAAGGCATGGGGTGACGGGAAGGATGTTGCTCTGTTGGCCATTCTTAATTTTAAAGATGAAATCTGGAATGGAGAGATTTATGGCAGTGGCGGAGCAGGGTGGCATTGTGCCCTGTGCTGGCCCCACCCCTGAACATGTGACATCATGATGTCATACCAAGATGGTGGGACCACCAGCATCTGGAAGTACAGCACTGGCAGGAGCATCCTCAGGATGCTCCAGGCACTCTGCAAGTAAACTGCAGGGGCTGTGGGGCAGTGGCGGTGTCGCCCCTAGGACCCAGCTCACACACCCTTAGTTAAGGACCTGATGTGGTAGCCACAATTATCCTGCAGGATGGCAAAATTGCTAGGCCACAATGGCCTTACATTTCTGTATGTACCTCCGACATTCCCAAATTATCTTTTAGTCAATGAGCACAAACTACACCACACCATGGTCCTAAATTGAGCAAGACCTTCCCTTAATTACAAACTTTCACTCTTTTTAACTGTGGACATTGGGATTGTACTACCTAACACTGACCATTCAGACCCCTTTGGAACCATCATTTTAAATCAAAAAGTTCTTCACACTATTAAGAAGCTCTTATTGGCTGCAGAAATGTTAACCATCCAACCTGAATTATACCTATTGGTGGTACTGATGTATTTCCCATCCCTTCTCTGTACAGCAGTATCATTTAGTTACCTGTACAAAACAAAATTTACCTTAAAATGTGTTTAATAGTTTAGTTTAAGGTTAATCCATTCAAAAGTCTATATAAAATGGAAAGTCTTGTACTGTATTTGCTAAATGTTCTGCTACTCCGTATCTGGATGAAAGGTTACCAATGGATAGGTCAACAGTCAACATTTCGACAACAGATGGTCAACATGCAATAGGTGGACAGGGTTAAAAGTTCATATGGTTGACACAAAGCTGGACGACCCATGTTTTTTTCAACATTTCTAAGGTTAGGGGTTAGGGCGAGTGTTAGGCACTTGGGGGAGGGTTAGGTGTAGGCACAGGGGGAGGATTAGGTTTATGCACCTGGAATAGGGTTAGGCACTAGGGGGAGGGTTAGATTAAAAGAAATGTATCAACCATTCTCTGTTGACTTTTATCTGTCTATCTTTTATACCACACCCCTGCAACACTATAACTTTCTTTATAAGTTATACCACACAATTACATGCACACATACTTCCCTTTCTAAATCAATGTCAATTCAGCCTCTTTTTACATTGCAGAATGAGCTAGGACAGCATAGTTACAGTATTACTGCATGAAAGATGCAGGGGAGGGATTTACAGTACACAATATTTGTAAATGTTATGAATAAAGTGCACTTCTAAGCAAGTAGTAGGTAGGCTACACAGGGACAAAGCCATTAACCCTGAGTTAGATGCTTTGTGCATTCATATATAGTCCACAACTCACCAGCTGAACCTCATCTCCCAGCAACAGGTTGGTGGCAGATGTTGTTGGCAGAAGTTCAGCATCAGCTGGGGAGCTACACATTGCCTATCCCTGCCTTTTAAAGTGTCCATAATATTGCTTTCCAAAAGAAAAGTAACATAATTGCACATATTACAGATTTTTTTTTTTAAGTTATAATTCCTTTATACACTAGATTAACTATAGTGATCTCTTCGGACTCTGAGCCTCCTCATCTATTATACCAGAATGTATGGAAATTATTATTATAATTTTATTAAAACAATTTTTTTTTTCTAAGGTCTATAGTTTTTTACCACTGAGTTCTGTGAAATTTTGCAATTATATAATATAGTGTGGCATTACTCTTCCAGTTTGCACAAGTATGGAGATTATTCTTGTTTATTCTGCTATGAAACTGTAGTAGTCACATAAAATGTGTCTTTTAGACGTGACAGAAGGCTTCCTATATATAATTATACTGAACTAATTTGAAGCGTCTGCCTTGGGATGGGCGATGCAGACAGCGGTGCCAGTACAGAACGCGTAGGGCAGAGATCTCCAAAGCTATAAACTCAGCTGAGACCTTGTCTCAGATTTTTATGAGGCTGTTACTTCATTTAAGCTGCAACTGTGTCTTCACAGAATGTTTTAAATTTAAGGATATATTCTGTTTCATGACATCTATTTAGCTAATGGTTCAATACTCTAGAAATGAGAAATGTTATTATATTCAAAGGCCAAATTATCAGCAGCTTCTTTAGAAACTCCACAGAAGTATGACATGATGTCTTTTTTTATATACATTGCGTCTAATGGGCCCCATAAATCAGCAATGGATTTTCGCAATTCCCCGATATCCAGATGCCAGAGTCGAGGCATCGGTGAAATCCAATATGTTGGATTTCCCTGATTTGCTGATTTCAATCAAAATATAATCGGGATCAGTAAATCAGGGATTTTTAACATGAAGAATTTCCCAGATTCCCCAACGTACCAGCAATCACTGATGGACGCCAATCGGCACTTCTGACCAGCGGATCGGCGGTTCTGGGAGGATTGGGGAATCGGCCTCCTGATGTATAGATCCCTTAACATGTCTATATAACCAAAGTGTCGATGGCCAGGCCTCTAAAGTGGAAAACACTAGGCATTACAAGGTGGCTGTCCAACTTTCATTGCACTAAAAGTCCAAGCAAGCCCATGGTGACTATGGGGCATATCCAATTCTGTGCGAGATTACCAGAAATCTCACACCCGCAGGGCTTTTCCCGCAGATGCAAAATTTTTGCTATTTAATTGGGTTTTAATTTTATTTTTGTTTGAGAGCTCCAGTTTATTTTGGAGCGCCTCCAAGGCAGGTCTAATTTTTTAGTGTGAGTACTGAAAGTTGTACTTGTACCAATTTGAGACAGGAAAAATGTATTACATGATATATAGTCCATTCCCTAGATTTGGTTCTAATAGATATTTTGAACAAAATATTTTAAACCCAACTTCAATCTACACTATAATAGAATAATTAGTAGCTTTTTTACTAGCATGTTTAAGCACGTTTTGTGAGAGTAAGAATCACCCAGTGTGCTTCTCTTTGATCCTTCTGGCTGGATGCATGTACTCAAGCAAGCAACACCAATTTATGGGATAGATTATGCCAATGGTTCAACAATGGAATGTGTAACAGTCAGTTGGAGCAAAACACACCTATGAGAATCACTCCCTTAGAATCTATGCTTTTTTTCAATTGCATTATTAAATAATGCAAAGTATACAATTTAAAAATAATGACAGAAAGTTCCTGTATTGCTTTTTACACCTATGATTCTCTTATTTAGGAATCTGCAAGAAAATATTTGCTCTTTTGGATGAAGCCATGTGAAATGAATACAAAATAAATAATTATGATGTTTTTATAATATATATAAAAATGTGCAAATAAAATTGTCAAGTTAAACAATAAATAAACAACATAAGCAGTGTTTGTTTGTTTTTTTCTTTTTTTGGGGTGGGGGAGAGTATTTAACAATGACAAAGTATAACTTGTTATACCAGTGAGCCAGATCCCTATATTTTTGGGGTGCTGTCTATAGTCTCTTAAAAATTCCAGGTTTTCAAGATACTAGAGAGACTAAAAACCTGAGTTTAAACTTCAGAGCAGCGTTTTCAACCACTGTGCCATGGCACACTAGTGTGCAGCGAGCGGTTGTCAAGTGT
Source organism: Taudactylus pleione (assembly GCA_031769625.1). NCBI lineage: Eukaryota > Metazoa > Chordata > Amphibia > Anura > Myobatrachidae > Taudactylus > Taudactylus pleione. Next base: position 7,520,888 of record JAUIMM010000555.1, on the reverse strand, counting down.
TCCGCGGCGGTCAGCTCAGCGAACTTGTACAGTAGTGTGTTTTTGTCCTGAGGAGGCCAATGTAGTGTGTTTTATTCCTGTGGAATCCAATGTAGTGTGTTTTATTCCTGTGGGGACCAATGTGTGTGTATTTTTTTTACGTGGGAGCCAATATGTTTTTTCATTGGTCACGCATGCCGCATCGCTGGATAGTGTGCCTTGGCAATTCTAAAATCTTGTGTAGCGTGCCTCGAGTTCAGAAAGGTTGAAAATCACTGCTCTAGAGGAACGTTCTGTTCACACAGAAATGTGCCAACCACTTACATCATGAAACGGTTACAATTACATTTGATTTTTTTGTATATAAATAGATAATCTCAGGGTGTATTAATTGTGATTTGAATCAGTCAATTTGCAAAAACAAAAGACAAAACAAAAAAAAACTAGCAAGCACCCAATGAACATCTGAGAACAAAAATATATATCAATTATTGCTGTTTTCACATAAAAATCTCTTTCTGAGTTCATTCATTTAAAATACATAACATTTGCGAATTTGAATATTCTGCTAAAATAACTCTGTCCATGGCTAACCAATCAAATTCTTTCTGAATTTACCAAGTGCGTGGAGGATCACTGGGAAAATTGAAACGCGAACAAAACTTTTTTTTTTTAATCTTTCTCATTATTACTGTATTATATTTTCTGTTTCCTTATGGTGAAAATAAAGGGGACAGCAAAGCTGTTTTTACAGCTTTTTACTGTTTTTCTACTGATAAGACAGTGGCCTGGTTAGTTCCACTGACATATTCTAGTCACCATGGGCAGAGCCCAGGACAATAAGCTATTACGGTTAGAAATATAATTTCTCATACCACCAATGCCATTCTTTCTTGATTCATAATTTTTGTTAGTTATGGAAGTAAAGCTTACAAGATGAGCCATTTCACTTCATTCAGATATGAATTAAAGGTAGTTTTGATAAATGTGTCTCTTTCATCCCCATATCTTTAAAACCATACTGAAATCAAACTGTAGAGGATGGTTACAAAGCTGCAAACATACAGATGAGCAGATGTACATGACGACTAGCTACATACCAAGGAACCCACTGTCTGCTTCTGGAAGTGTCTTGTTGGAAATGCTATGCATGATGAGGATGTGATCGGAATGCAAACTTTAAATGTATTCATACTATTATTTTCTATGCTTTTATTAATTGCAGCCTCATTCGTCTCTAAAGTCATGCGTCTAAGGAATCATTGTGACTTTATTTACTTGTCTACATAGTGATTTGTATCTTGCCTCGAGCTGTCATTTTGTGATCCCCACATTGGCCAACATGTTACTATATACAATCCCATGGAATCTGACACAGTAAATTAAAAATAGGTGCAAAATAATGCATGATGCAGGGGTTTGATACATGGAACCTCTGTGTTTCGGTAGCTACTTACCGTGAATACTGTTTTCTTCTGATAACATAAGGCTGGAGAAATTAGGACATAGACTACTGTATATTAAATGATTGCCAATGCAGTTAACTGAACAAGCCCCAGTTGTAGTTTCTAAATCAGAAGTACGGAGACTGTTCTAGCAAAGAACAAGTGGGAAATATATAAATGAAAAGAGGTGTTTAAACCACATTATCTTGACCGAGTTACATAGTTAAGTAAGATGGCTGCAATCCTTTGTTCTATTTTGTTGCTTTTCCTATTAAGGTATACTTGCCAACTTGTTACACTGCCCACTGCCGGAGAGGACGGCTAGATGGAAGGTACTGTATGTGTGGCCATGAACCGTGTTATTGCGACCCTGCAGGGAGCTGTGTTGCTACAATTATACAATTCACTGTGAAACACATCATCAAACCCTCAGACCACCCACTTTGTAAAAAAGGGGCGGAACTGGGAGGCTGGTTTACTCTCTCCAGAGTCCCCCAAAGTCTCGCAGACATTTTGGGAGACTTGGCAAATATGCACTAAGGAGTGCATATTTGTGCTTAGAAAGCAATGGTGGAAGGAGAAAATAAATATTTCTAAGTACACAGTTTCCCAGTCCCAACACTGTGAATAGATTAGAGATAGCTTATGGCTATAACCCACAGCAACCAATCAGATGTTTGCGTTCATTTTCTAAACTGCACTAGAAAAATTGATGGTTAGAATCTTATTAGTTTTATAAATGTCCCACATCTTTGTCATTAGAGGATCAGTTGTCAGTCAAATGCCATAGAGACGGAAAATACATATGAAAATTAAATATAACCCTAAGTAACTAAATAGGAAAAAGTGCTTTGATGTACAGAACATCAAATAGTTGTGTGTAGGTTCTGTGAGCATCAGCTCAAAAAAATGTACATTCATACAGAATATTAAAGGTAACTCCTAAGTCAGGCTTGAAGCTGTCTCCTTTGTTGGGAAGATTTCCTCTATATTAATTATACTTTAGAAAGTCTCAAATCTTCCAGGATACAGGGAGGTCAATATCACACTCTATTGAAAAGAGAGCCATGAACCGTTACCAAGATTAATAATGGGATACGAGCCTTAATGACAGTACAGGGCTACATTTCAATCAAGGGTCTGGCAAAAAAAAGGAAATTAAAGAAAGGGTAAACTGGATCTGTCCATGTCTTGAAAGCCATTATGTTGATTAGGATTTATTAAAGCCTAGATCTTTCTGCCATTCACAGCGATAGGAGGGCTGATTTTGAAGTGCATTTATAGTGTGCTGTCAGCCATTACCCAGCAAATGGGTTGAGCTTGTATCAATCAAAACATAGCATTGCGTGGTTTCACTAAATTCTGCGCTGGTATCTTGCCAGCTCTGTTTAGCATCTTAGCCACTGTTGTGAGTCTGTAGTGCTCTACAATAAAAACAAGCCGTGCAGCTTGCTGCAGTATCCATTCTGCTGGAAGATCAGATCATGCCTGAGAATGAACAGCTGCATTTCTTTCATTCCTTCCAAAGACCATCCCATAGTTCAGTAAACCAAGTACTGTCCAGGGTCCGACTGAAAGAAACAAAATTATATATATTTTTTTCCCGTTTAAAAAATAAATAATATCTCTTGTGGACAAAAGATAGAGTCAGGCCACCCATCTTTTACTATAAAACGGATTCCATATTTTCACACCATTCATGGTCTTCAAGGTTATAGATGAATTTTGTCCTGTTAGGTTTATTTTGAGAAATAGAATCTCGGCCGAGGTTATCTAAGGTCAATGTTGAGGCAAAATATTCACTTGTACTGAGCCCTCCCTCGTGGTTTTTTATGTATCTTTTATAGTTTTTCCTCAGGCATTGCCATGTTGTGGTGTAAAGGATAAATGCTAAAGACTTCAGAGTTATAGCAATGCTGACATAAAGGTATCTGTAGGCAACATTATCATACAGTGCACAGGCTCCCTGCTCCCCGCAAAAGGTGCTCCAGAACAAACAGGTGGAATCGATCCCAGCTCCAAATATCAACGGTGGAGGGATAAAGCCTGGAAGAAAACAAAAAGTTAATTTACGGTATCTGTTCCTGGCTTTTTTTGTAGAATAATGCAACATTTTCACTGCTTTGCAGGCTCGCACCCGGGATGAAGTTCACGCACCCATCCCGGGAGCAACCCGGCTGAGACCCCTGTCAGACAGACGACCCCAAGCTATCACTAATGCTGGGTCGATGATGCCATTGGCGTTCCGTGATGAGCTGGCGCTTGGAGATGATCTCATCTCTAATAACCGACTCTTCTTATGCAGAGAACGGGACCCGGGTCGGTTACCCGTTCACACTGCTTCACTCGACCAGCTTATTTCAACCCTGCCCTTTCACTCTTATGTGCAAAATCCCGGGTTATTGCTGGCAATGGAAAAGGGGTATAACCAGTAGCGTGTTGCATGTGCAGAACGGGTCCTGCGTGATCGCTAGTAGTCCCCACTTAGCTGCAGCATAATTGACATGCTACAGTGTATGAGGGGCGGTGCTGGGGGCGCTGCTCAGGACCGTCATTCAAAACGAGGGGGGGTGTCACCCCTATTTTGTAGACATGCCAAGCCCAGAGTATTTCCTAAAGACACCTCCTGCTGCATTTGTGTTTTACTTGTTTGGTATTACACAGCCGTTTCCTTGCGGCTGTGCAGTACCGTCCACATCGTAATCTGGCCCATTGCACGGTCGAATCCAATGTATCATCAAGTATAATCATCATATATAAAGATGACGCTTTAAACTAAAGGGGATTGTTCTCATAGCTAATATACTCTCTGAAATAGAAAACATGTTTCCATTTATTTGTAAACAGAACAAATGTTGCCTTTAGCGTTGAAACAATATATATTACTTTGCCAGCTATTCGGCATATAACACCGATAAGCACTGGGAGCTACGTACTGTGTAAGTAAGGTATTTGAGGCTAAGAAAAACTGATTGAATTTCTTTGGTCATGAAGGAACTAAATTCAGTTCATAATCTACTAAACATCGGAGAATCCCCAGAGTACATTTGTGAAGCTGGAAGTAGGTGACCCAGTTGTCATAACTGCCAGATACGGTAGCTAGTCGTGGTGTCCTGCCTGCCAAGTCTCATTATTATTCAGCAAGTCTTTGTGATTTACATTCAGTCTCACTAATTTCTACCTTCAGCATTCATACTGAGATTGCATATTAAATGCGGCACTTTCTCACTATGATGCACCGAACTGAAAAATCTCACACAGTTGTTATTTTGGAAACATGAAACGGTATGTGAAAGTCTCTCTCATTCTTCAATGACTTAAGTAATATCTGGATAAGAACACAGATCTATGGTGTCTCTCTAAGGTTCCCTTATCAAAAGGCTTGATGACTACAACCTGTTGGGTTGGAAAAAAACTTACAGTATACAGTAGATGAAGCTTATCAGAACTGTAGACATCTGAGCTAAAGTTAGGATTGTGGGGGTTTAATTTTCCCTACACACAGCAGAATTAATTGATTTACTTTGTATATATAGATGAATGATTCTATACTTAGTTTAAGCAAAATAATATTTAAAGGATTATTTCCCCTTCTGAGAATGAAATCATCCATGCTGAGATGACAACGATAAGCGGATTGCAGTGGTACTACAGTACATGTACTGCCATAATCCTCCTAGAATAAGGTTCCTCATGCTAATCATGGGGAAGCCATTGCTGGAGGTAGCTGGCCAATGCTTTGAGGCTTCTTAAATAGGGAATAATCCTATCTCAAGTGAAGATACCATTCCTATAATAAACAGACTTCCAAGTTACTCTTAAGGTAATTTAAAAAAAATTGTTCTACAGAAAATGTTATGTTCTCAAAGATCACATTAGATGCACTTTACTCAAATATGGAAAACAATTAATATGGAATTTCTGTAAGAGAGTTAGTGATGTCATACCTCCCTCTTAATGTAAACCCCATCCCTTCTCATATCCGCAAGTTGGGACTGTCCCATCAAAACAGAATCTTAGAACACAGACAAATCGGAGCCAACTTTGCAGAATGCTGGAGAGCTGCGCTTACACGATTCTAGTTTCTAATGGTCACTTTTGCTGACAGTTTAGGTACCTTTACATATAATTATTGCCCAGCAACAAAATGAGTTGACGTGTAACTGTATATTTACATCGCAAGGAGTCATTAGTGTAATTGTAATGGGTAATAACGGAATGAACAATAATTTACTTTCAATCCTGCTGTTGAAAAGTAATATTAAAAGGTTTGAAGCTTGTACAACTATTACGGTTTATCATTATGTTTTCCTATTTGCTCTCGGTAACACATGTAAAATTATTGCTCAATTATTATAATTGCGAACATCACCCACAGTGTAGCAAAGATGACTTCTAAATCATAAATTAAACCTTGTGATCTCGTAATGGCCTCAATGTTATTTTTGTGTTGTTTTTTTATAGCTAAATCTAATCTGCTTTGGGATGCATGGGAAAACACTACTCTATAAATTCAGCTCAGTATTTAACATGCCAGATCTGTTAAGTTACAGTACATTGTACTGAGGAAAAACATATTTCTTGTTGAGAAAAGCAAGCTTGTCGTGTTTGAAACAGCTGAATATTATAATGAGTCCATTTAGTGGCCCTATTTTATTTTATTTCTAAAATTTGCTTTTGCTACCTAAATTATAATAAATGTATGACTTTAAAAAGGACAAAAGTATATGAGGCTGGGCTTTTGTTTTAATTGCCAGATACTTTATTTTTTTTCATTATATATTTTATGATTTTGTGTATTTGCCAATTATTGTATTTTTATGTACATTATATTGGTTATTGTACGATTTCTGTATTATTTTTATTTGCTCCTTTCTGAATAAAAATAAGTAAAAAAAAAAAAGTGTATTTTGCTGCCAGCAGTAACATAGCAAGAGAGGACGATGGTACAACCACTCCATTGCTTTGTTTAATTTGTATTACCATTTAGCGTTGGTGAATCGGAAGATACAGATACTGTAGATATGCCCCAGTGCAGGAAGACGAAGAAGGCACTGAGTGGTTCAAAAGTCCTCACCATACCTCCCAACTGTCCCATTCCTGATTTGTGGATATCGAATGAGACAGAGATTCCATCACTGGTGGAAGTATCTGGGGCTGTTTGGGCTGATGGAGCTGGGCTTATTTTCTCCTGATCACTCATATCTCACTAAACGATGTGTACTGAGCGCAATATCGAGCGCAATGGGACCCGGTGGGGATGCCGGCATAGGCAAGTGCATACACACTTGCCGATGCCGACAGCGACGGAACCGTTGACGATATCGCCCGCTGGACCTACATGCAGGCCCGACGGGCTATGTCGCTGACGATGCGCATGAGCGACATAGCCAGTACACACTGGTCGTTGTGGGCGATATGTGGACGACATATCGACTAGTGTATACCCAGCTTAAACGTTAGCAGGTAAGTTTTTAAAGTCCATGAAATGTGATTAAAATAATTTTTAACATTCAAAGTATGAAAATGCTTACCTTTCTTTAATTTCTTAATCATGGTGGTACAACAGTTAGCTTTGCTGCCTCACAGCAATGTGGTTATGGGTTCAATGCCAACCAGGGCCCTACATAAGTGGAGTTTGTAAGTCCTCACATGTTTGTATGGGTTTCTTCCAAGTGCTCCAATTTTTTCCCATAATCCAAAAGCATGCTGGTAGGTTTATTGGTGTCTGACAAGGAGTAACCCTAGTGTGTATGTGTGTCCATGTGGTAGGGAATATGGACTGTAAGCTTCACTGGGACAAGCGTTGTATAATATATGCCCTATACAGTATAAATATTTATAGATAAAATAAATCTGGAAATGTGCAGGGCATTGCAGTAACAGTAATTTGTCTGTAGGGCAAATTCTTAGAATTATGGGTACACAAGGTACAAGTACAGAAAACTGCGATATTCTCAATAATACAACTGACAGTTTGCGAAAATGCCTGGGAAAGCTGTGTCTCTCCAGGAGATATGATACTACGGCATGCTCTACCAGATAACTGACAGGTGGGACTTGTAGTTTCACAGAATCTAGACAGCCACAGGCTGTCTAGGTCTTGCCTAGAGGGTTACTCATTCTTGAAATTAAGAAAAACATATTTCTTGTTGGGAAAAGAAAGCTTGTTGTATCTGAATCTTATAAGTAGTCTATTTGGTAGCCATTCATTTTTTTTATTTATTTTTAACAGTAATTTTTCCTACGCTAACCACATCATAATAAAACTATGAATATACTAGTGACTAAAATATATTAGGCTTGCCTGCTTCAACATAGAGAGGGCCATGGTACAACCGCTCCATTGATTTAATAGATATACCCTAGTGAATATTCTGTATACTGTATGATAGAGGGAGAGAGAGACTGATTTATGGGTGGACACTAATTGTGTCGCTGTTGTGTCTTCGTACGCAGCAGGTCTGAGCAGACGTGCCATCGTCTTTTGTACAGAGACGCCCACTGCCGGCTTCTCAGATCCGCCGCTTGCTTACAAAGACGCACCATCTTATGAACATCGGCTGCACCATCAGACCTCTAAGCATCCCTATGCTCAGAATGTCCATCGCAACTACTCTGCTGGGCCAGGACAGCTGCGTACAAGGACACAGTCACTGGCTACGATACGCTGCCGAAACGCTCCCGACACATCTGCGTTTTTTAAGCCATCCCGCCATTGCCTCCCATAAAAAAACACTGTCTGTCAATCGCTCTGTATCCTAATCCACACTATGATCGCATATCTCTCATCTGTCCCTATATTGACGGGTCAGTCCCAACTTGCGCAGAGGGAGGAAAGGAGAGAGAGGCAGAGCGAATGAGAGAGGGAGGGAGAGAGAGCAGGAAAGAGTGATTTGTTTCAAAATGCTCTAAGCTTACAATCTGTACTATATGTAAATTACATTCTTTTCTGAGACTTACCAATCAAACGCAGCAGAAGGAACAGAACTCCCAGAGCATATGACTTGAGTTCCGGACTTACAGCCCTGCACAGGGGAAAGAAGAGCAAGGGTGAATTATTATTATCATTAATCAATATACAGTGCCAACTTCTTATACATCGCTTTATAGTGAAGCAAACATTAATGTTAACCTAATAGCATGTTTTTAGACTACTGGCGTAAACCAGAACACCTGCAGGTAACACATGCAAACACCCCAACTCCACACACGAGTATAGTGCAGTGGTAGGAACAGACCCATTAACCACAGAAATGTGTGGACATGAATAAAAGAGTGATGTAATGTAACCTATGAAAAAATGGATAAATCAGAATTAAAAACAGGAGAGTATCTCCGGCGCTGAGAGGGGTGCTTTGTATATCAAAATGTTGTTGTGACACGTTTGCAATGTAAAACTAGCCCCCATAAATGGTAGTCAAGCAATATAGAACTGTTTAAGATAGTGTAAGTACTTAAGATATATTTTGTCAAACCACCTCTTACCCAAACAAGAAATCTGGGCTGCCATTAGCATGTAAGGTATGACCCAACAAAAATTGATAATCAAATAATTTTAGTTATCTTTATTTTTTTAGATTAATGACATCTTACTACAACTCACTATTGTCATCGATAAATGACAACTCAGTGAGCTATCATTCAGGAAGTACCGTCCTTAGAGGATTGGCGTTTTTTTGTTTTAAGAAGATGTGGATGCCTACATGGACAAGAGGATGTGTCCAGGGATTGTAGGTGAGTATGTCAGAGTGTAATAAAGTTATAATTTCATGGTGTGTGTCTCTTGTGAGTGGCCAGTCCAGGATCAACACAGTGTCCTGGGATCGCAAGCCGGCCAGTCTGAATAAGATGAGGCTTACTCAGCTAGCCGGATGTCCAACACCGTCCACCATTGCGACCATCGACCACCAATGGTTGCGATGGTGATCCCAGCCTGCAACCTCTATCGCACTGCTGAGATCGCAAATGCAGCAGAGGGTGTCATACACCTCCTGCTGCATTTGCATAATAACAAGGATCGCAATTGCAAAGCTGCCAGTGGTCATACCTTCCCTCTCTCCGTGCATACTTCTACTCCTCCACAACTACAGCCATTTTGTTCTTGAAACATAGACTCTCCAAAGAAATTCATTATGTGGTTTAGTTGAGGTAGGACTCAAAGTTCCATATGGAACAAAATGACAGGGGGAATTCAGTGATAAACACAAAACTTTAATTTTTGTGGCACATTTTTGAGAAAATAATTTGTCTCTACCATTTATCTTCATATCTATGTGTCTACACTGCTGGCTCTGCCATTAGGCAGCTTTAAGCAGCTGCCTAGGGTGCATGGATCTTGGGGTGACGCCACTTAAGTCTGCATATCTCAAAATTAAGGATTTCCCTGCAGAGGTGCAGTGTCTAGCCATGGCGCCCAAGAGCATGTGTATTCTATGGCATCCCTTTCCCTTGTCCTGAAGTGTGCCAGGAAGCGGGCATGTCCAGCATGTGGGGGGAATTTAAAAGGAAATATAAGTAAACAATAGGGTTTAGTATTAGATTAGGTATTATACTTGTTCGCCCTCTTTCCCCAACACCCTCCCGTGTGTGTAGGGCCATAACTAGGGATGTGCGATCAGTGCCATCACACAGAGGGCAGGGCTCTGGGGGCGGGAGAGTAGCTGCCCCACATTCCTTTCTTCTGGCTAGCAGGGTGCCTGAAACAACACATTGCAGCCAAGATCGCTACTGCAGTGCCACCAGGAGCGCACTTTGGACGCTTCAGGCAGGCTCCCCGCAGTCTGTGCAGCCGCTCTGAGCTGCACTTCCTGTTGTTGGCGGCCCTGCCCCTTGTGCATGATGTCATGACCTCATATATATATATACACACACACACACACACACACTCCATTCTTTTCCAAAATACCTTACTTGCTCTGGTGCCCTCCAAGATGTGAAAGCATTTGTAGATAAATGGTATAAAAATTTGTGGCTCTCTCCGTCACATTCACCACAAGGTTTCAGAGACAACTGTGGTCTGTGATCTACATTTCAGTCCTCTGGGGACTGTTATCAAGAACACGATAAACAGTTCCCAGAGGACTGAAATGTTGATCACAGACCACAGTTGTCTCTGAAACCTTGTGGTGAATGTGACTGTGAGTGGCAGTTGTTTTGACCATAATATATATATATATATATATATATATATTTCCCAATTATGCCGGCACTCTCAAACTGGTCAACATACTCAGCTGCTCGTCCAAATGATAGGAACAACATACAAAGTGAAGAGATGGCACTCGGAGACTGTCATAAACGAAAAAAAAATATTTTCAGGGTGACATATCAGGCAGCATTTTGGGGTGCAACCCCCTTCCTCATGCCCGCACCACCATGTTGTCTGGATAGCTGGCTCTGGCTGAATCCAAGGTTTCACAAACAGACAAATCAGAGTCCGGGTGACTATTCAGTGGTATGGACCAGCCAAGTTGAGGCAAATTTATAGACAGGCTAGGGGGAGGAGTGATGGAGCTGGATGGAGGCGGGGTGGAGCAGAAGGGAGGAGGTACAGACCAGGCTGGTGGCCAGTGAATCCTGGACATCAATGGGGTCATCTCTGCTATGTACTGCCGGGGATTGGGAAACGATCCCATGTGGTCAGTTGTAACCAGAAAAAAAATGTGACCCGAATGGCACCCCTTGCCGGAGCAGGAGCTCAGAGCACGAGTTCCACTCTCTCTGCGCACTCTACTCCCCTGTATCTCCCATGTTGCAGGAGATGGCTGTGCAACTTATAAAATGACGTCTCTACACTTTCACCTGAGGGGCTTGGAAGTGGGTATTGGTGGTGGTAATAGGGGCAGTAGGCTGAAGTTTCACCTAGGGTGCCGAGAAACCTTGCACCGCCGTGTGTGTCTACCTATCTATAAAATATAGTTGAGTAGAGAGCAGATAAACAATACAAAACAGCATAGGAACATTGATTATTATCACACTACTTTAATTAATGGACCCTTCAGCGACACTTTTCTGCCAATCAGGGTGGAGTTGTAACCTCTTCAAAAATCATTACTGGGATTTTAGCAGCGACGGCTTCACATCTAATTACATCTGGAGCTGCATAATAAGTTCTGGAATTTATCAGCACTGCTAACATCAGCTAATGGGGTCACTGGGAAATAAAAAAATAGTCATTATGTTTGGAAACTGTGGATGTTTTGTGTTACTCAGCAACGAAGGGTTGTATCAGTCAGTCATTGATAAAGGCAGAAAAAAATGGAGATCAAGTGATAGCCGTTATTTTAGAACTGAATATATTTATATTGCTAGCATTTGAGACTACTTAGGCTTCAGGCGTTGTATAGTACACAGTCTGATATGTCACTTAATTAAAGCTTGCATGACTACTCTTTGTAGAATTTCCCTGGATTTTAGAGAACTTTCAGACTCCTGAGACAATAGCCGAGCCTCCTGGATACACACACTTCCCCAGAGAAGTGGGTGGTCCACGGGGCTCTATGACACAAACTGCGGTGACATACATTATAATTTCAACATCTTCCCCCTCCCCACACACACATACACAACCTGTACAATGCTGCAAATCGCACCTCCCACCTGGCTTTCCTTATCCGGCATCCCAGATAAAAAGTCAGCAAGTATGGAAAAAAGAAATAAATTATCACAAACACACATGTGTGCGGTAAATGGGACCCAGTCACATGGTTGACAGTCACCGTGCCAACAATCATAATGCCGACACCACAATGTCAACACATCCTTGGAATGTCAACATGTTCAAAATGTTGTCGCCTGAAATGTTGCCATGTGAAATGTTGACATTTCCAGAGTACCGCAAGTTGGGCGCCGCTGGATGGGTTAGTGTTAGGCTGCGGGGGGGGGGGGGTTATGGTCAGTCATTAAGGGGAAGAGTTAGGGGTAGGGATTAGGGTAAAATACTCACCTCAACTTCTGCTCCATCAGTGGTCTGGCCAGAAGTTATGGTCACATACACTCCAGGACCCGGAAACTGCTGCAATCGTCAGGACCAGGTAAGTGACCTCTTGAACAGTATATACCAGTGGTTAACAAACTTTCTTGAATCATGAAGAGTATCACCTTTTTTTTCCTGACACCCTTAGGTCATTATCTTGTTATATAAAACATGTGCGCTGTGGTAACAAATGAGTAACACTAGCATATTATACTGAAAGCCGAGCAGAAGGGACAGTATTTTTAAACTGTAAAATCAAATAATGTTTAAATATTTTTATCTCAGCCCACCCAATGCCTGTAAAATAGTAATGCTCTAAGCATTTACTAAAGAGCTCTATTGTGTGATCTTCTCTCACCTCTGTATCTCTTAAAACTGTACAGTGTTGATAAGTTGATAAGTGCCATATTAATAACAATAATGGCTTGTAGTGAATCCAATGCAAGCCATTGAATTAAATATCAGCATGGGAGAGCTTTGTAGCCCTGACACAGATTTGTCATTGGAAATCTCTTTTGAATCAGTAGTTAATGTAGTTTGAAATATTGTGTGGGCAGGTATACACCATTCTTCATAAGAGGAGATCTGCAGAGCCTTTCATTGTGAACGGGGGAGTGTGTCAGATCTCAACGCCCATGTAATCATCCTTCTTCCCTAGAGACATGGAAGCAAATCAGTCTAGACCTTAGTTAATGATAGCGATGTAGCAGACTTGCATTACATTAGACTGAACTATAAAGGAAGATACATTGTTCTGTGCTACCTTAGAAACCAAAGGAAACATTACTGGTGCTGTGACACAGATTCCAATTAAAACAACATTTAGTGTACTGCTCATAGGCACACATAATTAAATCGCAGTCACAGCGAGATACAGACCCATCTTAAATATAAGAATCATTGGTCTGTTTGTTTGCATGTTTGTCCCTCTGTCCATTATGTATTCGTACAACTCTGCACTGATTGGGATGAAACTAACCTGAGGTGGTCCATTTGGATCCAGGCCAGGTTTTAGGATCCTGGCCAGGTTCGGACCTCCTGTTGGTATACACTGTGTAAAACTTTGACCCGGGGAGCCTGTTCTGAGCCTTACACTGGATGGATTTGGATGAAAACTTCACAGAGTGGTAACATTGGATCCCAGAAGACATACTAGGAGGTTGAGGTCCCAGTCGGATCTCCCGTTGGTGTACGCTGGGCAGAACTTTCACCCGGGGACATTGGGCAGAACTTTGTCCTGGGGAACCTCTACTGGACCTCCTTCCACTGGATGGATTTGGATGAAAACTTCACAGAGGGGTGGCAATTGGTCTGGAATGCCTAATGGAGTGGTTTCGGTTCCCGGTCCTCATGGCGGAGTGCACAGGGCAGAAGTTTGACCCAGGGAGCCTGTTCTGGTCCTCCCACTGGATGGTTTTGGAAAACATCATATAATTTGGACTAAAACTTCACAGAGAACTAACATTGAATCCCAGTAGACATACTAGGGGGTTACAGTCCCGGTCAGACCTCACAGTGGAGTGTGCCAGGCAGAACTTTGACCCAGGGAGCCTGTTCTGGGTCTTCCATTGGATGGACTTGGACGACATAACATAATAAAACTTAATAACTTGAAGATTATAAACCAGGCAATACTGGGTACTTCAGCTAGTACACTATATATATATCCAAATAATTGCAAGGGTAATGCACCATGATCAAATTAGCAGGACATATTAAACACCTCTACTTTAAAGATTTCTAACCATTTCCATTTAACTACATTCTTTCTTGACAGAAAGTATGTATCGCGCCTTATCTTCCTTGAAAAATCCATACAGAGGTCTTAATATTAGCCATGTTTGTAGTACCATGCGCTCTTGAATTATTTTATTGTACAAGAAAAAAAAAATAGTTTCTTTTCATGCAGTTTTAAAGTGTGTGCCCAGCTGTGTTTACTCCTTTGAAGAATATCGCCTGATGCTCAATACACTTCATGTTATGAGTAGTCAGAGGAGGTTCAGTATTATGGGAGATGATGGAATAACAGTGAGGTAAAAAGCTACTTATTCCTGTGGCAGGCATCCCACAGACAGGTTTAGGATGCTGGTAACCAAGATGACTCAATGTATAGTATGCAATCTTGTGATTACTGTGAAGAAATACTTTAAAAGAATTCTGTCGGCTTCTGCAAAACAAATGTCCTTATACATTTCTCCAGCTCCATGACAGAATTGCCACTGCAGAAAACTGACTGGTGCTAAACTGAATACTTTCTGCCAAAATATTTTTAAGGAAATAGATGAAGCTGAAGATAAGCCCTGGTGACATTCCTCACTCTCTCCTATGCACTTATTTATTTTTCAGGTCTCCATGTGCACTGGTCAAGCAGTGCTGGCAAGTATCCTACACGAAATAGTCTGGCATGTTCCAGCTAATTAGATCATGTATTATGTGGATCCTAAGATTTAAGCAGATGATTGTGGTGTGGGCAAATGAGAAATAAGGTGGCAGTTGGAAAAGGGCAGCCCAGAAGTATTCACAGTAAGGGTCCACCACCAGTACAGGTGGAAAGTATAGTGTTATTATAATATGGTAAGTGGTACAAGAGATATTTTTTAAAAGCAATGCATATGGGAAGATGGCAGGAAATTTTAACAGTTCATCAATACAGAGGTTGAAAGTTTAATTTCTGTGAGTAGTTCTGAAAAAACAGCCAGGGACATTCCAGATGTCACAGGAAGAAATGGAGGGTGCAGTTTTCCGGGCTGGGAGCAGAGGCCAAATAAAAATGTAAAATAGTAATTTTGTGGTGGTTAAGGGGAGGTGGGGGGCTTATTGTTGTCCCTGGAAAAGTAGTACTGTTTGAGTTTGGAGGAAACTCTGGTAATTGGCAGTCATTAAGGGTTACCATGGGTTAGTCACCACTTGGAGTGGATAGGAGTTTATGTGACCCATGCCATTTAATTAGCTGGCATTGGTTTTAACTACAGATGTGCGGGTTTGGTTTTATTCGGTTCTTATCGCCGAATTATCGCAAGTTTGGATTAGTTTGGATTTCTCTTATTGGCTAACCAAAACACGTGACAGCCGGATAGCCAATATGATAACGTTTTTGAGATCCGAACATATCGGAGTAAATCCGAGTAAAACCGAACCGCGCATCTCTAGTTTAAACTGTAATCTCTTTGGTGACACTTGGGTAAAGATTTATACCCTTCCTCTTAAGGATATGGTAAACAATAAATTAAAAGATGTGGCCATATGTTCATCAATGCTGTGTGTGTGTTCTTTATTTTAAGAGCATCATTATGGTGTTTCTAATTGAGATCCATAGTTACATAGATCATTTTTATGGGAGAAGTTCCACAAATCTGAATGTGGGTTGTGTGCTAATTGCTAAGTAATCATAGGTATTCACAGAAGCTGGCACTGGGGGTGCTGTAACAGGACCCCCCCCCCTCCCCTGCCAGGTCATGGACTAATCTACCCTCCCCCACCAGCAGAACATAGACTATTCACTTGGGCGACATGGGCAGGCAGTAGTGTGTCTGGAAAGGGGGAAGTGGTGGGGGAAGGGGTAGTCCATGATCCAGTGGGAGGGAGGTCTCGTTGAGGCACCCCCTGTACCGGCTTATGCGCACGCTTGTATAAATAATTAAACACATTTGAGCAAAATGAAATGTACTGAATGACCTCATATTTTTGCAGTTCATAATGATCCTTAATCCCAGCCAAAATAAGTACATTTTTAAACTACTTCCTTTTTTTTGAGACATCTACCTCACTCTGCCTCATTCTACTCTATTCTTGATTGTTGTTATGAATTGACAACTGCACCATCTTAGAAACAATAAACTCAAAGCTACTCTTGGAGTGCTTCAACCAGAGTGACACATTCCCCAGTGGAGCTCTAACCTTTTAAAGAATCCTACAATTGATTACTTTTAGAAGTTGTTGCAGTCCACATATCTAGGGCGTCCACTTCTGTCACTGTCACTGTGTTAGAGGTGTAGGAACTGCACAGTTTATTTTTCACTGTTTCCCACAGGGCAATTAATTCTTTCCAATCTCTTTACAGCAACACACACAGCTGCTCGGCACTCTGCTAGCGCAGTGTTCAATTGTCTCCTCTCTCCAGTTCATTTTAATTAGTTCAATAGGTGACAAGCAGACAAAACCAAAGAATGCCACTGGATGTATTTTAATGCCTTTCTCCAGTCTTTGTGCAAAGAGAAATAATGTGGTAGTCATCTATCTTGTGAGGATTAGGGGTGCTGTGAGGGGCTGTGATGATGGGTGCTGTGAGGGGCTGTGATTATGGGTGCTGTGAGGGGCTGTGATGAGGGGGATGAGAGGGGCTGTGATGAGGGGGATGAGAGGGGCTGTGATGAAGGGGATGAGAGGAGCTGTGATGATGGGTGCTGTGAGGGACTGTGATGAAGGGTGCTGTAAGGGGCTGTGATGATGGGTGCTTTGAGGGGCTGTGATGATGGGTGCTGTGAGGGGCTGTGATGAGGGGGATGAGAGGGGCTGTGATGATGGGTGCTGTGAGGGGCTGTGATGATGGGTGCTGTGAGGGGCTGTGATAAAGGGTGCTGTGAGGGGCTGTGATGAGGGGGATGAGAGGGGCTGTATGAGGCGGATGAGAGGGGCTGTGATGAAGTGGATGAGAGGAGCTGTGATGATGAGTGCTGTGAGGGGCTATGATGAAGGGTGCTGTGAGTGGCTGTGATGAGAGGGATGAGAGGGGCTGTGATGAGGGGTGCTGTGAGGGGCTGTGATGAGGGGGATGAGAGGAGCTGTGATGAAGGGGATGTGAGGTGCTGTGATGAGGGGGATGAGATGAGATGGGATGAGATGAGGAGGTCGATTTCTGAAGTTGATATATGAAAGGCTAGAGGAAGGGCTTACCTCAGCTTCAAACAATTAACTAAGAGGATAACCGGAGAGAAACCTCTCTTTTTACCACTAGCTAACACCATCTCAGGATGGCATTAGATATTCCTGGCAATGATGGCTAGCAAAGAGAGAGATGCATTGCTGGATACTCTCCGAGTTAAGTCATATACAGTGAGTAAAATAAGTATTGAACACATCAACATTTTTCTCAGTAAATATATTTGTAATGGGGCTATTGTAATGAAACTTTCACCAAATGTCAGCAACAACACATGCAAAGAAAGCAAACCATAGATGTCCATAAATTAAGTTATGTGTAATAATGTGAAATGACACAGGGAAAAAGTATTGAACACATGAAGAACAGAGATGTAGTCAGGAAGCCGGAAGTTGAAATGCCGACCGCTGGCTTCTCTACAGTGAAAGCCCGGCATGGGACTAATCATAGGTGTCTAAATACCGATGCCTATCATTAGCCCCACGCTGAAATCTCGACATACCGAACGTGGGTAAGCCGGGCATCGGGAGCTGTTAGGGGGGGGGTTTGGGGAGGGTTAGGTTTAGACTAGGGGAAGGGAGGGTTAGCATCAGGCAACCCCAGGGAAGGTTAGAGTTAGGCACCACCTGGGAGGGTTAGGTTTAGGGTGCGGGGAGGGGGGTTAGGTTTAGGCACTACTGGGGGGAGGTTAGGCTTAGGCACTAGAGGAGAGGTTAGGGTTAGGCACCACAAAGGGAGGGTTAGGGTTAGATGGGGGAGAGGGGTAGGGATGAGGTTAATACTTACCTTGTCGGGATCTCCATCTGCCAACCTTCCGGCATCGGTATTTCATCCGCCGGGCTTAGGTCCAGCGGTATAACATACCGATTCCAAAGAAAGGGAGGTGCAAAAAGGCATGGAAAGCCACTACACCAGCTGAAATCTATCAGTAATTAGAAAACAATCCTGCCCCTTCTCAGTGCAAATTAATATAAGCTGGTTCAGTCCCATTGTATATAGTATCATTAATGTTCTACACTAATATCTATGTTTACATGCATAAAGCATTTAGAATGCTTAAGACAGTGTCAATATCTATGGCAAAATAACAACGCCAGACGTTTAAATTATAATAATATTAATGTGCTTTACAGTTTACTGTATATGGTTAAGAAGAAAACAAATGGAGTCTAAGCAGTGAGTTTTTCCTCCAGTCTGTGATTTTCCCATCTTTAGATAAAAAAGTAAAATTCTTACCACCGAAACAGTGAGTTTTGCTGAAATGGGCATGTAGTACAGTTAAGATAGTGCAGGCAGAGACTATGAGCACATAAACCTACATACTGTCATGGTGACTCCCATTGAGCACTATACTTAACTTAGGGATGTGCAGGCTCGGTTTTACTTGGATTTACTCGGTAACTTAACGGTGATGTGTAAGAGCGATCTGCATTTTCACACATTACAGCTTATTACAGTACACCAAGGGGTAAATTTACTAAAGGTCGATTTTAATAGATTAAAATTGATCAACATCGACATTGTGTTTCAGGGGTTATATCACACAATTACTAAAACTTAAAAGTCTATATAAAAAACATTGCCTGTTAGTAAATGTACTGTTAAATACATTAAATAAATTAGTAAATGCGTAATTTAGCCCCTGAAACACAACATCGATTCAAATCGAGCTTTAGTAAGTTTACCTCCAAAATTGCAGATTTTCCTATAGAACTTTATAAGGTAGTCAGGAGGTGCTGGAGAAAATGATCAAAATGCTAATTGCACCCTCAGAGACAGAGATAGAGAACTGATGGAAAGAGTTTAATTCAAAATAAACAGTGCAACACATTTGTTATCCCATGAGTGGACCACTAGTACCCCTTTTTCACCAAATACCCGAATCTGACCCATGATTTAGAACACGGTTCCAACATGGGTCAGACCCGGGACAGATCACTTTCAGAAAGCCAGCCTCCGACCCGTGTGGTTCTCTACTGCCGGCACTTGGAGATGACATCACCCGTTCACACTGCAGGGTTACATGGGTCATTCCCGTGTTCAACCCTGCTCGCTACCTGGGTTGGGTTGCCGGGCCCTTCGACCCAGGGATCCAACCCAGGTCCCTTTTACGCAACCCAGGTTGACACGGCAATGACCCGGGTCATTTGGCCAGTGTATAAGGGATTTAACATACATCATGTGCGAGTCATCTTATCCAATGCAGTGTAAAGCAGAGCTTATTCTCCAGGCTGTCATGCACAGCATCATTTGTTTCACTTAAACCTGTTTCGTCAGTATTTAAAATGCAGATAAAATGATGTAGGAAACTTTGCATCTTATAGTGCCCATTCAAAAGCAGATTTGTCCACTTGACCTGAGCTATAAGTGGCCTAATATATTGCACTATCGGGCCTAATTCTAAATTGCATGCAATGCCAATGTTCACGGAGTTTAGCCATTTTTGTGCTACTGCGCACAAATCCCTAAACACTTGTATGGCGCATGTGTTACACTGGGTATATACAGAGCCGCAGTTGCAATTGAGAAGCACACTATTAAATGTAGTGGAAATGTAGTGGGCATTCCTGGGT
Source organism: Taudactylus pleione (assembly GCA_031769625.1). NCBI lineage: Eukaryota > Metazoa > Chordata > Amphibia > Anura > Myobatrachidae > Taudactylus > Taudactylus pleione. The sequence goes on along the minus strand of JAUIMM010000555.1, from coordinate 7,501,034 downwards.
GGTGACTGGAAGGTGGCTAATCAGATGCATGGAGATGGTCTGTCTTGTGGGTTTGTTATGGGAGTGTTTGGGTGGGTCGTTGAGCTGGTTGCGTCCACAGACTCTAAGTCGCTCACATTGGAGACCTTACTCAGACCGAAAATCTGCACCTACCACTGAGCTGATGCAAGTTTCAATGGTGAGATAGATGGTGGCGTCTAAGGACACACCAAGCGGTATCACAGCTTCTGAATGCACTCAAAGTGGGGATCTCAGTCCTTGTACAGTCAGTCGCATACTTGACCACCAGGGAAAGGAGTGATACCAGCATTAGTCGCTGAAGGCAAAAAACGCTAAAGCAGTCGCAGCAGTGTGGGACTCAGAATCAGGACTATCCTGAGGTAGGGATCAACATCTATTAGTCCCAAGATGTTAAATTGAGATGAGAGTCTTTCTGTGCGTACACATGTAGGGAGTTTGAGGCAAGTTACAGCTAAAATGGCCTAAATAAACATTAAACTTGCAGGTTGTATGGGCGACAGTAAGTTGGTTAAATGAGACAATATGCCATTTTACATGATTTGTCTACATACATCTTACTTCCTTGCCGTTAAACAGCCCTTATAGTCACGCCATGCCGTGGCATGACTCGGTAGTGCTGAGCAGGGGCATGTTTATAATGGGTGCAGGGTGTGTGGTGCACGCGGGCCCCTAGGTCCAGAGGGGCCCACACTGCATACCCTGCACCCAAATTTAGTTATACTTACCTTTCCATAAACCCCCGTGTGCTGCTCTGTAACTTGAAAGGTAAGTGACAGTGTTACAGCCGCTGACACTGTAACGCTACTTGTAGCGCATGGAGGTAAGATGTATGTGGACTAGAGATGAGCGGGTTCGGATTTACTCGGTTCTCAAAACGGCATTTTATTGGCTATCGGCTATCACGTGTTTTGGATAGCCAATAGAATAAATCCAAACTAATCCGAACTTGCGGTAATGTGGCGATAAGAACCGAGTAAATCCGAACCCACTCATCTCTAATGTGGACACATCTGTATAATGGGCAATTAACATTTCAATGTCCCAAAACAACCGTTATATAAAATAATGATCTTATAGAAGTTGAAAGTATCTTAATGGAGGAGGGTGCAAAATGCATGTGTGCCATCTTCCACCCGTACTAAGAGGCTACATTGGGGCCGGAAGTGATCCACATTGTAGTTGATTCAGCCAAATTAACCAATGAAACGTTAGCTCAACTCAGGGTCAAATGGCTGAATCAGTCATGTGTGGCTGCATTTAAACTAAGTTTGGGAAGACTACAATAGATTATTTATTACTGGATTCCGTGTTGTACTCTTGATTTAATACAAGCCAGGCTGTTGATGGATCAAAGGAAAAGTTATTTTTACCTTTTAGACCAGAGGTATAGTGGACCCTTCAGTACATTTTACATCTCACCTGATAAGGATGATAACAGACGGAGTCTGGGCCATTGCTCCAATCATGCTGCAAACACACATCACACACAGGAATGTGAGAAAAGCCTCCTGACATCCAGGGCTGGGACATTTTCCAGGAACTACGGTGCTATTCTCCACTGTGACAGATGTGACACATGAGCAGCCAGTCAGATTCTAGATGAAAAACACAGTACAGAGGTAAAGCAAGATATGGTTTTCTTCCAGTGTGGTATTTACGGACATTCGATCAAGAAGAGCTGCCAATTAGTGATAAAGTAGTGCACAGTAATCTTCCAATTATTCCAAGCATTATTTATAGACAGGCCCCACTTTAAACTCTTGTTGGCAATGTATTTAGGGAGTACTTTGGAACTTGTACTACTGTATACAATACAAACAGGGGATTGGTGCTGAGATACTGTAGGAAACATATGCCCATTATCTGGCCATGGATGACAGAAGTTGTAGCTCCAAAATCCTGTTCTACATCTCACAGTGAAAACTAATATGAAGTATGACATCCTTTAATATCTTGATTATTAATAGCTAAAGACATCAGTTTGGCTTGCATCTAGCAGTGTAGGCTGGGGAAGAGTCACTATGCATGTTTCTTATACAAGGCACTCAATCACCTTGCTCTAGTGCTGATTATGTGCGAGGGATTACCAGGTAGCGTGGCCATGCCTTCACTGCTATGATTTTAATTAAGGTAATGGTTTTTAATCCTCTATCTGCCTGTTTTTTTTAAATCCTTCCACAAAATCTTAGCAAACTTTATTCAGCACCTACAAACATTAAATACAGTATTTACACATAACAAGCCAAACACACTTCCAGATACTGACATCACAAGTGTAAATACATAGATACCCCATGTATGTGGATACATTCTGTGATTCTGCTAAGAATCACCCTATGCATGTAGCGTGAACCCCAGCTGGTGGTAAGATTCCACAGGTTATGCCAGTGATAGATTCCCATGCTTTTCATGGTTACCTCTTCTACTAATGATAATACAGTCATTTCGATTCATGCACCGATTTCTATTACAATTCAAGCTAATCACTAAGTGTTTCTATTAAATTCTGCTGCTTCCCCTCTTCTCTTCTCTTGGTCATTCTGAAGATTGTCATCAATATTTGAATGCAAAATGGGTGATAATATGGAGCACTGGGACAATCCTGTCCCTTTTTGGGAAATATCTTAAGCAGTGATCCAAGGTTACATTACTGCATATCAGGCCAAGAGAAGACAGAGACTTGTGCATATGTAGTCCAGTCTCCACGAGGCCATAAGTCAGGCTTTCACTGTTTATGTACTAAGCCATATATAGTTATCTTGTACAAAAACTAATTTGAAACCAATTTGCAGGAACATAAAAAGAATCACAGCTTTATCTAGACTTTAAAATCAGCAGCAGCCATATATAGTTATCTTGTATATAGTTAAATGTACAAAAGCGAAAGACGACTACTTATTGAATTCCTATTGGTCAATGAACAATTGGAAGGTGATTACATTAAGAATCGCTTTTATAAGACAGGGCAGCTATTAGCTTCTATATTGATAACACAAAAGGAAAAAATACATTCATGCAATGAAGGTTTAGCCCACTTATATGAGGGTTACCTCAACTCCTGACATCTTATTCAAATTCTACTCCTATGACGAGACTCAGGGACGTTTCTATAATGGGTGCAGGGTGTGTGGGGCACACAGGCCCCTGGGTCCAGGGGGGGTCCACACCGCACACCCTGCACCCATATTTTTAATACTTACCACTCCGCCACCTGAGTCCCACATCGGCTACAGTATCAGCAAAGTCAAAATTGCCTGGAAAATGTCAGCCGCGGCCATTTTCCCAGCGTTTTGCGCATGCGCAGTAGGGAAAACACTGTGAAAATGACCGCTGTGTCATTTTCCTGGTGACCTGCGCATGCGCTGTAGACTCTGGGCACACTCTAGTGCCCAGAGTCTACTGGTGTGGTGCTGCGCTCAGTGCGCAGCTGACCGCCGGAGAGAGAGGAGGGGGCCCCGGATAGAAAGGAGGGCCCCCTCTGCTCTTACAATGACCATAATGAGGGAATTGGTATGAATTACCACTGGAGCCCTGGCCAGCGGTTCAAATCCCGAATAGCGCGTGGATGACAGAGGAAGAAATCCTGATCGTCCCTAAGTAAGTATTCACTAACCTAATCTACCCCCTAACCCTCCTTTAGGGTGCCTAACCCTAACCTTCCCCCCCTGTGCCTAACCCTAATCCCCCCTCTAAGTGCCTAAACTTAACCCCACCTTCCCCGCTGCCTAAACCTAAGTCCCCGGGGGGGTGTCTAACCTTAACCGCCCCCCGGGGGTGCCTAACCCTAACCCTCCCTCCCCCCTAGCCTAACCCTAACCTCCCGGGGGGGTGCCTAACCTTAAGTCCCCCCCGGGAGCCCTAAACCTAACCCTCTCCCCCCCGCGGCTGTCCACTGCGGCGCCTGACGTCAGTCAAATGACAGGCGTCTAGATTTAGATGCCTGTCATTCGTCCCTAGTCGGGATAACAATGTCTGGAAGCCGGCGGTCGGCATTCTGTCCGCCGGCTTCCAGAACATATACCCTAATGAGACTCTTTGTACTACTAAACCCGATGATCCCACATTAGCACATACTACATGACGCCAATGTACCTAATCATTTAAATGTGACTTTAATAAGTACATTACAGAACTTAAAATATCCGGTGTTATATGCAATTTTCCCAATAACAAATATCCTAGCCCTGAAAGGTCTCTGGGGAACACTATATTATTATCACCCATACAATAGTAATTCCCAAACCCAATAAAAACTTGAAGTTTGTTTCCTAGTATAGACCTATAACATTATTAAATCACAACTTTAAGATCATGAGTGACATTTCTAACATTGGAGATGAATTTAGTACATTTGTGGGAAACGTATTTATATGTGTCGCAACCATTTCTGCTACATTTGTAACTCCTCAGATTATACACATCCAGCAACTTGATCTAAGCTGAAATGAATCACTTGAACATAGTAACTGATGTTTGTCTTTATTTTTATGAAACAAATCTGAGCTTTTTTTTTTAGTTTCTGCTTTTTTAAAAAGTTAAACACAACAAATATATATTGCCTTTTAATTCAAAACTGATAAGTCCCGGCGGTCAATAGATTTCGTTTTGTGCAATAAAAAAAAGCTCTTGCTATATTCATTTATTTCACGTTCGTATAAATAGTAATCCATTGTTATTTTATCCCCGGACTTGAGTCATTTCCTTAATGTGGGGGGGGATTCTTGGTTGTGACTGCATTGCTGATTTTCAGCTTGTTTTCACTTGATTTGAGGTTCAACATTGATGTGGGTATCATTTGGCATTTACTGTGGAGAAAATAACAATAGGATGTACTGCTTAGGTTTGTTGGTTTATTATGTATAAATCCATGTGTTGGTTGTCGTTATTAATGTAGCCTATTTGTACTACATTTTGCCTCCATTATTTAGATAGTGTAGGGGAAATTGGATAGTATTGGTTATGTGATAGACTGGAGTTCTAATCCTGTGTGAACAGAAACTATCAGTTTATGTATCTTATATATTTATAATTTTTGTATGAATGTAATATCATAAAGTTTCCACAAATAAGGTCATAAATTGAGTGTTTATTCGATCCAACTAGAATAGTGGCTCTCATTATAGTGTTTAGATATGGACCCTAGAACCTCATCATCCCTCTAATAAAGTCAGTCCATATTATAAGACTGTGGTACAGATAGTGTAGTGGTAGTTATGAGGACTGTGAAGGAGAGAGCTGAGGGTTCGCGTCCCATTAGGACAAACGGGAGAATGGACAAATAAGGAATTGTTTTTTATATAATTTAGTTTTTTTACATATTTGCTGATGTAATTGCAATATATTCAAGACTCCATTATGTTTATTTATATTTATATATAACAATAATAAATATGAAATGCAATGATTACTATTTTTTAATGGTTAAGTTAAGACTGCATATGCTTTTTAATACCCTATGGAAAGAGCTATTTATGACACTTGATTGGATTCCATCTGAGATAGCAGGTGTTAATCATCTGCAAATCTAGACAAGAATCATTTCCTTATTGAAGCAGGTATAAAAGGGCAGTTAGCCTGACAATGGATTCTCTTTGATAAAGCTTCCAACTGAAGCGAAACGCAACAGTGATAACCTGGTTTCTAACCATAAATGGTATGCTAATTGTCGACCAATTGATACGCTGTACTCTGGAGATGCTATTCTTAGTCAAGACTTGTCAACATGCTGATTAAACTCACCACGGTATTGCAGAGCCGAGATGCCATGGCATCACCAAGCTGGGACTCCACGGTGCCGCTGAACCGGGATACCATGGTAGTGCTGAGCCAGGACAATTGGCCATATAGCATCAGAGGTGAGAGCTGGGGCAAACTTCACCTGCTAAGACTGTGAGTACATGCGATCTGAAAGATACCTCCAGGATAATATATAGTACTTGGAGGCAAGAGACTTTTTTACAGCAGGTGCCTTTAAAGCACATATCACCTTACACCGTGTGTGGCGGAGATTACAGTGTACATTGTTTCAAGTCCTGGAATAAATGAATTTAGCAAGAACTTTTTTTATTGCACAAAACAAAATCTATTGACCTCCGAAACTTATCAGTTTTGAATTAAAAGGCAATAATATTTTCTATGTGTCGACACGGATTTGGATTCATATCAGTATTTCTAAAGAATTGATTATAACAAATATTTTATTGTTTTCTATATATACTTATGTAATTTTTCTAATATATGTGTGACAGTTTATTGATATAAAGTATTTTAATTATGCTAATGGCGTCTAGAGTTATTTTCTGCCATCATAAGAGGTGATAAGCGCAACATTGTTTGTTTTGTTTAGTTTTGTTGCCCTTCTTTGAAAGATTTTAGTGAGTATATACAATACACTTGATGGTTGCTGCTATCTAGTAATGTATTTTTAATATTAGCGCCTAAATACATGGTTTAGTGTATTTTTAAAAAGTTACTAGAGACTTTTCAGAGATACTTGGCTTTAGCTTATCATAATGTTTTAGGGTTGGATAATTCATAAAAACAATTATTATATTTGTAAACAAAACACAAAGATATGTCATTATTAAGATTTTAAGATATATATTTGGACGTTAAAAGAGAACTTTTGTCCAATATTACTAATCTCTGATAGTGCTGTCTCGAAAACTTTTTCTGGGTATCCTCTCTCACTGAATGAGGTCAACAGAGTCTCAGCTTTGTGTTAAGAAAGTTTCAAAAGGTAGGGGATGATCTCGCATAGGATTAAAGAAACTCAAAATAGACAAATATATTAACTTGAAGTATAGGAATAATAGATTATGAATTACTGATCAAAGCAGTCTAAAAACATAACTTTTATTAATACACCCCTAAGAACTTCGCCCCTCACCTTTTTTCTTAGAGGTGTATTAATAAAAGCTATGTTTTAATTGTGTAAAATTATTTCACTATCAATAATTTAAGTGTGGCCCAAGTAGGAATCTGTGTCTTTTTAGTTTCTTTTTTGAGTGTTAAGAAATTTTCATTGAGTAGCACAATTCTTATGAATACATAGAAAGATTGGATAAGACCGCTCAAATAATTTCCTTTTTTTTAGCACCAATCTGTTTTTGGAAGAGTTCAGATTAAATATAATTGTCTTTGACGAATAGTATCCAGGAAAAAGGGGACTATCCACTAGGTGACTTGAAAGACTTAACGTCTAGCTTTCAGACCTTCAGGCCGCCGAGGTGCGGTGCCCGCACTGAACGGCGTTCACTGAACATCATTCAATGCAGGAGCCCGACCTCCTATCTCTGAACATGCCAAACCCGACGATAGTCGTCAGGTTGACGGGCATGTTCAGTAGATATTTGGGGTCGGCAAGGACCCAGCATGCACGTGCATCGCTGGTTCTTGCTGGCTATCCATTACACGACTTTCTGTACGATGCGACCAAAACCTCCGCGAGCACCAGATTTGCTCCTGATATTGTCAATGTGTATACGGCAAACTTCTCATATTAAATTTAATTCCAACTGTTACCACTCTTACATTAACTTCTTTAGTATTTCTCTTTTGTCAGAGACAATTTTATATTACACTGAGAGCTACCAAAAACAGGTTTTACTTACAATTTCCAAAATGAACAGCAGTTTCATTGCCTTAAAAAACCAACATTATTAAAGTAGGTCTTCATAGAAATTGTACAACAAATGATGCTTTCTTAAGATAAGCAGAGGAAAAAGCTACACAGACAAACTTCTAGAGTCAGCCCTATCAGATGTTAGTAGCATTAACAAGAGTTTTTTAACATCCAAAGGTACATCTTAGAGTCTTACTAATGACATATCTCTGTGTTTTATTACCAAATATAATCAAGGCAAAATAAAAATTATTGTTGTAAAATATCTGCAATACTAAAACATGATGAAATTTAAAAACTATTCATCCCTGAAAAGTTTTTAGGGATTAAAAAAAGTAGAGACTTGAAAGTGATTCACCACAAACATAAAGAGCAATCTCAGAGACTATTTTCCAGTAAACCATTTCAACATGGATCAAGTTAGCTGATTTCTATCATTTCAGGTTGTTACAAAAGTAGCATGAGCAGTTGCAGGACTGGTAGCTGGTAACAGCAAATATAATAAATGTGTCTCCAATGTTATCATCATCACTTATGAGCACTGAAGGTATGCCTTAAATGCTTATTTGCTCCTTGTATTATTTATTATTTTATTTACAGTTTCTTATATAGCGTAGCATATTCCGTTGCGCTTTACAATTGTCAACATTGATAGAACAAAACTGGGTAATAACAGACAGATATATAGGTAGGAAGGCCCTGCTCGCAAGCTTACAATCTATAGGGAAATAGGAATTGATACACAAGGATAGGTGCTATATATTGCATCTTGGTCCAGCCACAATGCACAGTTTCTTGGTTGGCTGCATGATCCAGTCACACAGGAATGTCGGCCAAATGTCATGAGGATGTGAGAGAAAGACAATGTGTGAGGTTATGTGTGGACTGTAAAAGGGGATGTAATTAGATATGGTAACTATGAAGGTTGTGAGGGCGGTTCTGGGATCTGATAAGCTTGCCTGAAGAGGTGAGTTTTCAGGGATCGCTTGAAGGATTGGAGACTAGAGGAAAGTCGTATTTTGCGTGGTAAGGCATTCCATAGAGTGGGTGCAGCCCTAGGAAAGTCCTGTAACCGTGAGTGGGAGCAAGTAATGCATGGGGATGAGAGACGCAGATCTTGTGCTGAGCGGAGAGGTCGGGTAAGGTCTTGTAGGATGTAAAGTTAAAAATCAGGCATTTATAGGCACAATAAAAGTGCCATACTTTCTTCACCAATCACAACATGAAACCTATTTTTAACTCAACAGTCTATATTTTCTGGTTAAGAAAAAAAAAACATTGGCATTTAAGGCAAAATCCTCAGTCTGCTTATCATATTAAAAGCTTGATAAACAGCTAAACAGACTATGTTATATATATATTCCACATTGTGGCTGTAACAATACTGAATCTCCCTGTGTTTGAGCTTTTTAGAACATACAGTAGGAGAAGTGGAATTAGAAAAGTCATGACACAGTGTTTCATGCCACTTCTGTGATAAACATTTTACTGGGAATTAATTTATTAAATCTACACACAGAGGATGTGATAAATTACAGTAATTGTGCAAAAGGGAAGCATACTGGATCTTCAATTTGAGATCCCTGTTCCCAGATGGATTAAATAAAAAATTTGAAATGAATACTATGATTTTTTAATTTGCTCTTTTTTAAACTGAACTAATATAGTTCGATTTTTGTTCATGTTCATACCATTTCTCTATAAGTTAATGAGAGCTTAAAGCCTTGTATTTTAAACATAGAAAGTATTAGTAGCTGGATTCTATTAAGATGTATTTATTAATCATTGTCACTATAAAGACCTAAGATTTATAGGCCTCTATGTTTTTTATGTAATCTTTAAATACCGACATAAAATAGAAAAAAAGTATAATGAAAATAAAACACAGATCCAAAGAACAATGATGATGGCAAAATTTTCAATTACACAACATTTGAAAAATATATATAACTAAAACCAGGGTAGATAAACCAAAGCAGAAAAAACAGCAATAATAAAGGGAAAGAGGGAAGGGGGAATGGGGGTAGTCTAAGTATTATTGATCAAATTGAGATAATCAGGCAATTCCCTAGATTATTACCAGCAAAACCAAGTAGATATGAAATCAGAGTACTGATCTAAATCAAAGAGAGTAATCTCCATATACATATACTGATTAATACGGTGATACCAGTCATTCAAAGTAAGAGTTGGTAGACCTCCAGCTTAGCAGAGTTGTTTAGGTGTTTAACTAATGTTTTATTGTGTTTTGCGATGGGCATGGAGTAGTAGTTGAATAACCAAATCGGAAAGTCTGTCAAAATATCTGGACCATAATTTTTTTGAGAGATCTCCAACACCTGCTGCCAAAAGGTGGCTGGCCTGGGACAATTCCACCAAATATCAAAAGGGTATCCGGACAAAGACCACTACGCCAACAACAATTTTGGATACTGGGGAACATTTGATGTAAAACATTGGGACTGCGATACCACTGCATCAGAACTTTATTATGTGTATAAAAAGAAAAAATATTTTTCCATTGGGACTCATCCAAAACAAATGTTTTTTTCTTCTTTTTTCTGTGTCTAACCAGTTCAGGGGGTATTAGCAATCGCTTCCTGTTTTACAGCTGCAGAAGGTCTATTTTATGCATATATTTTAACATTTAAATAGAACATTGAATATTTCACGTGCCAGCAGAGCCATAACACCCCTTCTTTCAGTTTTAGTATCAAGGGATAGAAGTGTCTCCTCATACAGTTTAGGGAAGGAGACCTCAGTCAGGTAAGAACTAAATTGGCTCCTTAGGTGGGCCTGATTGGGTGATGTGGCAGCAGAATAAAATTGACATAGAGAGGAACAATACTGACGTAAAATGGTAGCTATATGCTGTATATATGCAGTAGACTGTACAGTACCAGCAAGCCTGTTGCCAGAAGCTTAGACCTCTATGTTTTAACCCATATTATTAATCCTAGTTTAATAGTCAAGTACCATTTATTACACCTTATGCAGCGTTGAAATCAAGTCGACCACAATTTCACCTGCAAGTGCGCAGAGAAAAATGCGGATACTCATTTTTTATACTCAGTTGAAGGCATCCATGTCAATAGATAGATATAATCGGCGCTCACTCCTTCTTGGGGGAATATAAATAAGCAAGGTGCTGCAGACCCAATATTGGACTACCCAAGTCTAAAACAACCAATAGTAACTACAGATGAGCCATGTGTGTAAACACACATGTATCATGACGGGACTGCGCTCCGTGAATGGTGTGAAATATTGTGTGAAATAACTGAGTCTTTAAATCTCTAATAGACTTATTGTATTTATTTAAATTTATTCAAAATCTCTTAATCCCAGGTGTGATGGATCTGGGTGAGATGACTCAATAAGGGGATAATGTCTAAAAATGAGTAAAAATGAGAGAGGGGGGGGGGGGAGGGATTAACACCAATTGGATTGATCAGTTCTATATGTATAGCTCAGTTATGGCAAAATAGTGGTACAGAGGGAGGGCGTCCCACACCCCACTGTACCTATCAGAAAAAAATGGTCAAATGGAAATAGTCAGTTGGTGATCACTGTCTAAGTCAAACAGACCACCACGTAGTCTGTTAGTGGTCAGAATCCTAGTGAGGCCTCACCTTGTGTGTATATACAATCCTGGTCCCGTTGCGTCCTGCCTAGGTGTCCCCCGCTGCCCATCTAGTACCACCGACGGTAGGGCCGTATTTCGGTAACTGCTGCTCGTGCAGTTACAGGCTTGGTCCCCACAGAGTCCGTATACCAGGTCCCGTGCAGCTCCGCGATCTCGCGAGAGCTCGCGGGCTGTAGGGGAATAACGTGGCTCCGGACTACTGTGCGCTCGACTCGCCGTATGTGAGGAGACTGAGCCAGGTAGAGAGGGGGGGGGAACTGACCTGGGTCACAGTAGATGGTGGTGCTTGGTAGAGTTGATGCAGTAGTACTCCGGTGCTCCTACGCGTGTCGGCTAACAGCCTTCCTTAGGGAGTGACGCAAGCGCCAGTTACCGGAATACGGCCCTACCATCGGTGGTACTAGAAGGGCAGCGGGGGACACCTAGGCAGGACGCAACGGGACCAGGATTGTATATACACACAAGGTGAGGCCTCACTAGGATTCTGACCACTAACAGACTACGTGGTGGTCTGTTTGACTTAGACAGTGATCATCAACTGACTATTTCCATTTGACCATTTTTTTCTGATAGGTACAGTGGGGTGTGGGATGCCCTCCCTCTGTACCACTATTTTGCCATAACTGAGCTATACATATAGAACTGATCAATCCAATTGGTGTTAATCCCTCCTCCCCCCCCTCTCTCATTTTTACTCATTTGAAGGCATCTATGTGACCGCAACGGTAAATGATATCCTGCCCAAGAGTCAGCACTTGTGAAAACCTTGGTGAGGAGATACCACTGAGTCTAATCTGTAATATAGTCGTTGGTCAGAATCTTCTCTCTTGCTGAGAACAAGTCTGGAGCTGACACATTTACTTATAGTGTTTTCAAAGATGATTATAATCAAAGCTGTAGTTTATTCAATGTGACTTGGTGGGAGATCAATTAAACACTCTAAAGAGGAGGTGTTGCCCATAGCAACCAATCAGAACCTAGCGACCGGTTTATAGAATGTACTGAATAAGTGATAGCTAGGATCTGATTGGTTGCTATGAGTAACACCTCCACTTGATCTCTTTGGGTCTTATAAATGTCCCCCTTAGTATGCTTCTAATATAAGGCCGTCCAACTGTTTTATAGATCAAATTAACTGCTACTGTATAAACTGAGGAACCAGCAGAAGTGGATCAGCCAAGATCACTGCTTCAACTAAAAGATGGCCATTTATTTGTGTCCAGTGACAAGTTGGTATTTGAGTCCTATATGGAGAAGGCACTATAAAAATAATAATAATAATAATAATAATTATTATTATTATTATTATTACTATTATTACAACACAGACCATAAACTATAAAACTCACTCATACCAGAATAAATATATTCAAATCTCCCCATTAGCTAACCACTCATGCTACATAATAATAACAACAACAAAAACATTTAGCATTAATTATTTAACTTAGCACAGGTTACTATAGTAGCAATACAAATAGTATATTGTTATATATGCTACTATAGAGGTATACAATCAAGTTCCAGAGGAAAATATTATTGTACAGTAGCTTAGAATTCAGTTACATTCATTCCACACTCAACAAATCAACTACATACATTATACAATTTCAAATATAATTCCACACCAAGCATTGATTGACCAATTTTGACTAAAGTACTCACACAGTACTAAGGGGCATATTTATTAATCAATTCTGCCCTTGACATATGCAGAAATTGCTGCTTCCGCATGTTTAAGGGCAGAACCAAGTACCCCTTAAATATACCAAAGAGGAAATCAGGAGATATCTGAGATATCTTCTGCTTTCCAGCCACTAGTCCCCATACAAGTCGTCCCCATAGTTTTCAATGGGGACGGTATTTAACAAGATCCACTTTGTATAAATGTCTACGTGAGCTAACGCCATCCTATTGCTAGCCCATTGATAGCAATGGGGCAGCCCTGCTGGTGAGGAATCTTGCGATCCCTCTCCAGTGGCCTGCACTAGATGGCGTTGCACATCACGGGCGTTACAACACTGTGCAGCTTGAAAGCCGCACATGAGCAGTAACTGCGAAGGGGCCCGTAGGTAGAAGTAAAGTGTTCGTGGATGCGATCACTTTACTTCTTCTTGATCAGAGCCCATGTCTCGGTGATGTAAATACATACATTCAAGTGAATAAAGAATCCTTATTGCCGCAGTACTGTATGTAGAAAAAGGGAATAATAATAATAATAAATTGCCCTAAGGAAATTTTTTCAGGAGTCACATAAAACCTTGAAGGATGTGGACAGCCTCATAGAACAAGGAACAGCTTCTCAGAAAAATCTACACATATGTAAATGTGGTATTTTATGCTGGAACCCATCATTTACAGCAGCCGTCCTCTCCATTATGAAAGGGTAAACCTGCTCTGATCTGTTAGCCGGCAGGCCCTGCATCCATGTTTGGCAATATTACAATCTGTATATCATATGCTCTAGAATGGAGACAAGAATTTCCAGTATTACACTTCTGGCTATGAAAATTGCTATCAATGTGCTAATTTAGACCTGTGCCACTTTACCATAATATTCAACTCACCATCCAATAATTCTATTAAAGAGGTAATGAGCAGACAGTACAATGCGAGTACATGAGGAATGTGTGTGCGCCGTGGAAGGCAAATACTGTAGTATCTTGTTAATGAATAGAAGATGAGAAAATGATCAATGAATCAGCATGCATTTTATTCCTAGTCTGTAATTGTCTCAAAAAGATGAAGACCTGGGTAGCAGGAAATTGCTTCCTGGGGTTAATGCTGTGTTTAAAATGAGATATCTGTACTGTGGCACTTATCAAATATTATAAGAGTGAACACAATTTGAAGTATGCAGATTAAAGCTGCAGTCTGTGAACTGTGTGAAGATACTCAGAATAAAATGAACCTGTGTGTATAATTTATGGTATATAATAGTTGTTTATGAACTTACCGCCTTTGTGCAGCCAGCAAAGCAGGCAGACATGTAAGTGATTCCATCAGCACCACAAACAGGACTGAACGAGTCATTCTGACACTCACAGCCATTATTGCAGGGAGGGGAGCGATTCAGTGAGGACCCTGAAGCAGACCTGAGTGAAAAGAACAATATAAAAAATGTCACAATGCTCAGTGCAGACAGTGAAAGCTGTAATGGTGACACCTTTGGGAGATGCCAATACCGATATTAATTAGAGACTACAAAGCAGGTCTCTAATGGCCAATTAAATATAGACTTTAATTGGGGACAGTTATTAAAACTAGTCCACAAGAAAACTCTCATGTTGCCCGTAGCAACCATCTTTATGTAAACCAATTTTTTTTTTATGGGAAGAATGTATAACATGGAATTACATAGGTTTCAACTGACCCACCTGCTGCCTTCAGTCATCCAAAGTGCTGGGAGAGCACTGAAGACTACTATTTATTACTTATAGTAACAATAAGGGTTACTCAGGGGTGTATCTATAATGGGTGCAGTGTGCGTGGCACACGGGCCACCAGGGGCCCCGCACCGCACACCCTGCACCCATATTATTGTAAACTTGTCCGTGGCGGGTGTCAGCACTGCTCAGAACACCGGAAAATGGCCGCCGTGGCCATTTTTCCAGTTTTCTGTGCATGCGCAGTAGACTCCGGGCACACTCTAGTGCCCGGAGGCTACTAATGCTCCGGTGGCCAGCTAGCCGCGTCAGTTGGCTGCCGGCCACCAGGAAGAGAGGAGGGGGCCCCGCACGGGCAGTGCACATGGGCCCCCTCCTCTCTTAAGATGCCCCTGGGGTTACTGAACAAAACAGGATAACAAATGTAGGGAATAGACCCCTCAGTGTCATATTAAAAACATAACAGAATGGCAGTCACTGCTCTGCACCACAAAAACCCCAACATTTATTTATTTAGAATGTTCAATCAATGTTAACCTGACATTCCATTGCAGCTCTGTTAAAAAGTAAGGTATTACTTCCCCACTCCATTACAAACAGCTGAAGCTCCTACCACATAGTTTTACAGTGTGATAATAGGATCTCAAACATGTCAATAAGATGAGCTGTATCCTGATGGAAGATCTACAGTGTTTAGATAGACAGTCAAAAGGTCGACACAAGATGGTCAACATGCAATAGGTCGACAGGGTCAATAGCTCGATAGAGTCAAAGGGTCAAATGGTCGACAGTTAAAAGATCGATACCGAAAAGGTTGACACATGGTTTTTCATGATTTGTCTGTTTAGAATGAGGGTTAGGTTGAGGTTTAGGTACTTGGCAAAGGGTTAGTTAGGCTGCAAAATGGGATGGTTAGGGTTAGGCACTAGGGGGGGAAGTAAGGGTTAGGCACCAGAGGAAGGGTTATGGTTAGCACTAAGGGGAGGGTTAGGATTAATGTTAAAAGTAAAAAAAAAAATTGTGTCAACCTTTAATGTGTTGACAATGTGTGTCGACTCTTTGACCCTTTTGACCTTGATCCATGTCAACCATTAACAGTCGACAACTCGACCCTGTTGACCATCTGGTGTTGACCTATTGACTGTCTATCTATACACTCAATATTTTATACCACACCCAAGATGAGCATGCGGTCTTTTCAGCTACTGTGACAACACCGATATTGAGCCTGTATATAAAATACACTGCAGAGAAGTGTAAAAGAGCACACGGTAAACTCATTTAATTAAGTAGAATCACTCCATTTATTCCATGTATATATTTATCTCAGCAGTATGCAGTCACCAGGTTAACATTCACCATGTCGGCATTCATAATCTCGACACCAGAATGATGAATGCTATGGTGTTGATCTAGTTAACATGTTGACTTCTAACATGTCAACATCTGGAAAATGTCGACAGATGACACGTGCACATAGTGAAAATGTTGACAATGTACATATTAGCGTTAGTCACCATGTCAACATTGTGCATGTCAACCTGCTGAATGTTACCTGCTGAAATGTTGACCATTTCGACATTATGTTGTCAACATTATGGGATCAATTCAATCTCAATTAGCCGCCGGGGGAGGAGGGATAAGTTGCCGTTGCAACGGCGTAGAAACGGCAGCTAAACTCACCCCACTCACAGCCTGATACAGTATGTCACCCCAGACTCACAGTCTTATGCAGTCTTATAGGGCTGAGAACAAAAATCAAAGCACTTATTCGCTGTTAACTGAGTTGGCCATATGAATGTTCACATGGTGACTGTCGACATAAAATACCGCAGCCCAGCTCAGCAATAATCAGACATTCATATACATTTTTAATGTCAGATAACTTCTTGTTCTTTAAAGGATACTGGACTTGCCACCTTCACAAAGATGACGCAGCCACTTTGTGGACTGAATAAGTAATCACGAGGAACCAGTGGCATGTCTCAGTGTCTGCCTCCATCCTATGTAGGTAACAAGATGATTATATTGCCGCTTTATTTATGACTTTCAGAAGGACTGTGGTTCCTCTCAATGCTGCCCTTTCCTGGTGAAGCCTTTTTTGTGGAGTTCCAGAAAAACATATTCATAGACAAGAGATGCGCACCCAGTTGTCCGCTGAGTGACAGATCAGTAATACATTATTTTGAGAATACCTTGGTTTGGAGGACCTTTTAATCCATTGGGAAACATCATTTCATTAGTTATTTACTTTTCTGGGGTAAAGTATGCTCATACTTAGATAGTTCCAGAACAATGGCACACTGACACTGTGGCAGGGTCATCTGGACTGGCAGAAGGGGCACATGCCCTCTGAATTGGTCCTGTTTTAAATGTTTTGGACTGGTTCCTTGAGCTGGTGGCTAGAGAGATCAAAGAGCCAGATCGGGGAGGATGACTACAGTTTTTAATGTAGGGGCTGTGCCACCTATAACACATGGGGGCACATGTATGAAGCTCTGGAAAGGGATAAAGTGGAGAGTGATAAATGACCAGCCACTCAGCTCCCAACTGTCATGTTACAGGCTTTGTTTGAAAAATTACAGTTGGGAGCTGATTGTTTGGTCGTTTATCACTCTCCAAATTATCACTTACCAGAGCTTCATACATCTGCCCCATGGCCCCATAAATTTCTCCACACATCAAGGAGCCTGTCCATTCTCTGCAAGGGAGTACCGGCCCCTATCCTCTGCATGGGAGTACCTCCCCCTTTCCTCTGCATGGGGGTACCTCTCCCTTTCCTACCCCTTACCCCCGTGCAGAGGGGGGACCTCCCCGTTTCCTCTGCATGGGGGTACCTCCCCCTTGCCTCTGCATGGAGGTACCTCCCCCTTTTCTTCTGCACAGGGGTACATCCCCCTTTCCTCTGCATTGGGTACCTCCCCCGTTCCTCTGCACACTGCACAGCAGGAATAGTTTATTTGTATGTTTGTGTGCAGGAGGAGCTATACGTTCTAATAAAAAAGTGAGGTGATGAGGAGTACAGAGAGAAAGGTATATTGCCGACTTGCAGTATCCAGGTCCCACAGATCCTATGTAGGAGAAAGTTGTGTCAGTACTGACTGTACTGGCAAATAATGGAGGGAGAATTGTTGGGAGAAGCACTGATGAGGGGGTTAATGAAAACAAATGGAATTAATGATGTGGAGGTTAATTAATAATGGGGACGAGGGAGTTATTGATGTTAAAGGGATTGCTATGATGAGGCTGAAGGAGTTAATGATTATGAGAAGTTAATTCATGGTGAGGAGGTGATGAGTGAGTTAATGGTTGTAAATGGATTCTTATATTGCTGGTTATTGATTGATGATGGGGAGGTTGCTGTAGATGAAGAGATGATGATGATGATGATGATGATGATGATGATGATGATAACGATGACAAGAATAAGGAGGTCATTGACTAAGGATGAGAGGTTTCATTATTATTATTATGTTGGGGGTTAATCATGATAAATATGACAATGATGAGTGGAAGGAAGCCTGATGACGAATGTGTAACTATGAGGAAATAGGGTGGGAGAGTCCTATGGAGAGTGAGAAAGAGAGAGGTTGGAAAAGGATTACAAGAACAATGAGATGAAGCAAAATAAGGAAAGGTGGCAAAAGGAAATATGAAGATGATTGAGGAGGGGTGTGATATAGATTGTAGGATCAATGCACTAGTCTGCGCGGCTCTCCCCAGCTTCATAGGTTCTGCTCCACCACGGCTTAAGGCTGAGCGAGGCTGTTACAGACCACAAGTAGAGCATGAGGAAAGAAGATGTCAACATTCAAATCAGCTTAAGCCCAGGTGAGGTGATAAGTACTATGCTGACTTAAAGCTGCACTACCACCTACATATTACATTCTACCAACCACTTCCCTTCCCTAGCTGGTGCCCCAGGGGTATATATAATATATAATTTAGATTATATAAAATGTTGTGGTTTTTTTAGTTTAATTAAACTAATTTTAATGAATAAAGTTTATCTTTTTCTTTTGGAAACTGCTAATTAAATGGATGCCATTGTAGTTCCCCAGAGCTGCATCACTTTTCTAACTTTCATCAAGTTCTCCGCTGCCTGGCTGTTGTGATGCTTTATTTAATGACTTGAGCCAGGCATCAGGAGGTTCCGCTGAAAGACACATCTGAGCTACAGTACTGGCTATATTCTTCTCAATTACTTTTCCTTTGATTAATCAATCCAACCATTTAAACATTTAAAATGACCTATTTCGAGAATCAAAAGTATTATGTATAGCTTCTGAAATGATAATGCTATCTGTGTATGACATTACCAGAACAGGGTACACACTCTTGATGCTCTCCATTTGGGATTATTGCTAGCAGAAACTACATGATTATTATATAGCATGTTGCAGAAACAAGTCCTTTCACCATGGATAACACCCATTTTCTCCATCAAAAGACTATTTGATAAGACAGCCCCTGCACTGAGGGTCCCAGCACAGCAGCACACTAACATTAGGAGTCTCAGCACAATGACACACTTGGATGTGGGGTTCCATAACAATGACACACTGATCTTTGGGGTCCATAAATAGCAGCACAGTGACATTTGGGATCCCAGAACAATGACACACTGATCTTTGGGGTCCCAAAATAGCAGCACACTGACATTTGGGGTTCCAGAACAATGACACACTGATCTTTGGGGTCCCAAAATAGCAGCACACTGACATTTGGGGTTCCAGAACAATGACACACTGATCTTTGGGGTCCCAAAATAGCAGCACACTGACATTTGGGGTTCCAGAACAATGACACACTGACATTTCGGGTCCCCAATTAGCAGCACACTGGTATTTGGGGTCCCAGAACAACAACACACTGACACTGCGGGTCCCCAAATAGCAGCACACTGGCATTTGGGGTCCCAGAACATCACAACATGAACAACCTTGATCTATTTTGGGGGAATCTTAGTGGAACCAGCTGGATATTTTTTCTCTGTCAAGCTCTTTGTTCTTATGGTGAGTTTATATAAAAGCTAAAAATATTGACATTTGTTTTTAACCCAAAGGATCATTTTTCACGTGTCAGCTGTAATCTTTGAGGCCAGGAGTTCATTACATATGGTCTGTCACTTTACCGGGTTCCATTATAACAAACAATCATTGTAGCAAAAGAAAGTTATTGTACTGTAAACTATTGTAAAATGGCAGGTATGACATTTATTGCTGCTTAAAGAAGGTAAAAGTGCTCTTTAAACAACCGTACCTGGTTTAAACTTTAAACAACAATAAATGCTAGGAATGCTTGAAATACTGTACAGTATGTTGCAGGGTTATCTATGTCAGTGATTATTTCATATATCTATGTATTTTATTAGTTACAGTCCCTCCGGTAACATGGTATTTATAAAGCCTCATGTAAAGCACTGGTAGTGCTTGTATAAAATTCCTAGCTTTATGTACTATCTGGTCATCACAAAGGAAGATGTAAATGAAAAACAAAGAGATGGCAAATTAACCAAAAATGTATTTATATAGGTAATTCTGAATTTAAAGGGGTATTACAGTTTGGAAATATACATAGTATATTATATACATATATACTGTAATGGCTTGCAAAGTTATTCAACCCATTAAAAAGTCAAAAGATTTGTCTGTACTACAACTGACACTGATTGTTCCAGACAGTATTACATTGCGAACCAGTAGGCTCTTAAAATAAATTTTAAAACTCATAATTCATGATTTGTCTGCAGCTTAATGATTTGCAACACAATACTATCTGGTACAATCTGTGTAAGCGTCATTTGTAATACAGACAAATATGATGACTTATTAGGGGGATGAATACTTTTGCAAACCACTGTATATGCTGCAAGGCTTTTCTTTTTTTACATTTAAAAGAGAACAACCTGTATAGGGAATGGGATACACTTTTTTTGTCCCCATCCCTTAATCCCAAACATCTACCCCTATAGACAGGCTGCCAATATAAGTGGTCAGGACTCCATCAAATAACTGTACAGCATTGCACTTACATTCCCCACCACTATGCTTTCAACAAATCTTATTTTAACCCAATAATTCTTTATATTGAAGCCTTACAGTACAGGTGGATTGGGAGCAGCTGGACAGTAGATAAAATTATTAAATATAAATTTAGGAACTTAAATTTTACTATGTGCATGAGCTGAATGTAAATCCTTTTGCGCAGCACTGGAAACAATCAGCAGAGTCGTATGCTTTTCACTCACATGCCAGTTAGTAGATGTAACTGTGCTACAGTATAATGTGGCATTCTCACATGGGCAATGTTCAATGATAACAAATGGTCGCAACTGCAAGCAATGCCAAGTTGGGCAGAAGTGTAAATAGCTTCCAGGCACACCTTTTTCACCAAGGCTAGTACAAGGGTGCCTTGGTAATGATGACAGCTGTAAAAGTCATGAGGGGAGGGGGGGGGATGTAAAGATGTGTAAAACTCTGTGTACGGGCTCTCAAAATCCACTTCTAAATCAAAGCCTTTCAGCTCCCATCCTAACCCACCACTCCATGCTCCTTGTGGTACACTCTGTGTTACATTGTAAGCTCTCACGAGCAGGGCCCTCTTCCCTCATAAGCTTTTTCTTCTCTCACTTATACCTTCATCTCTTCCCCACTGCCAACAACGGCACCAGATCTTTGGGTTTGGCAGCTCCGCTGCTAATTTGAATATTATGACTGCTGCTGCAGCAACGTTTATACACCTCGTCCATGTTCTGCAATGTTTTGTACTGTAAGTCACTTATTTCTTGTTTTGTTAATACTGTTTCTGTTTATGTACTCTGTAAGGTGTTCATACTGTTTCTGTTTATGTACTCTGTAAGGTGTTCATACTGTTTCTGTTTATGTACTCTGTAAGGTGCTGCGGACTCATTGTGGCACCATATAAATAAAGGATAATAACCAGTGATGTGCGGTGAGGTCAATGGCTGGGCAGGCACACATGGAGATGGGTCTGAGTGCTGGGAGCCGGTCTCATCCCCTACTCACTGTAACTCTTCCCTCACTACACTTAGCTTTAGTGTCCATTGACTCTCCTAACTGCATCTCTGTGTCTTCTCCTGCTGCTGCTGACTGAGATCCTCTTCTAAACACTGCTGTGCACTTCCTGTTCACATGACACATCCAAGGTGTTCATCAATGCTCATGGCATGCAGAGGCATCACTGCCCCTTTCGGAGAAGAGAGACAAGTGTGCATGCGTGACCTACAGGTCACGCATGCGCACAAGAGCACCGACGTCCAATGGAAGGAGCTTGGCGAATGCTCCCGAAGTCAAGATCTGAAAATATTGTATTTGATGCTAGTGTATGGGGACAGCGGGCTATTCCGCGAGAGAAAGGTAAACAGGAGATATTTGTGATATCTCCTGCTTTACCTTTTTGATAAATGGCCCAATAACTTAATTTGTACAATTGCAGGTGAAAATGTGATGATGAATAGACCCCTATGTGAGCAATATTCATTAAATGTATATATAATGCTCTTCCCAGTTTTAGCATTTGTACTAGGTCATCATCATGCCAGCTTGTAGTAGCACTAATTTGCTTGAAGAGCTGAGTGTATCCTGTAAAGAAAGGATCCTAGACATGAAACACTAACATTTATGGTAGTTAGAAGGAGAATTACTACTGTACACACTGATACCCCCAGTTACATCACAATATTTATTGTGATTGGCCAGAGGGATAGACTGCAGCACTGCAAACTTGGCATATTAGGGTGACTGAGGGCTCTATTTACTACAATCCGCATATTGAATGCGGATTGTAGTGTGATATTACCGAGTGAATTCGCATTGCAAATTCAGGCAATATCACAGGGATTTATTATAAATCCCTTGCAGGGACAGAGCTTGCGATAAAGCTCTGTCCCTGCGGATCCCATCCGCACTCTAGTTGCGGTATTTTCAGAAAAAATACCGCGACTAAGAGCCCGCGCATGCGCCGACCCACCGTCGCTGCTGCCCCCCCACCGATGCTAAGCCCCGGCCTCCGTGATCACGGACCCCCGCGACCCCCCCTCCCCCCCCCCACGCGACCCCCCCTCCCTTCATTACACTTACCTGCATCCTCCTGGCCTCCGGTGATCTTCTCTGGGCTTCCCGATCAGGTGATCTCCCATACTGCACTGGGGCCCGATCACCTGATGACCGGGCAGCAGTGCACTGTGGGAGACCAGCTGACCGGAGAGGAACCATCACCGGAGGCCCGATCACCGGTCCCTGGATTCAGGTAAGTAAAAAAAAAAATGTTTCATTTTTTTTTTTCTTTTTTTTTACAGCAATCAGCTTGCGGTCTATTTAGACCACACAGCTGATTACTGGTACCGGCTCCCGGCTCTGCTCTCCCCGTTAGAGCAGAGTGGGAGCCCGGTAACCGGGGGAGACCCTGGATAACGCCACCTCCAGGTGGCGTTATTATCACAGGGCTTCCCCCGGTATTTTTTTACAATTTATTTATAGTAACTATGGTCGGATCACATTTCCCATTACAATTATGGGAAATGCGATCTGCTTTACTAAAAATAAGTGATACTAGGGGTTGGAGTAGAATTTTACTAATTCTACTCCAATTGCCCTATAGTAACTACAGGTGAAACTAAAATAATGTGAAAAGGGTGTGAAAACACCCTTTTTCACTTTATTTTAGTAAAAATAATGTTAATAAATAGAGCCCTGAGTCCCCCTGCCTATACAGGTTGAGTCTCCCATTTCCAAAATGCTTGGGACCAGGGGTATTTTGGATATCAGAATATTCCGTATTTTAGATTATTTACATACCATAAGGAAATATCTTGGGAATGGGACCCAAATCTAAACACAGAATGCATTTATGTGTTATATACACCTTATACAGGTCATTTTATACAAAATTTTCAATCATTTTGTGGCTCAAACAAAGGGCCTGATTCAGAGCCGGACGCTATTTGCGCTCGCTCGTTCAGAAAAAGGGGCTAGATATTTAAATAGAGCGCTCGCTCTTTGCGATCTGTTGACGCCTCTATGTCTGAACGAGCGAACGAAACATGCGCTCGCTATTTTTTTTAAAACGCCCCCTGGCCGCTCGCATCCTACGTCATCTCCGCTATTTATTAGATTAATTGAGAACATCGAAAGGCGTATGAACTGCTCGCAGTGCTTGTGGTTGGATTTTCCTGCCGCAATCATGCGAGCAGTTCAAGCTAAAAGACAACCAAGTGACATGGCCGATGACGCTGCTTTGTTAATTATGCACACCCTTAAAACGCCCATTTTGACCGTTTGGCACGCCTGCGTTCGGATCTCCATTTTCAAGCACCTTCCCCTGTTACCACCCACAAACGCCTCATCCTGTCACTCAAATTAGCAGGCACTCGCTATTTTGCGAGCACACAATTTCCGACCGCAATGACTGGTTCACGCATGCGTATTACAACCCATACGCATGCGCAGTTGTGCGAACATCGCTCGGAGCGAACGAGCGGCCGCTTACGAGCGGTTCTGAATCAGGCCCAAAGTTCGTATACATACATGAAACTCATTTATGTTTCATATATGCCTTATACACAAAGCTTGAAGGTCATTTTATACAATATGTTTAATAATTTTGTGCCAGAAATGTTGTGTGCCAGTTTGTGTACATTGAACCATCAACAAGCAAAGGAGTCACTATCTCAGTCATGCTAAAAATATTCTGTATTTCGGAATATTCCGTATTTCGGAATATTTGGATATGGGAGACTCAACCTGTATATAGATATTATTTATTGTGGCAATGTAGAAATCCATTTTAAGCCTGGATGAGGTTATTCTTTACATAGAACTGAATATAGCAATGTATTTATTAAAGGAATCCTTTGAGATAGCCGTCATTTTATTTTGATGATTCTCTTTAATAAGACTTGTCATGGACATCAATATATACAATGACTTCTGCAGGTTAACATAAAATAATAAATACTAAGACATGCATTAAATTATATTTAGTTACATTTATCAATTTGTTTTTACTTGTGCTAAATCACAAAGATGTAAATGAGTTCTAAATGTCAATTTGCAGTCGCTGATTTCGAACAACACACTTGTTAAGGACTTTCGATTGCCCTCTGCAGGCCGTGAGTAGACACTGCACTCCATAAATGAAAACTAGCAGATTCATTAATTACTTTCTCAGTAGTGAAAATGAATACATGTTTTTAATGTCTGTTTAATAATATATCAACAACGACGTAGACTGACACCATAAACTGAGAATAAACAATTTGTATACAAAATCTGCAGACTATTTGGGCAAGTTAATCATTATCTGCTGTCAACTTTCAATGTTTCTGTGATGAAACATGGAAAAGGAACTTTTTATATATTTATCATAAACATCATTTTGGCATCTAATAAAATGGAAAATAAAGAGGATAAATGCAGCTGACTTTTGCTTGTTTCACGGTTTGTTTATCTGAGTCTTCAGCGGAAAAATAAATCTACATAACTTAAGACGACTAAATATGGAGTGTCCAGGCTGCAGGAAGGAAGAGATTTATATAAGCATAGTAATAAGAAGGGAAATAGTGTCATTTTTAACTCTGCTTCTTTACAAAGGACGTCCTAAAACATTGGCTGACTGTATATTACAGCTTGCTCTGCTTCTCCTGATATATAGCAGAATCGCTATAAAATTGTTTAGTGACATCTGCTTTATCCTCACAATTACAGTAGGTAAACCTACAAAACTGCATCACTGAGCAGCCGATATATTTGAAAAGTACTAAACATGCTTTGCGATAATATAAATGGTACTTACATGTTTCCATAGGGAACAGTCACCCCAGCCACAGGACCTGTATCACAGCCGAGGAAGAGGAAGGACACATAACAAGCGGTGGACACCAGGTTTACCATCATGGCCATTCTGATTGCCCCCAGAGCAGACAAGCTTAGTTTCTTAACAAGAAGTCCGCCCAAGAAAATGCCAAGGCATGCACACGGTATTGCCGTCATTCCTAGGAGAAGCCACAGCACAGTTATTATGGGATGGCGGAATCATGCATTGCTTTATGCAAACAAGTGTGGTTTCCAGAAACTCATTATGAAACAGATGGTTTATGACAGAGGTTCCCAAACTCTGCCATTAAAGTCCAGGTTTTAAGGCTATCCATTCTCAAGTCCAGATGATTAAATCAAATTAACTGAGGGGTCTAGTTACTAAGCAGTGTTAGGAGACAGAGTGAAAAGTGATAAGGTGCCATCTCACAGGCTTTGTTTGAAAAATGACAGTTGGGAGCTGATTGGCTGGCACCTTATCACAGACTTGATCAGTTTTCACTCTGTCTCCTAACACTGCTTAGTAAAAAGACCCCTGAGTTACTAATTAAGTCACCTGTGCTCAAGCATGCATATCCTTAAAACGTGGACTGTAAAGGCGGAGTTTGGGAACCTCTGGTTTATGGGTAAAATGGTCCTGAAGGCTGATTTACAAAGGTGCAAAACAGTAATCCTGCAGCGCAGATGCAGTTTTCGGAAGTCATGCAATTGTTGTTTTGCAATTTCACATGTTCACAAATGTTCGAAACATTAAACACAATGGGGCTTTTGTAATGGAAAGTGCAGGTAGAACACACACTGTAACATATAATCGATCTGATTGCTCTAAACTGATCTTAATAAATGCAGACAACCTTTAGGAGCATTTCAATTCTCATCAGCAATTCTCATCAATGTGCTACAAGGTGCATCCAGAACGGTGGTGAAGGCACTCTGTGATGATGCGTCTTTGCACATTTATCCTCTCACCTCACATAGGCGCACAGGAAGATGAGGGAAGAATCCATACCATGCTTAGCAGTAATGTATGCAGCTGGACATCGCTGTAATCTACAGCGGCACATTGCTGAGGACTGAATTGCTCCCTAGAAGTGGCATATTTCAGTTATATGAAGCTAGGAAAAACACACTCTAAATTCATTTATTTGCTGATTTGCACCATTTATTCATTTGCAAAAATAATAAGTAGAGAAATGTTTAAATACTCAGATACTGAAAATTTGTTGTTTGGTTTTTGAACCTAAAACAGGTAATTTACTAAATGCAAAATATTCTGATGTGCAGCACGTTGACTGATAATATTCCGTGATATACAGTGGTTGGGGTAGCAAATTGGCTTAGCAGATATCCTTATGTCCCAGATGGGCCATGTCTTGGGCCTTTGACTATATGGCTTTGGCTTGGCTGTTTTCTCAGATGATGTGTTCGCTGATTCTTCCTCTGCACATTTGGCATTGTCGCCAAAGTTTCATTGTTGCTGTTAGATATCTGCTGATCAGGTATATGGATAGTCCTTTGTTTCGGCCTGATGGCTTTCACCTGGTTTTCCTGTTTCTGGAGAGTCTAGATAGGGGTTTTAGAGGGGTGGCTGTTTTTAGTATAGTGGCAGATTAAGTTAGTTAATCTCGTGTAGCGGGAAAGAACAGTACAGTGACCATCTCATCATTAAGGGCGGGATGCAGCAATGGGAGAAATGTGGTCAAGCGCCGATAGCATTTTTCATATGCACCAAGCCCCGGAATGCAATGCACTCTGGGGCTTGGTTGCAGTGGGTAACGCCTGATGGCGTTACCCAATAGAAGCCTATGGGCTTCTATCGGGAGAGTGCTGTGAGAGGGATCCAATCGGATCCCTCCCAGCCTCCTCCCCTCGCAGCACGTGCATCCTTCTGCGCATGCGCAGTAGGACACCCGAGGGACTTCTGGGTCATAGACCAGGAAGTCTCTCCATCGCAAAGGGCCGCTCTTACAGAGAGAGTGTTCCTTTGTGGTGTCCTTCATGCATACCGACATGCATTTGAAGGGTGGCGGTTGGCATCATGCATCCCACCCAA
Organism: Taudactylus pleione; assembly: GCA_031769625.1. NCBI lineage: Eukaryota > Metazoa > Chordata > Amphibia > Anura > Myobatrachidae > Taudactylus > Taudactylus pleione. Next base: position 7,473,469 of record JAUIMM010000555.1, on the reverse strand, counting down.
AATCTTGAGGTGCTCTCCCCGCAAATACGTGGGTTAGCCTCTTCCTACCCTACTCGGGCCAGCGGCACCACCAGTCCAAGTGGGCCTTGTGATTTGTATCATTGGAAGGGGAGTTGGATACCTCAAGTGGAGTTTGATGGTAAGAAGAAGGCCCCCATCTAGGCCTGGTGTGTTGTTGACGAGTTATGGTTAATTGCAGATAAGACAGGTTGTTCTTTCTTTCACAACCATACTATCCCATTTCATTAAATAAAATTAAATAAATAAAATAAATAAAGCTGACACTTTTTCCCGCCAATGGTTGTCTGTGGGCCTGAATCACTATGGAACGCATCTGCGAATTCAATAGCAATTACGCACGCAGTTCAACTGCGATAGTATGCTAATTCATTGTGATCGTAAAGCCATACGCAGCAAGGACGCCCACCTTACCTTACACATCCGTAATGTATAGCAAGTCTGCAAAACCATCAGTACAATCGAGTACACAATCGGCCTCACGCACATTTGCACAAGCCCTGACCTTACTCAGAAATTGCTAACTTCCACGCACGGTATAAGGCTGCGTAGGCCATTGCAGCGGATAATTTATGAACGCCCATGCAATGGCGTTGAAACACAGTGGTACGCCTGCGTTCGCCCAACCACCCCCCACAAACGGCACTTCCTGTAAATCACTCTGTGATGGATCTGCGTAGTCACTGCGACCCCAGTCCAGATCGCAATGGCTAGTTCATGCACGTGCAGTAAGCAACAATCTGCCGATTGTGTGTGTAATCGCAGTTGCCTACAGAAGTGAATCAGGCCCTTTGTCACCATTTTAGATAAGCTATGTTTTCGTTAAATGTCTGGGAACTGTGGCTGACATCAGCAGTTTATGCCTTTGATTCACACTGTTGTGAATCAGAGGCAGATCCCAGCCAGGATCATCAGCACTTATGGAGCAAGATTATGGAGGAGTGAAGGGGGACATTCCCATGGCCCCTCTCCTCTACTTCTCCTCCCATGGTTTCCCTCAATGGCTTCAAGTCTCACCCACCTGCTTTGACTCCCCCTTTCCACTCTGCCCAACCCTTATGTGACATGTTGTAACATTCTGTGAAATGCTAAGTGAGCCACAATAAATTCTGTACGATTATTATATTATACTGGACTCTAAACAGCATTCTACGTCTTAGAGCAGTGGTGAGAAACTTGTGGCGCTTCAATGGCTGTGGAGTAACACATCTCAGCATGTGCTGTCTGCACAGTAGATGTGGTACCCACTTCATTAACATTTACAGGCAGACATTGGCTCTCCAATCCTGTTTTGTTTTCCAGCTTTTTGCATGGAACTTCATTATGCATCCTAGGCATTTGTCTCTTTATCTGATCTGTCTGCTGTGTAGGTAATTTACACAGTGCAAATTATTTACTGCACTGTGCAAGAGCAGCTTTGGAGTTGCCGTGTGCCTTAATTCTCGTAAGGGAGTCTAATTCCTTCCAAGGCACATAAGTTTATGAAGCAATATAGCAATGTCCATAGAGGAGAAGTTAGCACAGGAGAGGAATTGGTTGAACATTACCCTAGTAGAGTATGGTGTAGGCATCTCATTTGCAGTACAGTGCAGAACTGTTATTCAAAGTTAAAGAAATGGCAAATGTTATGGATAGTTCTATTTCCACTCTGCAAACATTGGAGATCAACGTGTTTTAATGGGACCTATTGTGCGTCACAGTTCAGCAGACGAGTTTATTTTCAGGCAAACTCCAAGCCACGCAATGAAACATTTTTAACACACCCCAATTTTCCACATGTAATTAAAGGGGTCCTCCTTTCCCCTCCTCTCTCATGAGTTATTTTGGAAATAGATGACACAAACTTGATCGTTAATTTAAGTTAAAAATAGAAAAGTTAATTTTATTGATAGGGGTGGTCATAAATAGGTTGTTGGTTGGCATCTCATACATATGTATAACATGTTGTACAGTGCCCCTTTCATAAATGTGCACTTCTCCAATCACAAAGACAAGCTTCCAGAATGCTTAGACATCTACTTGAAGTGCGCTGTGTGAGTCACGGCCATTTTACAAAGCACATCAAACGCATTTTGCATATATTGTAGGCTCCTGTATGTGTTAATGTAAAAGTAACTCAATAGATGAATATTATAATGAAAACTCTGTGTGTCACTGGAATATATCTAATTAACACCTAAGCAAATACTTCACAAATGCTCTTGCTAGATTAAGCCGTATGTAGCTAACAAAGGCAAGGTCAAGTAGCTTTCAGGTTCCTGAAATGTGCTTCATTTCACTGTCTTAAAATATGTAACAGTTTCAAGATGAAGGGTCAATCACCTGAATTACTGCAAGCCCCAGCTAATACACTTTTGTTCTAGCAAAGCCATAAACTTCAGCAACATTATGTTATGTCCCTGGGTCATTAAATGTTATGTTTTACAATTATGGAACAATGACAAATTGCCCTTCAGAAACGGAAGGTGTAAGGCTAGCTGTACAGCGCAAATAACAGATATTTCTATTTCTGGTGTTATTCTTCTCACCTAGCAGCTGATTGGCAGATGAGGTTGTCAAGTTAAATTGTTGCTCTAGGTATTTTCCCAGGAATGCTGCAAAGCCAGCGACCACGGCTATCTCCATGCAGGCTGCAAGTACGATGCAGGTGAATACGGGGTTGGATAACAGGTGCTTTGTGACTTTCGGAATGACTGTAAGGGAAAAGAAACATTTAGGTCACACGATCAGAAAGCAGCTGCATTTTTTGTTTTTTTTTAAGGCTATTTTTGTAGATTTAAATCTATATATTGATATATTATAGAAAGAAAAAATAGGGGCTGAACTATTCCTGGTAAAAAAGGACATTTCCATCTACAAAAAGGGCTCACCTTATATATAGTATTTAGTCACAGCAAAAATCTTTTTCTGTAATAGCTGTGGAACCGGATGTTTAAACCAGACTTCCAATTCTATAGATAGGACATGTCCAGTAGAGCTAGGCATATTGTCGACAGTCCAAATGTTGACACCATAATGTTGAATATCAGACTGTCGACACCCAATATATCGACACCTCCAAAATGTTGACAATCAAAATGCCGCATGAAGTGTTGATACAGTTAAATGTCGACCCATGAAATGTCAACAATATAATTTTTTAAGGTTAGGGTTTGGGGTGGGCTTAAAATTGGGTGTCGACATTATGTACTGGCTATTGACATTTTGAACATGTCAACATTTGTCAGTGTTGAAAATGCCGCACACACCAGAGGCACCTCTGCCTCTTATGGGATAGCCATCTGAAATCAGGACAGTCCTACCGAAATCTGGACAGTTAGGCAGCAGGCAAGTTATCACATCTCCTGGTGAAAAATGTTTAGTAACAGCACAATACAAAGCGTATAAGTAAAAATACCAACCTCTTGCCCCTATAGTATCATCCCTTTCAATTGAATGAGGTCCGGTTTTTATCGTAAAATGCCACTCAGTTTAGCCTTATTTGTAGCTAAAATAAGTCATGAGTTTGACAATAAAATTACATTGGGACTGCTTCTATTACATGTGGTCCTTTTTTTTACTATTATACAATGCTCAGTGTGCGTCTAGAACCTATTTCTCTGCTGAAGGCTTTACTTTTAATGAGACCTGTTTGGCTACATTGCTGGCAGACTCACCTCCTGTAATCATTTAGCTGCAATCCTCCCTCCAAAAAAATAAATCCTAAACCTGCCACAACATTAGACCCCCAAGACGACTCCATAGTAAAAACCTGCCCCAAGTCAGTCAATTCAGGGCTGGTGCCCCTCTAGGGAAGGAAGTGAAGGGTACAAAACCAGCATGCCATTACTCATGGAAATGTACGAAGCTCTAGAAAGTGTTAAATTGGAAAGTGAAAAACTACCAACCAATCAGCTCCTAACTGTCATGTTACATGCTGTGTTTGGAAAATGACAGTTAGGTTGGTAGTTTATCACTCTCCAGTTTATCACTTTGGGCTTCCAACTCCAGGTTATTACTATATTTTAATTATATGACGCCAGAAAGACTCTGCAGCACCGTACATAGGGGAAAACGTGTAGTACAAAAAGGTGCACAAGTACAAAATGGTACAGACAAAAACATAAGGTTGTTCAGTGTATGTACATATAATTACATAATAGCAGGGCTCAGATTATATCATTATATGAGGAATACAGTGGTAGCCTGTAGCGGCACAGACACAGTCTCAGGGTATTTTTTGTGAGCTGCGCGGAGGATTTACAGGGACAGTGCTTTCTCGCAAGCTCTGTCCCTGCAAGCGATATTTGATACATCCTTGTGATGTATTCAAATATCGCATTGGGAATTTGGGCAATATTACATCCCATCTGCAAGTGAGATGTATAATGTGATAAATATGCCCCTAGGGGTAGATAACATTTATTGTAACTAGAAAAAAAACTAGAAGTATTTATTCATTAAAAATATACTATATTTAAAGAATGTAGGGGAGATGTATCAAATCTTTTAGAGAGATAAAGTGGAGAAGCTGCCCATAGGAATCAACAACTTCTAACGGTTCAAATCCCAACAGCGGAAGCCCGGCAGAGGTGAAGATCCTGACTGCTAATTAGGTAAGTATCACTAACCTAATTCCCTAACCTAAACCTCCTTTATGGGTGCCTAACCCTAACCTCTCCCCAAGTGCCTAACCCTAACCCCCCTCTAAGTGCCTAAGCCTAAACCTAACCCCCCCTTCCCCGCAGTCAAAAACAAATTTTTCCGGGGGGGTGCATGACCCTAACCTCCCCCCGGGGGTGCCTAACCCTAACCCCCCCTTCTCCTAGCCTAAACCTAACCCTCCCGGGGGGGGTGCCTAACCCTAAATCTTCCCGGGAGCCCTAAAACCTAACCTTCCCCCTCCCTTTATCTCTTTCGAAGGTTTGATACATATCCCCTATGTATGTGGTGAGATCTGGGATGTAAGTGCTAGACATTACAGGGCTGTATGTGGTGAGTTTGAGGATGTATGTACTGTACTAGGCACCGGATTGTGGGTCTGAGGGCCTGATTTAGAGATGTACAGTATGCTAACCTAATGGTTAGCAGGCATCTTCGATGGTAAGTGGTCTGCAATTGCGCAGGACCCATTCTGCGCATGTGCAGAATGGGTCCTGTGATACCACATGGAGTTCCCCCAAGCCTGATTGACAGGCAGAAGCGTTTGGGGGCCGGTGCAGGGGCGGGGACAGTCTGCATTCCCGGGAAATGGGGGTGTGCCGTTCCCGTTTTCTGGGAGTGCTGAAGCTAGAGTCTGCATCCATGGACGCAGACTTCCTGGCCTCACAAGCCGCTAGGACCCGGTCAGGCTGCGGTAAGCTTCAGATACCGCAACCTAACCAAAGGAGTAACCATTGCAACCGATGCAGCAAGGAGGTGTCTGTTTCCAAAAGAGACCCTCCTTTTGCATTTGAGTTGGCTGGAATTGGACAGCTACTTCTGTGCGATGAATGTGCTAGGCATTGGGCTGAAGATTAAAGCTTAATAATAGCTGCACAAGCGAGTCTGAAATCTCAGATACAGATGTGTCCTTACTAAGCTTTGCTAAAATCGTGCAAAAGACCCCACTGTCTCACACCCTGTGGCAAAACATAGAAAAATCATGCCATACAGTATAATACACTGATCAATAACATACAGTACATGACAAATGTACAGTTTGACAACTTGATTTTCCACTTCTAGCCCCATTGTCAGTCTTCTGTATACACAGCAATGTTTATTAGTCTTCACAGTCTTTGCTACTTTTTTCACTAGCATGAAGCAGGGCTGGAATTGGCACCCTATAGCCAGAATCGCAGATGTAGTGCCACCCACGGCATTCTCTGGACGCTCCAAACGGCTGACTGTAGCCAAAACAGCCCCCCCCCCGGGCAGCGCTGTTGTTCCTGTCACTGGCAGCCCCAACCCCATGGCATGACGTCAAGTTACAGCGCTGGTTTGATGCTACTTTTCCCCTACTATTATGCTAGTTTTTGGCTAATATGCTAATGTACTTTTACGCATATATTTGTGTAAATGTTGTGTAATGACATGTGCTCTGTTAAGTATCATACAGTAGTGACGGCAGAGTAAAAAAACGCTCGCAAAACCTTACTGCGAGTTTGGCGCCTATCTATTGCATACTGTATGTATGGTGCTAAGATCAAAGCTGTATCTTTATTTTAAATAGGCTACAGGAACCTTTCTGTAAACATTTGTGAATGGCCATAGTAGCTTGTTTCTATACAGTAACTTGTATTATAGTTTAAATGGTTCTTTAATCTCTTTCTGACTTTGTAGAACCCAGTCTACTGTAAAGAGCCAGCGTTTTTCTAAGGAACAATTATTGGCTTCCACTGTGTGTATCATATTAACCCCTTTCAAACATTAGAGTCTATTTAAGAACATAAATTTGTAAACGATTACTTTGAAATGGGAAATTTGCCTAATGGATCCAATATAACATTTTCTACATCAGTAAACATCTTAATTATTTTAATGATAACACAGCTTGATCTAAAAGTCATCTTAATGTATGCCAGCACTCCTTTGTCTTAATAAGTAGTGACTAATTTTGCACAGAATTAAATGTGATAATCTGTTTAACATTTATTTCAGTGAAGTGACGGTAAGGCCTTCCTAGCATTCATGCTGCATGTTAAAAATGTAAACATAATAGGCTTCTTCAATGCAGTCGCTGCATTTAAATTTGATATTAAGGAAAGGTCTATTACTTGCAATGTCCAATAAGCTGGAGATCAGAAGGGAAAGCAGATGTGCTCAAAATATATGACCGAATAAAGTACTTATCAGATACATAATGCTTATTTATCAGTCTAAGATATTTTTATTGCTGTGGATGATTTTAACGGTCAGCAGTCTAAAGCAAACCAACAAAGCTTGCCCACTTGCCCTTACCCACTTACAAAAAATGTCTTTATAAGTGTTTTTTAATTCTAGTAAAGTGTATAACTCGGTTTGGGCATGAAACCTATGACTTGCACCTGCAGGGGGAAGAGGAATCATCTTTTGCTTGCGGCATGCTCAATTTACTAGCATACACTCCAAATAAATACGAGGTGGTTTATGGCGTATCACGTTTGCAGTGTGTCAGCGTTTTCATAATGACAGCTGGTAACCAGCCTAATACTTTTGCTGCAGTGCCAGCGCAGTCTTACAGCATAGGTTCGCCAGATCCTGAACACTTATCTTGTACTTCGGCAAGAGAGGTAAGAACAGCAAAGCAAAAAAACGGAACATTTCAACATTTGTTTAGTGATGATTCATATAGGCCACATCGCAACCAACCATGCCCAAATATGCAACACAAATAAAAAATACTGGGGTCTATTTACTAAGCAGTGTTAGAAGACAGAGTGAAAAGTGATAAGAAAGTGATAAGGTGCCAGCCAATCAGCTCCCAACTGTCATCTCACAGGCTGTGTTTGAAAAATGACAGTTGGGAGCTGATTGGCTGGCACCTTATCACTTTCTTATCACTTTTCACTCTGTCTCCTAACACTGCTTAGTAAATAGACCCCACAGTACCTATGAAAAAAACCCAATCTTTTTGAGTAAAAGTAGGTCCCTTTTTGAAAGGTAATAGCCCCTTTGGCCAGGTCTGTCGCTAGATTATAGATTTCAGCAGCCTTAATCCACTTATGTCTTTCGTGCATATTGGCTGATTCAGAGATGTAGGTAATGCCGATATTTACGCAGTTGAGCAATTATCGGCTGACTGTGCATGTGTCATGGACGCACTACGCTTACCTTAGTGATGCCGCTCGCAGCGAGCATTTCTTCGTAAAGTGATTCACAGTCAGGGACCGCTTGGGGGCGGTGTTGGGGAGTGGCAGCGAAAATGGAAATGGTTCTTAAACTCAGTAAACAATCTGATTATTCTGCATTAGCTTACCAGGTCCCAAAGTCTGGAACAATCCACCAGAGTTTGTTACATCTGCCACCAACCTAAATTCTTTCATAATTATAAGTTTGTGAATAAATGTAATGCATAATTGACTTTTTCTGTAACCAAAAATAAAATCTTTAGATGATGTACCAGGACCAAACAGAAAAAAAGAGGAATTTCTTAATGGCAAAATATTTTATAAAGTAAATAAATGAAAATATCATTCTATTGATCTGTCTTCTGTATTATTCCTTTATGAACTATGTAAAAAAAAACACAAACAGTGCAGTAGTTGTCATAATAACAACATGGGATATTCATTATTCTAAAAGGATGGACTGGAATAGACATAAGGCTGATAACATAGACTGGGCCATAACTTGGATTGTTGGAGGTGTACCTTTGCCCAGGGTGCATAGCTCAGAGGACATCACTGTTCCTGTCCTACAGCACCTGAATGTGGCTTGCAATGTGCATGGAACGGCACCCTGTAGCCTTGCAGCCCAGAACCCTACAGCCTGTACAGCTGCCCTGAACATCCTAAGGACAATCCGAGCAGTGCTGTACTTTCTGGTGCCAGCGGCCCCACCCCTAAGCATGACATCATGTGGTCAAGGGTGCAAAATTGGCCTGCTCTGGAACTGGACCTATACAAAGTCCAATTTCTTATTTGATAGTTCCATGCACCTATTTGCATAAATACATGTGATGAATGATTAATATACCAGCCACAGTCAGGACTCATTGGTAATTATCGTTTGGAAGGACGATTCAGTTATGGCGTGTTATGGGGCTATGGCCAATTTTATCCCAATGATTCATTTAGGTATGTACCATTATATAGTCTGCATGCTCAAGAATATTTGTGAATCCCATATACAGTAAAGGTTATCGCCAGCATGTATTGGTAACAGGGCTGCTGAGACATAAGGCTGGTCTGGGAGATACAGAGAGGGCATGGCTAATCCAGTAGGTGTTGTCACGCCCCCTCTGAAGATAATCAATGAAAAACACTATGCGCGCCATTGCAAAATGATGGTGCACATTGCGGTGGGAGGAAATTTGTGTTTATTAATAACTGGCATGGGCGCCAACTGGGCCCCTAAGACAAGCCAAGTGCCAGGTAATTAGTATCCGCATCCCCACCTCTTGGCAACCCTGGTTAGCAACAAATATATTTTAAGACTAGGGGACTGATTCTGCAAGGATCGTAATTGCAGAGCTGCACGCAGGCAGCTTTGCAATTGCGATCCTTGCTGATATGGTAAGGCAGCAGGAGGCATCACGCCCCCTGTGCATTACTTACCCGAGCTGCGTTGTTCAACACAGCATCAGACAATCTGCGTACCATCGGCCGGATGTGGTGACCCGTGGGGTCCCGCAGCCGGCTGACGCAGTTTAGAGGAAGAGGCGAGGAAAGCTCCGTCAGCCAACAGAGATCCTGGCATCTTCCCTCCCTCGCAACGGTAGCGACACGCCTCGGTTTCGGGAAACAGAGGGCATTGCCGCCCCCTCCCTGACCACAAACGGCAGCAGACTGTCAATCACTGCCAGTCTGCGAGTCGGTTAGCAGGACCCATTCTGCACACTCAAAGAATGGGTCCTGCGCCTGCGCAAGTTCCCAAACATCGGGAATCTGTGTTCAGCAGTTCACTAGCGTGCACTGCTGGATCAGGCCCTAGGTTAGCAATAGTGCACAATTTTGCACAGCAAGAAATATAAAAAAGACTATAATATCCAAGAAAAGACAATAAGAACTGCATTATGGGCCTATTCATCATTGGGGGCCGTAAGCATTCACCTCACCGCATGGGATACTTAACACTAGAGCTAGTAGCTGCATTACTTATCAGTCTCTGGGGCTGGCTTAGGCGCATGCGTGACCTGAGGTCACGCATGCGCAAAGCCGCCGGGGAGGCAGTGAGGAGGTGATCCCTCTTCGCGTCCCCGGAGCTCCTTCCCATAGGAAGGAGCGGAGCTCCGAGATTAAACGCCATCTGACGATGGCGCTTGTTCTTGCAGGCAAACTCTAAAAGCTTTACGTTTTCGGAATTTGCTGAATATCAGGTGGTCCTATTTGAACCCCTGATGATGAATGGTCCGGTAACTTAAATATGCGGAAACTAGCGTTTCTGCATGGTTACTGGGCCATTTATCATATAAACAATTAGGCCCCTTAGTGTAGAAAATTCTATTTACATTACATTTACATTGCGCCAGAGTTTCATTTTATTCTTACAACAAAAGAGTGCATGTTTGTATATGTGTGACAGACGTATGTCTCTATTAATATGGATTACGAGTATGAAATAGTTTAATTGCAGTAGTGGGCTTCATGCTGAGAATGAGCGAGGAAGTTCCAGAAATATTCAATTCTAATAGCTCTTTATTTAGTTTCTCTTATGATTTGCTCCAGGACTGTGGTGTGACCAGTACAAAGTACAAGTGCATCTTTATTGAATAATATTTCTTTTGTGATCCTTCGGGGTTATTATAATGAGGGCACAAACATCTTTATACTGTGGTCATACAGATATGAGGTAAAAAAAACATTAAAAACATGGCTAGACCCTCATTAGTTCCAGTGATAACCTGCTGGTACCCAATGTCATTAGGTGATCCCCTGCTGACTGCCCTTCAAAATGAACCAGCTTTATTGTATGATGAGCAAGTTCCTGTGAATATTAAACAAGAAATTAGCTGGAGGACAAGGAAGGACATTTTAGAGGACCACAGGAGGGATGTTCATGCTTGTTATGTCGCAAAAGGTAGTCAGATGAACCTTCTTTATTAACCCCTTTATTATTGAAAATGTCACAAATTCGGGAATTAGATATTCAGCTTGTTGATAATGAAATGAACTCCTGTGCTATCTCTATGATGCCATTATTAAGGCATTAAGGACCTTATTCAGAGGCGGTCGCTCGGGAGCGATAGGTCGCACCCAAAGTGATCGAGAATATGCAAAACGAGCGCTCAGTCACAACAATTGTGGAAATACCCACAAACAATGGAAGCACATCTCCTATCTCTATGGTCTAATTCAGAGTCGGTCGCAGGCGGCAACCTACGTCAGCACGATTAACACCTGTTACATTGTTAATTGCCTACAAACATCGGTTGAGACAGAAACCATCGCCAGCACTCGCAATGCTTAAGGTAGACCTTGGGCTACCCTTAGCTCTGCGAGCAGTAGCGTCGTTATTGCAACTAGATGACGTGTGTGATGGCTCTCTCAGTAATATATGCACGCCCTTAAAACGCCCTTTTTAAGGTCAACCATGCCTGCGTGCGCATAACCACCCACAAATGGCACGAAATGTCAATCACAGCTACGACCTCGTAGTGAATAGCGAGCAAGAGGATTGCGGTTGGGAAGACAGGCTTGCGCACGCGCACTGCCATGTACACACATGCGCAGTTGAAAAAAACATTGCTCGCTATGACAAATCGCTCCATGCGACCGCCTCTGAATGAGGTCCTAAGGCCCTGATTCAGAGCCGGACGCTCTGACAGAGCGCTCGCTCTGAATCAGGGCCGGGCTAGTTCTTTTTTAGAACGGCCTACTGGCCGCTCGCATAGCTGTGGGTGACCACCCACAGCTATAGCGAGCGGCCAGGAAGATGGTCGTAATGGTCAAGACCATCGCGACCATCGGGCTTTCGACGAGACCCTTGTGGTAGGGTCTCGTTGCCGCAAGCACCAGAGAGATTTCGGCTAACAGAGCCGAAATCTCTCCCACTGACATCACTCGTGATGTCAGTGGGGCCGCCCCCAAACGGAGGCGTTCACATGGGAACACCTCCGTTTGGGCAGCCACTCCCCCGGCCCGCCAACCAAAGGGGGTGTGCTGTCACTCAACAGTGACAGCACGCCCCTTTGGTACGAGACCCAGAGCGACGGATTGCCCGTCGCTATCCGGGTCTCGCGCATGCGCACGACGGAACCGGCTCCGTCGTGCGCATGCACACTGGCCCACCATCGACCCGGTTGCGAGCGCACAGCACTTGCGACCGGGTCAGAATCAGGCCCTAAGTCCTTTACCGAGATGGCCGCCTGTAATGCTTCTGTGTATGGCGCCATCTTCTTGACTGTGTTTGAGCATCATGGTACTACATGGCTGTGTAGTACTCAGCTCTGGGGACATCACCATTTACCCGCATACTGCTGCATATAAATGACCGGCTGGTCCTCTATATGGTTCCATATTACCTCTGCTACCTGTTTTGATATTGTGAGTATGGCTGTACATCTGCATCTACACTATGTAGACAAAAGTGATTGGACACTGACAGCAAATAGATCAACAATATTTTCTTGCCGTCAGTACTTCGTAGGCCCACCACGTGCAGTGATTACTGCAGACACCCTTCTTGTCAAACTGTCTACAAGTTCCTGGACAGCAGCAGTCGGTATGTTTTGCCATTCCGCCTTAAGTACAGTGACCAACTATGACACTGAAGAAGGTCGAGTCAGCCTAGAACGCACCCATCGCTCCAATTTGTCCCAGTGGTTCTCAATGGGGTTAAGATCTGGAATCTGAGCTGGCCAGTCTATCCGGGTTAGCAAGTTTCCTGTATTCCAGTCCAGCATTGCTCTGGAAACATGACAGGTGGCATTGTCGTCCTGATAAAAAACATTTCTTGTTTCCGTAGAACTGCAAGTGCATGGGCCTCCCTATGACATGGCCATTTGGAACTCGTGTGCAATGGTACGCATGGTATGCATTGTGCTTGCGCGGAGGGTGTCCAATTACTTTTGCCGGGATGCAATCGGGAAACCAGCTGACGTGATCCCGACAGCCTGCTTCACGACTGCTTTATCCCAGCGTGTGTGAAATGACAGGTGTCTAAATCTAGACGCTTGTCATTTTCCCGACGCCGGGAGACAGGCACCCGGCATCCCGATCGAAGGGATGCCGGCCCTGCGAGCGGACAGCTGCGCGCGGGGGGAGGGTTAGGTTTAGCGCACCCAGGGGGACTTAGGGTTAGGCACTTCCCCGGGAGGGTTAGGGTTAGGCTAGTGGGAGGGAGGGTTAGGGTAAGGCACCCGCGGGGGGGACGTAGGGTTAGGCACCCCCCCGGGGGACTTAGGTTTAGGCAGCGGGGAAGGGTGGGGGTTAGGGTTAGGCACTTACAGGGGTGATTAGGGTTAGGCACTTGGGGGGAGGTTAGGGTTAGGCACCCCTAAGGAGGGTTAGGGGGGTTAGGTTAGTATATACTAACCTGAGGACGACTGTCCATCTGTCGGGCTGCCGCTGCCGGGAATCAAGCCATGCGGCCGGTGTATTTCATACCGATTCCCTTTTGCCTATATATAGTAGGGTAACAATAAACCTGCAACCCTGGTTAAGTCCTACTGTGTGGCCCACTTCATATGCTGATTCTGCTGGTGTTTATTAGTCACCTTAGTGTGTGTCACAAATAGTACACATATCAACACAACTAACATTTTATATTTTTCAAGCATGATAAGCCGAATAATATAAAACACCTAATAAGTTACAAAAGAAAGACAATAATTGCCTGAAACTTTTTTTGCTGACTGCAAACAGCGAAAAGTGATTTTCGTACATAATGTTATCACCTTCTCCCCATCACCATGGTATGGGACCCAGAGAGTAGATTTATTATAGCGCTAGACACCCTAACCATGCATCCATCAGCCATTACATTAAAACTACCTGCCTAATATTGTGTAGGTTCCCCTTGTGCCGCCAAAACAGTTCTGACCCGTTGAAGTATGGACTCCACAAAATCTCTGATAGTGTCCTGTGGTATGTGGCATCAAGACATTAGCAACATATTCTTTAATGTCCTGTGAAATGCGAGATGGGGCCTCCATGGCTCGGACTTGCTTTTTCAACACATCCCACAGATGCTCAATTGGATTAAATCTGGGGAATTTGGGGACAAGTCAACACCTTGAACTCTCTGTCATGTTCCTCAAACCGTTCCTGAACATTTTTTGCAGTGTGGCAGGGTGCATTATCCTGCTCAAAGAGGCCACTGTCATCAGGGAAAGCCGATGTCATGGTTTACTTGGTCTGCAATAAAGTTTAAGTAAAAGTAACATTCCCATGAATGCCAGGATCCAAGGTTTCCCAGCAGAACATTATCCTGAGCATCACAGTGCTTCCTGTTTCTGCCAGTTTGCCTTCTTCACATAATGCATCATAGTGCCATCTCTTCCTCAGGTAAATGACGTACATACACCCGGCCGCCCACATAATGTATAAGAAAACATGATTTATCAGGCCAGACCACCTTCTCGCATTGCTCCAATGACCAGTTCTGACACTCAATTGCCCATTGTGGGAGACTTCGGCGATGGAAAGGTGTCAAATAAACACTCTGACTGATCTGCAGCTACGCAGCCCTATACGCAGCAAGCTGCGATGCACTGTGTTCTGTCACCTTTGTATCACAGCCACCATTAGCTTTTTCAGCTCTCCTGTGGGATTGGACCACACAGGCTAGCAGTCACTCCCTACGTGCATAAGTTACCCTTGGGCGCCCATGACCCTGTCGCCGATTCACTGGCTTTACTTCTTGGGCCACTTTTGGTAGGTACTAACAACAGCATGCCGGGTACGTTCCACAAGACCTGCCGTTTTGGAGATGCTGTCACCCAATATATTCCCAATAATAGCTACACACCTAAGTCCATCCAGAGAAGCAATTATTTATGATCCGTATGTTGCACTGAATGTATGACTTCTTGATAATTAAGCTTGTGTCTGCCAAAGGCTACAGCCATTTCTCCGATTTCCTGAATTTTATTTATTATCATTTATTAAGTTATTTAAATAGCGCACACATATTCCGCAGCACTTCACATAGGGGTCAATCCAATTAGGTGTGAATTGCGAGTTGCTGTTTTCTGTTCGAATTTGCATAGTTTTGCAATCCAATTAGCAACTTGCACTGAACAAGTCTGAGTGAATTCGCATTTTTCCATTCGCACTTCATGAGGGTGAGAGATGGAGAGGAAAATATATATTTTAAGGTTAAAAAGTCGGGACACCGTGCTGAACCCCTTGGACACCCCCCTCCCCTAATGATTAATTAGGTATTTGGAAGTTTCCTATTAGCTTAATTAGTCCAAAAATTACATGTCAGTTTTTTGGAGTTAAAAATAAATGGCATCAAATACCCCAAAAATCTACTTTTTCATTCGTACCCCAAATTTACTTACAGTATTTAATTGAAAACTATATATTTTCTCTCCTTTTTTTACAATGTTTCAATGTGCCCTCAAAGTACCCCAAAATCACCTTTTTTTCTACTTTTTTTTTGCATTTTTCGTTTAATTCGTTTGAGATTAAGCGAAAAAAGTTTGCTATTTATCTTTTTTTATTTTTTTTATTTTTTATGACACCATTTCAAAACCTACAGTACTTTCCTAATGCCCGCAAACAGCCTTCTATCAGTCCTGCTACCAAAATTATCAATTTTGGGGGATCCAGGAGAGTCTCCCCACTTTTTCAAGCATAACTCTCAGTCATTTCGAAAAAAACCTCCGCTGCGTGTACCGAGAATAGGCATTTTTAACTGGATTGGAGAATTCTTGGGAGCGCACATTTGTGCGAAGTCTTCGAGTTTCATGAAACAAGCTCGCTACTCGCAATTCGCACCTAATTGGATTGACCCCATAGAATATTTAGTCATTCACATCAGTCCCTGTCCCACTGGAGCTTTCAATCTATTTTCCCTACCACATGATCACACACACACATATACACTATTATTTTTTGTCAGAGACCAATTAACCTATTTGTAAGTTTTTGGATTGTGGGAGAAAACCAGAATACTGGAGTAAACCCATGCAAACACAGGGAGAACATACAAACCACACATAATTGACTCTTACCTCAGAGGTTAAGAGTAGCACTGATGCTACAGTATGTATTGTTTTATTGAACAACTTAAGGTGCAAAGAATAAACGCACATTACATGTGATGTATCCCGCCACTCATCGCATGCATGCTGGCATTAATGACATCGGTATGCATGAAGAAAATCGCTAAGGACAGCTCTCCTGTTAAGAGTTGTCCTTTGCGATAGAGGGACTTATGACCGATAAGTCCCTTTGGCGTACTTCTGCGCATGCGGGGAATGACGCACACGCCGAAGGTACACTGGGAGGGACCCTGTCAGTGAACATTACAAAGAGAATCCCATAGGTTTTAATGCCGGAGACATTACTGAAGGAATGGGAAATTTGTTCCCCTCCGAGCACTATATGGCTGATCTCTGCAGATGAGCCAGTGCAGAGATGAGCTGCAGCAGGGAGAGACTGATCCATACTTGCTGACTTTATGGCTGCGCAGCAGGGGAAATGGCTGCGGCAATGGTGGGCGGTGTTGGGGTGTGCTGGCAAAATTGTGTCATTGTGACCCCACCCCATATTTGCCAACTCTCCCTGATTGTCAGGGAGACTCCCTGATATAGCAGCAATCTCCCTGTCTCCCTGAAGAGTCTAGCAATCTCCCTCATTGCATCTTACAGTCATTATGAAGCTGTTATTAACAAAAAAACAGATATATATACTTTTAAATGGGATGATTAGTATCATTTCCCTGCATTGGTTATAACTTAAGGCACAATGGGGTAGATGTATGATAGCGGCACTTAACGTGTCGCTATAATGCTTCCCGCTTCGCCACTTTACCGAGGCGAAGCAGGAAGCACATTACCGATGAGGTGTAAGAACATCTCATCGGCCGGAGAGGGGGAGCATTAACTCCCCCCTCTGGCGCATCCCGCTAGAGACCACAGCGCTTCAGCGCTTCAGCCTAGTGTTGATGCGATGTGTCTCTGTCCCGGCCGGCTCCACTGAGCATGCGCGGGATCTCGCAAGTATCGTGAGATCCCCGCGTGCAGCCTGGAGCCGGCAGCCGCCGCAGCAGGGACAGCGCTGTCCCTGCTGTGCGGATAGGCTAGCGCCAGGCTGTAGCTGTCGATAACGTCAGTATCAGCAGGCCGAACGGTCAGACGATCTGACCGTTCGTACCTGGCCCAGACTATCGGAGCTACTATCTTGTAGATAGCGCCCCTGTCATTTACCACCCAGACCCCCGATCATACATCGGGGAGAAGCGGTATCAGCGCACAGAACGTTACCGCTTCTGGGCTTCATACATCTCCCCCAATGATCCCTATGGCTACATGCATTTTCTGAAAAGCATCAGTGTGTTTTCATGAACAAGTAGCTCTTAGTAACTGCTTTGGGGCTCATTTACAATGACAGGCGCATACTGTATGTCTCCCCCTTGTAGTGCTTTACTCATCTAATGCTACATCCTGCGTTCTGTCTCTATAAACATAATGGGGTGTAAATGCAAAACGTGTCCAAATCTATAGACAGAGATGACGAATCATTTTTTTGTGCACATGCATGTACCAAACAGTAATAATTGTGCAAAAAAAAAATAATCAATAAACGATTCCCCCTATCTGTATATCAGCCACATAATGTATACACATGGCATGTCAATCTGATTTTTGAAGTACAAGTTATTTTATACTTAAGCATTAAGTGCAAGCACTTTTGTTTCAAATATCTGTTTTTCTATGTGTTATTGCTTTGTATTATTATTATTCTCTGGGGACTGTAGTATTGCAGAGTCCATTGTGCATTCAAACTGCAAAGTTGAAACCCCAGCGGGAGTTAAACATACACTACTTGCAGCACATAAAGAGCACTGAGGCACAGTGAGAAGTGGACTACACAGACAATAATCCCTCATTCTCGCAGTGTAGCCGCCTTCAACACAATAAGAAATGAAAATATAAATAAAACATCAAGGATGCTGGAATCTTCAGGCAAAATGTTTGTCTTCAAGCAGAAGGTTGTGAATGCTGTCAAATTCAAAACAGCATTTCCACTGCTGCTTGCGAAGGGTAGTACAGTAATTGCATGGAAAAATAATTGTCTCTTGTTATCTGCAAGGCTTATCATAGACACATTTTTTCTAATGATGAAAATTAGTAGCAATGATTCCTTTGCAGCTCTCTTGTTCAATATTTTGAAGACTCAAGCCTGGAAATATCAAGGGAAAGCTATTACCCTAGCCATAATAATAATCTGTGAAAATATCTCCATTGTAATTGTGATGCCCCATAAAGGTGCTCCCCTTCTCAGCCAGCCCCTGTGTATGTTTTAAATAAACTTTAATACAGTACATTGGTGCCAGTGGGGGGAACTGCAGCAGGCGTCTGGAGACTGGATCCCGGGCATAAGTTAGCAGGGACTGGTGGCAATTGAACATACGGGCACTCAACAGGAGGGGTTAAAAAGAGGACTCACCGGCCATTGGACATCGGTTGGGAGAGCCTGGAGAGGATCGGAGCTGTGCTGCTGATCAGCCGTCAGACCAGAGGAGCCAACGCGCTGTTAACCACGTCTTGCCGAGGAAAAGGCTGTGGGGGACAGCAGGGAGAGCTCCAGACCAATCGGGCAGCAGTGTTCCTGAGCCGGCCCCGAAGCTGAGAGAGGTGGAGCCAGTGACAGTGGCTGGGCAGAGCAAGTAAAAGGCCAGCCTTCTGCCTAGTGCTTTGAGGAAGGGATGCAGACTGGAGGCGCGGTCTCCATACTGAACAGGGAAGAGACTAAGGCCCTGATTCAGAGCCGCTCGCTATTTGCGGTCGTTCGTTCAAAAACAAGGGGTGGCTACTCAAATGAACCGTTTGCACTTTGCGGTCTGTTCACGCCTCTAAGTCTGAACGAGCGAGCAAAACTTGCGGTTGTAATTTTGACAAAAACGCCCCCTTGCCGCTCGCACCATATGTCATGTCCGCTATTTATTTGATTAATCGAGTACATCGTACAGCGTATGAACTGCTCGCTATTCTTGTGGTTGTTTTTTTCAACCGCTATTTTGCGAGCAGTTCTGAGTAAAAAAAAAACAAGTGACATGGTCAATGACGCTCCAGTTTTAATTATGCACACCCATAAAACGCCCATTTTGACCTTTAAGCACGCCTGCGATCTGATCTCCACTCCCCGTTTTCAAGCACCTTCCCCTGTTACCACCCACATACGCCTCCTCCTGTCACTCAAATTAGCAGGCATTCGCTATTTAGCGAACAAACGATTTTCGGCCGCACAGACTGGTTCGCGCATGCATATTACAATCCGTACGCATGCGCAGATGTGCGAACATCGGTCAGAACGAGCGGCTCTGAATCAGGGCCTAAGGGCTCTATTTATTATCAAAATTTTTACTAAAATAAAGTGAAAAAGGGTGTTTTCACACCCTTTTCACATTATTTTAGTATCACCTACACTTACTAAAGGGCAATTGGAGTAGAATTCGTAAAATTCTACTCCAACCCCTAAGTATCACTTATTTTTAGTAAGCAGATCGCATTTCCCAGAATTGTAATGGGAAATGTGATCTGTCTGGTAGTTACTAAAAATAAATAGTGAAGGTGGCATTATCCCGGGTCTCCCCCAGTTACCAGACTCCTACTCTGCTCTAAAGGGCAGAGCACAGCCGGGAGCCGGTCCCAGTGATCAGCTCTGTGGTCTAAACAGACCGCAAGCCGATCTCTGCTAAAAAAATAAAAAATTTACTTACCTGACTCCATGGACTGGTGGTTGGGGCTCCGGTGATGTTCTCCCTCCGGTCAGTTGGTCTTCCATGCTGCACTACGGCCCGGTCCTCAGGTGATCAGGTCCCAGTGCAGTATGGGATATCAGCTGACCGGAGGCATGGAGGACATCACCGGAGCACCGATGACTGCAGGTAAGTGCTATTAAGGGAGGGGGGGTCGCGGGGGTCCGCAATTGCGGGGACGGGGCTTAACAACAGGGGCGGGGCTTAGCACCAGGGGGTAGCAGTGGCGGCCGGTCGGCGCATGCGCGGGCACTTTGTCACAGTATTTTTTGAGAAAATACCGTGACTAGTGTGCGGAGGGGATTCGCAGGGACAGAGCTTTACGCAAGCTCTGTCCCTGCAAGGGATTTGTAGTAAATCCCTGTGGTATTGCCTGAATTCGCAATGTGAATTCAGTCGGCAATATCACACTACAATCTGCATTACCATTGCCCCAATACATAAGCAATTGACTGTAGCAATCATGCAATTTGCAATCGATTGTGTATAAAAATCTTTCTCTTTTTCAATCGATTATGGAAATTCTGCAATCTGAAATCGATTGAAAAAGGGAAAGATTTTTGTACACAATCGACTGCAAATTGCATGATTGCTGCAATCAATTGCTGATGTATGGGGGCCTTAAGGTGGCCTCAGCAGGAGTGACATCTGAACCCCCCCCTCTCCCCTTCCTTTAATCGGAGTAGACAGGAGAGCTGTGCAGAGGATCGGTTGTTAGTAACTGACGTAGATCAGGAGCTGCCTGGGAGCTGATCGGCAGGAGAGGTACAGGAAACCCCCTCTTTATTGACTACTTGTCCAAAATACTACTACCCTCACAGCCTTCATTAGTGCAGAGAGGGAGAGATCATCTGTGAGGGGTGAATGAGACTATCTAGCACCACTGATATCGACCAGGTTGGCCTGCATGCACAGTCGATGGACGATGGACGATATCGTCCATATGTGCCCGCGCATCGCAGGTCGTTGGACACCGAAAAATGCACGATATGAATGATAATGATATGATCGATATCATTATGGTTCATATCGTCATTTTAATCGTACTGTGTGCACGCACCATTATTGGTTAAATTTAGTTTAATAAGTAACTTCGGTAACTTCGGTAGACTAATGTTTAGTTTAGGATAGTGCAGATATATCAAGTTACATTTCAAGTGTTTTTACTATGATAGACAATAATATTACTAAACCAGTTGAATACTGTATAATGGTGTGAAATTTGCTTACTAATCTTTGTTCAAAGGAATTCTGCAAGTGTGCAGCCTTCCTGTACAATAAAAAGCATTGTATTATTTATTGTGTCACTTTACCTTGTTTGGGATTGGGGACCCTCTGTCTCTCTGCTGTGACTGTAGAAAGCTCAGAAGATAACAGGCACGTCTCAGACAGCACCCACCACACTTAGGGCTCTATTTACTACAATCCGCATATTGAATGCAGATTGTAGTGTGATATTAACAACTGAATTCGCATTGCGAATTCAGGCAAAATCACAGGGATTTACTACAAATCACTTGCAGAGACAGAGCTTGCGAGAAAGCTCTGTCCTTGCGAATCCCATCCGCACACTAGTCACGGTATTTTCGGAAAAAATACCGTGACAAAGTGCCCGTGCATGTGCCAACCGGCCGCCGCTGCTACCCCCCCCTCCCCAGCGCTAAGCTCCGCCACCAGGCGCTAAGCCCCGCCCCCGTGATCGCAGACCCCCCCACTTACACTTACCTGCATGATCCGGGCCTCTGGTGATGTCCTCCATGCCTCTGGTCAGGTGATATCCCATACTGCACTGGGACCCGATCACCTGATGACCGGGCCGCAGTACAGTATGGGAGACCAGCTGTCCGGAGGGGAGTCGTCAGCAGAGCCCCGATCACCAGTCCCTGGAGTCAGGTAAGTAAATTTTTTTTTTTACTATATTTTTTTTTGCAGTGAATCAGTTTGCGCTCTGTTTAGACCACACAGCTGATCACTGGGACCGGCTCCCGCCTCTGCTCTCCCCGTTAGAGCAGAGTAGGAGTCCGGTAACCAGGGGAGACCCTGGATAACACCACTTCCAGGTGGCGTTATTATCTCAGGGTCTCGCCTGGTATTTTTTTCAGAATTTATTTTTAGTAACTGCCAGACAGATCACATTTCCCATTACAATTATGGGAAATGCGATCTGCTTACTAAAAATAAGTGATACTTAGGGGTTGGAGTAGAATTTTACGAATTCTACTCCAAGTGCCCTGTAATAACTATAGGTGATACTAAAATAATGTGAAAAGGGTGTGAAAACACCCTTTTTCACTTTATTTTAGTCAAAATAATGTTAATAAATAGAGCCCTTAGGGCTCTATTTACTACAATCCGCATATTGAATGCAGATTGTAGTGTGATATTACCGACTGAATTTGCATTGCTAATTCAGCCAATATCACAGGGATTTTTCTAAAAATCTCTTACAGGGGCAGAGCTTACGATAAAGCACTGTCCCTGCGAATCCCCTCCTCACACTTATCACGGTATTTTCGCAAAAAATACCGTGACAAGTGCCCACGCATACGCCGACTGACCGCCACTAAGCCCCGCCTCCCGTGACCCCCCCTCCTTTAAATACACTTACCTTCGGTGATCGGGACTCCGATGATGTCCTCCGTGACTCCGGTCAGCTGATCTCCCATCCTGCACCGGGTCCCAGTGCAGGATGGGAAACCAGCTGACCGAAGGGAGGACACCGGAGTCCTGATCACTGTTTTTTTTTTCACTTTTTTTTTTTATCATCAGTGATCAGCTTGTGGTCTGTTTAGACCACACAGCTGATTACTGGGGCTGGCTCCAGGCTCTGCTCTGCCTGATAGAGCGGAGCAGGAGTCCGGTAACCAGGGGAGACCCTGGATAAAGTCACCTCCAAGTCGTTATTATCACAGGGCTTCCCCTGGTATTTGTTCACTATTTATTTTTAGTAACTTGCACACAGGTCACATTTCACATTACAATTATGGGAAATGTGATCTGATTACTAAAAATAAGAGATAATTAGGGCTTGGAGTAGAATTTTATGAACTCTACTCCAATTGCCCTTTCGTAACTAGGTGATACTAAAATAATGTGAAATGAGTGTGAAAACACCCTATTTCACTTTATTTTAGTATAAATAATGTTAATAAATAGAGCCCCTAGAGTCAGAAAAATAGAGTAAGAGGCAGAAAAAAAGTTCACCTAAAAATAACATTACCACTTTCCAAAACACATAGCATGGAGTGCCGCAGTACTTACTATTAAGGAACAGGCATTTATTTGGGGTAGAAGATTTTATAATGTTCCACCCTGTCCATGTTTTATGGATTTCGCAGAAGGATCAGGGCATCCAGCTGTGTCTCCAACTTAATGATGTCCCATTCATATTTACAGGCTGGTAACGTCTCTTGTATGCTTTTATTGCCATAGTTATTGAGCAAGAAATTTTTTTAATGCAATTTCCTGCAATGGTTCTATGTCTGTACCTCCTGTAAAAGGCAAGTGCCAACAGCCTCAAATATTATTGTGCGAGTCCTTTTCAATGTACTTATTTTTCAAGAATACTGATCATAAGAGAAAATTTTAAAGGTTTCCTGTAGCCACTGTACCAGGCTGGTCAATGTAAGCTGACATCTTTGTCTAAGTCATAAAATAAATAATGGTAACCCAGCAAAGCAAATAACACACAAAATGATATACTATTCTTATTAATTTAGTGATCAAAATAATCTAGCATTAATTTACTTTGTAGGAAAGCAATAGCTTAAATCAAACATTTACAGTAATTGTTGATCTGTATGCTAATCGGCCAAACTTGCCTAGTCTCACAGAAGTTGTGGGAGGCTCACAATTTTTCGGGTAGTCCCCTGCACCCCAGAAAAAGTATTATTCTTATGCCGTGTGTTCCTGATGATGGACTCATGAACATTGACATTATCCAGAGCAAGAAAGGCTACTGTAGTTCCTTTGATGTTACTCCCGGAACATAGCATAAATTGCATTTGGAGTAATTTTTGTTGACCTAGCACTCCTGTGTAGAATTATAATGAATTATAATGGTGTTGAATTTTACTCATTTATACATTATCTGCCTGATGAAGCCAAAATTTCCTTTGATCAAGGCAGCAAAGACTCCATTTTATATTTTTTAAATAGCAGGGCCACCCATACCATACCAACAAGTGACTGCCCTGCCACTGATTGACAGACCTGACTCTAATTAACCACTTAACTGAACTGATAATCCCAGAAGGTCTCCTATTTTTTCCAACAAAGAAATTTATTGTTGATAATTTTGATCAAGTTATCCTTTGTTATTTAATTTTTTGGTGTCTCGATTGTTTTTTATGACTTAGATGAATATCTCAACACATGGAGGATGATCTGTAAACATCTGCCGGTGGTCAGAATCCCGGCAGTAGAATCCTGATGGTGGATATTCCGACGCATGCAGGTAAGTATTCTAACCCTTCCCTTAAACCACCCCTCCCGCAGCCTAACCCTATCCATACCCCCACAGCCTAACCCTAACCATCCCTTCCGAAGCCTAACCCTAACCCTCCCGCTAGTGCCCTCATACTCACCGCCGGGATCGCAGCCGTCGGGATTCTGGAGCCGGGATTCTGTCTATCGGCATTGTATGTGCCAGGATGCTGACTACATCCCTTCAATCCACCAGTGATTGGGAAACAAAACTTTGTTTTGGAACAACAAGTTTAAAAGCGTGGTCCAATAATAATAAAAGTGTGTTCAATTATAAGAAAACTGGAGAATGATAACGGTCATCCTACTATGTAACTCTATTTGGGCAAATGTAGAAAGAGAGAGCTTTGTTGGAGCTGTTTAGGAACTAAAAAGTGTAGGAACATATTTTAATGCAGTTTTGTCTATGTTCTAATTATTGGAGGTCTAACTGTGCTTGTGGTCAACATCAATGTGATTCACAAAAGTATATTGAAAAGACAGCGCCTGTTCAGACTCGCTTGGCTGTCTCCCAGTGCAGGACTATGGTTACCAAGATGGCTCCTAATCCAGCTTGAACTTGTATTTTCAGGAATGCTGGCCGGACCTGTCCACTACATGTCCCCAAACAAACAGGCTGCATCTTCGGGTAGCTGTGAGATATCTTGCAGTAGAAGACCGGCGCGTGAGTGGTACAGATCCTGTGCATGCACCGATCTTCTAACATCGGGTTTGCATACTATGTAAATCAGGCCCTCTATACACAGTGATTTTATTCTCATTGTTGTCCAAATCCTATCATTGCTGCAAAAATGTGTTATACAGTAAAATCATAATCATTTAAGACACTTGGTACCATCTCCTCCTTCATACACCCAACCGTTGCGTCTATTGCCCCAATAACACCCCAGACCTATTTTCATTCCCCATGGATTTCATTTCATACAGCATTTAATGCAGTGAAGCTCCGATGCGGTAGGTAGAAAGGTAACGAAGGGCATGTGACACGTTTAATTGAAACGCTTTTAGTAGAGAAAAGAGCACTAGCAGCTGGATAGAAAACTGCCTGGAGTGCAAGCAGAGGCTATTTATCCAATCTGCCTGAAGGTGTAAGTGGAGTATCATGGGGTTCTTTCCAGACTGTTATTTTTAAACAGTCTTTAAATTATGCACTTGAAGTGGCCATTGGAAGCAATGGTTGTGGGTAACAAACTTATGCTGGGCTATAGCTGCATTCACACCAAGCTATATAGAGTTATCATACATGTCCACTGTAAAACTATATGGCACAACTGTCATGTTGTAAACATGATAAAGGTATTTGTATTTATATTAAAATAAGAGAGAGAGAAACAGATTGCTCAAACAATGTACTGAAATGAACTTATTCAGACAACTTAGGTTTTCAGTTGTTGCTTTGTGATTTGGTTTGATTACTCCTGGGCATAGCTTTAATCTTTCAAGAATATGTCCTGAGCTTCACATTACTGTCCTCAATTGGTATAAAGTTTTCCAGTCAATGACCCCAAGTCACCTCTCTGCCTAAGATTCCACAAATTCCCATAGTGACCGGCACAGGTCTAAGAGCTGCGAAGATTATCAGAAAACAGGATATAGACCATCCAATGTAAAAATACGCAGCTGTCATTACCAGGGCCGGATTGAGAGCTACATAGGCCTGGAGCTAAAAATGACCAAGGGCCTATAATCAAACGAGAGGAGGTGTGACCAGTGCTGTGTGGGTGTGGCCAGTGCCATGTGGGTGTGTACACCCCCTATACTCTCAGTCCCAATAGCTCCCTAAGGGCTCTATTTACTACAATCCGCATTGGTAATGCAGATTGTAGTGTGATATTACCGAGTGAATTCGCATTGCAAATTCAGGCAATATCACAGGGATTTACTACAAATCCCTTGCAGGGACAGAGCTTGCGATAAAGCTCTGTCCCTGCTAATCCCCTTCGGAGCCTTATCACGGTATTTTCACAAAAAATACCGTGATTAAGTGTCCGCGCATGCGCCGACCGTTCGCCGCAGCTACCCCCCTCCGGCGCTAAGCCCCGCCCCCCGGTGCTAAGCCCTGCCCCCCGCGATCGCGGACCCCCTTTTTCACATTATTTTAGTAAAAATAATGTTGATAAATAGAGCCCTAAGTGCCCGCGCATGCGCCGACCGATCGCCGCTGCTACCCCCGGTGCTAAGCCCCACCCCTGGAGCTAAGCTCCGCCCTCCAAGATTGCGGACCCACCCGCGACCCCCCCTCCCCCCCCGTAAACCCCCTCTCTCTTACTTACACTTACCTGCATGCTCCAGGCCTCAGGTGATGCTCTCCATTCCTCCGGTCAGGTGATCTCCCATACTGCACTGGGGCCCGATCATCTGATGACCGGGCAGCAGTGCACTGTGAGAGACCAGCTGACCAGAGGGGAGTCATCACCGGAGGCCCGATCACCGGTCCCTGGAGTCAGGTAAGTAAATTTTTTTTTTTACTATTTTTTTTCTTTTTTTTTACAGTAATCAGCTTGCGGTCTGTTTAGACCACACAGCTGATTACAGGGACCGACTCCCGGCTCTGCTCTCCCCGTTAGAGCAGGGCAGGAGGCCGATAACCAGAGGAGACCCTGGATAACGCCACCTCCAGGTGGCGTTATTATCACAGGGCTTTCCCCGGTATTTTTTTCACATTTATTTTTAGTGACTATGGTCAGATCACATTTCCTATTACAGTTATGGGAAATGCGATCTGCTTTACTAAAAATAAGTGATACTTAGGGCTTGGATTAGAATTTTACGAATTCTACTCCAATTGCCCTGTAATAACTACAGGTGATACTAAAATAATGTGAAAAGGGTGTGAAAACACCCTTTTTCACATTATTTTAGTAAAAATAATGTTGATAAATAGAGCCTTAAATATGTAAAAGAAAAAAATGCTTAATTTTGTGAGGTAAATAGAAATACAATTTTACTACTTATGATTTATGGCTGACTGTGTGGAGAGCAGATGGCCAGTTAACATCATGTTGTCTTGACAATGGGCCTATTTTTATGTGCAGGCCTGGAGCTGTAGCTCCATCCGCCCCATTGTTAATCTGGCCCTGGTCATTACACTACTGCTCCTGATTGCGTGTGCTCCAATTGACCAGTGTGACATGAGACTGACACCCCTGACCTGTAGGTGCAAACTTGTGGTAGGCAAGACTAAGAAACTTTCATAATTATTGTATTTAAAGTGATCTTTTAACACACACTGTAAATAACTTGGAGGTCACAACTGCTTTACCAGACTGATGTATCTTAGGATGGGATGTAGTCAGCATCATAGCGGGATGCCGACGGTCTAAACACCGGTTCCGGAATCCCGACAGCAGCTCCAGAATACTGACCTTTGGCATCCCAAAAGTAAGTATCAGGGGTTAGGGTGTGGGGTTAGTGTTAGGCACTAGGGGGAGGGTTAGGGTTAGGCACTAAGATGGGAGGGTTAGGTATAGGGTGCGGGGAGGAGGAGGTTTGGTTCAGGCACTAAGGGGGGAGGTTAGGGTTAGGCACCACAAACGGAGGGTTAGGGTTAGGGTAGCGAGAGAGGGAGGGTTAGCATATCGACCAACAAGTGTCAGTATATTAACCCTGTCAGGATCCTGGGATTGGGATTCTGACTACCAGGATCCTGACTGCCAGCGACTCATACCCAGCTCCTTAGGACACCATGTTCATGATCAGAGGGTGAGCACACCTTTATTGCAGGCCTCTAAGAAATTTGTCCTGTTCCGTCTGGGCTGGGAGTGGTTACAGACTACAATATGATGAGGAAACCAGCAGTACATGGTAATTGTAGCTGCAACTATCCTTTAAGACTTAGGGGTATATTTTCTAAAGGTTGATTTTAATCAATTTAGAACTATTTAAAATCGATTAAAATCAATTAACATTGATGTTGTGTTGTACTAACAGACAATTGATTTGTTTTTTTAAGTATTACTAAATGTGTGATTTAGCTGCAGAAATACAACATCAAAGTTGATCGATTTTGATTGATTTTAAATAGATCAATAGCTGTTTAAAATCGACCTTTAATAAAAACACCCCTTAGACATTTGGAAGAGCTTTTTGCAATTACCGATATTGATCAGCAAGGAAAGTTTCTCCATAAATAAATCCTTGTATAGCCGGGGATGGTTGCTGCTGTTTGGAGAGGAACCTCATACCTGTACTCTTGTTCCCTTACATATATGAGAGGGCGAAGAATGCATTATTTTATATGTATTTATTTATTTATTTATTTATTCTTTGTTTATTTAATTTTTTTTGGTTCAAATTAATATTTATTTTCTACTTAAGTTTTATTTAAGTAAATAAAGGCAGAATCACCAGTATGTACTGTATGTTTTACATCAAGCCTTTGAGATCAGCAACAGAGCTGTGCATATGGAGATGCCATCTAAGATTAACGTAGATCACATGCGGTTACTTCCTAACTGTATTAGATAGGATCAGGCGTGCTGAGAGCCGCGCCGGGCCTGGGTAAAAGGAGCATGGTCTAATCGCGGAAGGCATGGCCATGCCCCCTTAGGATAAAATGTTTTTAAAAAAGAGGGCACTGTGAGCCCCTCAGCCCGGCGCAACACCAAAGGGGGGGCGCGATCAGTGTGATCGCTCCCC
Source organism: Taudactylus pleione (assembly GCA_031769625.1). Classification (NCBI taxonomy): domain Eukaryota; kingdom Metazoa; phylum Chordata; class Amphibia; order Anura; family Myobatrachidae; genus Taudactylus; species Taudactylus pleione. Next base: position 7,444,792 of record JAUIMM010000555.1, on the reverse strand, counting down.
TCACAGGCATAGGAGACTGTTGCGGCTGCTGCAGCTGCGAGCAGACTTCCATTGCAGCCCAGCACACAGCAGCGTGTGCTGGGCTGCTGTGAGGTAAGAGGAGGGGGATGCGGTGCCTGACTGGGGGCCCCCGTCGGGACCCTCCAGCAGGAAATTAGTACCCGCTAACCCCCTCTCAGCGCTCCTGAATAGGATGCAATATTACTGTAGATACGTGGTAATCTCTGAACTGTATTAGATGGGATGCAATCTAACTGTAGATGATATGCCGTTACCTCTGAGCCAGAGGCGTCACTAGGGTTGGTGTCACCCGGTGTTATAACTCCTGGTGTCACCTTCCCCCCCACCACTAATATAAAATAAAAAAAATAAAATACATTCAGGGCCAGTCTAAGCCTCATTTTTTTGGTAAGCAAAGATAGACTTTGCGCCCCTTTTTTGTCACACTGGGTGCATGCCTAGTGCTCTGTGAGCTGCTGCCCATGCCCCCAGTCCCTCTATACTGTATATACACACACACATGTAAATCTTACTTTATCATCGGAATTTCTTGAACACTTATCACCAGGCCAGCTCAGTGGTAGTGCTACGCCGGGCCAGCTCAGTGGTAGTGCTACGCTGGGCCAGCTCAGTGGTAGTGCTACGCCGGGCCAGCTCAGTGGTAGTGCTACGCCGGGCCAGCTCAGTGGTAGTGCTACGCCGGGCCAGCTCAGTGGTAGTGCTACGCCGGGCCAGCTCAGTGGTAGTGCTACGCCGGGCCAGCTCAGTGGTAGTGGTACGCCGGGCCAGCTCAGTGGTATTGCTATGCCGGGCCAGCTCAGTGGTAGTGCTACGCCGGGCCAGTTTCTGCAGCAGTGCAAAATCAGTTACATTTATGAAATCATTTTTTTTTAAATAAATGACAGAACGGGTATTACTACTGTACAAGTACTGCCGCAATACCTGCTAAACAGGTAAAGCAGCTATTTTGCCGCAGGTAAATGCGATGCATCATGCAACCCACTCATTGTCTGTAGATGCGTCAGGGACTGAATAGTGGCCGGCGTCTATTCCCCACGCCCTGTACTGGCTGGCGCTCTACTCACCTGCGTAGTCGGCATAAGGGCTGGGCCGGCCCTGTCCTTACGGGACGAGCTGTCTAAACTGCACAACTTCAGTAGTACAGACTTATACAGATCAGGCAGGTTTTGGCACATAAAAAGCAAAAAAACTTGTCAAAAGACAGAATTAGCACATCTTGCTGATGTAACCAGAGGGGAAAACTTTACGATAGTGGTACTACCAGTGGCATGAGTATAATCACTTTATTTAGCCGAGACTACATATTAGGAACATACATAAATTATAAAAGTGTGTTTACAAAATATGGATTTTTGGGGGCTATTTAGTAAGTTTGTTGGGAGCCAATTAACCTACCAGTATATTTTTGGAGTGTGGGAGGAAACCGGAGTACCCGGAGGAAACCCACGCAAGCACAGGGAGAATATACGAACTCCACACAGTTAGTGGGTATCAAACCCATGACCTCAGTGCTGTGACGCAGTAATTCTAACCATTACACCATCTGTGCTGCCCTATACAATACAGAATTGCATCACATCCCCCGGCAAAAAAGCATAGTATATATATATACTCCAACAAGTCCAACACAGTATGCCCATGGGTACTGCTGTATACAGGTGACAAAAAGGCCTGGTTCAGTCCAAGTTCATCCCATATTCACTCACAGTACCTAATCATACCCCTAATCTCACTCACCGGAGCACAAAGGACACATGTATGAAACATCCCCAGCACTGATTACTGCAGATGGACCCTGTGCCAAGTAGGCAGAAGCACATCGCTGTCACCCACCCTGCACAGACATTAGGCAGAGACACACTCAGATAACAGAGTAACAGACTTACCAGGCCAGCCAGCCCAGGAGGGACTAACTTGATTACTGTGATAGAAACGGGGCGGGCACGGCGGGCGGTTGTACCGCCTTAGCCTGCAGCAGGACTATGGCAACAGATCTGTCCCAAACGTGGACCGCAGCTCCCAGTCTCCCCCACTGTGGCGTCCAGCCCAAGCCCTGATTGCGCGCTGCGACTTGATGTCATGAAGTCACGTTGCTCCTTCCAAGCAAAGTGGCCGCCCCTTTCAAGTGCAGTGCAGCTGTGTCACAGTGACACAGTCTGCCCGCGGCCCGCCCCGAGCTCAACTTCCTGCCTTTGTATTGAAATAATAAATTAGCATGGTCGTGGCCATGGCCAGGGCGCCCTCCACTATGTGGTGCCCTAATCAGCTGCGTACCATGCATGATTATAGAACCGGCAAACACAACTTTTTACTTTCAAATGCGTCTTATTTGCACATATTTAGAACAAGCAGCTTCTGCTGATTAAAATGATATGCAGCATGTCTATGTCCTGTGTGTGACTGCAGGTGTATATGCATACGAAACGCTAAGTTACAGTGTTACAGCCGCTGATACTGTACTGTAACAATTTTGCATGCATATACACCCACAGTCGCTCACAGAATATAGGCACGCTGCATATCATTTTAATCAACAGAATCTGCTTGTGCTAACTATTCGCATCGCTGAAGGTAAAAAGTTGCACGAAAAGACGCTCAGCGATACAGAGTAATGCATCGGCATGGCGCGACTAGAAGGGCTGTTTAGCGTGTAAAGAGGCTAGATGTATGAAGACACATCTGTATTCACTCACACACACACAGACACACATACTGTATGTCTCACATACTGTATATGGCAAACAAACTTACCTTGCCGATAGGGACAGGAAGGGTGGCAGCACTATTTAATTAGGCGCCTCCCGCAATTCACCAATCAGTGGGGATGGGGTGGGGCCAAATCATGTGATTCTAATGAAATTTGCCACGAGAGAGGAGGGGCTTAAGAACATGGTGCTGCCCTGCACTCCAGTCTGTCAGAGGACTGGAGGTTTTCCGGGCATAAGTGTGCGGCTGTTGGTGTCACCCCTTTGGAGCGAGATACCCGGTGTGGCCCGCACCCCGCCAGTGACGCCAATACTCTGAGCTGAATTAGATGGAATGTAATCTTATTGTGGAGAATATGCCGTTAACTCTGAGCTGTTTTATGTGGAATGCAATGTTACTGTAGAGTATATGCCGTTACCTCTGAGCTGTATTAGATGGGATGTAATCTTACTGTAGAGAATATGCTGTTAACTCTGAGCTGTTTTAGATGGAATGCAATGTTACTGTAGAGAATATGCCATTAACTCTGAGCTGTTTTAGATGGAATGTAATCTTACTGTAGAGTATATGCCGTTAACTCTGAGCTGAATTAGATGGAATGTAATCTTACTGTAGAGTATATGCCGTTAACTCTGAGCTGTATTAGATGGAATGCAATGTTACTGTAGAGAATATGCCGTTAACTCTGAGCTGTTTTAGATGGAATGTAATCTTACTGTAGAGTATATGCCGTTAACTCTGAGCTGAATTAGATGGAATGTAATCTTACTGTAGAGTATATGCCGTTAACTCTGAGCTGTATTAGATAGAATGCAATGTTACTGTAGAGAATATGCCGTTAACTCTGAGCTGTTTTAGATGGAATGTAATCTTACTGTAGAGTATATGCCGTTAACTCTGAGCTGTATTAGATGGAATGCAATGTTACTGAAGAGTATATGCCATTAACTCTGAGCTGTATTAGATGGGATGTAATCTTACTGTATAATATATGCCGTTACCTCTGAGCAGTATTAGATGGAATGCAATGTTACTGTATATTATATGCTGTTACCTCTAAACTGTATTAGATGGGATGCAATCTTACTGTATATTATATGCCGTTAGCTCTGAGCTGTATTCGATGGGATGCAATCTTACTGTATATTATATGCCGTTAGCTCTGAGCTGTATTCGATGGGATGCAATCTTACTGTATATTATATGACGTTAATCTCTGAGCTGTTATAGATGGGATGCAATCTTACTGTATATTATATGACGTTACCTCTGAGATGTATTAGATGGGATGCAATTTTACTGTATATTATATGCTGTTACCTCTGAGCTGTATTAGATGGAATGTAATCTTACTGTATATTATATGATGTTACCTCTAAGCTGTATTAGATGGGATGCAATCTTACTGTATATTATATGCTGTTACCTCTGAGCTGTATTAGATGGGATGCAATTTTACTGTATATTATATGCCGTTACCTCTGAGCTGTATTAGATGGGATGCAATCTTACTGTATATTATATGTTGTTACCTCTAAGCTGTATTAGATGGGATGCAATTTTACTGAAGATCAGGGCTTGACAAATTTTTCTAAAATTTAGGAGCCAGGATGAAAGTGTAGGAGCCAGACCGCCCCCTTCCCCCCGGGAAGCATTACTGAGCACCTACACCCCTGACAACCAACCCCCATGGCCACAGCACTAACAGGGTGCCCCAGTAGTAATCCCCCCTCTGCAGTGCCCCCAGTAGTAATCCCCCCTCTTCAGTGCCCCCAGTAGTGGTTCTCTTATGTAGTGTCTCTTTAATCAGTGCCCAACCCCTATGCATTGCCCCCAGTAGTAGACCCCACTATGCATTTCCCCTAGTAGTAGCCCCCCCATAGTGTCCCCAGTAGCGGCCACCCTCACGTATGCAGTGCCCCCACAGTAGCGGCCACCCCCACCTATGCAGTGTCCTTACAGTAGCGGCCATCCCCCCTATGCAGTGCCCCTTTAAAAAAACAAAAACGCAACTTACCTGATCCCCACTCCTACCGACGACCGCCGCTGTCCGCTCCTCCTGGCCGCTCTGCACTATGGGAGAGACGTCATGACGTGACGTCTCTCCCAACCTGCTGCGGGGTGAGCCGGAAGGTGGAGCTCATGAGTGAGCTCCAGCAGGCTCACTCCGTGAACGACGCAGCAGCCAATGAGAGTCTGACAGACTCTCATTGGCTGCTATAACATCATACAGCCGCCGCTGACGGTTGTATGTTTGTTACTCTGTAGAGTGGACCACACTCGCGGTCTGCACTACAGGGCCCGGGGGTTGCTGAAAACCTGGTCGCCAGGCAGCCAAATCTGGTCGCCATGGCGACCTCATACCTCCCAACATGACCCTCTCCAGGAGGGACACAATGCTCTGGTCATGGACTTCCCTGGTAATATATGATTGGTGGCGGCTCCAGAGCTGGGGCTGCAGTACAGTCCAAAATTCAAATAGAGGAGTCACACAAACTGCCAGTGAGTCCCAGCCAGTGATGTTTGGCAGCCAGTGGCGTAACTACTGCCCCCGCAGCCCCCGCGGTGGCTTGGAGACGCTGGGTAGCTTGGGGGCGACAGGGGCAGTAGTAGTAACTACGGAGGGTGCAGGGGGTGTGGTCGCACCCCCTGCACCCTCCATCTCCCGGGCACCCGCTGAGTGTGTTACCAGCGGGCGCCCGGCTCCTATTCAAACCCCCGGCGGCAGCCGGAGGACGGAGCTCCCTCCGTCTTCCGGGTCCCGCAGGGCACTATGGGAGTGACGTAATGACGTCACTCCCATAGTGCCGAGGAGCGGACGCCGGGGTATGGACGGCAGCAGCACTGGAGCGGGGATTAAGGTAAGTGTTAGTGTTTTTTTCTTTTGTGTGTGTGTGTTTGTTTGTGTGCGCGCGGAGGGGGGGAGCAACTACAGGCGGCTAACTACAGGCGGCTAACTACAGGTGGCTAACTACAGGGGGCTAACTACAGGTGGCTAACTACAGGGGGCTAACTACAGGCGGCTAACTACAGGAGGCTAACTACAGGGGGCTAACTACAGGCGGCTAACTACTAGAAGGGGCACTACAGGGGGCTAACTACAGGCGGCTAACTACAGGGGGCTAACTACAGGCGGCTAACTACAGGGGGCTAACTACAGGCGGCTAACTACTAGAAGGGGCACTACAGGGGGCTAACTACTAGAAGGGGCACTACAGCGGGGCCGGCATAATGGGCACTACTACAGGGGGCACTGCCTTAATGGGCACTACTACAGGGGGCCCTGCATAATGGGCACTACTACAGGGGGCCCAGCATAATGGGCACTACTACAGGGGGCATTGCATAAGGGGCACTACAAGGGGCATTGCATAATGGGCACTACTACAGGGGACATTTCATAAGGGGCACTACTACAGGGGGCATTGCATAATGGGCACTACTACAGGGGACATTGCATAATGGGCACTACTACAGGGGACATTGCAAAAGGGGCACTACTACAGAGGGGCATTGCATAAGGTGCACTACTACAGGGGGCATTGCATAAGGGGCACTAGTATAGGGGGCATTGCATTTTGGGGCACAACTACAGGGGGCACTGTATAAGGGGCACTAATTTGATACACAGTTTACAGGTTATAAACTATGGGCCTGATTCAGACCCACTCGCAAGCGGCTGTCCGCTTGCAAGTGGTTCGATGGTGTGCACTGCGCATGCGCACGACGGCGCCAGACGCGACGAGCGAAGGACTTTCCTTCGCTCGTAGTGTCTGATCAAAGGGGGCGTGCTGTCGATGTTGATTGACAGCACGCCCCCTTTGGTGGGCGTGCCGGGGGCGTGCCTCCCAGATGGGGGAGTTCCCAAGGGAACACCTACCGTCAGAAGCCGGCCCACTGACATCACTAGTGATATCAGTGGGAGTGATTTTGGCTCTGATAGAGCCAAAATCACTCCGGGCCTTGCGGTTGAGAAACTCAACCGCAGGCTCCGGCTCGCAGTGGCGATGGTCGCGATGGTCAAGACCATCGCGGCCATCAACCTGCACGCTCGTATAGGCTGTGGGTGGTGACCCACGGCTATATGAGCGTCCAGGAGGACGCTCCATAATTATGGAGGACGGCCCTCATTCAGAGCGTGCGCTCTGCTCAGAGCGTCCGGCTCTGAATGAGGGCCTATGTTCCCAATAATCTGGTTCTACACGGACATAAAAACTGTGCAAACTGTCTTGAGCTGAGGTGACGGACTGGCAGGAGCAGAAAGGAGGGTTGGTGAAGTAGATCTGTCAGGGTGGGATGTAATGGGCATTACTGTTTGGCATAATGTGTATTTGGCATTACTGTGTGCACAATGTGCTATTAGGGGCATTACTGTGTGGCATAATGTGAAATAGGGGCACTACAGCATGGCATTCATTTGTTATAAGCGCTTTACTGTATGTCATTATGTGTTATATGTGGCAATGCTGTGTGGCATAATGTGTTGTAAGGGGCACTCCGGTGTGGCATAATGTGTTGTAAGGGGCATTCCGGTGTGGCACACTGTGTTATAAGTGGCATTACTTAGTGTGTCATAATGTGTAAGGCACGTTGCTGTATCATGTAACCACCCACCTTAAACGTAGTCTTTGGGTGTGTTTGATCTTTGGGTGGGGGGTGGGGCGCCTGAAACTTTTTTGGCAGGGGGGAGCAAAATTTATAGTTACGCCACTGTTGCCAGCGTGTGAAATGACAGTTGGTGTGACTCCCCTATTTTACTTTTGGACTGCGCTGCAGCCCCGCCTCTTACCAGGGAAGTCCAGGACCAGAGCATTGTGTCCAACCTGGAGAGGGTCATGTTAGGAGGTATGCGACCTGGCCCCCGGGTTTTGTCGAGCACTGCTGTAGATTATTTGCCATTAGCTCTAAACTGTATTAGATTGGATGCAATCTTAATGTAAATTATATGCCGTTACCTCTGAGCTGTATTAGATGGAATATAATCTTACTGTAGATTATATGCTGTTAACCCTAAAATGTATTAGATGGGATGCAATCTTACTGTAAATTATATGCAGTTATCTCTGAGCTGCATTAGATGGGATGCAATTTTACTGTAAATTATATGCAGTTACCTCTGAGCTGTATTAGATGGGATGCAATGTTACTGTAGATTATAAGATGTTACCTCTGAGCTGCATTAGATGGAATGTAATCTTACTGTAGATTATATGAAGCTACCTCTGAGCTGTATTAGATGGAAAGCAATATTACTGTAGATTATATGCCGTCACCTCTAAACTGTATTAGATTGGATGCAATTTTACTGTAAATTATATGCCGTTACCTCTGAGCTATATTAGATGGGATGCAATGTTACTGTAGATTATATGCTATTACCTCTGAGCTGTATTAGATGGAATGCAATATTACTGTAGATTATATGCCGTCACCTCTAAACTGTATTAGATTGGATGCAATTTTACTGTAAATTATATGACGTTACCTCTGAGCTATATTAGATGGGATGCAATGTTACTGTAGATTATATGCTATTACCTCTGAGCTGTATTAGATGGAATGCAATACCACTGTAGATTATATGCCGTCACCTCTAAACTGTATTAGATTGGATGCAATTTTACTGTAAATTATATGCCGTTACCTCTGAGCTGTATTAGATGGGATGCAATGTTACTGTAAATTATATCCCGTTACCTCTGAGCTGTATTAGATGGGATGCAATCTTACTGTAAATTATATGCCGTTACCTCTGAGCTGTATTAGATGGAATGCAATTTTACTGTAGATTATATGCAATTATCTCTGAGCTGCATTAGATTGGAACCAATGTAATGCAGATTATATGCTGTTACCTCTGAGCTATATTAGATGGGATGTAATCTTACTGTAGATTATATGCCGTTACCTCTGAGCTGTATTAGATGGGATGTAATTTTACTGTAGATTATATGCAGTTATCTCTGAGCTGCATTAGATTGGATGCAATGTTACTGTAGATTATATGCTGTTACCTCTGAGCTGTATTAGATGGGATGCAATCTTACTGTATATTATATGCCATTACCTCTCAGCTGTATTAGATGGGATGCAATGTTACTGTAGATTATATGCTGTTACCTCTGAGCTGCAGTAGATGGAATGTAATCTTACTGTAGATTATATGCTGTTACCGCTGAGCTGCATTAGATGGAATGTAATCTTACTGTAGATTATATGCCGTTACCTCTGAGCTGTATTAGATTGGATGCAATGTTACTGTAGATTATATGATGTTACCTCTTAGCTGTATTAGCTGGGATGCAATCTTACTATATATTATATGCCGTTACCTCTCAGCTGTATTAGATGGGATGCAATGTTACTGTAGATTATATGATGTTACCTCTGCGTTGCATTAGATGGAATGTAATCTTACTGTAAATTATATGACGTTACCTCTGAGCTGTATTAGGTGGAATGCAATATTACTGTAAATTATATGCCGTTACCTCTGAGCTGCATTAGATTGGATGCAATTTTAATGTAAATTATATGCCGTTACCTCTGAGCTGTATTAGATGGGATGCATTCTTACTGTATATTATATGCCATTACCTCTCAGCTGTATTAGATGGGATGCAATGTTACTGTAGATTATATGCTGTTACCTCGGAGCTGTATTTGATGGAATGCAATATTACTGTAGATTATATGCCGTTTCCTCTGAGCTGTATTAGATGGGATGCAATCTTACTGTATATTATATGACATTACCTCTGAGGTGTATTAGATGGGATGCACTCTTACTGTATATTATATTCCGTTACCTATGAGCTGTATTAGATGGGATGCGATGTTACTGTAGATTATATGCTGTTACCTCTGAGTTGTATTACATGGAATGTAATTTTACTGTAGATTAAATACAGTTACCTCTAAACTGTATTAGATGGGATGTAATCTTACTGTAGATTATATGACGTTACCTCTGAGCTGTATTAGATGGGATGCAAATTTACTGTAGATTATATGCTGTTACCTCTGAGCTGTATTAGATGGGATGCAATCTTACTGTAGATTATATGACGTTACCTCTGAGTTGTATTAGATGGAATTCAATATTACTGTAGATTATATGCCATCACCTCTAAACTGTATTAGATTGGATGCAATCTTACTGTAAATTATATGCCATTACCTCTGAGCTGTATTAGATGGGATGTAATCTTATTGTAAATTACATCCCGTTACCTCTGAGCTGTATTAGATGGGATTCAATCTTACTGTATATTATATGCCGTTGCCTCTGATCTGTATTAGATGGGATGCAATCTTACTGTAGATTATATGACGTTAATCTCTGAGCTGTATTAGATGCGATGCAATTTTATTGTATATTATATGACGTTACCTCTGAGCTGTATTAGATGGGATGCAATCTTACTGTATATTATATGACGTTAATCTCTGAGCTGTATTAGATGGGATGCAATCTTACTGTATATTATATGACATTACCTCTGAGGTGCATTAGATGGGATGCAATCTTACTGTATATTATATTCCGTTACCTATGAGCTGTATTAGATGGGATGCGATGTTACTGTAGATTATATGGTGTTACCTCTGAGTTGTATTACATGGAATGTAATTTTACTGTAGGTTAAATACAGTTACCTCTAAACTGTATTAGATGGGATGTAATCTTACTGTAGATTATATGACGTTACCTCTGAGCTGTATTAGATGGGATGCAATCTTACTGTATATTATATGCCGTTACCTCTGAGCTGTATTAGATGGAATGCAATCTTACTGTATATTATATCATGTTAATCTCTGAGCTGTATTAGATGGGATGCAATCTTACTGTATATTATATGCCATTACCTCTCAACTGTATTACATGGGATGCAATGTTCTGTAGATTATATGCTGTTACCTCTGAGCTGTATTAGATGGAATGTACTCTTACTGTAGATTATATGACGTTACCTCTGAGTTGTATTAGATGGAATGCAATATTACTGTAGATTATATGCCATCACCTCTAAACTGTATTAGATTGGATGCAATCTTACTGTAAATTATATGCCATTACCTCTCAACTGTATTACATGGGATGCAATGTTCTGTAGATTATATGCTGTTACCTCTGAGCTGCATTAGATGGAATGTAATCTTACTGTAGATTATATGACGTTACCTCTGAGCTGCATTAGATGGAATGTAATCTTACTGTAGATTATATGACGTTACCTCTGAGTTGTATTAGATGGAATGCAATATTACTGTAGATTATATGCCATCACCTCTAAACTGTATTAGATTGGATGCAATCTTACTGTAAGTTATATGCCGTTGCCTGTGAGCTGTATTAGATGGGATGCAATCTTATTGTATATTATATGACGTTAATCTCTGAGCTGTATTAGATGGGATGCAATCTTACTGAATATTACATGACGTTACCTCTGAGTTGCATTAGATGGGATGCAAATTTACTGTAGATTATATGCAGTTATCTCTGAGCTGTATTAAGCTGGGTACACACTGACTGATACATTGGTCGATCAAATGATCGGCCAATGTATTTGTTGCCCATCGGGCAGTGTGTACCCGCGATATGTTGGTGAACTTCGGCATTCACCGACATATCGCATTGGCTGTGCTGCATAGACATATGTGTCCATCGGCAGGTGTGTATGGGCGGTCAGAAGACCGTCCATGCACACAGAGCGGCAGCAGCGAGAAGGGGGGTGGGACACGCCCCCTGTCCGATGGGACACGCCCCCTGGACGCCAGGACCTGCGGGCATACACAGATGATGGTTGTTCAGTGTGTACGAACAACCATCATCTGCAGATATATCTGCAGATCACTTGATGTGCAGATATATCTGCATAGTGTGTACCCACCATAAAATGGGATGCACTCTTCGTGTATATTATATGCAGTTATCTCTGAGCTATATTAGATGAGATGCAATGTTACGACATTACCTCTGAGCTGTATTAGATGGGATGCAATGTTACTGTAGATTATATGACGTTACCTCTGAGCTGTATTAGATGGGATGCAATGTTACTGTAGATTATATGACGTTACCTCTGAGCTGTATTAATAGGATGCAATCTTACTGTAGATTATATGCTGTTACCTCTGAGCTGTATTAATAGGATGCAATCTTACTGTAGATTATATGACATTACCTCTGAGCTGTATTAAATGGGATGTAATGTTACTGTAGACTATATGCAGTTACCTCTGAGCTGCTGAAAGCAGGACATTCCATCCGCCGGCTCGAAGGAATGCCTCAGGACACCATTGCTTGGTTTCGGTCGCTCATACTCTCGGTCAGGTAGCATGGTCTGCTCGCTCTCCTCAGAGTGATCCACGTGAATAGTAAGAGACTGTGGGAATCCAAACATCAGTAGGGATGAGAAGAAGAGTAAGGCACCACAAAGCAGAAACCCCGCCCACCACGCACCAATCCACCGAGGATCCTCTGGAGTGATTTCCAGTTTACCTAGCACACAAAACAAATGAACATATATGTTTATATAAAATGGTGAAACTGCATTTTCCAGTTTGAAAATTACATTTTCTCCATTTGCACATCATTTTTCCATAAAAAATAAATGCATAAACCAGCAGTTTCTATTTGCAGTTCACAGTCTTTGGGATTGTTGGGTCAAGTGCCAGAGACCTTGTTGAGTTCCGAAGGTGGTGCTAGTACAGGACAGACGCTAACAACTATCTTATCATCATGGGCGTAACTACCATAGGTGCAAGGGGTGCAGCTGCTATGGGTCCCAGAGCTGACAGGGACCCAGTTACATGTGTTAAATACATTTTTCACAATTGGTCGGTACACAAGGTACACAAATTTTTGCTATGGGTCTTGAAAATACCTAGTATAGTTACGCCCCTCCGTGCTTAGCATTCTCATGAAGACAAAAGGCAGATTGTTTTGAGGATGGTATTGTTGGCTTTCTAATGACTTGCTTATATTTAGATAGGCTTAATATTAGCCCAAGTCCTAAATCTAAACTTACCACAAGATTTACCCTACAGTTTATAAGCAGTCAAAGTCCTAATATAAACTCATACCCTGTAAGATCTGACTTTGTCTTACACAAAATAATTGATAGGAGTGTCTTTTTTTTTATAATATTTGTGCTGGTTCCTTGATTAATTTGCTACAATGTTCCCTTAGTCATTTCAAAATGTACATGAGCTCGCACATGCCACTGACAGGTTATGTATAAGGATAGCATTCATTTTGGCAAAATACATCTATTTCCTCCCCTTGGATCTCCTGCTGCAAATGTTGGTAATAATTATCAGTAGCTGGAATACAAAAGAAAAAAACACTTACTGGTGTCGGCAAGTAAAGCATCTACGTAAATTTTGGTACAGAAAGACCCCAAGATGAACCCACAAGCTGGTCCGAATACCAGCATAGTGAACAGGATACCTGCAAATAAACATAAGATTGTTGTTTCAGTAATTAAAACAAATTGTAAGAATAATTGTTTCACAAAGAACAAAACTGCTGTGAGCACATGCTGTGATAGTTCTCGCCAATCTACAGTACTTCTGCGTGTAGGAAAACTACTGAGGTGTTTCAAATTAGGAAAAATACAAGTGATTAGCAGAAATCCCCTAGCGAAAATGCTAATTTGCTGTTCCTGTATAAAAGACAGCTAGATACATATAAGTAAAATAGGGGGGAAAAATTGCAAAATCTGTATGCAGCCATTACGGTAAATGAGCTTATGTCTTGTTCTCCGTTTATCATGCGCAAGCAGCCGGTGTTTTATAATGATCACACAAAAGCTGTTCACCTTACACACATCCAACATAATAATATAGGGCCTGATTCTGGGATGGACACAGTGCTGATATTTTCACAGATTGGTGGATTGTTTGCCATTGCGCATGCGTGTAAGCCGCAGCGACTGAATTGCGATTACGCTCACACAGAGGATTCACTGGCAAAGTGAGTGACAGGTAGTCAGTGTTTGGGGGAGGTAACGGGGAGTGATTAAAGAAGCGCAGGTGTATCAGACTGTTTAAACGCCATTTTCAGGGCATGTATAAATTAGCCACTGTGCCCTTGCTGGTAGCAGAAGAGCCCTCTGGGTGTCTAGAGGGGTTGTTGTTATCAGACAGGCGGCCGCATGGCCGCCGGTCTCAATCCCGACACTGTAATCCCGGCAAGGGATTTAACATAGGCGTCGAAATACCTATGCCTATGATCAGTGGTGTAAATTCATGCCAGGTGCCCGGAGGCAAGATAAATGTTGGTGTCCGCCCACCCCCCAAATTAAAATGTACCACCCCCAGCACCTATGCCAGCCCTAGCTGCCGCTGCCCCAGTATGCAGTTCATCTTATATAGTACCCCCAGTAGTGGTCCCCCTGTGCAGTGTACCCAGTAGAGGTCCCCCTATACAGTGCCCCTTATACGTGCAACCTATGCAGTCCCCGCCTATGTAGTGCCCACCAGTAATGGTTCCCGTATGCAGTGCCCCAGTAGTGCCCTTTATACAGTGCCCCTGTAGTGATCCCCCTATGCAGTGCCCCCATTAGTGCCCTTTATACAGTGCCCTCAGTAGTGGCCCTTCCTATGCAGTGCCCCTAGTAGTGCCCTTTATACAGTGCCCCGTTATGTAATGCCCCAGTAGTTGGTCCCCCCTATGCAGTGCCCTGTTATGTAGTGCCCCCAGTAGTGGGTCCCCCCTATGCAGTGCCCTGTTATGTAGTGCCCCCAGTAGTGGGTCCCCCCTATGCAGTGCCCCTTACAGATATAACACATAACACCAACACACACAGACTACTTACCTGAATCCCGTTCCTGCGTCCGCCACCATCCGCTCCTCTGTCCTCTCGCTCGGCACTATGGGAGAAACGTCATGACATCTCTCCCATCACCACTGCGGGAGCCGGAAGGCAGAGCTCCTGAGTGAGCTCCGCCCCGGCTCCCTCTGTGGATAAAGCAGCTAATGAGAGTCTGACTCTCATTGGCTGCTAAAACTGATCGGCGTGCAGGGGGGGTTTCTGTTTACTCTCGCTAGTGACGTCCGCGACCATAGAGCAAGCCGGCAGCAGCAGGTCATGGAGGATCGGCGCTCCTCCTCCATGCAGCTCATCAGCAGTGCAACAGGTGCGGGTCCTCAGCAGTGCCCAGAACGGCCAGATGACAATAGAGCCGGGTGCCCCCCGGCAAATTACTCCATTGTCTCCGGGAGTTCTGCCACTGCCTATGTTAATCTCGACGCCGGATCGCCGAGAGGACGCCGGACCGATCGTACTCTGCCGGGGGTGAGTATACACTTAGCCGGAGATGGGGGGTGTTAGGTTTAGGGACCCCTGGGGCAGCTTAGGGTTAAGAACTCCCCCGGGGAAGGTTAGGGTTAGGCTAGAGGAAGGGGGGTTAGGTTTAGGCACTGGGGTGAGGTTAGGCACCCCCCCCCGGGAGGGTTAGGTTTAGGGTGCGGGGAGGGGGGGTTAGGTTTAGGCACTAATGGGGGGGAGGTTAGGGTTGGCACCCCTAAGGGAGGGTCAGGGTTGCTGGCGTTGGGATTTGAACCGCCGGGCTGACGTCCGGCGGTCATTCATATTGATTCATGTTAGACTTACTCAGGAGGCTGATGGGCACCTGATCTGCATTCGATGTTTCCGGGTTTGTGCGTGAGTGGCAGACGTGAGATGCTTTTAGTGGATGTCTCTTAGCCCTGGACATAGAGTGAGTCATTACCATATTTTCGCGATTGTGATCCTTGAGAGATCAGTTGCGATTACATTAGCATCAATCCCTTAATCAGGCCCAGATAACACAGAATCAGTTCACCTTACAACATCCAACATAATACTCATACAATAGATACCATTTTAAAACAGTATCCAGGGTTGCTGAGTCGTACATACAGTATATGCAAGACTTTCTTGGCACATCATGAAGAACTACAATCAAATCATATCAAATTTACTACATTTGTTTTAGCAAGTACTCCTCTTTAATAAGTATTAACTTATGAAACTTACAGAATAAGAAGAAATCTAACATCTAGAAAGAGAATCATCTTATAGTGTAATTGGATACTAAAATAAGGCATTTACAGGTACAAAAGTGTGCAAATCAAAGCCAGAGACTGTCTATGTAAATCAGACAATGACGCAAACCATATACACATTTACACACACGGTACAGAAAGGTTGTAAGTATTACAACATGACAATTACATTCCAACACTGGTTCAATTTAATTTTATGAGATCTATGCTGCCACCTACTGTTCTAAAAACAAATAGCCAGTAGGAGAAAATAAGTTATACAGTACAGTATACTGTACTTATTGTACAAAAATTAATGTGAATGTATGTCAACCATACTGTAAATCCTAACTATCCTATTTGATCATACATTTAAGGGGAAACACATTAATAATGGCAACACAAATGTTTAAGTTTGTTACATTATATGTAGATACTATAATTCTTGAAGCTTGTTACATTAAGGGATTGATACGGAGTTGAACACAAGCCCGCAGTATTTACAGTATACCCATCTAGTGCGCATTTACAAATATGCAGAGTTGTGCACATCTATGCAGCCGCACTGTTCCTATACATTTGGCTAGATAAGCTGTCATATTTGCAGTGCACACTTGCACCTACCTAATCCTTGGTGCAAGAGATCTGTCTAAAAATGGACAGATCTCTGCACATACACAACTAAGCACAGCCCGCAGTTCCGACTGCATGACCACACTAAACCTAGTTTATGGAGAAAGCCCTGTTGAAACCCAGTCACTCCTCTTCCGTCACAGCTGGAGATGCAAATGAGTTGCGGCCAACCAGGCACCAACTTGGTTTTGCCTTTTAAATGATTGCCACTTTAAACATATAAGCAGACTCGCCGAATTCTTGCCAAAGCCTGCATTACAAGCACTCAATGTTTTGCTTTCATTAAAAAAAAATACATATATTACTATTTTTATTAATAATAATTTTAATATTTACTGCCGGAAGCGCTGCTGGATCCGAAGGAAGTTCACATACTGTAAGCTGATCACCCGACCCGGTAGACAGCGCTGGAGCCGCCAGACCCGTCGTACCAGGGAAGTCACCACTAGACCACCAGGGATGCTCTGTCAACATTCTAATGTCAGAGCCAGTGTCCAGGGTACTCGTGCATTCTACTCTTGTCAAATTATGATGCCAATAAGACACATATTCAGTACAAGACTGTGTGGCAAGACGCATGGCGTGGCTTAGTTGCAAAGTCCTTGGTCCGCCAAACAGGACTATTTGGTGCAGTCTGGGGACTGATGTATGTGGACATACAAAGGCGCAGAGAGCTGCCACAGGCCTGTGCGCTCAGAGGGGGGATGTGGCCAAATCCCAGTGAGATGTCCATGTCCCCTCAAAAGAAAAGGGAATAAAATGATACCGCCCCATAAGGACGCACAAGTCACACTATTAACATTGTTTTAGTGTATAGCTACTGTACTACACTGTTACAATTGAGTTTATCAATCCTGTACCTACAGATGTGTCCTCATGCTCATTGCTGCAGGCGTGCCACACGGCTCCTCTCGGTGCGCCAGGTCCCGTGCTGCTCTGCTGGAGCCGGGTGTCTTTTTTGTTTTCTTCCCCATTTGGGAGTTGCCGTCAGCCACACAGGGGGTAATTTGTCCCCCTCAGCAACACTGCAAAGGGGCACAATGTCCCCCTTAGCAGCTGACCTTGCCCCTCCAACAAGCCCAGGCAATTAGTAACCACTCTTTCCTCCCTTTTGGAACCCGAGGGGGGGAAAGAGCGGTTACTAATTTCCTGGGCTTGTTGGAGGGGGAAGGTCAGCTGCTAAGGGGGACATTCCACTGTCAGGATTATGCTGACGGGATTCTGACCACTGGCATTATCAGCGCCGGGATCGCGTACCCAATCCAATGTTGTACTTCATATGTAGCACTTCATACAGTATCTCCTGTCAGATTTGGAAATGATACATCATGCACAGATGACGAGATAACTGAGATCTCCTTGCATTTCTCCTGCTCTATATGGGCAGGGCTGACTCCACTAATTTCCCTTATTTCTCCTCGTTAAGTTCTTACTTATAGTCACAAAAAAGCCATTTTAACCAACAGAATATATTGACTCTACATCCAATTTGATATAAATTGATTTGAATGAGCATGAAGCACTGAGATAATCAGACACAAGACTACTCGTTGCAGTTCTGCAATGCTCAGTCACAAGCACTCAGGATAAGATAATACTGTCATCAACATAATAAGGGGAGGAAAATAACAGCAAGTGCTCCACCGACTGAAGCAACCAGCTAATTCCCCATCTTCTTACAACACAGGCTGCTTATTTGGCAACATTACGCTCTGGCGCATTCAGTGACACTTGGAAAGCCGATCGCTTTAGCTCAGGGAACACATGTTGCTTTTTCAAAGTGACCAAAATATGTAGATTTACTATCAAAGAGTGACATTCATGGAACACTTTCAGCATGAGTCACAAGGCACGTTTAATAAGGACGGCACGTATGAAAGAAAAGGGCAGAGTTTTGCCTACCAATTGTCAGGTGAAGTATAAATTGTGTTGTACGCAGTGATGGCTGGCCAGATGTTATATTATACTTATGGAACCAATGCAGAGATGGCCGCAATTGTGCCACCAATTGTAAGTACAATTTCCGTTCACTAAAAAGAGACATAATTGTGGGTATATGTAATGCTACAGCTATCGCAAGATGCAGTACATGCAGGTTGGCACCAAAAGAATATGCCCTAGGTTATGCACATACTCCCATGTTTGTAGCTATTGCTGTAAATCAGGGATGGGGAACCTCAGGCCCGGGGGCCGTATAAGGCCCACGGAATCACTTGGTCGGGCCGTCTGAGCTTTTTTCTGGAAGCTTCATCTGGCTAACAGAGTGCCTAGAAGGGCACCCTGCAGCCAGAATCTATGCAGCAGTGCCACCTGGAGCATCCTTAGGATGCTTCAGACAGTCACACCGCTGCCCTCACAGCTCCCCGAAGCATCCTCAGGATGCTCCAGGCATTGCTGTAATCACTGGTGATTGTGGCCCTGCCCCCATGTAACATCACAAGGAGCGGGCGTGGCCTGCACTGGGCCCGCGAATAATGTTATATATATATAAAAATGGCCCTTGGCAGAAAAAAGATTCCCCACCTCTGCTGTAAATAGTTCTTAAATATCAGAAACAACTCCACGTTTAGCATACAAGAATAATATCAATAAAATGTTATCTTAAATACACACACAAAAGCATAATGTAAGCCCCAGCAATAAAGATATAGCACCAAACATCAGCGGTGCATTTGTAAACAGCCAATCACAAGCATTTTGTTAATGCTGTAACTATTAATGCTGTAACCATCATCATCCACTATTTGCACATACCCATGACCACCCACTAATAGTATGGCTTTCTCAGATGTTTTGTGTCCTGCCAATATCAGCACAACCTCTTCTCTTTCCCTTCCCGCCTCTACAGTTGCATGTTGGCATAACCGGTAATATATGGAAGAATGGCACCAGCGCTCCTGAAATAAGGATACAGATATGAAGAAATATTCAGTCCAATAATCTTATGTTCCAATAAAAGAAAGTCTCAAAATAGATTATGGCCGTTTCACTTAGTTTGAAACGATAATTTTGGAATGAAGCGGTCCTCTTCAACATAGATTCTGTTCCAATAAGGCTTCCACCTTCATAGAACCTCAAAGATAAAAAATTAAACCACTTCTCATAGTTCAGATCAATTGTTTACAATAATTCATGTGAGAAGGAAGTATATATAGTTTTCAGGACTCGATTAGGTCCAGTGGTCGAAGTGGGGCGGTATACGGCGGTATGACATACCGCCACTTCCCAGCCCCACTTCATTTTAGATGTAGAAAAGAATGCAGCAGCGCTGGGATCCAGTATGGGATCCCAGCGCTGGAACAGCGGCGGCAATGTGTTAAGATGTGTCCCGCAGGGGACACATCCCAATCGGGGCAGTGGAGGCGCTGACATGTAGCCGGGACAAAGTACCTGGTCCCGGCTGCACTGTAAGCACCACGTACTGGACGGCTGGCAGCCAATCACGTGGCTCGCAGCCGCCAGCCAATCGCAGGACTCGCGGCCGCAGGCCAATTGCAGGGCTCGCAGCCGCCAGCCAATGAGAAGCTGCCAAATGGCAGCTTCTCATTGGTTCGCAGCGGCGCCAATGAGAAGCTGCCAAATGGCAGCTTCTCATTGGCTCGCAGCGGAGCCAGATAAACTGGAGGGAAGACCCGAGGATCCTGGTGGCTCCACTCCAGCAGCGCAGGTAAGAGGGAATTAGAGAGAGGGGAGGGTGTGAGAGAGGGAATAGAGAGAGGGGCAGACAGAGGCTGGCTAGCTATTGTAGGGGGTGAAAGAGAGAGGGAATCAGTAAGGGCAGGGTATGAGAGAGGGGAGCAGGCAGGGAGAAGTGTGTGTGTGTGTGGGGGTGGGGGTTAGAAGTACAATGGAGTGATATGGAAGCAGGGGCCCATAGGGGGGGGGGATTCAATCTCCATACACCCACCTCTAAATTACCACTTCGAACACTGATTAGGTCAGTATATGAACAGAAGAAAATGGTAAATGGTCCTCAGTCTTTCATATGAGCCCCAAAACAAAATGTATTTTTGTCTCCCTCCGTGTATGGCCTTTATCAAAGGCACAGTAATCAGCAGAAAGGTTAGATGTTATTCCCGGGTACCTCTCTCCTGGATTGCACGTGTCTCTTTAGTCAGTTCCCGTCACCAAACAGTCCCCATGAACACCTGGGATAACTGTTAGAATCACGCAAATCTGCATTTTTCTGGGCAAGATACAATATGACTGAGGGCCTGATTCAGAGATGGACGATAATGGTGTCACTGCTGCATCTTTGTATGCAGTGGCTGTGCGATTATTGAGAGTCCTACCTGTGGTGTCTTAAATCCGCCTCTTGCATACAAAAATACAACCATTAGTCGCACATCGGTTACACCATCAAACTTCTGAATGACCCTATGGCCGTCAGAACTGTGACGCCGGTGCCTTCACAACTGTGTATGAGATTGCAGCCTCAGACGAAGACCCCCAAAACGGTCACAACACATCTGCATTTGAGTAGCCACCACCTTGTTACCTCCCACAAACGCTCCGTTTGTCAATTAATCTGCAGAGCAATCCTTACTGATGTGAGTGCAGGTGTTGATACTGCAGACCTAGGGCCTGCAACTCAGCCAAGACCTAGCCGAAGCGAAAGATCTACGGGGCCAGCACCCTGGCCAGAGCCAGCGCCAGACGGGCCAATCGCCAGACCACACACCACCGGTAGCCAGTTCTTCCTGATGGAGCCAAGCAAGGAGAGCACCATGTCGTGGCCATCATTGTGCCGTCTGCATGCTTCACTGCAGCCAGCTCCTGCTTGCATCTGCTGTCAGTCCCTCCTGTGGCTGCATCAAGAGAAAAGAACAGTGTGACTCACCATCCTGCTACCAACACCCCTACCCAGTCGCTTCTTTGTTCCAGGGACGTTCCAGCGGATCAAGCCGTAGCTCTGTGTATGCACCTGCTTCTCTGGCCTCAGCTGCGGCCTTACATTGCTGACCGGTGCCACTGCAGGCTGATTCCAGTGTTAGCTGAGACACTTCCCATTGGAGCCTGGCCTCCACAACTGCCCTCTGGCATCCCCTCCCCTCTGCCTGAAAACAGCGGGACCAGGCCTACCCTTTTGGCTGAGAACACCTGGCCTACCCCCCAAGATTAGTGGGGAGAACACCAGGACTGTCCTCTGAGCAAGCGGGAGTACACCTGGATCAACCTTAGCAGGAGAATTCTACCGGATATTAGTGGGCACCAAACATTCTCACACCCACCCACCTATATCACTCTAACAAGATCAGTACATTCAGATGTCATTTTATTAACATAGTTTGTGTTATACCGGTTTTCCTCTGGTCTGTTACATGCAAATGTGTTCTTATCATTGTACTGTCTCTCCTTAGTTCTGCATCATTGTCTCCACTTCAACTGTTCTTTTTCCTTTCTTTGTAATTTTCCACCGCATGATGCACTTATGTGAGTTGCTCATCTTGCACACTGTAAATTATGTAGTGAACCTAGATGGCTGCCTCACCTGGCATTTTGATGTCTCCCATTATGTGTCATCGATTCCAGTCATTGCCTATTCTGCCCAGTGTGATCCAATGTAGTGTGCCTGAAATGGCTGCCTCACCTGTATAATTTGTGGGTAAGATGAATAATCCTGCAACTGATGACCCAAAATGGCTGCCACACCTTTGTATTATCTCCATGGTCTCTTCTGCTCTTCATGCAAATTAAAACCTCCTTTGTACAGTACAGATGTGTCCTGCTATATCGTTGCTGCAAACACAGCAAATCGTGCAATGCAGAGCGCAAGCCCTCCATGCATACGCGCTCTATGATCGCACCTGTGCCTCCATAGGATTGCATGGTGCGATCGCAGTACACACCATAGCGTACCGTAGCGTATGCTGCTGCAGGTAATCGCATGGTGCGATGCGTGCGTACGTTTGTAGCGCGATCGGCAAAGATGTAGCTGGACATATCTGTATGTACATTGGGCCTGATTCAGAGCCACTCGTAAGCGGCAGCTCGTTCGCTTCGAGCGATGTTTGCCCAACAGCGCATGCGTACGGATCGTTATACGCATTTGCGAACCAGTCAGTGCGGCCGAAATCCATGTGCTCGCAAAATAGCGAATGCCTGCTAATTTGAGTGACAGGATGAGACGTATGTGGGTGGTAACAGGGGAAGGTGTTTGAAAACGGGGAGTGGAGATCCGATCGCAGGCGTGCTTAAAGGTCAAAACGGGCGTTTTATGGGTGTGCATATTTAAAACAGCAGCGTCATTGACCACGTCACTGGGTTTTTTTTTAGCCAGAACTGCTCGCACAATTGTGGTAGCAAAAACCAACCACAAGAATAGCGAGCAGCTCATACCCTGTTCGATGTACTCGATTAATCTAATAAATAGCGGACATGACGTAGGATGCGAGCGGCCAGGGGGCGTAGTTTCCCAAAAAACGACCGCAAGTTTTGTTCGCTCGTTCAGACCTAGAGGCGTGAACAGACCGCAAACAGCGAACGGTTCATTTGAATAGCCACCCCTATTTTCGGGACGAGCGAGCGCTAATTGCGTCCGGCTCTGAATCAGGCCCATAGTTTCTGTACTGTTTTGAAAATGTAAACCTATGTATCATGTTTTTACAACTTGTTAAGCACCTTGAGTGATATTGGAGAAAGAGAGCTATATAAATAAAATTATTATTATTATTATTATTATTATTAATTAGGGGTGTGCACCGGCCACATTTCGTGTTTTGTGTTTTGGTTTTGGATCTGGATCTTTCTTCGTGTTTTGGATCTGGATTGGTTTTGCCAAAACCACCCTTCCGTGTTTTGGGTTCTGGGTTTTGGATCTGTATCTTTTTGAAAAAAAGCATAAAAACAGCTAAAATCACAGAATTTGTAGGTTTTTCTGCTCCTATGCTATTATTAACCTCAATAACCTTAATTTCCACTCATTTTCAGTCTATTCTGAACACCTCACACCTCACAATAGTGTTTTTATGTCCAAAAGGTTGCACCGAGGTAGCTGGATGACTATGCTAAGCGACACGAGTGGGCGGCACAAACACGTGACCCATCTAGGCGTGAAACTGCAGTGGCAGACAGGATGGCAGTTTGAAAAACTAGGCCCCAAACTGTACATAATGCAAAGAAAAAAAAGAGGTGCAAGATGGAATTGTCCTTGGGCCCTCCCACCCACCCTTATGTTGTATAAACAGGACATGCACACTTTAACAAACCAATCATTTCAGCGCCAGGGTCTGCCACACAACTGTGGCTGAAATTATTGGTTCGTTTGGGCCCCCACAAAACAAGCTGGCAATTAATCTGTCCCTGCACAAACTGGCTCTATGGAGGCAAGATGTCATTCTCATCCTCCTCATCCACCGATTCCTCACCCTCTTCAGTGTGTACATCCTCATCCTCACAGAGTATTAATTCGTCCCTGCTGGAACCACAGGTCCCTCTGTACGTTCTGGAGGCTGGTCTCCCTGGAAGAGTTGATAATTCATTTTATGAACATCATCTTCTCCACATTTTGTGGAAGCAACCTCCTACGCCTTTCGCTGACAAGGTTCCCGGCTGCACTAAACACTCTTTCGGAGTACACACTGGAGGGGGGGCAACTCAGGTAAAATAGAGCCAGTTTGTACAGGGACCTCCAAATTGTTTCTTTTTCCTGCCAGTACAGGTACGGACTGTCTGACATGCCTACTTGGATGCTGTCACCGATGTAATCCTTTAACAGACAGACGCACGCTTGTCGCTGCTGCTTTGAGTATGCAAGTGCGGCTACAGCCCACACAATTCACAAAGACAGAAAAAAAAAAAGAATATTTTTATTGTTTGTGGAGCGCACTTTGAGGGTTACACCACCCTTTAACAGACAGACGCATGCTTGTCGCTGCTGCTTTGAGGATGCAAGTGCGGCTACAGCCCACACAATTCACGAAGACAGAAAAAAGAAGAATATTTTTATTGTTTGTGTAGCACACTTTGAGGGTGTCACCACCCTTTAACAGACAGACGCACGCTTGTCGCTGCTGCTTTAAGGATGCAGGTGCAGCTACAGCCCACACATTTCACAAAGACAGAAAAAAAAAGAACAATATTTTAATTGTTTGTGTAGCACACTTTGAGGGTGTCACCACCCTTTAACAGACAGACGCACGCTTGTCGCTGCTGCTTTAAGGATGCAGGTGCGGCTACAGCCCACACAATTCACAAAGACAGAAAAAAGAAGAATATTTTTATTGTTTGTGTAGCACACTTTGAGGGTGTCACCACCCTTTAACAGACAGACGCACGCTTGTCGCTGCTGCTTTGAGGATGCAAGTGCGGCTACAGCCCACACAATTCACAAAGACAGAAGAAAAAAGAACAATATTTTAATTGTTTATGTAGCACACTTTGAGGGTGTCACCACCCTTTAACAGACAGACGCACGATTGTCGCTGCTGCTTTAAGGATGCAGGTGCGGCTACAGCCCACACATTTCACAAAGACAGAAAAAAAAAGAACAATATTTTAATTGTTTGTGTAGCGCACTTTGAGGGTGTCACCACCCTTTAACAGACAGACGCACGCTTGTCGCTGCTGCTTTGAGGATGCAAGTGCGGCTACATCGCACACAAGTCACAAACACATTAAAAAAATTTTTTTATTTTTTGGAGCACTTTGAGAGTTACAACACCCTTTAACAGACAGACGCACGCTTGTCGCTGCTGCTTTGAGGATGCAAGTGAGGCTACAGCCCACACAATTCACAAAGACAGAAAAAAAAAGAACAATATTTTAATTGTTTGTGTAGCACACTTTGAGGGTGTCACCACCCTTTAACAGACAGACGCACGCTTGTCGCTGCTGCTTTAAGGATGCAGGTGCGGCTACAGCCCACACATTTCACAAAGACAGAAAAAAAAAGAACAATATTTTAATTGTTTGTGTAGCACACTTTGAGGGTGTCACCACCCTTTAACAGAGAGACGCACGCTTGTCGCTGCTGCTTTGAGGATGCAAGTGCGGCTACATCGCACACAAGTCACAAACACATTAAAAAGATTTTTTTCTTTTTTGGAGCACTTTGAGAGTTACAACACCCTTTAACAGACAGACGCACGCTTGTCGCTGCTGCTTTGAGGATGCAAGTGCGGCTACAGGCCACACAATTCACAAAGACAGAAAAAAAGAACAATATTTTAATTGTTTGTGTAGCACACTTTGAGGGTGTCACCACCCTTTAACAGACAGACGCACGCTTGTCGCTGCTGCTTTAAGGATGCAGGTGCGGCTACAGCCCACACATTTCACAAAGACAGAAAAAAAAAGAACAATATTTTAATTGTTTGTGTAGCACACTTTGAGGGTGTCACCACCCTTTAACAGACAGACGCACGCTTGTCGCTGCTGCTTTGAGGATGCAGGTGGAATCTAGACGGGATTTGGAACCGAGGACACACTACCTCCATCAATTGTCTAAATCCCACTGCACTAATGGCGGATACCGGACGCACGTCTAACACCAACATAGCAGTCAAGGCCTCAGTTATACGTTTTGCTTCAGGATGACTGCTGTCGTTCTTCATCCTCATCGCTAGGGACTGCTGGAGGGTCAATTGTTTAGTAAAAGTAGTGATGTTCCTACTTCCTCTCTGGGATGATGAACAACTCCCAGCAGCAGCAACAGCACTAGGAGGAAGTGGTTCTTGATCTTTCCCTATTTTATTTTTATCGGAGAAAGTTTGGTCCTCTATTTATGTTATATTGATATATACGTGCGGCTAAAGCGCACACAAACACAGAAAATATTTTTTATTTTTGCTGGAGAGTAGTGCACTTTGTGGGTTACACCACCCTTTAAGAAATGAGCCAGCCGGCTCTTTACTTATGGGACACAGGCGCACGCTTGGCGCTGCTCCTTTGTTGATGCACGTGCAGCCACAGTGCACACAAGTCACAAACACAGAAAATATATATTTTTTTGTTTTGGAGTGTACTTTGGGGGTTACAGAACCCTTTAACGGTCAAGCCAGCCGGCCCTTTACGTATGACACAGGCGCACGCTTGGCACTACTTTGTTGATGCACGTGCGGCTACTGCGCACACAATTCACAAACTCAGAAAATATATTTTTTTTGGTTTGGACTGGAGTGTACTTTCGGGGGTTACAGCACCCTTAACGGTCAAGCCAGCCGGCCCTTTACTTATGACACAGGCGCACGCTTGCCACTACTTTGTTGATGCACGTGCGGCTACTGCGCACACAATTCACAAACACAGAAAATATTATTTTTTTTGGTTTGGACTGGAGTGTACTTTCGGGGGTTACAGCACCCTAAACGGTCAAGCCAGCCGGCCCTTTACTTATGACACAGGCGCACGCTTGGCACTACTTTGTTGATGCACGTGCGGCTACTGCGCACACAATTCACAAACACAGAAAATATATTTTTTTTTGGTTTGGACTGGAGTGTACTTTCGGGGGTTACAGCACCCTTAACGGTCAAGCCAGCCGGCCCTTTACTTATGACACAGGCGCACGCTTGCCACTACTTTGTTGATGCACGTGCGGCTACTGCGCACACAATTCACAAACACAGAAAATATTTTTTTTTTGGTTTGGACTGGAGTGTACTTTCGGGGGTTACAGCACCCTTAACGGTCAAGCCAGCCGGCCCTTTACTTATGACACAGGCGCACGCTTGCCACTACTTTGTTGATGCACGTGCGGCTACTGCGCACACAATTCACATACACAGAAAATATTTTTTTTTTTGGTTTGGACTGGAGTGTACTTTCGGGGGTTACAGCACCCTTAACGGTCAAGCCAGCCGGCCCTTTACTTATGACACAGGCGCACGCTTGCCACTACTTTGTTGATGCACGTGCGGCTACTGCGCACACAATTCACAAACACAGAAAATATTTTTTTTTTTGGTTTGGACTGGAGTGTACTTTCGGGGGTTACAGCACCCTAAACGGTCAAGCCAGCCGGCCCTTTACTTATGACACAGGCGCACGCTTGGCACTACTTTGTTGATGCACGTGCGGCTACTGCGCACACAATTCACAAACACAGAAAATAATTTTTTTTTTGGTTTGGACTGGAGTGTACTTTCGGGGGTTACAGCACCCTTAACGGTCAAGCCAGCCGGCCCTTTACTTATGACACAGGCGCACGCTTGGCAATACTTTGTTGATGCACGTGCGGCTACTGCGCACACAATTCACAAACACAGAAAATATATTAGTTTTTTAGCACTTGGGGGGAGCACCCCTGATGGACAGAGCACCCCCTGGACAACACTACAGCACCCCTTTAGGACTGGGACACTGCAAAGGACTTTGGAGTGGACACAGCCCCTATGGAGAACTGACTGCACAACACAGTCCAGCCAGCCCCTATGGACTTTGAAGTAGTGGACACAGCCCCTATTAACAACAGCAGCACAGCACAACACAGCCAGCCCCTATGGACTTTGAAGTAGTGGACAACAGCAGCACTACACTACACTACACTACACTACACAGCCCTAACTCCCACCCTCCCTCTTCACTGTCCACAGCCGAGTGAGGAAATGGCGCCGACGCGGGTACCTTATATAGGATCCAAAACCCGCGAGACTCGGAAGGCGGGATGATGACGTTTTGCCTCGATTTCAGATCCGAGTCAGGCGGGAAAAGTCGAGCCTGATTCGGATCGGACTCGGATCGGGGGGGCTCGGGGGGGTTCGGATTTCAGAAATCCGAACCCGCTCACCCCTATTATTAATACATAGGAACACACCAGTGGATGACTCAAACTATGAACAGCCCAGTTACTTAACCAGTGGTGTTAGTTTATTGAAAGATTGCAGGTACAGTCGTACTCACAGTTAAATGCATACTTGCAATTGAGCAGAGCTCGAGCGGAGTGGAGTTCTATACAGTTCACAAGATGGTAAGTGTATGCTGCAAAATAGGTAGCAGTACAGAGATCTGGAACAGCTTTATACTGTATGTCACTCTACACAATAAAGAGAAGATGGCCCCTGCACATACTCAATAGTGATCATGGCAGCCATCTTGGGATACGACATGAAGCCTCATTGGAGAACAGGAAGACTGGAGCCTGCGCAGTAGCGCACTCCTCTTTAACACTTATGCTTCTCATTCTTATAGTAAATTTAAGACATAAATGAGACTGAACTAATTTTAGGTGGAACATGGAAAGTTGTATCCAATTAATACGATAATACTGAAGTGGTGGGAGCTTTGATTTGACATTTAGGGGTTTGTTTACCAAATGGCAGTTCTACAAACCGATCTTGTTGTGAGATTTAAAGATTTTTTTTTTTAAGTGGATAGTCTTTTTAAGTCTTGATCATTAATATGCAATGGGTGTATTGCCTAGAAAACCAAGGAGTACAGTATTTATACAGTACATAGCAGAGGTTATTTTCAGCATAGCAACGCACGGTACATGGGAACAAATATAAGCTACATGCTTATAATATTGATTGCTTAGTGCCTGATAAGGCTCACACCCACAAATTACTCTAGCTGTGCTTTTATATTTTTAGTAACAGCTGGAAAGGACAAAGCACCTACAAAATTAGTCTGCATGAGAAAATGACAGGATCAAGTGCAAGGTTTGTTGGCACCCTAGGCAAACCTCAGCCTACTCTCCCCCACCACACACACATATGAGCAGCTGATAACTATGACAGATGTGATATCAGTTATACCTGGGATAGATATATAATAATAATGCATTGGAAAGTTAGATGCCCTGGTGAGAGGTAGGGTGATGATGGAGGCCATGGTGAGAGGTAGGGTGATGATGGAGGCCCTGGTGAGAGGTAGGGTGATGATGGAGGCCCTGGTGAGAGGTAGGGTGATGATGGAGGACGCAGGCATGAGAGGAGAGGAGAGAGTCATGGTGTGTGAGGGGGGATATAAGGCAGCAGCGGAGCGCAGTGCAGGACACCAGCATTGACAGCAGGACTCTCTAACAGATATACCCACAAACAGCACCCCAAAGTGGTTGCACAACCTCAACAGTGCACTCACGGTGCCAGGCTCCAGATGCCGGGGAGGAAGTGCTTGGCATCACTGGTGCTGTCACACCTACCATATGGCATAGATCGCTGCTATTCGCGGTTCTCCTGCTGGTGCCGACACTGCCTGGGAAGCTGCAGGGATGGAGTAGCCCAGTGACCACATCGGAGTAGAGGTTGGAACTGTGCGGCCACAGGTTCTTAATGTGCAGGTGGTCCCAGTGGAAGTAGCTGACCCCGGAGCAGGACCGAAGTAGCCTGGGGTGGAGCACATAGGGGGACCACCTGACCTATGCACGCCGTCTAGTTCCGATGTCCCCTTCGGACAATTGTAGGAGAGAGGGGCGGGTGCACTTGTTGTCTCAGACTGCGGTACCTAATGAAGGAATGGATCTCAGAGATCTGTTCCTGCCTTCACAGGGCACCATCCGAAATAGACCCTTATGCGACAGGTTCCTAACGTCTGGTCTAGAAGAATGATGTTTCTTTCAGAGACATCCTTCAGTATTCTTCAAGGCAGCCTCAGCAGGCATTCCCCGCAGGTGCTGGTGCCCTTAGGAAGTTGCCTAAAGCTGCCTAATGGAAGCACCGGCCCTGCGTCTATTCCATTCAGGCCGTTTTATATAACTATTTGAAACTAGGATAACTACAAATGAAGTGTTGCCAAATGCTGTTCGTACAGCCTCACATTTGGACTTTTTGTTATCTGCAAGCTGCATCCAATCTGTGCAATAATCAAAGTCCACAGTATTTTTAAAATAGGCTTTTAGCTACAGAGCATGATGTAAGCACCAAACAATATTTCAAACTTTCTATGCCAAGAATCTAGACAGAATTTGTACTTCTTGTATTTTTGGACTGAATCTGTTTTTTTGGAAATATGACTCAAGGGGCTCTATTTACTACAATCCGCATATTGAATGCAGGTTATAGTGTGATATTAACGACTGAATTCGCATTGCGAATTCAGGCAATATCACAGGGATTTACTACAAATCCCTTGCAGGGACAGAGCTTGCGATAAAGCTCTGTCCCTGCGAATCCCCTTCGGAGCCTTATCACGGTATTTTCACAAAAAAATACCGTGACTAAGTGCCCGCGCATTTGCTGCCCGGTCGCCACTGCCCAGCCCCCCGCGATCGCGGACCCCCCCTCCCCACCCCCTGCAACCCCCCTCCCTTCATTACACTTACCTGCATGATCCGGGCCTCCGGTGATGTTCTCCATGCCTCTGGTCAGGTGATCTCCCATACTGCACTGGGACCCGATCACCTGATGACCGGGCAGCTGTGCACTATGGGAGACCAGCTGACCAGAGGGAGAACATCACCGGAGCCCCGATCACCGGTCCCTGGAGTCAGGTAAGTAAATTTTTTACTTTTTTTTTTTTTTTCTGCAGTGATCAGCTTGCAGTCTGTTTAGACCACACAGCTGATTACTGGGACCGACTTCCGGCTCTGCTCTCCCCATTAGAGCAGGGCAGGAGTCCGGTAACCAGGGGAGACCCTGGATAACGCCACCTCCAGGTGGCGTTATTATTACAGGGCTTTCCCTGATATTTTTTTTACAATTTATATTCATTTAATCTGATTACTAAAAATAAGTGATACTTAGGGGTTGGAGTAGAATTTTATGAATTCTACACCAATTGCCCTGTAATAACTATAGGTGATACTAAAATAATGTGAAAAGGGTGTGAAAACACCCTTTTTCACTTTATTTTAGTCAAAATAATGTTAATAAATAGAGCCCAAAGTCTCAATACAACAGTGCTAACCAGTTCAGCTACAATGTGCCTTTGATAAAGTGATAGTATTGTATGAACTTAAACATGTGGGGCTAAATGTAATAGACTGCGAGCTGGCACTGCTATGGGAATACAAGCGAGTATGCCCGTATTTTTAAAGCAGCAAGCATGTGGTTTAGCCTTTAACATGCTTGCTGCTTTTAAAATACGGGCATACTCTTGTGACAAATCATAAATATTGGTCAGTGTATACAGACAAGTGCGCATTCCCATGGGTCGTTTACAATGTCTTCTGGTTGTCCATGCTGGACAGTCAATCAGAAGATATTGTTTACAATGCCATGTTGTTGTACATTACG
The DNA here is from genome assembly GCA_031769625.1 of Taudactylus pleione. Taxonomy (NCBI): domain Eukaryota; kingdom Metazoa; phylum Chordata; class Amphibia; order Anura; family Myobatrachidae; genus Taudactylus; species Taudactylus pleione. The sequence goes on along the minus strand of JAUIMM010000555.1, from coordinate 7,413,277 downwards.
TAGCTGTGCCACTGCATCGTAGAGTGTGTAAGCATGGTGCAATATGTTGGCCGGTGGATCAACCTGGAACACATTGTTCTGATGTGTATCGAGCCTTAGCCATTAGTTGGCATGAAGCTCTGGGTGGTCAGTGTACAGAGTCACATGGCTTCAAATTTCATTGATTTAAATATTGCAGTACAACAGAAAAAAGGTAAATAGATTTACAAAATTAATGAACGTAAGAATACAAAACTAATAAACAAATGAAAAAAGTTAATTAGTGAAATAAATAAATGTACAAAATCAGGGAGCAGGACTTTTGTCTCGTTTCCAAGACTTTTGGGAGATGACAGTCTTGAAGAGCGCAGCACCAAAGGACTATTTTTAGGGTTGGTGTACTAAGTTAGAGGCAGCAGCGGACTTTGCAAATTCTAAGCCATACTTATCGACAAAACAAAACTACTTTCAGGGAGCAGCCCGGAGAGGAGATGCTGCTGTCAGCTTCGGGGGCGGGGCCGGATTGTAGACGTCATTAGGCCCCTCCCCTTAACAGGAAATGGCCATGATTTGCAGGTCCACGAGGAGGGCAGGGCTAAATGACACAATTCATGTCATTTTAGCCCCGCCCATCCCTACGGACCCACAAATTCCCGTTAAATCTCTCCATCCTGCTCACTTCACTAGTAAGTGGGCAGGATGTGGGAGATCTGTCTACTTTTCAGAGGGTGTAGGGGGGCTACCTGTTAATCAGGACCCTCACACAACTTCTGAGAGAGAAGGCAAGTAAGTTCTAAGCACAACCCTTTGTGGACATGGCTTGTTCCAACATGATGTAGCCACTTCCTGTGCAGCGTAATAGTTGGGAATGATCAAATTCTAAATAATAAAATTGTTATTTATATAGCACTTTTCTCCCAATAGGACTCAAAGCGCTTCACAGTTGCATTTAATAAGTTTAACAGAAAGGGAAAAATTAGTGAAGGGAGATTAGTGAAATGTGTGCGTAAACAGGTGAGTTTTGAGTCTGTTTTTGAAGGATTCTAGAGAGGAGGCCTCTCAAAATCTGCAGGGAAGCAAGTTCCATAAAAATTATTTAGATTTTTTTATCAATAATATTGGGATTACGTCTGTTTGATAAAATGGATTAACACACAGGGGTTCCCAACCACGGTCCTCAAGACACACTAACAGTCCAGGTTTTAAGGATAACCATACTTGAGCACAGCTGACTTAGGCCCTGATTCAGACACACTCGCTCGCAAGTGGGTCGATGGTCTGCACTGCACATGCGCATGACGGAGGGAGCTCCGTCGTGCGCATGCGCGAGACGCGACGAGCGAAGGACTTTCCTTCGCTCGTAGTGTCTGATCAAAGGGGGCGTGCTGTCGATGTTGATTGACAGCACGCCCCCTTTGGTGGGCGTGCCGGGGGCGTGCCTGCCAGACGGAGGCGTTCCCGAGGGAACGCCTACCGTCAGAGGCAAGCCCCAATAACATCACTAGTGATGTCAGTGGGAGTGATTTTGGCTCTGACAGAGCCAAAATCACTCCTGGCCTTGCGGTTGAGAAACTCAACCGCAGGCTTCTGCTCGCAGTGGCGATGGTTGCGATGGTCAAGACCATCGCGACCATCATCCTGCACACTCGTATATGCTGTGGGTGGTGACCCACAGCTATACAAGCGTCCAGGAGGACGCTCCATATTTATGGAGGTGGGCCCTGATTCAGAGCGAGCGCTCTGGTCAGAGCGTCCGGCTCTGAATCAGGGCATTAATTAGTACCTTAGTTATTTTGACTTAACTATCCATGCTTAACCATGGATATCACTAAAATCAGGACTGTTAGTGTGCCTTGAGGACTGAGGTCGGCAATCACTGTTCTAGACAGTATGTCCCAATACTACAAGTCTGGCCTTATATTACATATTCTTTTTAAAAGTGCACAAATATCGCTCAGCATTTGGGGCTCCCAGACAATAACTTTCCTAACAGTACAGTAGTTTATAGCAGTATACACTGTTATATGCTGCCATCTGTATTATACGCAGCACGCATACACACAGTACAGTATTTATAAATATTAGATAGATATCTTTTTCATTATAGCTGTCCTGTCAGTTCTTGGAACAGGTCAGATAAAGTCAAGTCAAATTAATCTTCTGGATGCAGTATCTACAATGCCAGGAATTAAAATAGTTAATTAAAAGCAACCGGGAAATTAAATTTGGACCCTGAATTACATCCAAGTGCCCCACATACATATCCTGTTTAAAATGCAAGCCTCTTTGTGAATCACATTTCTTCAGCATCATTAGAATATCATAAAACTAAGCTCTTTTGATTTAAATTCATCCATATTCATAATTGGAAAAGGCTGTGTCAACAGTGCATTCGCCTGGAGCCTCCTTCATCCAGAGAGGACAGTAATGACAACAAATTTGTCTCAGAGCCACAGGGATAAGACATATGACACAATATTACTTAGATTATCACACACTTGGCAATTAATAGTAGCAGTGCTAGCACAGTGTTTATTAAGATATATTTGACAGAGGAAGGGCCCCAGATAGACTCAAAGCAACATACTGTATACCTGTGTAAATTGAATACATAAGTATTGTAAAGATGACAGCCGTTGTGATGACTCTGGATATTTCATGTTTGGAATCTAGCACGTAGCCAGGAAATACTGAGAACAGCAATACTAACATCACTGACCTGGTTTTTTCCTTTTCTTAAAGCACACCTCCAAATTCTTGACATTTAGGGGTAAATTTACTAAGATTCAAGTTTGGTCGAGATGACAATCTCAGGAGAGTTTAGGCATGATTTTCAACTCGTAAATTTACTAAAGGCAAAGTTGGGTGAATTAGAGAGAGATTTCTCTCTTCTCACTCGTAAAACTCGGGTGAGATAGCAAACTCGAATCTTATCGCCATCGGGCAAACTCGGAAGTACTTTTCACCTAAAAGATACAGCTCGCAAATTTACCAAGAATCAAGATGACAATCTCGGGTGAGATGCCTGCAAACTCTCTGCCAAATTGAAGTTTTAAACACTCACCTCCAGAGCTGCGAGTTTGGCTGAAACATACACAAATCATTGTGATTTGTGTATTTTCCTGCCTGTAAATAGTTTAAATAGGGTATATTTAAAAAAAGGGCTCCCCTGGCTGTGGTATCAGACCCCCGCTAGAAAGGGTCCGGTGCTGGTTTTGATTATAGGGGGACCCATACGCAATTTTTTCCCCCCTATAATTAAAACCCGGACTGGCCCTGCAGCCTGGTGCTGGTATCTAAATTACGGTGGAACCCTACTCATTTTGTTCCCCATAATTAGGTACTAGGACTGGCTGGCAAGTCCGGGGCTGGTTAAGCTTTATGAAAGGTTCCTATGTAATTTTTTTTAATAACATTTAACCCATTTTTTACAGGTCTTAACACACAAGCAGCCAGCACATATCTCACTGATATGTGCAGGCTGCTAGCTTGGAAGAGATTTTCAGAGAGAAAACAGTGCAATCTCGGGTGAGTAATCTTCACTTGCAACTCGTGGGAGATATCACGTTTTGCTTCACCATCGGCCAACTCACTTTCAGCTAAACTCACTTCTTAGTAAATTTGTGAGATGAAAAACAGGAAAATCACCCGAGATTCGGCAATGCAAATCGAGATTAAAAAGACAAAACACGACCATTCTCGAATCTTAGTAAATTTACCCCTAGGCATGTTTTTCATGTTGCAAATTTACTAAAGACAAACTCGGGTGAGTTTAGGAGAGAGTTCTTTAATCTCACTCGTAAAACTCGGGTGAGATCACAAACGCGAATCAACTCACCATCGGGCAAACTCGGCAGCAGGGGTGTTTTAAGAGAGGAGGGGGCCCGTGTGCATCCCCCATGCCGGGCCCCCTTCTCTCTCCCCAGCGGACGGCAGCCGCAGAGTCAGTAGACTCTGGGCACTAGAGAGCGCCCAGAGTTTACTGCGGATGCGCAGAAAGCCGGAAAAATAGCCGCGGCGGCAATTTTCCAGTGTTCTGTGCAGCGCTGACACCCGACACAGGACCACGGACAGCTGAGTTTTATATAATGGGTGCAGGGTGTGTGGTGTGGGGCCCTTCTGGACCCAAGGGCCTGTGTGCACCGCACACCCTGCACCCATTATACATATGCCCCTGTGTGGAAGTACTTTTCATGAAAAAGATGCAGCTTGCAAATTTACAATGATTCAAGATTACAATCTCGGATGAGATTAGAGCAAACTCGCAGAGAAATTGAAGTTTAAAACACTCCACCTCCTGAGCTGCGAGTTAGCCAGAAACATACACAGATCAGTGTGATTTGTGTATGTTTCTGCATGTGTACTTAATGTAAAGTGTTTACATTAAAAAAAATTACGTAGGGTCCCCCCCAAAAAGACATAACCAGCCCTGGACTGGTCAGCCAGTCCTGGTTCCGAAAATTACGGGGAACCAAACTAGTAGGGTTCCCCCGTAAGTTAGGAACCAGCACCTGGCTGCAGGGCCAGTGCTGGTTTTAAATATAGGGGGGGGGAAATTGGTAGGGGTCCCCCTATATTTAAACCAGCACCAGACCCAAACCGACCGAGGTGTAATGCCACAGCCAGGAGACCCTATTAACGGGTCTCCATGGCCAAAGCATTCGCACCCCAAGCCGGTCAGGCCAAGCCGGAGATCTCAGGGGAGGCGAGGACCCCCCAAAAAAGGGGTCCCCCCTCTCTCGAAACCCCAGGCTTGGTCTGAAGTCCTGGGCTGTGGGTAAGGGGGTAAAAATGTGTAAAATAGTTGAAAACTATAGTATTTAACAATGGAACTACAGGTGGCTGCTAGCCAATCAGCGGCTGCTTTACATGTAGCGACCGCTCATTGGCTGGGACCCACTTGTAACCAGCCAATGAGCGGCTGCTACATGTAAAGCAGCCACTGATTGGCTAGCAGCCTGTGGGAACTAACAGATGATCACGGTCATCTGTCATTTCACGTGGTGCAAGTATTATGTCTCAACATATACTTGCACCTGTTCGCATGGATCGCGTAACTCGTTTTCATATTTTCCAAGTAAGTGGATGCTACGGAGAGCGGAGCCGGGATGAAGGTGAGTATGGGATCCTTTTTCTAGGTACACCCGTGGAATCTACATGGGACAAGGGGACAGACCAGCTGGCACAGGTAAGTATTTGTGAGTGGGATAGATGTATGTAATAAAGTTTTACTTTATACGTTGTGTGTACTGTGTTTTTTTTTAACTATTTTACAGTGGGGGTACGGGTGCCGGCCTCCTGCTAACACTTGTATTTCCACAAGTGCCAAAGGGCAGGCATGCTGGCACCTGAACTTCCACTGTAAAATACAATAGTTTTCAACTATTTTACACATTATTACCCCCAGCCAAGGTGTGCGGGGAAGAGTCCCGGGCCTCAGATGAAACCTGGGGTTTTGGGAGGGAGGACCCGTTTTTGGGGGAGTCCCCACCTCCCCTGAGATTCCTGGCTTGGCCTGACCGGCTTGGGGTGCATGCGCTTTGGCCATGGAGACCCAGTATTAGGGTTTCCTGGCTGTGGCATTACACCCAGGTCAGTTTGGGTCCGGTGCTGGTTTTAAATACAGGGGGACCCCTACGCATTTTTCCCCCTATATTTGAAACAAGCACTGGCCCTGCAGCCGGGTGCTGGTTCCTAATTTATGGGGAGACCCTACTCGTTTTTTTCCCCGTAATTTTTGGAACCAGGACTGGCTAACAAGTCCGGGGCTGGTTATGCTGTCGGGGGGGGGGGGAAGGAGCCTACGTAATTTTTTTAAAATATTTAACCCTTTAACAGGTTGACCACACAAGCAACCATCACATATCTCACTGATATGTGCAGGCTGCTTGCTCGGGAGAGTTTTGCATAGAGAAAACACTGCAATCTCGGGGGAGTAACCTCATCTAAAATTGCTACTAAGGGGAGACATCTCGATCTGCTTCACCATCGGAAAACTCACTTTAAGCTAAACTCACTTCTTAGTAAATTTGCGAGTTTAAAAACGGGAAAATCACTCAAGTTTCCGCAATGCAATTCGAGTTTAAAAAAAAAAAAAAACTCTATCAGACTCGACTTAGTATCAGACTAAGCTTAGTAAATTTACCCCTTAGTGTGGGCTACCCAATTTCAATGGGACTGTCCAGCCTCTCACCAGTTCACAGTTTTGTCCTGATTACCAGTAAAATGGAACGTATGCCATTGCTGTGTGTGTTAATTCAAGTGTGTTCTCAGGGTAGGATGGTAAGGTGCTGCATAGCACTCATTGTTACTACGTTTGCGTGAACCCCACCGCGAAGAGCACTGTTTGCCTGATTTGTGGGTGGCATATGTTGGGAGCAGTGGCAGCTCCAGAGGTGGGGCTGCAGCACAGTCCAAGATTCAAATAGGGGAGCTACACCAACTGCCAGTGAGTCCCAGGCGATGATGTTTGGCAGCATTTGAAAAGGCAGTTGGTGTGACTCCACCATTTGAATTTTAGACTGCGTTGCAGCCCCACCTCTGGAGCTGCCACTGGTTGGGAGGTATGCATAAAGCCCCTGATGCTGAGTTTGACGTAAATCTGTCTCAAAAGCAACACATTTGTGTGCATGCCTATTTTTGTTTCCTCCCACTGTGTAGCCTATATTTACACGAAGACACCCTCAAAAAAGTTTTCCTATGTGAGAAATTCCCAGTTCTGTCTCAGTTATCCATAACATAGCTGCTTATGCTTATAGTAACTGATAACTGTAACATGTATGGCTCTGCATGGCTCATACTGTACATACATGTGTATCCATTTCTGAATGAAATGGACAGTTTTATAAATGTTGATTATTCTGACTCACAGGACGAGAAAGGGGTGGGTCTTAACTGGTGGTTTGGTGTGTAGTGTGCATTGAGGTCTGTCTAATATGGAGCAAGGGCAGAAGTTATTTTGGCCTGATTATGCTAGTTGTTGGGTGGTATTTCTTCCAGGGCGTGGGAAGTAATTGGCGCCTTCTCATGCACGCGGTGCTACATATGTTTGCCCCCATTTGCCCCACCTAAAAAGTTGGTAGGTATGCTTACATGGTAAGATGGCTTCCAATATAAAATGTATCTACTGAACAGAATGTACCTAGACTTGATGGTGTCAATAACAGTGATGCAATCTATAGCAAATAATTAGATAACAGCTTAATGCATTCTTGCCAACTCCCCTGAAATGTCTGGGCAAATGCTGAATTTCAAAAAGTTCTCCCAAAGAGTAAGCGTCCTCCCAGAGAAAGAAATTGTTGACTTGGACAGCAGATGACGGGGCTACAATGATTTGAATTTCATAACCACACCACCTCCTGCATTTGCCCCTTGGACCTCAAATCTGGAATCCACTTCATAGGTTTAGATAAGCGTAATATAAATTTTGTTCACTCCAAAGGATTTTTTTATTTTTAACCAATGGATTTCCAAGCAATAAGAGGAACTAACCCTCAAGATGTAGATGAGCAATAAAATGATTAATGCTACAAGTACCAGCATGCTCTGGCAGTTATGGCTGTACTGGCATTTTTAATTCATACCCAGGGCGGTATGCATTTTACATGCAATGCATCCCGCCATTCATAGCATGCATGCTGGTGTTAATAACACTGGTATGCAAGAAGAAAATTGCAAAGGATAGCTCTCCTGATGAAAACTGTTAATTGCGAGAAAGGGTCTACTGAAGTTCCACTACGCTTGTGCAGAGCGCTGTGCGCACCACCAGGGGTGCTGGGAGAAATCTGATTGGATCCCTCTCACAGTACTTTGTGGAAAAAAGCTCATAGGATTCTACTTGGTAATGCCATCTAAATATGTCATTACTCATCGGGTCCAAAATGCGGAAAGCTTGAGCTTGGTGAATATCAGAAATGCAGTCAAATCCCAAAAAATGTCAATTTCAGTGGTTTGACCACATAATTTAATGATAGTGCATGCTGCCCCCAATCTGTATAGACATGCCATGATTTGCTGGTATCAGTAGTGCAGCAAACTAAAAATAAAATTTACTTTTAATTGCTCCATCCTTAGGTGATATCATCAGCTCTAGTGGGGGTCTATTTACTAAGCAGTGTTAAGAGACAGAGTGAAAAGTGATAAGAAAGTGATAAGGTGCCAACCAATCAGCTCCCAACTGTCATCTCACTGATTGGCTGGCACCTTATCACTTTGTTATCACTTTTCACTCTGTCTCCTAACACTGCTTAGTAAATAGACCCCTTTGCTTCCAATAAAATTTGTATGCTTATGATAATCAGATCTACCCCTCGTTTCCCAACCTCTCCCCCACTCTTCTCACTCATGTCTTCTTTCATTTCCTCCTGGATGTCTCAGTAGTATCTTAAACTTTACATGTCTAAGACTGAGCTCATCATATTCCTACCCACCTGCTCTCCTCCTTTTCACTATCCATTGATATCACCATCCCATCTGTCCCATAACTCTGCTTTCTAGTTGTCCTTAACTCCTCCCTCTCCTTCAAATCACACATTTAGGCCCTCTCTGAATCCTTTCACTTCCACCTTCATAATATCTCAAGGATCAGACCATTTCTTACCCTGGAGGCAATGATGACCCTCATTCGCTCATGGGTTAGCTCTTGACAGGACTATTCCAAGTTTCTCTTATCTGGTCTACCCGACTCCGGCCTCTCCACTCCAATCCATCCTCAATGCTGCTACTCAGCCCATCATTCTCTCCTTCCGCTCTGCATCCTTTCCTCTCTGCCAAACACTACACCGACTCCCCTTGCCCTATGAGTCCAATTTAAACTCTTCGCTGTAACCTATAAAGCTGTCACCCAATTCTCTCACGCCTACATCTATGACATCATCTCCCTCCACATTCCCGCTTGCCCACTTTGCTCAGTCACAGATAGTATGGACTGTAACATCCTGTGACAGAGCTCTTATTAGTATAGCTAGGAATATATTGGGACATTAAAATGAATTGCCAAAAATATCATTCTGAAAGATGGTGAATACTTCACTGAAATAAACTTAACTTCATCTAATGATACATCACAGTTATGAAAAGCTGCTGGTGATTGGTGACCCTCTGCTAAACCATACATGGATACTCAATAAATATGTATAGTGTCATAACCTTGCTTCCTAATACATACTATGAAATGTTTAAGTGATATTAGACCTCAATTACAATGCAGCTAATAGGCAGTTAAATGTATTAAATGGCAGCGAATGCCTTTTGTTTCCACTTTAATATACTCTTCACAGCATGTGGTATTTTTTATTTGCTCATAAAAATCCCATAACCTATTTTAACATGCCAATTAAATTCTAGAAGATGTCCATTAAAAATGCACTTTTATAATGTAACATTACAGAGATCCAGAAGAATTATTTGCAGGCTGTAGAAAATATTGTATTGAACTAAAATATACTGTACAAAAGAAAAACGCCTGTAATCAAGTCTAAATATTTGACACCTAATATACTGTATGCCATTGTTATCAAGTTATGCCTGACATGTAGATGAATCCAGAACAAAAATGTAGCTTCATCAACTTTTTCCAAAGAACACACTGTTGGGAATATCATGGGTTAAACCACGAGGTTATGGGATGGATTGTGTGAGGTCGCAAGGGTTAAATTTAGCCAGCTAAGTTTTAATGTGTGGGGTTAAAGTTTGGGTACTTAAGGTTTGGGGGTCACATGGTAAAAGCATCTTTGTGACTTCAACTGAGATGACGCTATATGTGTACTCGCTTTTTTTGTTCTTCCCATTTTCTTTTTCTCACTCTAAGTATATTGGTTGAATACAGTTGGTATATGAACGACGCAGCAAGATGACCCCTCTAATGGACCTTGGTTGTGGCTCCCAAATCTTGAGGCTTGGTGCAATTTTGATCAACTCATTATCTTTTCCTCTTAAGTTTAAACTAACCTTTCCATAAATGTTATATTACTGTCACCCTTGTATCAACCCCATCTGTGTCACCCCTGTCTGTCTGCCCCCTCCCCTTAGAATGTAAGCTCTCACGAGCAGGGCCCTCTTCCCTAATGTGCTTCTCCTTCACTTAATTATACTTTAATATACAACAGTACCCCACCCTTGGTTGCCAACACCATGCTGCTTATCTAAGTGTTATGCAGCAATGTATTAATCATGTATCTGTCCTGCATTGTTTGTACTGTTAATAACTGTTTCTTGTGTGCTCATTTGTTTATGTACATTGTAATGGTGCGTACACACTAGACGATATGCTCCCTGAGCGATATCGTCTAGTGTGTCCCCGGCAGGCTGTGCTCAATGTCGTTCATGACATTGAGCACAGCCGCTTAACGATATCATTAACGATATCGTTCAGCGCCGGGCTCTCTCCCCCATTCCCCAACATGCAGCAACCAGACAACATCGTCAGGTTGGCCTACATGTTAACCCGATGAACGATGATGACGAACGACCCGCGGGAACGCGCGTCGTCATTATCGTTCATCGTTTTTGTGTTAAAAATGGACGATAAAGTGGACGACTGAACGATAACGATATCGTTATCATTCAGTCGTCCACTTTAATCGCCCAGTGTGTACGCACCATAAGGCGCTACGGAATCCTTGTGACACCATATAAATAAGGACAATAATAATAATAATAATATGTTGCTTTACCTGTCATTTGTCCTTTTAACCTGTTTTCTTGTTTTCTTATTCCTTATATTTCCTCCTCTTCTGCTTATCTTATTTCCCCATTCCCCCTTTTCTTTCTATTGTGCCCAGCATGCAGCTTTCCCTCCGTCACAGTGCAGCCCTCGCCCACCTGGATGATTATGCTGTGACCTGGCAGGGGTCTGCACATAGGTCCGGCCCAGCCGTTTATCATGGGGTCTCCGGCTCTCCTAGCTGGAGTGTTGACAAAGTGTTGGCAGAGGTTCATTTAGGTCACATGGCAGGGCCTTTGACTTATCCCCCTATTGCGGATTTGGTGCTTTCCCCAATGGGTGTCGTCTCTAAGAATACACCATGCAAATTCCGACTGATTCAGCATTTACTTATCTTATCCTGCAGGGTTATTGGTTACTGATGTCACCTCGTCTGCCATTTGCTCTGTAGTATACCAGTTATTTGACAAGGCACTACTGATGATTAAAGCTCATGGCAATTCTGAAGGGTAAAAATAGGTCGACTAGGGCCAATCCCACATAAATATCCAAGCAATACTATATATAAATTATACATATACAGAGAGAGGTTTTCAGCACTTCTGAATAAGAGGTGTCTGTGTCAGGATGTAGTCGGCATCCCGGTGTGTAGGATGCCGACAGTCTAAATACTGGCGCCGGAATCCTGACTCCAGTATCCCGACTGCCGTCATCCTGAAGGTAAGTATCGGGGGTTAGGGGAGAGTTAGGTTTAGGGTTAGGTACTAAGGGGGTGAGGGTTAGCTTTAGAGTGCGGGGAGGGGGAAGTTAGGTTTAGGCACTAGGGGGGAGGTTAGGTTTAGGAGCCAGGGAGGGAGGGTTAGCGTGCGGGGAGGTTAAGTATAGGCACTAGGGGGAGGTTAGGTTTAGGGACTGGGGAGGGAGGATTAGGGTAGGGGTTAGGGTTAGTGGTAGCATACTTACCTACAGGTGTCGGGATTCTGACCGGTGGCATCCCGACCGCCAGGAACCCATACCCAACCCATCTGTGTCACCTACAAATAAAGCTATAAACACAGAAATCAGGTTGCGCAAACCAATCTCTATTCAGGAATATACAATTAAAAAGATTTTTATAAACTTGAGGTCAGCAATCCTCACAGCTCACAAGTCCTATTGGTTCATCAGAGGGACCAATACGAATATCGGGAAACGCATTAGAACATGTGAGTTGTGAGGAATGCTGACCTCAATTAAAAATTTTCTTTTTGAGGCCCTTACAACTGGCTACAGCTACCGGCCATCTGGCTAATATATTGCACAAAGACTCTTTCATGCATAGCCTGGTAATGAGCTGCTGATACAATATACACAGGCTGCAAGCTATTCCGGATTCACTGACTACAGCTACTAGCCATTCAGCTGACATAATGCACAGAAATTAGCTTGACATCGACCAGGTGAGGGCCGCTTATACAATATAAGCAGGCTGCAAGTCACTTGGAGGTCAGCATCTGTAAGCTCTGGTCATAACACACAGAGGCCCTGATTCAGAGCCGGACGCTCTGACAGAGCACTCGCTCTGAATCAGAGCCATCCTTCTTGATTTTTAGAGCGGCCGCCTGGTCGCTCGTATAGCTGTGGGTGACCACCCACAGCTATAGCGAGTGGCCAGGAAGATGGTCGCGATGGGCAAGACCATCGCGACCATCGGGCTTGCGACGAGACCCTTGTGGTAGGGTCTCGTTGCCGCAAGCCGTAGAGGGTTTTCGGCTCAAACAGAGCCGAAAGCACTCCCACTGACATCACTTGTGATGTCGGTGGGGCCGGCCCCAGACGGTAGGCAACCCCATGGAAACGCCTCCGTCTGGGCAGCCACGCCCCCGGCACGCCCCCTTTGGGGGCGTGCTGTCACTCAACATCGGCAGCACGCCCCCTTTGTTACGAGACCCGGAGCGACGGTTTGCCCGTCGCTATCCGGGTCTCGCGCATGCGCACTGGGCCACCATCGAACCGCTTGCGAGCGCTCAGCGCTCGTGAGCGGGTCTGAATCAGGCCCAGAGATCCTGCAACTTTAAACCTGCCATGCAGCAGGTGGTGCTGCTGAACGACTTATACAGTGAAACAATTGCTTTCTGGCAGGTGAGATCTGTATAGTTATAAGACTGTAACATATACGCATTTGAAAGGAGCTGCTTAATATCCTTGAACTTGGCTATTTATAAATGCAAGCCGACTGATTCAATTTTGCTAACTTGGACATCCTCAGCTTGCCAGATTTGGCTTGGGTATATGAGATGTGGAAATTGGAAAAAAAGGCAGCAATCTAAAACATTAGTTTAAAATAGAGATGAGCGGTTCGGATTCTGTGGAATCCGAACCGCTCCGAACATTGGGGATCCGAGTCCACCCGAACCCTGTTCGGGTGTTCACCGCCTGACTCGGATCCCCGTTCGGGGCCGAACGGCGGCCTCCTGATGTCGGATTCTCACTAGAGAATCCGACATCAGGTCTCCTCGCGTGTAGGGCAGAGCGCAGTGCGCTCTGCCCTACACAGACACAGACACACAACCGCCAGCGGCAGCTGTGTGTTTGTCACAGCAGCCAATGAGAGTCACACAGACTCTCATTGGCTGCTGTACGGAGGGAGCCGGCTGGAGCTCACACATGAGCTCCGTCTTCCGGCTCCCTCTGCAGCGTGTGACAGCAGAGCGGACGGCGCGGGAGCGGGGAATCAGGTAAGTTTTATTTATTTATTTTTTTTACTTGTCAAAGATCCGGGGGCGCTACTGGGGGGGGGGCTATACTACTGGGGGGGTCTGCTACTGGGGGGGCTATACTACTGGGGGGGTCTGCTACTGGGGGTCCATACTATTGAGGGGCCTGCTACTGTGGGGGGGGCTATACTACTGGGGGGGGGTCTGCTACTGGGGGGGGTCTGCTACTGGGCACTGGGCGTCCATACTACTGAGGGGCCTGCTACTGGGGGGGCTATACTACAGGGGGGGTTTGCTACTGGGGGGGTCTGCTACTGGGGGGGCCATACTACTGAGGGACCTGCTACTGGGGGGGCCATACTACTGGGGGGGGCTTACTACTACTGGGGGGGATACTACCGGGGGGGCTTACTACTACTGGGGGGGCCATACTACAGGGGGGGCCATACTACAGGGGGGGCTACTACTGGGGCAGCCTACTACTGAGGGGGGCCTGCTACTGGGGGCAGCCTACTACTGGGGGGGCATACTACTGGGGGGGCCATACTACTGGGGGGGCCATACTACTGGGGGGCCATACTACTGGGGGGGCTGCTAATGGGGGGCATACTACTGGGGGGGCCTGCTAAAGGGGGGCATACTACTGGGTGGCATGCTAATGGGGGGCATACTACTGGGGGGGCCTGCTAATGGGGGGCATTCTACTGGGGGCACTGCATAGGGGACCCTACTACTAAGGGGACTGCATAGGGGGCACCACTGCTGGGGGCATTGTGTAAAGAACACCGCTACTGTGGGCATTGTGTAAAAGGGGCACTACTGTGGGCATTGTGTAAAAGGGTCACTACTGTGGGAATTGTGCAAAAGGGGCACTACTGTGTGTCGTAACATAAATAAGAGACACTACTTTATGGTGTAATGTGAATCAGGCCCTACGTGCGGTGTAATGTGAATAAGATTGTGCACTGTGACTCCTTGGGCCGTAGCCCACTATGTAAACAAGTACTGTGACTCTGCTGGCCGTACCCCACTGGGTGGGTGCACTACTTTTCATTTCTGCCACTGCTGTGTGGCAATGTGTCATAGATGTGCTTTATACTGTGGTGTCTGTGTCGTTGTGCCGCTGCTCTATCGCTTAGGAACCAGTCAGCTCACTGCAACCTTTGGCCAATAATGTTGAAAACAATATTATGAGCTGTTATATGGTCTAAATTGACTGGAAATTAATGTTATTGAGGGTAATAATACTCTAGGAAGAAAAAAAAGACCAATTTATGTGATTTTAGCTTTTTTTGTCAATTTTTGTAAAAAAATCCAAATCCAAATCCAAAGCCAGTCACCGCAGTTTGGCAAATCCAAATCCAAAGCCGGACGATGAATTAGAACCAAATCCAAATCCGGCAAAAATGGTCCGGCGCACATCCCTAGTTTAAAAGTGACTAATAACCTCAGCAAATACTGCAAACCAGAATTTATGAAAATAATAGTATTCGATCACTTTTACTTAGAGGAGGAACACTCTTATTTTAATTATTTATTAGGTAGAAACTTTTTTCCTTGTTTTTTTTTTTTTCTTGCTTCTGTTTTTAAATATATCAGCACTACTGGTAAAATTGTCTGAATACGCAAGCTTGCAAGGCATTTTTTTTGTTGTATTGTTATATATGCATGAGAGTAATAAATGTCTATATTCCTGAATCCATTGCTTGAATAGAGATTGGTTTGCGCAACCTGATTTCTGTGTTTTTTCATTTTTAATAGACTTTAATGGCATTATTTGAATTGCCCCGGTGGTCCACAACACAACACGGACCTGCAACCATTCAAGGATGAAGCTGGATCCACAGGTTTTGGTCTTGATGTATCCTGGTGTGTGGCCCCTTGGCCTGTTGATTGGATCGCCAAGGGCTTCACAAAGGATCTCCTTCTTTTAGATCTCTTTCCTATCATTGTAGTGTTGGGGATTTGGGGCGGAGCGGCTGTGTAATCGGAGCACAATACTTTCATATGACAACCTGAATGTGCTGAATGCTATTACTCGTCAGCGGGCTATGTCGTTGCGTGTTGTGCGGTTGCTTGCGCAATTAGTGTTGCATTGCAACATTCTTTTCAAAGCTTACCATGTTCCGGGTGTTGAGAACGGAGCTAGGTGCCCGAGGCTAGCCTGATCGGTGAGCTCTGCCCTTCTTAGGTTTGGCAGGTCATCAAGCCGGAATATAGAGCTTATTACAGCGATCTCTTGCCCCTGGTACATTGAAATCCTAACAGGCTTCATGGACCGAATGGCAATAGTTTACCTCACAACGTGAGTAAAGAGGTAAGAGTATGCATCAATTGATGCTATCTTTTATTTGTGGGCTCTACTGTTTGTTGTGGGCCAGTCTAGGGTTTCTATTTCCCGAGCCACAACTGATATCGCTTTCTTTTCCCTTGTTCAGGGACTGCCAGATCTCACTGAGTTTTTTGATAGTGAAAGCTCTTAGGTGTTTGGCTCGGTTGACCCTTACTTTGGGTGTTGAGAGGCGGCCAATCAATCTTAACTTCTCCAGAGGTCACTTACGGTGTTTTCGGACTTTGCGCCATCTGATTTTGTATTGTTTTGTTTGGCAATTGTCATGGTTTTTTTTTCTCGTATTTCAGAACTGGTTGCTCCCTCTAAGACCGTGGCTGGAAACATACTTCTGGCAGGGGTCACTGTAGGCAGTAACTCAGTTCTAAGGGGAAGGGGGCTTGGACTGCACACCCTAATTTTAAACATAGTAAAAAGGGGCTGCCATGCTGAGACTTGGTTGGTGGGCAAACATTTTTGGCTAGAATGTACTAAGAACCTCACTTATACTCCATGTTAATTGTAGAGTTTATCAGGATTATTTTGATTATTATTATTCTTAGCACCTAGAGTGTGCATCTGCATTCTATGTCCCCTGAATTGTACTACAAGTCTCAGCATGACAGCAACTCTTACTATTTTTAAAATTAAGGTGTGCAGCAGGGCCGTAGCTAGGGTAGTGCGGCTGGTGCCATCGCACAGGGCACCACGGGTCAGGGGGCACCGTTTGGGCCTGTCAAATTTCTGTTTATTATCATTCTCATTTATAACTTCCTCTTATTTCATCCCCAGCATCTCCTGGCCTCCCCTATCTCTTCCCTGGCCCATTTCCATGAGGCAATGCCCCTTTTTTGAGTGCATCATGTCCCTTTGAAAAATGAGGGGGGCGCCAATGCTCTTTCTGGCACAGGGCACCAAAAAGTCTAGCTACGGCTCTGGTGTACAGAACAAGCCCCCTCCCCCTTTACACTATATCTGTGTATATATTGTAGACTTGAAGGCTGAGACTCCTTCTGTTTGGTATTTGCACCCCACCCATCTGCCCCTAGGTGTTTTTAATCATCAGCCCAGGTTCTTACATTTCTGTCTACATATTAGAATGGGCACTGTGAGAGGCAATTCCTGAATAAATTGACTAATGTGTTAGTATTAGGGATGCTAGAGACCCATTTTATGGGGTTCACTTTGACGTGGTGAGTGGGCAAACATTTTTGGCCAAACATGTACTAAGAACCTCATTTTTACTATTTGATTATCATTGTTCTTAGTTCCTAGAGTGGGCACCTGCATTCTATGTCCCCTGCAATAACTCAGTTCTATGCAGGATCTATCACTCTAAGGGCCTGATTCAGAGATGGATGGAATCACACACCTCCTTGCTGCATTTGCGTGGTAGCAGCCTGTGGTCACCATCAAAATAATCGGTCGCAATTGTTGTTGCTGTTCCATGGCTGCGGGAGCTAAAGTTGGCTGGGTCCTGGCAGCTTGCGAGGCCAGGAAGCCTGCGTGGGTGCCTGGTCTCGTCCATCCCGGAAAATGGGGGCATCACACCCCAACTTTCGGGAATGCAGCCAGGGAACACCCCTGTCAATCAGAATACGGCTGGGACACACTGTGAGCTGGATCACTGTCAGAGGGCTGCACATGCTCTGTACACCTGCTGCGCATGCGCAGTCCTCCAAACATCGGAGATGTACGCTAACCATCGGGTTAGCGTACATCTCTGAATCAGGCCCTACGTCAGATCAGTTAAGGGCCTTTGACGGTGGCTACAATCATTCGGATCTGTCTGGTGTCTTTGGCACATACCTAGTTGTCTATCTGATTAGCTGTTGATGGTGCGTGGTTGATACACAACGATGGTGCTCCATTAACAAAATACCAATTTGGCTGGGTTTTTAAGCATTGAAAATCATCAATTGGGCTCTCACTCGTTACTTCGAAACCCATTCATTTTGGATCAGGGCAGCTATGTCCGCGTCATCCGCCATGATTTTTTTTTTCTGGCGCTTGACCGATGTTACTCGGCTTGTTATAAGAGCTATATTTGCTCCCAAAATTTCTAGTTAATAGTCGCCCTTTTTGTATGTTATTGTTTCTCTGGCATAGTTTGTGTCTTTGCTCGTTTCCATCTTCTTCCTTACTCGGGACTTCCCAATTGCCTATTTAGCAGAAGGACCTTTGAGAGATTTTAAAAATTTTTAC
The DNA here is from genome assembly GCA_031769625.1 of Taudactylus pleione. Lineage (NCBI taxonomy): Eukaryota > Metazoa > Chordata > Amphibia > Anura > Myobatrachidae > Taudactylus > Taudactylus pleione. The sequence continues at coordinate 7,395,405 of JAUIMM010000555.1, read as the reverse complement.
TTGCATTGACGGACATAATTCGGACTTCATTTGACCTTAAAAGATTATTTGATATTCTGAGTCCCTCAACAGGTTTTTGTTTCTTTATTTCTTGCAGAGTTGCAATTTTATTCCTTGCCTCACACCTCCCTCCTTTTTTTGGTATAGAGCCAATATTGTTTTGGCATGGAGGTTGTGATTTTGTGACATTAGATGAGGCCAGAGAAAAAGTTAACGTGACAGTTAGTAAATTTGATTTGGCCAATGGTAGTGCAGTTGTGTGGAATCCTCTGATTTAGTATCATTCTTCACATTTGTACTGTGATGACCCTCTGTCTGAAGATGGCATGTCTCTGTTTATTGAGGAGATCTTTAGGTGTTTAATTCAGTTAGTTTAGGGGTGTATGGGGAAGAAGCGTTGGCTCTGTACTCAGAGTCTCACTTTGGCAGCAAAGAATGTCAGGTCATTCTGCTCGAGTGCAGTTTATTTGTTTTTGGGTTCACTCATCTTTATTGAAGTCTGAATCATCTTGATTAAAGTCTGAATCACCTCACCAAGAGCAGCACTAATCCTTTCCAGGTGACTTGTTATATTGCAAGCTTGAGTTGGATACTCTTGTGTTGTAAGCAACCACAGGGCGGACTCCGTTTGCAATGCATGTTGTGTGTTTGTGCATTGCTGGGCTGTGATGATTAGTAGCTGTCCATTCATGCCACCATACACCATACATTACATACATACATACAGAGATATATATATATATATATATATATATATTATATAATATATATATATATATATATACACAAAGGTTGGGTCTCCCATATCCAAATATTCCGAAATTCGGAATATTCCGAAATACGCAATCATTTTGGCATGACTGAAATAATGAGACCTTTGATTTTTGATGGTTCAATGTACACAAACTTTGTCTAACGCACAAATTATTAAAAGTATTGTATATGATTACCTTTAGGCTGTGTGTATAAGGTGTATACGAAACATAAATGAATTTAATTTCTGTACACAAACTTTTCTTGAGCCACAAAATTATTGAAAATATTGTATAAAATTACATGCAGGCTGTATGTATAAGGTGTATATAACACATAAATGCATTCTGTGTGTATATTGGGGTCCCATTCCCAAGATATTTCATTATGATATGCAAATATTCCAAAATACGGAATATTCCGTTATCCAAAATACCACTGGTCCCAAGCATTTTGGATATGGGAGACTCAACCTGTATATATATTGATCTTTTCAATAAACTGCCAACCATTTTTTAATGCCATTTCCTGTATCTCTGTCAACATTTTATTTGTGGCTTAAGGTAATGTGCCCCCCCCCCCCCCACCTCAGACTGCTGGGAGGGGGAAGATTAGGTTTAGGCTGTCGGTGGGGGGTTAGGTTTAGGCTTCAGGGTGGGAGGGTTATGTTTAGGCGTAGGGTTAGGGTACTTACTGGCAAATGTCGGTATTCTAACCCTGTCAAGATGCCGGCATCGGGATTCTGACAGCCGGGAGTGCTGACATCCTATACCCAACCCATGCAGAATATTTGTATATAAATAGAGCTGGAATTATGGTCAAATCATTCTGATGTATCAGTGTGCTTGGTATAAGATGGAGAACACATAATGCCATATTTTGTAGGGGAAGAGTGCTAAATGTTGTCGCTATTTCACATTTAAAGTTTTGTTAATCTCTAACTGGAGTCTTTATATATATATAGTGGGGCAGATTTAAAATGTGCAGAGAGAGTTACATTTGGGAGGGGTGTGTCCAAACTGAAATCTAAATTGCAGTGTAAAAATAAATCTGTCCAGGATTTGTGGGCTACATGCAAAAGCAGCCAGTATTTACCCTACATGCAAAACATGTATCTATTTGCATTGCTTGCATTGTAACATGGTTTGTCCAGGTACACAGTTACTGTACTTGCTATATCTTACTCTATTTCCAAAGATGAATCAGGCCCTACATCTTTACATGTTGGAATTGCTATAATGCAGTTTTTCACTAGAGGGCACTCTAGCATTACATTTGAAACATTTTAAAATGAATTCAGTAAATTGCTTCCAAAAGTCTGAAATCAACAATAAAACCAATTACTGTATTTCGCAGATATGCACACCTATGTTTTTATTTGTAAGATCATCTATTAGGTAAAATAACAGTCAGCATTAAATGATAAATCACTAACAAACTAAGCACAGCAAATGGTGAATATGACAGTATAAGACCATTTATCATGACCCCTTCCACCCAGAATAAAATGCTCTACTTCCGTGCTCCTTAATTTTGGAAGTCTTTGTACCTGGTGGCTTTAGAGAGTCTGCAGTACTGTATGACAGAAGGGCAAGCGTGCTTTCTCAGTATAATTTCATATTAAACAGAAGTAAATTATAAATTGAAAGTGTGTGACCACAGAACAGTGCATTAGATGCCACATAAGAAGTTTGTTAATACTAAACAACACCAGGAAAGGAGTTAGCAAAGGTCCATAAGGAAACTCGCAGCACCAGTGTGGATAATCTTAAAGCCTTGCTTGTCCCACATTTCTAGCTAGTGTAGTGGCTGAAGGATTTTACATGTGTGTGTGTGTGTCTGTGGAGGATTACAGAGATATATTTAACACGTAGTGGAGCTTGTCATGTTTTGCTCAGTGTTATGACGACCATCTGTTATGCCGGCACCTCAGCCACGAGGGGCACTATCAGATTAATTCAACAACGTTGACATTCTGAATATTCACAACACTGTATCATCATAATTTACATTAATAGGAACACACTGTTATAATCCACCTATTATCTATTATGGTCACCCAATCTGTCTGTATGCAATAATACACATGCTCCACACACTGTTATGACACTGCACTATGAAAATATATGAACACGGAAACATTTGTCACATTCATGTCACAAATAAGACGCACTACAAACAATGCAAGCAAACTGATGGTACATGAGATAGGTGTGCATGTATGTATATACATATACAGATGTGTCCATATACATATAGCCTCCCATGTTAAACAGTCCTTCTAGTTGTGCCATGCCGTGACTCGGTAGCGCCTAGTGTCTTTTCGTGCAACTTTTTACCATCAAATTCATCAGATTCGCACAACAGTGCGAACATGCCTATGTTCTGTGTGCAACTGCGGGTGTATCTGCATGCAAAACGCTACGTTATACTGCCACAGCTGTTGAAACTGTAACGTGGCATTTCGCATGCAGATACATCCACAGTTGTGCACAGAATATAGGCATAACGCATATCATTTTAATCAGCAGAAGCTGCTTGTGCATCCTATTCACATCACTGAGTGAATATGACGCATTTCAAGGTATAAAATCACAAGAAAAGACGCTCAGCACTACCGAGTGAAACGGTATGTGCGACGTGACTTATAGTGCACCGGCCACTTTTCGTGTTTTGTGTTTTGGTTTTGGATCTGGATCTTTCTTCGTGTTTTGGATCTGGATTGGTTTTGCCAAAACCACCCTTCCGTATTTTGGGTTCTGGGTTTTGTGTTTTGGATCTATATTTTTTTTTAAAAAACCATGAAAACAGCTAAAATCACAGAATTTGTGGGTTTTTCTGCTCTTATGCTATTATTAACCTCAATAACCTTAATTTCCACTCATTTCCAGTCTATTCTGAACACCTCACAATAGTGTTTTTATGTCCAAAAGGTTGCACCGAGGTAGCTGGATGTCTATGCTAAGCGACACGAGTGGGCGGCACAAACACGTGGCCCATCTAGGAGTGACACTGCAGTGGCAGACAGGATGGCAGTTTGAAAAACTAGGCCCCAAACAGTACATAATGCAAAGAAAAAAAAGAGGTGCAAAATGGAATTGTCCTTGGGCCCTCCCACCCACCCTTATGTTGTATAAACAGCACATGCACACTTTAACAAACCAATCATTTCAGTGCCAGGGTCTGCCACATGACTGTGGCTGAAATGATTGGTTCGTTTGGGCCCCCACAAAACAAGCTGGCAATTAATCTGTCCCTGCACAAACTGGCTCTACGGAGGCAAGATGTCGTCCTCATCCTCCTCATCCACCAATTCCTCACCCTCTTCAGTATTGTGTACATCCTCATCCTCACAGAGTATTAATTCATCCCCGCTGGAATCCACAACCACAGGTCCCTCTGTACGTTCTGGAGGCTGGTCTCCCTGGAAGAGTTGATAATTAATTTTTATGAACATCATCTTCTCCACATTTTGTGGAAGCAACCTCCTACGCCTTTCGCTGACAAGGTTCCCGGCTGCACTAAACACTCTTTCGGAGTACACACTGGAGGGGGGGCAACTCAGGTAAAATAGAGCCAGTTTGTACAGGGGCCTCCAAATTGCCTCTTTTTCCTGCCAGTACAGGTACGGACTGTCTGACATGCCTACTTGGATGCTGTCACCGATGTAATCCTTTAACAGACAGACGCATGCTTGTCGCTGCTGCTTTGAGGATGCAGGTACGGCTACAGCCCACACAATTCACAAAGACAGAAAAAAAAAGAATTTTTTATTTTTTGTGGAGCGCACTTTGAGGGTTACACCACCCTTTAACAGACAGACGCACATTTGTCGCTGCTGCTTTGAGGATGCAGGTGCGGCTACTGCGCATACATGTCACACACAAACACAGAAAAAAAGATTATTTTATTTTGGTTGGAGCGCACTTTGGGGGTTACACCACCCTTTAAAAGACAGACGCAGTCTTGGTGCTGCTGCTTTGAGGATGCAGGTGCGGCTACTGGGCATACATTTCACACACAAACACAGAAAAAAAGATTATTTTATTTTGTTGGAGCGCACTTTGGGGGTAACACCACCCTTTAACAGACAGACGCACGCTTGTCGCTGCTGCTTTGAGGACAGTATCATATGCAGTGACAGTAGACTTGTCAGAAATTGTTGGCACGTCCTTCAGTCCGGACCAGATGTCCAAACCGGCCCTTGACTTATGACACAGGCGCACGCTTGGCGCTACCTACTGTGTTGATGCACGTGCGGCTACATCGCACACAAGTCACAAACACAGAAAAAAAAATGTTTTTTATTCTTTGGAGCACTTTGGGGGTTACACCACCCTTTAACAGACTTATGGGACACAGGCACACGCTTGGTACTGCTCCTTTGTTGATGCACATGCAGCTATAGTGCACACAATCCACAAAGATAGAAAAAAAAGATTTTTTTATATTTTGTGGAGCGCACTTTGAGGGTTACACCACCCTTTAACAGAAAGACGCACGCTTGTCGCTGCTGCTTTGAGGATGCAGGTGCGGCTGCAGCCCACACAATTCACAAAGACAGAAAAAAAAGAAGAATTTTTTTATTGTTTGTGGAGAGCTCTTTGAGGGTTACACCACCCTTTAACAGACAGACGCATGCTTGTCGCTGCTGCTTTGAGGATGCAGGTGTGGCTACAGCCCACACAATTTACAAAGGCAGAAAAAGAAAGAAGAATTTTTTTATTTCTTGTGGAGTGCACTTTGAGGGTTACACCACCCTTTAATAGACAGACGCACACTTGTCGCTGCTGCTTTGAGGATGCAGGTGCAGCTACAGCCCACACAATTCACAAAGACAGAAAAAAAAGAATTTTTTTATTTTTTGTGGAGCGCACTTTGAGGGTTACACCACCCTTTAACAGACAGATGCACACTTGTCGCTGTTGCTTTGAGGATGCAGGTGCGGCTACAGGCCACACAATTCAGAAAGACAGAAATAAAAAGAAGAATTTTTTTATTGTTTGTGGAGCACACTTTGAGGGTTACACCACCCTTTAACAGACAGACGCATGCTTGTCGCTGCTGCTTTGAGGATGCAGGTGCGGCTACAGCCCACACAATTCACAAAGACAGAAAAAAAAGAATTTTTTTATTTTTTGTGGAGCGCACTTTGAGGGTTACACCACCCTTTAACAGACAGACGCACACTTGTTGCTGTTGCTTTGAGGATGCAGGTGCGGCTACAGGCCACACAATTCAGAAAGACAGAAATAAAAAGAAGAATTTTTTTATTGTTTGTGGAGCACACTTTGAGGGTTACACCACCCTTTAACAGACAGACGCATGCTTGTCGCTGCTGCTTTGAGGATGCAGGTGGAATCGAGACAGGATTTGGAACCGGGGACACACTACCTCCATCAATTGTCTAAATCCCACTGCACTAATGGCGGATACCGGACGCACGTCTAACACCAACATAGCAGTCAAGGCCTCAGTTATATGTTTTGCTTCAGGATGACTGCTGTCGTACTTCATCCTCCTCGCTAAGGACTGTTGGAGGGTCATTTGTTTAGTAAAAGTAGTGGTGTTCCTACTTCCTCTCTGGGATGATGAACAACTCCCAGCAGCAGCAACAGCAGTAGGAGGAAGTGGTTCTTGATCTTTCCCTATTTTATTTTTATCGGAGAAAGTTTGGTCCTCCATTTATGTTATATTGATATATACGTGCGGCTAAGGCGCACACAAACACAGAAAATATTTTTTTATTTTTGTTGGATACTAGTGTACTTTGTGGGTTACACCACCCTTTAAGAAATGAGCGAGCCAGCCCTTTACTTATGGGACACAGGCGCACGCTTGGCGCTGCTCCTTTGTTGATGCATGTGCAGCCACAGTGCACACAATTCACAAACACAGAAAATATTTTTTTATTTTGTTTGGAGTGCCCTTTGGGGGTTACAGCACCCTTTAACGGACAAGCCAGCCGGCCCTTTACTTATGACACAGGCACACGCTTGGCGCTACTTTGTTGATGCACGTGCGGCTACTACGCACACAATTCACAAACAGAAAAAAATATATATTTTTATTTTTTTTGCAGTGCACTTTGGGGGTTACAGCACCCTTTAACGGTCAAGCCAGCCGGCCCTTTACTTATGACACAGGCGCACGCTTGGCACTACTTTGTTGATGCACGTGCGGTTACTGCGCACACAATTCACAAACACACTTGGGGGGAGCACCCCTGATGGACAGAGTACCCCCTGGACAACACTACAGCACCCCTTTAGGACTGGGACACTGCACAGGACTTTGGAGTGGACACAGCCCCTATGGACAACTAACTGCACAACACAGTTCAGCCAGCCCCTATGGAGTTTGGAGGAGTGGACACAGCCCCATGGACAACAGCAGCACAGCGCAGCACAGCGCAGCACAGCACAACACAATACTGCACTACACTACACTACATTACACAGCCCAGCCAGCCTTAACTCCCACCCTCCCTCTTCACTGTCCACAGCCGAGTGAGAAAATGGCGCCGACGCGGGTACCTTATATAGAATCCAAAACCCGCTAGACCCGGAAGGCGGGATGATGACGTGTTGCCTCGATTTCAGATCCGAGTCAGGCGGGAAAAGTCGAGCCTGACTCGGATCGGCCTCGGATCGGGGGGGGCTCGAAATCCAAACCCGCTCACCCCTAATATATATATATATATATATAGTTACATACATACACACACACTACTACAGTAGCTATCTATACTGTATTTGTTTCTATCTATAAATCTATGTATCTAGATCTATAAATCTTGTTATCCATCCGTCCATCCATTTACCTACCTGTCTCTCTGTATTTGCAAATGTATAGAAAACAACACAGCATCTGGGAGGATTTTATTTTTGTTTTAAGCTATGTACACTCCCCCTCAGTTTATTTTTACTGTGTTTTAGAAGGAACCTTTTGTACAGAGACATGCATTTGAACAAGTCTGTGTTCTTTTAAGAGTTTTAAAAGTGAACTCTGACCCTCATTCAGAGGCGCTCGCAAGAAGCGAGCGCTTGTTTTGAATGAGGACGGCCGCTACTATTTTTAAGTGCAGCCTCCTGGTCGCTAGCTAAGCTGTGGGTTACCACCCACAGCTTTAGCGACTGACCAGGGTGATGGTCGCAATGGTCAAGACCATCGCGACCATCGGGGCTTGCGGCATGACCCTAAGGTTGGGTCTCGGCTGCCGCAAGCCCCAGGGAGCTGACTGCTCTGATCGAGCAGGAAGCTCCCCACTGACATCACTGCTGATGTCAGTGCAGCCACCCACAAAACGGCAGGCGTTCCATCAGGAACGCCTCCGTTTGTGTAGCCACCCCCCCCCGCCCTGCCTACAAAACAGGGCGAGCTGTCGATCAATATTGACAGCCGCCCCTTTTGTAGTGAGCTCCGGAGCGAGAGAATTTCTCTCTCGCTCCGGGGCTTGCGCAGAGCGGCCACTGCGCGTGCGCAGGGCCTTAACATCGACCCGGTTGCGAGCGCTCAGCATGAATGAGACCCTCTATCCTTACATGTGTAGGGAATTTTCTTAGAAAAATACCTTGTCCCAGTATGAGCAAGTATGTCTGCACAATTGTCAATGCTCAGGATGCTGCTAAACAAAATATACTTTTAAATTTACTGCAGAAATACTTTTTAATGCTCAAGTGAAAATGTCTAGATTTTATAATATGTATATACAGGGCCGGATTAAGGCTTGTGGGGGCCCTGGGGCAACTAAGTTGTGGGGAACCCCTCCAAGCTACATGGAGCCTACCCCCCATCCTCCAAGCCACACGGAGCATATCCACCTCCCTCTCCCCTCCTCCTGATTACTCACCTTGAGTTCCGTGATTCTGGCTCTGTGTCCAGCAGTCAGCGCTGCTGCATACAGCGGAGAGTGGCTCCTAAGGCCCCACGTCAGTGATCAGCGTCACGGCCATGATGTGTCACGTGATGATGATGAGGGGACTCGGGAATCGCTTTGCACTGTATGCAGCAGCACTGACTGTCCTGCTGTTTTCAGAAACACAGAGCCGCAGCAGCTGAGCCCCCTTCCAGGAACAGGTGCCACTTGTTCCCGGCAGGGTCACACCGACCCTGACTGGGGGCCCCTGTCGCCCCTCCCCCCTAAATCCGGCCCTCTTTATGTAAGGATCATTCTGTGCAAAAATAATTTCTGGAAGGCTACTGGCCCACTGTGCAACACATCCAGTGCATAAGATAGTGGTTAACAAGTATTGTACTAGTACTAGAATATATAATTTTTTACAATAAAAAAACAATGTGTATCTATGACATCTTTCAAGTGCTGTCTTTATCATGTTCTGTCTGTGTATACTACACTCCTGATTGTCATGTATCAGAGATGACAGATCTCAGCAGTGATACAGAGTATACACTGACATACACTGACTCAGGTGTAGTTGGAGCGCTGGCTCCTATTGATTTGTTTCGCTTCCGTAGTAAAGTCACTAGAGCAAAAAGAAAGTTAAAGCAATCCTGACAGATGTTTCAAAGAGCCCGCAGCTGTTAATTAATGAGGGGCGATATTGGAATGATTCACTTTAATGTTCAGTGCCTTTTATGACACTTAGCCAGACATGAAGATGCTTGAAGCGTGTAATAAATGTTTTTTTGTGGCATGCAATTCACAAACAGCACTTCCAAAATGAATTAGAAATGTAACCTACATGATAAGTGCTTGCGGTCCATGCAGCAGGATGAGCAACCACCACTACAGTAAACAGAGAAACCCAACTAAATTTCTGTATCAAAAAAATAGGTCACTTTAGTTTGCAAATAGAGTTTAATCTAGGGGTGTGCACCGGCCACTTTTCGTGTTTTGTGTTTTGGTTTTGGATCTGGATCTTTCTTCGTGTTTTGGATCTGGATTGGTTTTGCCAAAACCACCCTTGCGTGTTTTGGGTTCTGGGTTTTGTGTTTTGGATCTGTATTTTTTTGAAAAAAAGCATAAAAACAGCTAAAATCACAGAATTTGTAGGTTTTTCTGCTCCTATGCTATTATTAACCTCAATAACCTTAATTTCCACTCATTTCCAGTCTATTCTGAATACCTCACACCTCACAATAGTGTTTTTATGTCCAAAAGGTTGCACCGAGGTAGCTGGATGACTATGCTAAGCGACACAAGTGGGCGGCACAAACACGTGACCCATCTAGGCGTGAAACTGCAGTGGCAGACAGGATGGCATTGAAAAACTAGGCCCCAAACTGTACATAATGCAAAGAAAAAAAAGAGGTGCAAGATGGAATTGTCCTTGGGCCCTCCCACCCACCCTTATGTTGTATAAACAGGACATGCACACTTTAACAAACCAATCATTTCAGCGCCAGGGTCTGCCACACAACTGTGGCTGAAATGATTGGTTCGTTTGGGCCCCCACAAAACAAGCTGGCAATTTATCTGTCCCTGCACAAACTGGCTCTACGGAGGCAAGATGTCATCCTCATCCTCCTCATCCACCGATTCCTCACCCTCTTCAGTGTGTACATCCTCATCCTCACAGAGTATTAATTCGTCCCTGCTGGAACCACAGGTCCCTCTGTACGTTCTGGAGGCTGGTCTCCCTGGAAGAGTTGATAATTCATTTTATGAACATCATCTTCTCCACATTTTGTGGAAGCAACCTCCTACGCCTTTCGCTGACAAGGTTCCCGGCTGCACTAAACACTCTTTCGGAGTACACACTGGAGGGGGGGCAACTCAGGTAAAATAGAGCCAGTTTGTACAGGGACCTCCAAATTGCTTCTTTTTCCTGCCAGTACAGGTACGGACTGTCTGACATGCCTACTTGGATGCTGTCACCGATGTAATCCTTTAACAGACAGACGCACGCTTGTCGCTGCTGCTTTGAGGATTCAAGTGCGGCTACAGCCCACACAATTCACAAAGACAGAAAAAAAAAAGAATATTTTTATTGTTTGTGGAGCACACTTTGAGGGTTACACCACCCTTTAACAGACAGACGCACGCTTGTCGCTGCTGCTTTGAGGATGCAAGTGCGGCTACAGCCCACACAATTCACAAAGACAGAAAAAAGAAGAAGAATATTTTAATTGTTTGTGTAGAACACTTTGAGGTGTCACCACCCTTTAACAGACAGACGCACGCTTGTCGCTGCTGCTTTAAGGATGCAGGTGCGGCTACAGCCCACACATTTCACAAAGACCGAAAAAAAAAGAACAATATTTTAATTGTTTGTGTAGAACACTTTGAGGGTGTCACCACCCTTTAACAGACAGACGCACGCTTGTCGCTGCTGCTTTAAGGATGCAGGTGCGGCTACAGCCCACACATTTCACAAAGACCAAAAAAAAAAGAACAATATTTTAATTGTTTGTGTAGCACACTTTGAGGGTGTCACCACCCTTTAACAGACAGACGCACGCTTGTCGCTGCTGCTTTAAGGATGCAGGTGCGGCTACAGCCCACACAATTCACAAAGACAGAAAAAAAAAGAACAATATTTTAATTGTTTGTGTAGCACACTTTGAGGGTGTCACCACCCTTTAACAGACAGACGCACGCTTGTCGCTGCTGCTTTGAGGATGCAGGTGGAATCTAGACGGGATTTGGAACCGAGGACACACTACCTCCATCAATTGTCTAAATCCCACTGCACTAATGTCGGATACCGGACGCACGTCTAACACCAACATAGCAGTCAAGGCCTCAGTTATACGTTTTGCTTCAGGATGACTGCTGTCGTACTTCATCCTCATCGCTAGGGACTGTTGGAGGGTCAATTGTTTAGTAAAAGTAGTGATGTTCCTACTTCCTCTCTGGGATGATGAACAACTCCCAGCAGCAGCAACAGCACTAGGAGGAAGTGGTTCTTGATCTTTCCCTATTTTATTTTTATCGGAGAAAGTTTGGTCCTCCATTTATGTTATATTGATATATATACGTGCGGCTAAAGCGCACACAAACACAGAAAATATTATTTTATTTTTGCTGGAGAGTAGTGCACTTTGTGGGTTACACCACCCTTTAAGAAATGAGCCAGCCGGCTCTTTACTTATGGGACACAGGCGCACGCTTGGCGCTGCTCCTTTGTTGATGCACGTGCAGCCACAGTGCACACAATTCACAAACACAGAAAATAATTTTTTTTTTGGTTTGGACTGGAGTGTACTTTCGGGGGTTACAGCACCCTTAACGGTCAAGCCAGCCGGCCCTTTACTTATGACACAGGCGCACGCTTGGCACTACTTTGTTGATGCACGTGCGGCTACTGCGCACACAATTCACAAACACAGAAAATAATTATTTTTTTGGTTTGGACTGGAGTGTACTTTCGGGGGTTACAGCACCCTTAACGGTCAAGCCAGCCGGCCCTTTACTTATGACACAGGCGCACGCTTGGCACTACTTTGTTGATGCACGTGCGGCTACTGCGCACACAATTCACAAACACAGAAAATAATTTTTTTTTTGGTTTGGACTGGAGTGTACTTTCGGGGGTTACAGCACCCTTAATGGTCAAGCCAGCCGGCCCTTTACTTATGACACAGGCGCACGCTTGGCACTACTTTGTTGATGCACGTGCGGCTACTGCGCACACAATTCACAAACACAGAAAATAATTTTTTTTGGGTTTGGACTGGAGTGTACTTTCGGGGGTTACAGCACCCTTAACGGTCAAGCCAGCCGGCCCTTTACTTATGACACAGGCGCACGCTTGGCACTACTTTGTTGATGCACGTGCGGCTACTGCGCACACAATTCACAAACACAGAAAATAATTTTTTTTTTGGTTTGGACTGGAGTGTACTTTCGGGGGTTACAGCACCCTTAACGGTCAAGCCAGCCGGCCCTTTACTTATGACACAGGCGCACGCTTGGCACTACTTTGTTGATGCACGTGCGGCTACTGCGCACACAATTCACAAACACAGAAAATAATTTTTTTTTTGGTTTGGACTGGAGTGTACTTTCGGGGGTTACAGCACCCTTAACGGTCAAGCCAGCCGGCCCTTTACTTATGACACAGGCGCACGCTTGGCACTACTTTGTTGATGCACGTGCGGCTACTGCGCACACAATTCACAAACACAGAAAATAATTTTTTTTTTGGTTTGGACTGGAGTGTACTTTCGGGGGTTACAGCACCCTTAACGGTCAAGCCAGCCGGCCCTTTACTTATGACACAGGCGCACGCTTGGCACTACTTTGTTGATGCACGTGCGGCTACTGCGCACACAATTCACAAACACAGAAAATAATTTTTTTTTTGGTTTGGACTGGAGTGTACTTTCGGGGGTTACAGCACCCTTAACGGTCAAGCCAGCCGGCCATTTACTTATGACACAGGCGCACGCTTGGCACTACTTTGTTGATGCACGTGCGGCTACCGCGCACACAATTCACAAACACAGAAAATAATTTTTTTTTGGTTTGGACTGGAGTGTACTTTCGGGGGTTACAGCACCCTTTAACGGTCAAGCCAGCCGGCCCTTTACTTATGACACAGGCGCACGCTTGGCACTACTTTGTTGATGCACGTGCGGCTACTGCGCACACAATTCACAAACACAGAAAATATATTATTTTTTTAGCACTTGGGGGGAGCACCCCTGATGGACAGAGCACCCCCTGGACAACACTGCAGCACTCCTTTAGGACTGGGACACTGCACAGGACTTTGGAGTGGACACAGCCCCTATGGAGAACTGACTGCACAACACAGTCCAGCCAGCCCCTATGGACTTTGAAGTAGTGGACACAGCCCCTATTAACAACAGCAGCACAGCACAACACAGCCAGCCCCTATGGACTTTGAAGTAGTGGACAACAGCAGCACTACACTACACTACACTACACAGCCCTAACTCCCACCCTCCCTCTTCACTGTCCACAGCCGAGTGAGAAAATGGCGCCGACGTGGGTACCTTATATAGGATCCAAAACCCGCGAGACTCGGAAGGCGGGATGATGACGTTTTGCCTCGATTTCAGATCCGAGTCAGGCGGGAAAAGTCGAGCCTGATTCGGATCGGACTCGGATCGGGGGGGCTCGGGGGGGTTCGGATTTCAGAAATCCGAACCCGCTCACCCCTAGTTTAATCTAAACAATTTTTGTGTATATTTGTTATCATTTTAGGCAGGTAAGTGTACTATGCTAGTACGCAATGACCAATGTTAAAACTACATTGTTGTATTGTTTCCCAAACTGACAGCACTGCACCACTATATGATGGAGTCATTAATAGAAGCTATAAGAGTTAGGGGTAGATTCACTAAAGCTTCTAAAATGTAAAGTGTTGGTGTTGACCATAGCAACCAATCAGATAATAGTTATCATTTCTCTATTGCATTCTAGAAAATGATAGACAGAATCTGAGTGGTTGCTAAGGGCAAAACCTCAACTTGTCTGTTTTAGACCAGAGAGAAGTAAATCTACCCATTAGGGCTCAATCCAATTAGATGCAAGTAAGTGCAGTTGTATGCCGCACAAATTTTTGTTTGCAACAATGTAAGAGTCCGGAGAGAGATGGGACCGCGACGGGGATGAGTTGTGGTGCTGTTGCCGATGTTTCTATGTCATTGCAACGGCAACTTGTCCCCTTCGCAGCTAATTGAATTGAGCCCTATGTGTTAAATCATTAAAAACTGATGGATTTTTCATTACATATTACTAGCAGTGGTACATGGCACAGATTACTGTACATATTAGCCTTGGCTGGGCTCAGTCCCCAATTTAGCAGAGGTACAGTGAAGGGAGACAACAATTAGGCCCTACATTTCCACCGTACGAATTTCAAAGTCACGCGGTTCCTTTATGGTCACTGGAACTGCTACTGGGAAATTAATTTGCACCTAGCTTTGTGGGTGTAGCGTTTGATCTCAAGAATAATCACCATAAATTATATTTTGTGAACTAAGGCCCTGATTCAGAGCCGGATGCTCTGACCAGAGCGCTCGCTCTGAATCAGGGCCCACCTCCATAAATATGGAGCGTCCTCCTGGACGCTTGTATAGCTGTGGGACACTACCCACAGCCTATACGAGCGTGCAGGATGATGGTCGCGATCGTCTTGACCATCGCGACCATCGCCACTGCGTGCAGAAGCCTGCGGTTGAGTTTCTCAACCGCAAGGCCAGGAGTGATTTTGGCTCTATCAGAGCCAAAATCACTCCCACTGACATCACTAGTGATGTCAGTGGGGCCGGCTTCTGACGGTAGGCGTTCCCTTGGGAACGCCTCCGTCTGGCAGGCACACCCCTGGCACGCCCACCAAAGGGGGCGTGCTGTCAATCAACATCGACAGCACGCCCCCTTTGATCAGCTCCCTCCGTCGTGCGCATGCGCAGTGCACACCATTGACCCACTTGCGAGCGGACAGCCGCTCGCGAGTGGGTCTGAATGAGGCCCTATGTGTAATGAAGCAGCTGCATTTGAGGAAAATGTGAGATTGTCTTGTGTTATTTGAAGAGCAGACTGTATAAGTCACATCATTTATTAACAGTTGGCACTGGGAGAGTTAATCAGAAAGGTGGGGGCTAGGAGAGCTCTTTCAGTACCATAAGAGTGCAGCGCTTCCAAAACAGCTTGTCACTCATTGGGGATCAGACGGAAGTGCTGTGAGTACACCAGGATATTCTTGTGGGTGAAATCCCCCACCCCATCAGCAGTGCTAAGACCTTTTTTATAAGTTGGCTTAGGAACTCTGAGTTGTTTCTCTTTTATTTTTAGAAAATATTTGCATTATAATGTTTGTCATTTTAATAATATTTTTGTAACTAAGCCTTGAAAATATTTTTTGGATTAAACACATTTAATCTAGCATATTCTCCGTGATTCTTATTGAACTTGAATGCCTGGTGAGGCCCATGCTACATATCGGTGTGTAATTGCATGTGATTTATTAATAATCTGTTTGAAGATCGCAGAACTCCAGAAAAATCTGCGTGGTGGCAGAAGAATCAAGTATTTTGGTAAGTGACCGAGGTGTGCCGGCGTCATGACCAGCTGATCCAGACTGTTGTTTCTGTGAGTCAGCCTGGGTTCGTGACAGTGGGTTTTTGGATACATGTAAAAAATGTGCATGACTACAGGTGTGTTAATTTTACTTCAATATCCAACTTACATTAGAGCCACCACCTTTATGTATTTCAGCAATTCAGCATTTCTTCTAATACTCCTCAAAGTTTAGCTTACCTTTTATATGTTAAGAATAGGGACAATGCTGCGGCAATCTCTCAAGAAGTGACGTGGTCATGCATGGCAGGGGTGTGTGACATCTTCTAGGGGTATGTCCAGTGCTTTAAACTCACTGGGCTGCTCTCAACTGCCTTCCCACCAGTAGTATGAGCACACTGTACCCACGGCCTTGCAGGTGCTCGACCCCTGGTGCAAAGTGTACACTAATGACAAGAGGCAACTGTCGCTGATATTTACAATCAGTCTGCGGCACATAAGCAAAATCCCATTGTCTATGTATATGATACTTCATTAAAGTACTAGGAGGGAAATGTATCAGCCTTAGAGAGAGATAAAGCACCAACCAATCAAGCACAGCTTGTAAAATGACAGGAGCTGATTGATTAGTACTCTCCACTTTATCTTTCTCTAAGACTTGATACAACTCCCCCTATATTGTTTACAGTAACTCAGCGTTTATTACTACTAATCTTGTGAAGCAACATCTCCAGGCGTAAAACAAGCTGCATATTCTATTGTATCTCCACTTTCTCTCACCTGACCTAAAAGAATATGATACTCTTGTAGAGCTGAACACATATTGATATATATATATAACTCTCTGCAAGCTACGCAAAGCATTTATTTTTTATTTAGGCACATTTCACGTCTGTGTTCTAAAGCACAAAATGCATCCTCTCTACATGACTCCTTTAGTTTGGAAGAATGTGTCTTAGGGTCAGAAATTTGCTGTAGAAAATAGCCAAGGTATACAAGGAGAATGAAGCGCCTTAAAACTGCAGGAGAATAAACAGGTCTGTCATTCCAGTTGGAAGGTGCCACAGTAGCGCACGCAGGGGGGGTTTCTGAGTACCCAGAAACCCCCACTGACAGGCTCGAGAGCATGAACCATGTCTTTAAGTCCCGTCCACCTCTTGCCACAATTCGCGGGTCAATCGGGAGGAGGCGGAGCCAATATGACGTGATTCCAATACAATTGCATCATTTGGCTCCACCCCCTCCTGTATGACCCGTGTATCGAGGCATTTTGCCGCTACGGGGAAGAGCCTAATGACATGGTACAAGGTACTGTAAGTGTGTGTGTGTAATATATGTGTGACATGTGTGTATATATGTATGTATGTGTGTGTGTAAGGTGTGTGAGACTTATGTATGTGTGTGTATATATGTGTGTGTGTGTATGTATGTGTGTGTGTGTGTGTGTAAACCCCCCTGTAAAAATCCTGCGTTTGCTGCAGCCAGGAAAGTATTCTATAGCAAAGAGTTTATGGAACGATCTCGTCTGCAGAAACTCCAGTGATAAGTGCAGTCAGTTATTCTGACAGAAAAAAAAGACATGCTTATTTTAGAAAGTACAGTGTGCATTGTAGCATTTTACACTTTAGCCTGGCCACTGGAGGGTGCTGCTCAGCTGTAGTCTAAGCAATATTTTACTTTTCTAGGAGTGAGCAGTACAGCAGCTCTCATGTGTTTTGTGTCAAACTTTGTAGACTTATATTTATCTTCACAATAATAACATTTACTAAATATGCTTAGTAGAATATAAATAGTAGAGTTTCACTTTACTAATACAAATATCAGGTAAATTAGTGCTGCACTAATACATATAGCCTTTCTCTCTTAATTAGGTGTGTGCCCACAGACACGCCTGGGTTCGTGCAGCTTTTTCCTTTTTATATATCTATATAGGTATAGACTGGACTACAGTTTTGTAAAGACTTCAGCGCCTAAATAAGCAGAGTTTTACATTTATGAATTGTATCCACACTATACCCATATGAATAAAAAAGTCACATTGATATCACACACCTGATATGTACCGATCACTACAGATGTGTATACATATATCTTACCTCCAACGCTACAAGTCGTGTTAAACATAACATGTGAGTGCCGTGTGACTTGGTAGTGCTGAGTATCTTTCCGCGTTACTTTTTACCTTCAAATTTATCTTATTTGCAAACTGATGCAAATAGGATGCACAAGCCGCTTTTGCTGATTACAATGATATGTGGCATGCCTATAATCTGTGTGTGACTGCGGGTATATCTGCATGTGAAACACTACACCTTTGAAGGTAAAAAGTCGCACGAAAAGACGCTCATCACTACCGAGTGACGCCATGGCATGGCGCATCTAGAAGGGCAATTTAATGAGCAAGGAAGTAAGATGTATGTGGACACGTCTGTAAACACAGGTTATACCCGGATATCTAAAATATACAGCCTATGCATTTGTGTTGCCAACTCTGTGGTACATATATGTAATATTCTATTAATATCTTTTCATAAACTGCTATAAGTAGGTATATGAATATTACACATATTACACCAATATTAATTATACTGTAGTCACAGGCAGAGCTCTCTAGCTTGCAGTGTTCAGAGCATGGGATCCACCATGACAGAGCCAGATTATAGGAAGGGTGAGCCTGTGTAATAATTGCTAGGAGTTGGGTGGGATGTTGGAGGGTGACCTATTTTTCCATGTGTCTCCCCAAAAATGTAAGAGTCCACCATATGTTGTGTAAGAATAGGCTAGTATGTGATTAATAATCATTGCCTTGTGCACATACCACCCAACATTACACAGCCGGAACAAAAGTCCTGACTGGTGAGATAGTGTCACTCCATTACAATAAGGACTGACGCTCCTTTATGTAAACAGCTGGGACAGGTATGGACTAAGCAGATTGTTCCTTATGTCCTGTGTGTAAGATAGTAAAGAAAAATATCTAAAGGAAGCTATGAAGCATCAATAAACACACAGCTGGCTCTCTCATGCATATTTGAGGTGTGATGTAAATATAGCGTGCATGTAGTGTTGACTATGTTGCTGAATGCACTACACAACACGTTTTATCTCCTATTATTCTTCTATTTTTTAGACACAGAACAGCTTTCCCACCAAGTAACCCACCTTGGGCACCATACAGCATTCTGCATCCATCCAGCACAGACACCATATGTGACAGCTGGCAGTGCATCAAAATCAGCAGTAATTCATCCACTGCTTATCTTAATGTTTTTAATACAAAGATGGAGATTAATCTTTGCTATCTAAGAGTACGCTTGTATTAATGAGTAAATAACAATGACACTGTTATCTGCTGTGTTGAGCAATTTGAAAACAGATCACTGAACTACAGTGGGAATCAATCAAACGTGCTCTAGTTTAGTCATTTAATTGATTGTTGAGATATTACGTTATTGCTCTTTTTATTATTACTGATCTATTAAACAAACTTGCAGCTAGAAAATGCATTATTTAACTGCCAGGGAACTTGAATAATGATACATAATAGTAGATAATGGGCTCCGGGTTGTGAATGACAGGCTCTAATGCTAGTCAAACTGCACTTTTAAATCACCACTACAATTATAAAAGACTAACAATATTTAACAAATTAATCTTCCCATCATTTACTGACCGAAGATCAATGAATCATTTCATATGAATTTCAATTTTTACCCGAGTCGGATCTTGCTCCACATTTCAACATGATGATGTAGGGCGCAATTCAGCAGAGGACGGAGGCGCTATCGCAGCTGCTTACATGGTAGCAGCTGCGATAGCTCTAATATGGTAATGCAGCAGGAGGCCTCCTGCCTGCATTACTGATCCGAGTTGCTTTCTAGAACGCAGCATTGGATCATCTGCATGGCCATCAGCCAACTAAGTGACCCATGGGGTCATGCAAGCCGGCCGCCATAGGTGCTAAACAGTGGCCAGGAAATTGGAGTCAGCTAACGGAGATTCTGGCCTCATCACTAGCCCACAATGGTGGCAACATGCCTCCGTTTTGGGAAACGAATGCCAACGCTGCCCCCCACGCCCCGAAATGTCAGCAAACTGTAAATTACTGAAAGTCTGCTGCCGAACTGCGAGCAACAAAGCAGACCCGTACTGCACATGCGCAGTACGGGTCTTATTTAACAAAAACTGCAAACATTTTCAAAAAATAAAATCGGAGGGTAGCCCCTAAATTGTTAACTAGCCCTAAGCCTTTTAACCTAGGATGATAGTGGAAAGGGGGGGACATAGGTCCGCACTAACCAGAACTAGGCTTGACCAGCTGGTGGGACCATAGAAAGGAGCTCCGCAGTGTGGGAGTCTCCACACCAACATTTCACCAGCCCTAGGCTATTTAGATCCAGGGCTGGCTTCCCCAGGGGGGTTGGGCCCCAAAAAAACCATGACCTCCCTCTCCTAGGTATAACCAGCCCTATTGCAAATAGCCATAGGCCTCTTCTCTCTTTGAGAACCACAAGTGCAAGCTTGCCATGACACCCATACTTGCCTACACTCCTGGAAGTCGCGGGAGACTCACAATTTTTCGGGTAACCCCCCTCCCCCCCGCAACTCTGGAAGTGTAGACAGATCTCCCGCGTCCTGCCCACTTCCTAGTAAAGTGGGAAGGAAGGGGAGATTTAAAAGGGAATTTGTGGGTCCGCGTCGGGGAAGCGAGGCTAAACAGCGCAATATGTGCCTAATCGTGTCATCAGTCCGGCCTCCAGTGGCAGCTCTCGGAGCTGCTCCCGGATTTGATGTCTACAGCCATGGCCAAAAGTTTTGAAAATGACACAAGTATTGGTGCTCACAAAGTCTGCTGCAATTTGCAAATACTCCAGAATGTCATGAAGAGTGATCATATGAATTGCAATGAATTGCAAAGTCTCTCTTTGCCATGACAATAAATTTAGGGCTCGATTCAGACCCGCTCGCTAGATGCATTCGCACGCAGCCAAATCCCACGATCGCACGTCAAGGCATTAGTATGCCCTCTAGCGTGCAATCGTAATGTCTAACTAGACGCCCACTAGCCTGTCCTAAGGCGCCCACTAATGCACGTCATCTCCAGGAAGTGTATGCAACCATCGGTGACATCGAGTACCATCGGATGCATGCGCAGCACTTGTGGTTGACCATACCCTACCGCAAGCACTGTGAGTGCTTCAGTGTGTAAAACAACCAAGTGACGTGTACTATGACGCTGCGTCTTAATTATCCATGCCTCTGTAACGGCGTTGTGATGCTCAGGCACGCCTGCGTTGGCACCACCACTCCCCCGTTTCCAACAACCAACTCCTGTCACCACCCACAAATGGCTTCTCCTGTCACTCATTCTAGTGAGGTGGCTATGCTCAGTAAGTGAGCCCTTTGCGATTGACTGGACTGTGTACGCATGCGCAGATTGCAAACATCGGTAGGCTGTGTGCAAACGCATCCTAGCGAGCGGGTCTGAATCGGGCCCTTAATCCCAAAAACAACATTTCCACTGCATTTCAGCCCTGCCACAAAAGGACCAGCTAACATCATGTCAGTGATTCTCTCGTTAACACACAAACAAATAGGCGCTGGACTTATCTAACCAACTGACAGTGGTAAGTAGTGGAGAATGGAATTACAAATTAGTAATGGATCAGTCTAAATAATGATATAGAGCAGCCGTCAGAATGGAGGAAACTGGACCCTCCCAAAATATATAAAAAACGTGATACACACACTGACAGGCGCTAATATATTAATTATTTAATAAAAGTAGAGAACCACGAAATAGAGATAAAACTAAAAAACATATAGATAATATTGATAATAATCAAGAGCACATAATATCTAAAAAAACATGATAAGATAACACATAAATAGGATAAAGTAAAACAATATAAGACTACGGGCTCTATTTACTACAATCCGCATATTGAATGCGGATTGTAGTGTGATATTACCGAGTGAATTCGCATTGCGAATTCAGGCAATATCACAGGGATTTACTATAAATCCCTTGCAGGGACAGAGCTTGCGATAAAGCTCTGTCCCTGCGGATTCCATCCGCACTCTAGTTGCGGTATTTTCGGAAAAAATACCGCGACTAAGAGCCCGCGCATGCGCCGACCCACCGTCGCTGCTACCCCCCACCGACGCTAAGCCCCACCTCCCCCCTCGCAACCCCCCCTTCATTACACTTACCTGCATCCTCCTGGCCTCCGGTGATCTTCTCCGGGCATCCCGATCAGGTGATCTCCCATACTGCACTGGGGCCCAATCACCTGATGACTGGGCAGCAGTGCACTGTGGGAGACCAGCTGACCGGAGAGGAGCCATCACCGGGGGCCCGATCACCGGTCCCTGGAGTCAGGTAAGTAAAAAAAAAATGTTTCAATTTTTTTTTTCTTTTTTTTTTTTACAGCAATCAGCTTGCGGTCTGTTTAGGCCACACAGCTGATTCCTGGTACCGGCTCCCGCCTCTGCTCTCCCCGTTAGAGCAGAGTGGGAGCCCGGTAACCGGGGGAGACCCTGGATAATGCCACCTCCAGGTGGCGTTATTATCTCAGGGCTTCCTCGGTGTTTTTTTACAATTTATTTTTAGTAACTCTGGCCAGATCACATTTCCTATTACAATTATGGGAAATGTGATCTGCTTTACTAAAAATAAGTGATACTAGGGGTTGGAGTAGAATTTTACTAATTCTACTCCAATTGCCCTATAATAACTACAGGTGAAACTAAAATAATGTGAAAAGGGTGTGAAAACACCCTTTTTCACTTTATTTTAGTAAAAATAATGTTAATAAATAGAGCCCTAAAAACTGTATGAATTGATGGGTATAAAATTGATAAGCATATAATTTCAATTATTAATGATGTAGCAATTCCATAACACAATTAAACCCTTCAAGAAATGCCTCCAAAGATTGAACCTAAAATAGTGGAATGAGTGGAAATCAGTACCAGTACTTAATAGTAATGCAATGGCTTATCATATACACAATGTAAATCACACTTCTCTTAAATAATCCGTGTTAAAGGTGATAAGTATCACATCTCGTTTAGTTTCAGGGAGATGCTTTCAATAGACCACAATATAAATTCCTTCAGCATATAATTTATGAACACAGGGCCTGATTCAGAGCCGAACGCTCTGACCAGAGCGCTCGCTCTGAATCAGGGCCCTCCTCCCTCAACTTGGAGCGGCCTAATGGACGCTCGCATAGCTGTGGGTTACCACCCGCAGCTATAGCGAGCGTCCATGATGATGGTCGCGATGGTCAAGACCATCGCGACCATCGGGCTTGCGACGAGACCCTGCGGTAGGGTCTCGGTGACCGCAAGCCCTGGAGTGATTTTGGCTCTATCAGAGCCAAAATCACTCCCACTGACATCACTACTGATGGCAGTGGGGCCGGACTCAGACAGTAGGCGTTCCCATGGGAACGCCTCCGTCTGGCAGCCACGTCCCCGGCACGCCCACCAATGGGGGCGTGCTGTCACTCACCATCGACAGCATGCCCACTTTGTTGCGAGACCCATAATGACGGCTTGGCTCCCTCCGTCATGCGCATGCGCAATTCGGCACCATCGACCCGCTTGCGAGCGTCCTGCGCTCGCAAGCGGGTCTGAATCAGCCCCACAGTTTTAGCTGCATATAAGGACTTGTTATGTCCAATTCCATTCACAGGAACATAGGATAATCCCCCTTGTAGCAGGGCTTAGTTTTGAATAGTCCCGGAGCATATGGCTATTCTATTGTATCAGCCACTCCTAAGTACGTGTAGACCGCCCAGCCGTTAATTGTCTCTGCCAAAATGTATCAAGGCAGAAAAAAGCAGAAAAAACGTGTAGAACATTTATGCATGCATGCTTAATGTGAAAACTCACGATCCTGTTGTAACCACGCTTCTCACTGTGATAGTTCTTGGCTCTATGGACACAGGGCCTGATTCAGACCCGCTCGCGAGTGCATAGTGCTCGCAAGCGGTCGATGGTGGTGTACTGCGCTCACGCCGCACGCATGCGCAAGCCCCGGAGCGAGAGAGAAATTCTCTCGCTCCGGGAATCACTACAAAAGGGATGGCTGTCGATGTTGATCGCCCCGTTCTGTAGGCGGGGGGTGGCTACACAAACGGAGGCGGTCCCAAAGGAACGCCTGCTGTTTGTGGGAGGCACCACTGACATCACCAGTGATCAGTGGAGAGCTTCCTGCTCTGTTAGCAGGAAGCTCTCTGGGGCTTGTGACGGACGAGACCCTACCACAAGCGTCTCGTCGCAAGCCCTGATGGTCGTGACCATCACCTGGCCACTCGCAAAAGTTGTGGGTGGTCACCCACAGCTTAGCGAGCGGCAAGGAGGTGCTACAAAAAAAAACGCCCTGATTCAGAGTGAGCGCTCTTCAAGAGCATATGGCTCTGAATCAGGCCCACAGTGTCCTCGCACCTGTGCAAAATAGAGGGAGGAATTGACCCCAATGCAGTTACCCGTTGGTGATCAGCATACATACTGTGTGGTTTTTCAATGCTTAGTATAAGGCGGCCACGGATCCACTTGCCCGGCTTGTGGTCTCACGTCCTTATCTCTACGCGTTTCTACGCCTTAGGAATATCAGCGGCTTTTTCACAACCTATATTACATGATGTTATTAAGTAATTACACAACTATCTATCAATCATAGTACCACAAATCATTGGCTCCTAATTTACCTTACCCCATGTGTTACCAACCATTTAGGACAAATGTTCTCTTCTGTCCCTATGTATAGGGCTATCTGTTACAGACGATAGACCCTAAATTATATTTATTTTATCTTCCACTTATAAAGCACTAGAGAATCAGAGGATATTATTTAGTTCCACTGTATCATTTAGTCCCTGAGGGTTTAAAGTTTGTAGTCGGAAAATCCAGTAGGCTTCACGCTTACACAGAATGCCAAATCTATCTCCTCCTCTCCTAGTAGGTTTTATAAAGGCTATGGCTTTCACTGTGATCCCCTGAATTCCCCCCCCCTCCCTTGGCAGTGTCCCACGTGTCTATATAAAGTGTGTGTTTTAAGTTTATTAATTATATTCCTTTTGTGTTCCAAATAACGGACGTGTAAAGTTCTCATCTACACTCAATCACATATATCAGAAAGGTCGACCTACAGAAAGGTCGACCTACAATTAAAAAAATCTCTAATTTGAAACATTTCCCCCAAAGTAGTGGACTTAAAATCTACTGTTTTCCTATCTGTATATTTACAAGTTACACATGCATCCCTGCCACATCTGTGGAAACTCACTGGTCTGGGGGGGAGCCAGGTGTTACAAATATCTGTACCCTTTTGAAGTGGATGGGTGCTAGTTTTAACTTTAGATTGGCTGATTTTCTAAAAACTATTGATTTGTGAGGTACAAACTTGTCTAGTTTAAGAATGGGTAAATTCGTTTTACGTACTTTCTTTATTTCATGTGAGTAGGAATTAAACTGTGTCACAAATACACAAGATCTATCCTCATTTCCTTTCTCTCTATTTGTACCTGTCATCAATTGCTTCCTATCTAGGTTTACTATTGATCTATAGGCATCATCTAACATATACTTGGGATAACCCTGTTCTAAAAAGGAGCCAAAAAAGGCCGAAACCTGTTTCTCATAGATCTTACCCTCTGAGCAGTTCCTTTTGATCCTAAGGAACTGCCCTTTTGGGATATTTTCTTTCCATCTTCGTAGATGGCTACTTCCATAGTTGAGGTATCTATTTTGATCAACCTCTTTGATATACATTTGTGTGTGAATCTTATGGTCGGTACCTATTGATAATGCAATGTCTAAAAAGTTTATTGAGAGAGAATTGATGGTGCTTGTGAACCTTAACCCAAAATTATTGTGATTAAAATGCTCCAAAAAAGTGTTAAGTGACACCTCATCCCCATCCCAAATAAAAAATAAAATCTATTATGTATCTTCCATAGACAACCAGGCCCGCCCCAAGCTCCCGACCCCACACATGCTCGTCCTTGAACTTGCCCATGTATAGGTTGGCAAAGCTCGGGGCGAACCTGGTTCCCATGGCAGTACCGAGTGTCTGTAAAAAATATGTTTCAAGACATATGTCTTGATATGTGCCTCTTCATATAGATATACAGTCAGGTGCATAAATATTGGGACGTTGACATAATTTTCATATTTTGGCCTATATTCACCACCACAATGGCTTTGAAATGAAACAAATAAGATGTGCTTTTACTGCAGACTTTCAGATTTAATTTGAGGGTAATTACATCCAAATCAGGTGAACGGTGTAGGAATTACAACGGTTTCTATATGTGCCTCCCACTTTTTAAGGGGCCAAAAGTAATGGGACAAACTAAACAATCCTAAATCTAACTTTCACTTTTTAATACTTTGTTGCAAATCATTTGCAGGCCATTACAGCCTGAAGTCTGGAATGCATAGACATCACCAGATGCTGGGTTTCATCCCTGGTGATGCTCTGCCAGGCCTCTACTGCAAATGTCTTCAGTTCCTGCATGTTCTTGGGGCATTTTCCCTTCAGTTTTGTCTTCATCAAGTGAAATGCATGCTCAATCGGATTCAGGTCAGGGGATTGACTTGGCAATTACATAACATTGCACTTTTTAGCTTTAAAAAACTCTTTGATTGCTTTTGCAGTATGCTTCGGGTCATTGTCCATCTGCACTGTGAAGCACTGTCCAATGAGTTCTGAAGCATCTGCCTGAATATGAGCATATAATATTGCCCGAAACACTTCAGAATTCATTCTGCTGCTTTTGTCAGCAGTCACATCATCAATAAATACAAGGGAACCAGTTCCATTGGCAGCCATACATGCCCACGCCATGACACTACCACCACCATGCTTCACTGATGAGGTGGTATGTTTTGGATCATGAGCAGTTCCTTTCCTTCTCCATACTCTTCTCTTCCCATCACTCTGGTACAAGTTGATCTTTGTCTCATCTGTCCATATGATGTTGTTCCAGAACTGTAATGGCTTTTTTAGATGTTGTTTGGCAAACTCTAATCTGGTCTTCCTGTTTTTGAGGCTCACCTATGGTTTACATCTTGTGGTGAACCCTCTATATTCACTCTTGTGAAGTCTTCTCTTGATTGTTGACTTTGACACATATACACCTACCTCCTGGAGAGTGTTCTTGATTTGGGCAACTGTTGTGAAGGGGTTTTTCTTAACCAGGGAAATAATTCTTCTGTCATCCACCACAGTTGCTTTCCGTGGTCTTCCAGGTCTTTTGGTGTTGCTGAGCTCTCCGGTGCGTTCCTTCTTTTTAAGAATGTTCCAAACAGTTGATTTGGCCACACCTAATGTTTTTGCTATCTCTCTGATGGGTTTGTTTTGATTTTTCAGGCTAATGATGGCTTGCTTCACTGATAGTGACAGCTCTTTGGATCTCTTATTGAGAGTCGACAGCAACTGATTCCAAATGCAAATGTCACACCTAGAATCAACTCCAGACCTTTTACCTGCTTAATTGATAATGAAATAATGAGGGAGTAGCCCACACCTGTCCATGGAATAGCTTTTGAATTGATAGTCCCATTACTTTTGGCCCCTTAAAAGTGGGAGGCTCATATAGAAACCATTGTAATTCCTATACCATTCACCTAATTTGGATGTAATTACCCTCAAATTAAATCTGAAAGTCTGCAGTTAAAGCACATCTTGTTTGTTTCATTTCAAAGCCATTGTGGTAATGAATAGAGGCCAAAATATAAAAATCCTGTCAATGTCCCAATATTTATGCACCTGACTGTATATATATAATACATATATAAATATATATATATATATATATATTTATTATTAATTATCATTATTATTATTTATTATCTATATTGTTATCAATATTGTGTTTTATACTGAGTACAGAATGCAACTAATATTGGTGTCTGTCTAGGTAGATCATTCTAAACAATGGTTGAAAATCATAGGAGATATAGATAGTGTATGCAGATTAATACGGAGGTTAATTTCTAAATATTAATACTGTACATCCCCCTGTATTAGATATGGGGAAATTAATGATTAGATTATAATAATGTATAGATTAATCAAATGAGTACTGTGAGGATAAGTATTTGTTAAATGATTAAAGTATTTTTATTGGAAAGCTGATATGTGAAAATATGTGATAGAAATTTATATATGAAAATTGTGATGAGTGTTATAATATGTGGGACATCCATTGAAATCAGGCTGTGACTCTATTTTAAACATAAATATGAATATGCTGGACAGAACAAAACGAGCAATATGCCGATTATCGGTTTAACACCCAGTACATCTATAATTAAAAGTACCTGATGCTATATGCCGTGAAAAGATACATCACAATAATGCTGGATTGCTGCAAACATATATATATATATATATATTATTATAAAAATAACTCAAATGATCGGACGTTCTTTTTTTTAAATATAATTTTAAAAAAATCGCAACATATGTGGCAGCAAAATGATGTTTGTAATGCAGTAGCAGTTTTGAACACCTGCTATCTGAGCAGCGTCCGTAATTAATAACAGCTGAGCTAACGAGAGAAAAGCTGATATAAACAGAACTGCATGAACATCATATAACTTGTCTCCTGAGGAAGCCGCTGATATTCATAAGGCGGAGAAACGCGTAGGGTTAAGGACGTGAGACCGCAAGCCAGGCAAGTGGATCCCTGGCCGCCTTATACGGAGGACTGAAAAACCACACAGTATGTATGCCGATCACCGACGGGTGGCTGCATTGGAGTCAGTTCCTCCCTCTATTTTGCACAGGTGTGAGGACACTGTGTCCATAGCGCCAAGAACTATCACAGTGAGAAGCGTGGTTATAACAGGATTGTGAGTTTTCAGATTAAGCATGCATGCATAAATGTTATACACATTTTTTCTGCTTTTTCCTGCCTTGATACATTTCGGCAGAGACAATTAATGGCTGTGTGGTCTACACGTAATTAGGAGTGGCTGATACAATAGAATAGCCATATGCTCCGGGACTATTCAAAACTAAGCCCTGCTACAAGGGGGATTATCCTATGTTCCTGTGAATGGAATTGGACATAAGAAGTCCTTATATACAGCTAATACTGTGTTCATAAATTATATGCAGAAGGAATTTATATTGTGGTCTATTGAAAGCATCTCCCTGGAACTAAACGAGATGTGATACTTATCACCTTTAACACGGATTATTTAAGAAAAGTGTGATTTACATTGTTTATATGATAAGCCATTGCATTACTATTAAGTACTGGTACTGATTTCCACTCATTCCACTATTTTAGGTTCAATCTTTGGAGGCATTTCTTGAAGGGTTTAATTGTGTTATGGAATTGCTACATCATTAATAATTTATATTATATGCTTATCAAGTTTATACCCATCAATTCATACAGTTTTTAGTCTTATATTGTTTTACTTTATCCTCTTTATGTATTATCTTATCATATTTTTTTAGATATTATGTGCTCTTGATTATTATCAATATTATCTATATGTTTTTTATTTTTATCTCTATTTCGTGGTTCTCTACTTTTATTAAATAATTAATATATTAGCGCCTGTCAATGTGTGTATCTCGTTAACACAGTTGAGAGTGTTGACAAGGACAAGGCTGGAGATCACTCTGTCATGCTGATTGAGTTAGAATAACAGACTAGAAGCTTTAAAAGGAGGGTGGAGCTTGAAATCATTGTTCTTCCTCTGTTAACCATGGTTACCTGCAAGAAAACACATGCAGTCATCATTGCTTTGCACAAAAAGGGCTTCACAGGCAAGGACATTGCTGCTAGTAAGATTGCAGCTAAATCAACCATTTATTGGATCATCAAGAACTTCAAGGATAGAGGTTCAAAAGTTGTGAAGAAGGCTTCAGGGTGCCCAAGAATGTCCAGCAAGCTCCAGGGCTGTCTACTAAAGTTGATTCAGCTGCGGGATCAGGGCACCACCAGTGTAGAGCTAGCTCAGGAATGGCAGCAGGCAGATGTGAGTGCATCTTCACGCACAGTGAGGCGAAGACTTTTTGGAGGATGGCCTGGTGTCAAGAAGGGCAGCAAAGAAGCCACTTCTTTCCAGGAAAAACATCAGGAACAGACTGATTTTCTGCAAAAGGTACAGGGATTGGACTGCTGAGGACTGGGGTAAAGTTATTTTCTATGATGAATCCCCTTTCAGATTGTTTTGGCATCTGGAAAAACGCTTGTCCGGAGAAGGAAAGGTGAGCGCTACCACCAGTCCTGTGTCATGCCAACAGTAAAGCATTCTGAGATCATTCATGTGTGGGGTTGCTTCTCAGCCAAGGGAGTGGG
The DNA here is from genome assembly GCA_031769625.1 of Taudactylus pleione. Classification (NCBI taxonomy): domain Eukaryota; kingdom Metazoa; phylum Chordata; class Amphibia; order Anura; family Myobatrachidae; genus Taudactylus; species Taudactylus pleione. Next base: position 7,365,357 of record JAUIMM010000555.1, on the reverse strand, counting down.
CTCACTCACAATTTTGCCTAAGAACACAGCCATGAATAAAGAATGGTACCAAAACATTCTCCAAGAGCAACTTCTCCCAACCATCCAAGAACAGCTTGGTAACGAACAATGCCTTTTCCATCATGATGGAGCACCTTGCCATAAGGGAAAAGTGATAACTAAGTGGCTCTGGGAACAAAACATCAAAATTTTGGGTCCATGGCTAGGAAAGTCCCCAGACCTTAATCCCATTGAGAATTTGTGGTCAATCCTCAAGAGGCGGGTAGACAAACATAAACCCACAAATTCTGACAAACTACAAGCATTGGTTAGGCAAGAATGGGCAGCCATCAGTCAGTATGTGGCCCAGAATTTGATTGACAGCATGCCAGGGCGAACTGCAGAGGTCTTGAAAAAGAGATGTCAACACTGCAAATATTGACTCTTGCATAAACTTAATGTAATTGTCAATAAAAGCCTTTGACACTTATGAAATGCTTGTAATTTTACTTCAGTATATCATAGTAACATCTGACAAAAAGGTCTAAAAACACTGAAGCAGCAAACTTTGTAAAAACCAATACGTGTGTCATTCTCAAAACTTTTGGCCATGGCTGTAGAGGGTCAGTAAGTATGCATGACACCCAGACAACCTGGAACCTATATTGCACCAGGGTAAACTGAAAATAAATACATGACAGGCTGATTTATATAAAAACAAAAAAAACAGGTTAACAAATAAATACACAAACAAAACACTCATAAGAATTGTGAGAAAGAGAATTTTAAAATATATTGGGTGTGATGTACTAAAGTGAAAAAAGCGATAAAATCCCCAAAAATGCAGTTTTCGGGGGTTTTACCGCATTTCCCATTTGTACTAAGCACTGGTATGATATGCATTCTGGTGGTTCGTCCTGGTAGGCAACGCCATCTTCAGGTGGCGTTACCCAATAGAAGCCTATGGGCTTCTCTTTGGGATGCCCTCTGAGAGGGATCCTCCCATCTCACCCTGTGGCGCGAGCGTCCTTCTGCGCATTCGCAGAAGATTTTAGGGATCTGTGCAGTGCTTTGTACGAACACATCTGTCTGAGGCAAGTACTTTATTTGTGTGAGTTTCTCAGTGAGTTTGCGAATGGTTCTAGGGGCCTGATTCAGCAAGGAACGCAGTTGCTAATACGCACGCAATCAGGCAATTGTTGCATACTGTGCATGCGTATGCATCACTGTGTGAGTGCATGTGCGTGAACTAGCCATTGTGATCGGGACTGCGATCGCAGAGGCTACATAGACCCCTGACGTTTGTCATTACAGATGTGTGTAAGATAAAATGGGCATCCTTATGTTGTGCTGGGATTGCATTGCGATCGCAATGGATTAGCATATTATCGCAGTGAGACTGCGTGCGTGATCGCTATTGCATTCGCAGTTGCTTTGCTTGCTGAATCAGGCCCTAAGTCCACTGCATAGTGAATAAAGGATTTCTATACTTTTAATGGTAATTTGATTTACTACTCTATTTTAAAGTATGGCTTCCTGGCATGATTGCGGTGGTTTGGGATTTACTAAATCAGCTGTCTGCAATCCTGCCAGAATACTGCAGAGAAAAACCAGAGCTGGGCCTGGGTACTGTAGGGGGCATGGCCTAATCGTAAAGGTGTGGCCTTAGCCAGTGCGATCCATCAAACACCCCCTGTGCACATTATCCAGCCTCCCTGGACCCTACACAGACCAGCACACAGCAGCTTGTGCTGGGCTGGGGAGAGAGTCTGCTGACATGTAAGAGGGGGGGTAATGTGATGACATGCTTACAATGTTGACATGAATTGTCGACATTAGGGTTAGGATGCGGATTGTAGCAGTGGCAGAACTCCAGACGGCAATAGAAGCATTGGTCTCCAGGCGCCAGCTGTCAGAGTGGCATTGAGCAGCAGGGTCGGCTAGAGGGCCAGTGGACCAATCAAGACTGACGGTAACCACAGTGCCAGTCACACTACCAGCTCTACCCTCAGGCCCAGGCAACACTGGGCTCATTCGGCGGCTCAGACGTGACCCGAGCCATGACCAACGTCCATGTGGAAGCATTACATTTCAGGTCAAGCAGCCGTGCACTGTTCTGACTGTACAGATCACTGGAGTCTGCACTTTCTCTCTTATTCTTCAGCTAACCAAAAGGTCAGGAAGTCTTCTGGGGTGGCTGAGACAATTGATGCGTGTTTTATTTGTTTTCCTGTGGGCATGATGTGTTTTAATTATCTGTGCGGGCCAATGCATTTTAATGTGTTTTCTTTTTTTCCTGTGGGGACCAGTATGTTTTTTTCCCTGTGGTGGCCAATGTGTCTGTGTTTTTTTTTCCTAAGAGGGTCAATGTGTGCACTAATTGTTAAAGTAAAATTTTTAGGGCTGGTGAGTTGCCGGGACACAGGTTTTCGATAGGACCCCATTCCGACGACCACTGAGAAGTAATGTGATCACATATGGGTGCTGCTACGCTGCTGAATTTACTAAGCCCCTAAAAATAATCATTCCAGAGCTTGCCCCCAGCACCTAACACCATATTCAGAGTATGGCCTCCTGTGTGAGTGATTAAATGGCTGTGTACACAAGCACCTAAGTGAGTTGACCATGACATTCCTCTAACACACACATTATTGATAGATCCTTAAGGTGTTGATATATGTGCCAGCAGGGTGTAATGAAGGTCAGCCCACAGGATTAATAACGTAACCAGGCAGAATGAGTTACAGGATAACTTGGGGTTATTGCAATAGGTATAAAATGTAGCAGGTTCTACAGATCTAGCCAGGAATACATGGGGGGTAAACACAAGTGGTGTGCAGTATAGGGAAGCACACACCTACATATATGTACACAGTGGTGCCAGTGGAGTATATAATGTACACAGTGGTGGAGATACAGTGTACTTGCAGTCTCTCTCACAGTCTCCATTCAGGAGACACTCAGGTGCACATCCTTCCTCAATATAGGACAGAGCTGGAAGAAGCGCAGTCGTGTTGTACATGTGCACTAACGCATTTAGGTTGGCCGGGTCAGAGGTAGCGGCAACAGAGGAAACAGCACAGAGCGCTCTACTCCAACACCCATAAGATGGACCATTTCTGTGCATCTGAATAGCTACAGTCCCAACATCGACATAGCATGCAGCTCAGAATCAGGCCCGCTATCTGTTTATTTACAAAGTGCATATGAAGCAATTTATTTGTGACACCGAATCCTGAGTCGTTTCAAGAGGGGTTGCTGTTTTATGGGTTTTCCAACAAAAGACATTTTGAAATGTTATATATCAGTGGTACTGATTTTTTAACCTATTTTTGTGGGTACTTACATATTATTGAAAGAACTGTTCAAACAGTGTTTTAGCAGAAGCTAGAAAGAAAAAAAGAAAATTCTTTTTTGGAGAGCACTCATTAGAAAAAAGTAATAAAAAAAATATGTATTTTATGAAAATATAATGTACTGTATATTAAAACATACCTTTTATTAGTGTTTCTTTTAAAATAAAGGGTATCTGGGCTCTTTAAAGATAATGAGTCCACCCAACAGCATTGAATAAGAATTTGAAATCACTGGAAAAAATTATATTCCATGAATATTTATAGCAGCGAAGTATTGTGCAAAATAGTACTTTAAACACATAATATGTATTATCACTTGGCAGCAGTGGAGACAAAAACATTCAGAAACATATCTTGAGATACAAAAATTATATATATCTCACTCACAGGTATTGAATCAATTTTAGAACCTCTAATACAAATTGAAACAAATATTAGAGTCTTAGTAGGTGTGTTCAAGTAAGTAACACTTATACCACTACAATAATGGTGCATAGCCAAAAAATAAATATTAAATCATAAATCATATTAACCATCTCTTAAAATATATATGGTATAAATGAAAGTTTGGAGATATAAATAGTGGACAAGATAAGATTATAGATTGTAAATCACGCAGCATATAAACCAATACATGAAATGTAAGGGGGCAGTTGCTGTGCTGATAGAAACTAAAGATGAGTGCAAGCTATCAATCACATGTCAGGTGTTAGGTGACCTCTGATATCGAAATGAGACATAGCAGAAGTCAGATGCGCCATGTGAGGACTGCTTGCACGGAAAAAAGAATACCTGGGGGTGTGATACAGGACACAATCTCCTAATGCTCCAAGGTAGCGTATCCCCGAATGGAAGGTGTGCTGATCGAGGAGAGGAGCAGGATGCGCATTTCACCGGGTAAGCTTGTTCACCTGTGATACAAGCTTACCTGGGGGAATACTTAAGGGGTGTAGTCAGCCCCCATAGAGGAGGTGGGGGGGGGGGTGACCAGCTACTACAGAGGCATGGTTAAACATTAAAGAGTGCATGCAAATAAAAAGAAGTAAATCTGATTTCAAAATGGCGCCCCCTACATATGCAGCCTATATGTTTTCACAATGGCTCCCTACCACCAAAAATATACAATAATACAGAGATATTGAAAACATTCTTGGGTGCTTCTGTTGCTCGCACACACAATATTAACAGTTAAATTCCTTTAGGTAAGATTTGTAAAATGTCAACAACAGAAAGACACATCCAACTGGATAAGTTCATTTTTTTACTCCCATGGAAGATACGTCCACCATAATGACACCATTGTTCATTCTCTATTCTTATGTGTTCCAAAGATTTTGAACAGCCTTACACAAGGACTAACCCAGAAGAGAAGGAAAAATATATATGGTGCAGTGAGTTTTAAAAAAGAAAAGATATTTATTAAAATTATAAAAGGTGCCAAACATATGTCAAAATGACATACACAATAACAGATGAAAACTTGATGTCCCGAAGGAATCGGTATGAGATGCCGGTGCTCGGGATCCCGGCTTTTAGAATACCGATGCCGGCATCCCAAAAGGGTTAACATACCGACACTTGTTGGTCGGTTTGCTAACCTTCCCCCTATCCCTACCCTAACCCCCCTCCTTGTGTGCCTAACCCTCCCCCCCAGTGCCTAACTTTAACCTCCCCCTCCATGGTGCCTAACCCTAACCCTCCCCCCTTAGTACCTAACCCTAACCCTCCCTCTAGTGCCTAACCTAACCCCTAAACCTAACCCCCCCTAACACCCGGATACTTTCCTTCAGTATCCCATCGGAAGGGATGCTGGCGAGGGGCTTCTGATCAGCGTCGGGATTTCGGCGCAGGTAATAGGAGCGTCGGCATCCCAACCACCAGGATGCCGAACGCATACCGTCCCAAGCAATTTCACATATGCATGTGCTGTATGGATACCGTTTCTGGCACCAACGCGTTTCAAGCTCTTTAAGCTCTCCCTCAAGGCTGTATGTTGCTGCCTGTATCCATGAGGTCTATTCAATAAGCCTTGGAGAGAGATAAAGTGGAGAGAAATAAAGGAGAATCCAATCAGCTCCTAACCGTCACTTTACAGGCTGTGTTTGAAAAATGACAGTTAGGAGCTGATTGGTTGGTGCTTTATCTCTCTTCACTTTATCTCTTTCCAAGGCTTAGTGAATAGACCCCCATGTGCTCTATTTATAGGTAAGGTGCTAATTAATCTGGACATGACATCACACAAAGTGCTACGTGTTATTTAAGTAATACAAACAACATTTCACTTAAGCAGCCATATAAAATATTATCCTCCCACGTCCCGCCCACTTCCCCAGTGAATCATGCATGGCCATGCCCCCTGTGATGCCTAACCTCCAACATGACCTGTTTCATTAGGTACAAAATGCTCTTCTCCTGGACTTCCCACCTAATTATTGATTGCAGTCACCTGTGTTGAGCTAGTTATTCCATGAGAAGGGTGTTTCAGCACAGGTGGCTTCAATCATAAATTAAGAAGGAAGTCCAGGAACAGCGCATTTTGTACCTAATGGAATACATCATGTTGAAGGGTCTGGTAATGTACTTCCTTTGTTGGGTAGTATGCTTTTGGTGCTTAGGCACAGCAGTCTGGTCTTTATATTTAAACTTTTCTTTAGTTTGACAGGTAGTATAACAGCTTAGACCGGGTGTTTTAATATCAACTGTCTGCCATAAAAAAAAAAAAAAAAAAAAAAAAACTGTTTTCAAATTGATGTTGTTCCCTGAGCAGAAAGGCCAGAGAATGTGTATGGGATTACAGGGAACATGAAGCTATTCTGCAGAACATGAATCATGGTATATTTTTATGGCATTTGATTTCAGTAAGGGAAAAAAACACAAAAAATTTGAAAACAAGAGGAGCTAAAAAGGGTAAAAACTATACGACCATATGACCGTGACTGCATTTACTTGTCATGTTAGATAATGTTTTTTGTGCTATTTCCGCATATTTGGAGCACTTTAACCAGGGGCGTCTTTAGAGAGGAGGGGGCCCGTGTGCATTCCCCCTCCAGTGCCCCCTCCTTTCTTCCCATCGGCCGGCAGCTGACTGATGCAGCTGGCCGGCCACCGGAGCATTAGTAGACTCTGGGCACTAGAGTGTGCCCGGAGTCTACTGCGCATGTGCAAAACTCATGGTGGCCATTTTTCTGGCTTTTTGTACAGCGCTGACACCTGGAGTGGGACCTCGGAGAGGTATGTTCTAAATAATTGGGTGTGCGGTGTGGGCCCCCTCTTGTGCACCGCACACCCTGCACCCATTATAGATACGCCCCTGACTGTAACACATATGCAGTGCAGGACTGTCGATCTCTGTCGCAGTGCCCCCTATGCAGCAGCTTGATTGAAATTAGGGGCGGGGACCATGATGTTGAGCATTTTACAAAACAAGGAGGAGTCGCCCCTGATTTGTAGGCGTGGCTAGCTTACTCAGGATGGCTGCTGGAATCAATTCCTGGGCCAGAAAATCTGCGTTGGAAGAGGCAGACCCTCTGGAATTGATTCCAGCAACCATTCTGAGTACTCAGATAGCCGATGGCTGCCCGATGGTGATCTCGGATCTGCAATGCCAGCAGTGGGAGTCTTTTGCCTTCAGACACCTCTTGCGGCATTACCATATTTTGCACAGACACAGTAGCAATGCAAGCAGCGCACAACTCTGAATCAGGCCCTGTATATCGCACAGACACTGACATTGAGACTATTGTGAACCATATACTACAACGATATCCCATTATGTAGCTGTATAATGATGTTACACATATATCCAGACATACATTCATCAACTTCATATTCTATATAATTAAAGAAAAAAACACTTTTACCCTAATTATATCACTACTTTAAAAGTAAGAAATGACTACATATGCTGAAGAGGACTAATAACCATTACAAGTGATCTGTAAGAAACCAGGTAAGACGGTTTAAAAAAATACTAACTGTGGTATTTCTATTAAAAGCACTTGAATGTCAGTTTGAATGAGAATGTTTACCATGCATAATGAGCCATATGTTTTCCTGCAACCCATTGTTTCCTGTCAGAACAATGCTTGAGACAGAGCAAGTGTTTGGATAGAACTGGTACACAATGCAGTCCATTCTCCCTCACTGAAGCGAACACGCCAGTGTTGAACATAAAAAGATATCTGAGTAACGCAAGTCATCACCTTGCATTATTTTCTGTTTGTTACACACAGTAAAATTAATATACTGTAAATAAAGAGAGAAAAAGGCTTGAAGGCGAAAGGAGACACAGATAGGAATTTAACATGACATATAAGCAATTTTATACTTGTCAATGTCATTTTGACTTAAAGCAGATGTCCACTTACAGTCTTCACCTACCACTGTGTAGTTGCAAGGTGGGCTTCACAAGCATCAGAACAATCAGATGCAGTCTATACTTAGCTCTGGTATCCTGAGAACTGCGCTGATAGTGAGGCAAACGTACACTTTATCACTCTCCCGGAAAGTCAGACAAGTATGTATCATGGTATATGTTATTATGCTGATTAATGCCACAAAGGTGAGCATGGAGTATTGAGCATGTTCATACAGAATCAGATAGGTGTAGGCTTGCCATAACATCTCTTTAACCCGGGTCACATATGAATTACACAGATTCTGTGGCTGGCTGGCTGGCTGACTTCAAGTCTCCATTTCACCTGGTTTTAGTCCGTCACAGAACCTGTGTAATTCACGTGTCCCGAATTAAAGGGTTGGAATGGCAAGCGTAGATAGGTGATCACAATATAGGATTCATGACACAGATGTATAATAGCCAGTTATACCTTCTTAGCAGTTAATTAAGCAAAATCAGGACAAAATAAGGCCCACCCACAATTCATGCAAACCACACCCTCATTCATATAAAGCTTGCCCAATCCACACAATCATGACCACTTACCAGTGATTTTCTAACAAATCCCCATTCAATTCCCTTAAATCCCAGCACTTTCAAGGTGCACAAACAAGGACTATCCTGGGAAGTGAGATGTAGGTCTAAATAAAGATTTATACAATCCAATTATTTTTGTATACTCTTTCAGGTACAGTATATCTTTAGAACTAATACCTTCAGCATTATTTTATCTTTATCTTTCTACAAGACATAAACCATAGTTGCCAACTCTCCCTGATTGCACCTTACCCCCATTATGTACCTATTATATTTTAAAAAACAAAGATATATACATTCAAATGGGATCATTAGTATAATTTTCTGCATTGATTATAAGGCACAATGATCCCTATGGCTACATGCATTTTCTGAAAAGTATCAGTGTGTTTTCATAAACAAGTAGATCTTACTAACTGCTTTGGGGCTTGTTTACATTTGGATGCAAATTTGTTTTATAACACGTCTGTCAGATGTAACAGAACATGTTCATTTTACCGTCACGCTCACAGGTGTTGCTTTCACAATCTCCCTGAAATGCTTTTGCAAAGGTAGGCAAGCATGACATAAACAGCTTTAGGGGCCTATTTATTATATATAGCACCTTCACTGTGACAATCATAGCAATTTATAAAAAAACAGATTTGGCAGATAACCCTGAATTAATATTCAGCTGCTACACTTATACTGCCTTGTCAAAGCTGTATTATATATATATTGGTCTGTACTGCTTCTAAGTTAGGGAGTGAGAGCTATTCAATTTGTGAAGTGACATCATTGTACCAGTTCAAAATGGACGTCATACGTCAGCAGTTGCAGTAGAAGCTATAATATAAGTGCAGATAACTCTGTGGTCTTGTCTGACCTGTTTGGTGTAGCACTTATTAAATAACTAAATAAATGTAAAAATAACATAAAAATGCACTAAACCCTATGATACAGCAAACTACATATGATTGATATTTAATCCATATAACAGTTTAATTTGTATTTCTACAGATGCACTAATAAAAATTAATTGTGTGAAAATATTTTTTTTTTAGAATTTTTCTCCAATATTGCTTATGCTTAGTAAAATAAACAGGATATGTATTTATTGGTCCAGGAAAATACAAATATAAAATTGACCTAGATATCCTGACACATGATAAACGTATTTTCTGTTTAACCAGCACATGAAAAAAATTGCTGTAAAAGGTCTGGTCTAAAAACTAAAAAAAGTACCCCCAGACAGTTATAGGTATACATCAGCTCTCTGTTAAGGGAGCATAATAGTATACATACTGCCCCACTCCCTGCCCTTTACAATGAATTACAATATGAATGAAGTTAGAGATGAATGGCATATGGTAAGCGCTCAAACTCAACTTTGTCCCATACATTTGTAACTCAGTTAGAGTTCAAACACTAAACTGTAACAGATACTGCATGAAATATGACTTTATGACAATATATATATATATATATATATATATAAAACATGCCAGCTGCTCTTCTCCCAAAGAAAGCCTGTTTTATCATGTGATAGGCTATGAAATCTAAGTGACATTTTGACTAAACAATTGCAGTTAGATGTCATAACAATGTTTTTGGCTTGAAAACCAAAGTATTACAATAAATGCAACCTGCTCCATATTACGGTACATTTCATACAAAACAATGTGTCAAATGTGTTGGCAGGACACAATGTGTTTTGTCACCCTGGTTTACAAGGAAAAAAATGATTCAAGATCAACATACAGTATGTCTCTAATGGCAGAGTTGCAGATTATTTAAACAAACATACAAACAAACAAAAAAAAATAATTAATAATAATATTCACTTTAAACTGCATATGGTGTAAAATGTCAATTTCCTCCTGTCTAATTTTACACAGACTTATTGCAAATTGTTTAAATACAACTAGATATTTTGCTGGGAGGTAGGTGTTTCCATAATCACCCCTAAGAGCAGCTGTGAATGGGTAGCCAGCCAAATAGTCACAAAAAGAGTAATAGTTTGCACAGCGCTATAGTGGTGAAGAATTTCACAAGACCATTACCATAAAATTTCTATTTATTAAAAATGTATATAGCAAAGACAGTTTTGTCAATTTACACAACCATCTGACAAATATTTGACAACCTTATTAAAAAGATAATAATTCAATATTGCAGCTTATTAATATAGCATACTCATAGCCACAGTATTAGGTAACCTTCTATAGAACATGAATATCAATAATGTAGATATCAAGGATACTGTTCTATTACAATGGTTAATATTATCACAATGGTTACTTGAAAAGAAAAAGTATCTGCAAATGTATCCACTATATAATAGGTTGTCCTTTGTAGCAGAGTCAGTTAGGTTACAGATGTCTCAAGCATGCCTCCTGACGCCTTTCTTCCTTTCAAGTAACCATTGTGACAATTGAACCAGCGTATTACTGGCCAGGAGGATGTTGGCTACTTTGTAGCAATATTCACAAGTGTTTCCGCTTAATTGGGATCCAGCACGTAAGAAGCAAGAGGGCATCACCATACTGGAGCTTTGTCTGGCAGGTCGTAAGCCAGCTCTGTTGGCTCATACAAAATACCACAGTGCGTAAGAGGCAAGGGGGCATCACCATACTGGAGCTTTATCTGGCAGGACGCAAGTCAGCTCCATTAGCCCATACAATATACCACAGTGCTTGGATACCAGCGGTGACTGACTTTAACGAAACTATATGGCGGGTCACAAGCCGGCTCCAATGTAATAATTTGGCTATAAACACTCTGGCTATTAACTATATTACACCATCCACAGCCATATATTTTAAGGGGACATACGTCTCAGGAGGAGCGTTGAGTGACCTCACTTGTCTATCAGTCTCCGATGATCCCTGTTTCTTTTGCATGTATATGAAACACAATTGGCAATCTCCAATTATCTCCAATTATATAAATTGACTTGAATCTCTTGTTTTCATTCTTTTTTTCTTTGTATACATACAATTTTTTTAGATAGTGATCACTATAGAATAGAACAGTGTCCTTGATATCTACATTATTGATATTCATGTTCTATAGAAGGTTACCTAATATTGTGGCTATGAGTATGCTATATTAATAAGCTGCTATTGAGTAATGAATTATTATCTTTTTTATAAGGTTGTCAAATATTTGTCAGATGGTTGTGTAAATTGACAAAACTGTCTTTGCTATATGCATTTTTAATAAATAGAAATTTTATGGTAATGGTCTCATACTATCTGATTTTTTTTATATTCTACATAACTGAACCATGACAACTGGTCTAGACTAATGGAAAGGCCACAAATGTCCATAACGGAGGTGTTTAACATTTATGGTGCCATAAAGCAGCAAGAGGATAACAGCTGATGGGCCACATGCTTGCCAACATTCTAGGGGTGAGATGCGGGATGCCAGAGGTGTATGGGGGACATCGTGAAATGCGCCCCCCTCCCCCTCTGTTCAATGCTGCAACTGTGCAATTGAGCATCATAGTCCAGGGCTGTGATAATGTGATTTAGCTTACAAAGCAGTGATGGACATCAGGAGCCCGCACCGAATGGCTGCAGAAGTAGCCCCATTGCTAGCAATACTACATGCATGCCCAGAAGCAGTCATAGCTTCACGCTTATGCACTTTAGCTGAGCTGTGTCTACAGCTGAAAAATTCAGCCAGATATTGGATGAGCATCTGATAGCTGGCAACCATCAAATTCTCCCTATTCGCTGGAAAAAGTACTTCCATCGAATCGGAAACATTGATGGTTACTAACCATCGGCCTCCGATGTCCATCCCTGCTACAAAGCCCATGGAAAGGTCACAATTACATATTAAGCTGACTGTGTAACATTTAAAGACTTTGCTTTTAACAAATAGCAGTAGTAGTAGACTTTGGCTGATAGAAAACTGCCTCGATGACGTCTTCGAATCATCACACCTCAAGAACTTTGCTGCTTTCCCTCTTATTTATTTATTTTGATATAACTAAAAAGGGAGATAGATTGAACCATAGCAAAAAGAGATATAAAAAGAGATTATTAGTTGCTACACTAGAGTGTACTGTAAATGTCAAGCAATCTGTGTGCTGGGAATACAAAGCGCTAGAAAATTATGGAGTCCAGCTATGTAGCCTGTTATAATTGTCAGCGGAAAGAAAGAGATCCAACGGTATGGTACTAAATTGTGTTCTTTTATAATTTGTAAATGTTCCCAAAATGCTAATTAACCCACAGGTCCGCAGACGCTGTACTTATATCACACACATGAAATAGTGGCCATACAGAGCTGCACGGACAGTGCCACATCTAAGCTTAAACACAATACAATGGGCAGCCAGCCAGAGCAGTTCCGGGGAGATTCAATTGCTGCTAAGATGCTGTCCACAAAACCATTCCCCTCAAGTGTCATTAGTTTGCAGAGGAACAATAAGCGCTTCCATGAAAATGAGTTGACTGACTACAATGTTGCACTTAGAAGCAGTGGATATTAAGCTATGGAAGCTGGAGATAATAGGAAATGTTGCCATTTAGAAGCTGTGTGTATTAAATTATGGTACAAGGAGATAATAGGAAATCTGTCATTAAATAGGAGTTTATTGTATTTTACATGTGGGATTGCCAGTAAATATGGGACAAATGTACTATGAAGTTATAACCCCTTTTGTCTGAGTTTTCACAGCAAAAATGTGTTATTACTGTTCCTATAAAAACGTATAGTCCTCAAATCAGATTTCTCCAGCAGCGCTGTCAGCACCTGTTAATAACATTGTCACCATACAGTAGGGGTAATGGGCACTTACTAAAGGCCCCCATACACCAACCGACTGGTCGCAGAAACACCGATCTGCTAGTTGGAAATGCAGACCATCGATGTTACACGAAACGTCGGAGGATTGTTGAAATTCTCCATGTTAAATTTCACCGATGTGCAAATCACAATCATATTTTGATGCCGGGTTGCAGGATCACAGGAATGCGGCGATCCATCGGTAGCGTATGGGCCCCGTAAGTCATGAAAAACTGATACTGCCATCGCCTGGCCACTAATACATAGCATCATCAAAGATCATTCTATGGTTACTCAGCAGTAATGCCACTACCGACAGATGCTCACACACATGCGCTGTCTGTTCACATTGAGTTTTTCAAGATCTGGCCTGTCCAGGACAAATTCCATATTGCATCAGCACTAAACTAATGCCAAACTTACAGGACAGAGGGCCTGATTCAGAGCCGGACGCTATTTGCGCTCGCTCATTCAGAAAAAGGGGCCAGCTATTTAAATTGATTGCGGTCTGTTGACGCCTCTATGTCTGAGTGAGCGAACAAAACATGCGCTCGCTATTTTGTAAAGACGCCCCCTGGCCACTCGCATCCAACCAAGTGATTTCACAATCAAGTGACGTGGTCGATGACGCTGCTTTGTTAATTATGCACACCCTTAAAATGCCCGTTTTGAACGTTTGGCATGCCTGCGTTCGGATCTCCACTCCCCGTTTTCAAGCACCTTCCCCTTTTACCACCCACAAACGCCTCATCCTGTCACTCAAATTAGCAGGCACTCGCAATTTTGCGAACACACGTTTTCCGACCGCACTGACTGGTTGGCGCATGCGCATTATGACCCATACACATGTGCAGATGTGCGAACATCGCTCGGAGCGAACGAGCGTCCGCTTATGAGCTGCTCTGAATCAGGCCCAGAGATCACAAAAGAGGTAAGTTACCATAACATCTCCACAGTGACTTATTTAAATATATTTCAGTGTTAAGACATCCTGCTTCCCTGCAATAAGCTGTGATACATGATGTCTCTTAGCTCAGTATTAAAGGGTATGTTAACACATTGGCCTCTATATCTTTTCTAAGTACAGTAGTGGAGACAGAATATTTTTCTAGGGAACTTACTTTGTCGATGTAAGAGGCATGTGTTAATTCAAACGAATGTCATATGCAGGGCGCCGAGAGGGAAGGAGAGGGGTAAGTTCTTGCACGGGCCAGTTGGAGGGACCCAGCGGGGTCCCAGGTCAGTTGCTGCTGGTGAATAGCAGTGCAGCTCCAACAGCACATCGGGCAGTGAGAGTGAGGAGGCTGGTGGTGTTACAGATGGGTGCGATCAATTGCCCTTGCCACCCCCACCCTCGTCCTGGAGATGCCTCTGTTTTTGGTGGGGGAGTGGCCACGCCTCCTAGATTCAGATAATGATCAAGTCTTGTGCTAAATTCATACTAGGTACAGTAGGTGTAATATATTCTGTCTACATATACAGTGGACAATGACTTTTATAATGATCGTGTCCAGTTCTCAGGTCCAAGTCATGGTTGGTAGGTGTAATGTCTGCATATAGTGTAATAGAATGTATATTGATGATGCCTCGTGGTCAGGTCATGTTGGAGTGGTGTAGTATTCTATGGGGAAGGGACAATTAAACACACATTGTTCGAAAACCTTGTTCTAACAAACAAGGTTTCCTTCCCAGATAACCTTGCGGCTAATCTAATCTCCTTCTATGTCATACAGTATAATATAATTTGTAATGATCATGTCCAATGTTAAGGTCATGTTGATAGGTGTAGTGTTCTATGTTTGTATATAGCGTTTCATGTATTATGGGGGTCATTCAGACCCGCTCGCGAGCGCAGGACGCTCGGAAGCGGGTCGATGTTACCCCATTGCGCATGCGCACGATGGAGGGAGCTCCGTCGTGCGCATGCACGGGACCCGGACAGCGACAGCTAAGCTGTCGCTCGGGGTCTCGCACCAAAGGGGGCATGCTGTCGTTGGTGACTGACAGCACGCCCCCTTTGGTGGGCGTGCTGGGGGCGTGGCTGCCAGACGGAAGCATTCCCATGGGAACGCCTACCGTCTGGGTCCGGCCCCACTGACATCACTAGTGATGTCAGTGGGAGTGATTTTGGCTCTGATAGAGCCAAAATCACTCCAGGGCTTGCGGTCACCGAGACCCTACCGCAGGGTCTCATCGCAAGCCTGATAGTCGCGATGGTCTTGAACATCGCGACCATCTTTTTGGCCGCTCGCATATGCTGTGGGTGGTCACCCACAGCTATGCGAGCGGCCAGGAGGCCGCTCCATTTTTAGGTAGGAGGGCACTGATTCAGAGCGAGCGCTCTGGTCAGAGCGTCCGGCTCTGAATCAGGCCCTATGTATTATGATCATGTTTATGATCATGTCCAGTGCACAGGTCATAGTATAATATTTTATGTCTACATATTGGGTATTGATGATGTCCAGTTCTCAAGGCTAGGTTGGGTTTGATAAGTGTATCCAAATCATGTTACAATAATGTTGTGTGCTATGTTAGCTTATGTTTGCAATAAATGGGAGAGAGTGGAGAACTCAGTGATTCACTCCATCCTGTCGTTTTAAGTTTGTGTTCTGGGAGGACCTAAATATTTGACAGCAGCATAAGACCACACTCAGCTAATACATACAATAAATCAGTTGCTGACTTTACCTTTTTGCAAAATATTACGATTTATTTTTAAATAGACAAGTCTCCTTGCTGTATCAGAGGAATAACACCTACATATTTGTGTCTTAAAGTCTCTTTAACAAATAGTGCTGACAACTCAGATATATAAAGTCCCACAAGGAACCATTTGTGATTGGAACTCATGCGGGAGTTCAGGAGTAGAATAAGTACAAAGTGCAAAGAGGTTCATTAAATTCTTACATTGGTTAGCGGGGAAAGAACTTGTACATTGTTATAGTAATAATATTTCACCTCAGTCCGCACTCATTTCTCACAACCCCATGACTGTGATATTAAAGTAGCTACTTATCTCTGTCAAATGTTTCTGGCTGCGATTTCAGTGGACTCATCACTGCATGGGTGATGAAAATCTCAGTAGTCTGTCCCTTTTTTAACAGTGATTTATATATAACAAATAAATTATAATATCAAGAAAATAAAGTTACAATAAAACAGTTACAAGATATACAGTAGTGTTTATAGTGCTTATGTTCTGAAACTCTTCAAAGAAGTTTCCCAGAGATTTTTAAAACTGTAAGTGAAAAAAAGTTCATTAAACTCTATTAATATTATATCCACAGTTTATTAATATTCACAGGATGTCAGGGCAGTGCAACATATACATCTTAATAACTGGAATTCCTATAGGATCATTTCCCAAATTGCATGCAATTCCATTTTTTAGCTTGTTTTGTTCTTACAGCAATACAGCCTACAGCTAATACTGTAAGTGACAAACCTTTGTTAAATGTAAAAAGCACATATACAGTATATTTTTTTTAATCAGGTGACACCTGTCTAAAAGTGTTCCTTAAGCTGGAGCGATGTCGGGCCGATTTGCTGTTTCGTAACGGCAAATCGCCTACATCGCTCAGTGTGTAAGCTCAAAATATGCGCGCTCTGCGCTGCACATCAAACCTGACGACATCGTTAGCGCCCTATGGTAAGCTAATGAAGGACAAAACAGTTAGGGGTAAATTTACTAAAGTGAGAGTTTTTAGAAGTGAGTTTTAAAAGTGATGTTGCCCATAGCAACCAATCAGATTCTACTTAACATTTAACTAGCACATTCTAGAAGATAATAGCTAGAATCTGATTGGTTGCTATGGGCAACATCACTTTTAAAACTCAATTCTAAAAACTCTCACTTTAGTAAATGTACCCTTTATTGTTCCGTCATTAATTAACTTGTTCAAGTGTGGACGGGAAATCCGTTATGATGTCGGAACGAATGCCCATCATCTCAGTGTGTACCCAGCTTTAAATACACTAAATGGAGGCAGTGTAGGGTTATGGTTAAAATCTTAGTGCAGGGACAGAAAGGGAACTGAAATAGGCACAGAGAAGTTTGGAGAGATATAGGAAGATTGGACAATGGTACTTGTAAAGCCTACATAGTGCAAATTGAGGAGGCAAGTGGTAAAACGGAGCACATGATCAGGAAAGGGGCACAGTACTAGTACAACAAACCAGACAAGTCAAGAATTGAAAATGCGAAGGCAGGCACTGTAGTCAGTCAAGCTATGGCTCCAAATTAAAATGGGTAACAGAAGTATGGCAACAGAAAAAATAAACACAGAAGAATCACAAACTGAAAGAATATACTGTAATATAAAGGAAACAACCAACATACAGGAGTAAACTAATGCCAACATGTAGAGAACTCAACATGGATAGTGCCCAGATCAGAATTGAACTCTTGACACTTGGCGGGATGCAGCAGAGGGAGAAATGCGGTCAAACCACCAAAAATGCGTGTTTAACCGCATTTCTCATATGCACCAAGCCCCAGAATGCAATGCACTCCGGGGATTGGTTGTAGTGGGTAACGCTACTGGGTCATAGACCTGGAAGTCCCTCATTCGCAAAGGGCAGCTCTCACCGAGAGAGCTGTCCTTTGTGAATTTCTTCATGCATGCTAACGCCGGCCTGCATGCAAAGGGTGGCAGGATATATCGCAACCCAAATACGACGCATCATGCATCCCACCCCCAGTGAGGCAGCATTGTGCCACCCTTTGACAGCCATACTTACTCACACTCAAAGTGGGTTGACAAAGTTTAAGGTATAGATTTAAAAATATACACAATATTACAAGCAAATTTACCATAGATCTCATGTAGGGTGGCATTACTTGAGACTGTTTTTCAGTCAGCAAAACATATTGTATAGCTTTGAGTCACTTTTATAAATATTACAGATGCGTTTCAACTATCATAAGAGAGATTCAGCTGGGATTCTTATTATGCTTTATTTTTAAGGCACCACAAAGCTTTCGCAGCACCAAGCAAGGTATATACACAGTTACAGTATAACATGACAGATAATTGGTACAGTAAATGTACAATAACATATTGTTGGACAATATAGGGCAATAAAACTGACAAACTAGGTAGGATATGGATTAGGGAATGAGGGTTGGGGACTCATTATTTCTTAACAGGCAAGTGGAGACGAGTTATTGGGTGGAAAGGAGATCAGCATGTAATGACTTGTACCTATCAAAGGGCGAGCACACAGACGCAAAATCACTGAAAGGGAAAATTAAACGAGGAGCACTGGAAGCAAGTATAGTGCTGAGAGGGAACACGAGGGAGGAGGGCCCTGCTCATCAGAGCTTACATGCTAAATAGAGTGGAGAACAGCTGGAAGGCAAACTGGGGAGAAGTGAAAACAGGGAGGAGAGAAGAGTGCTGATTAGAAGGAGGGGTGGTAGGCTTTAATGGAGAGGTTTGACATCACAGTTTGTTCTCTGTTTGGGACCAACAGAAAAAAAAACTGTTGCTGCTGCATTGTGAAGTTGAAAACATGTCCTTTGTTCAGTCAGTAATCGGTGATACTGATGGTACAGCAGGTGTGAGGACCAGGGGCAATACTAGCAGTAATGCAGCCAGTGCATTGCACCAGGGCCAATAAAGGGGCTAGCAGCATTATCAGCAGGCCAGCCAGATACTATAATGAGTCAGACTGACAAATTATAGTACATCGGCTCCTGCCAAGGGCCGCAATGAAGAAGGAGAAGAATGCGTTCAGTCCAGAAAAGAGAAAAGAAGGCGTTCAGGCCGGAAGATGAGGGGTTCCTACCCTCATTTCACCCCTGGCTTCTCTTCTCTGAGGTTGTCCTATTTGTCTGCTGTTGCCGCTGGGAATCTGATGTCCTCCATGCTAAAACCAGGGTGGCAAGCGGAGAGAAGCCACCCAGGCCCCTGCCTGCCAGCCAGCTCAGCCCAGCCGAGCCTGCCCTGCTGCTCCTGCACTATAAATAATATATATTTGTGTGCGTGTGTGTATGTGTTTCTCCATTCAGTGGGACAGTCCGACTTTTCTAGCACTTTCCCATCTGCATGCCGCAGTGATCCATAGGCCAGAGGGAGGTAGGTTGAGCACTTTGTTAAGCTGGGTAAGCCCCCAGTGTGATGAGAACAACGGTATGATGTGCAGTCACACCCCCAAAGTGTACTCACCATGTGTCATGAGGCCACTGTCACTTTTTCTGGAGCTCACATGAGAGTCATAACACCATCCTCCTCAATGTTGGGATATATGCTTTTGTGTGTATGTTAGGGAGGAGTGTGCGGGTTTGGGGAGGTTGGAGAGGCAAAGCATATTGTTGCACCTGGGCCCACCAATTGCTAATTCCGCCACTGGTGAAGATCAGCAGCATTGTGCATTGGTTACTGGAGAATACAAACAGTGAAATCATGTAACTAATAAGTAATCAATTACTTGCTGGCAGGGGTTGGGTACTGGATCCAGGTGGTCGGGATGCTGGCGGTCAGAATACCGACAGCGCCATCCCGACTGGCAGAATTCCGATAGAATTAGGTAAGTATCCTAACCCTCACCTTTCAGGCAGCTTAAACCTAGCCCACCCGCCAGCAGCCTAACCCTAACCTTGTCCCTAGTGCCTAACCCTAACCCTTAAACCTAGAATTTTGAGGATTCCTCTTGCATAACTCCCAACATTTGGATGTGGGGATTTGGGGCATCATTGCTCCTCTGGCCCCCTTTTCTCATAATATTGGGGTCCTTGCCCATTGCTCCCCGAGTTGCTGGGTTGCCCCAGAGCAGTGGTAAGAGAGAGGACACTTCCAACCTGACCCTGCAGGTGGGACTGCCACTCAGTGCCTAAAAAAGGGGACTCTCCCTCCAAAATCGGGACAATTGGAGGTATACTCCCAGGACATCAGGCCACCTTCCAGGATCTCACTTTTCTTCATCGGGAAGTGGGCAAGACATTGATTCCGTAATTTGCGAGGAATTGCACCATCATGGACACTCTGCCTGTTGTACTATGATGGCATCATTGTACGGTGGTACTGTGCTGTTGGAAATTGAGTTGTCGTTAGCACCCGAGCAGAGATCCAAAAAGTGGGCAAGTATGATTTTTGCAATATTAGTATTTTGAAGGATCTATAAAAATGGTAATTGCCAATATTTCAAAATAGTACACTTGCTTTTTTTTATATTGTCTCAGTACCTTATTATATGAGTGTTGTTATCTAACATTCTACTACAGAAAAACACAATTTTTGAATAACAACTGTCAAGGTTAGGCTTAGACCGAGTGGTGTAGTAAGAGCATCCTCTCCGGATTACAGAGGAATCATGCTATGAAATTTGACCACTGTTATTAGGCAGACTGTATTTAATAGTCAGAAACGGAGATGAATTTCAAGGGGGAATACTGATCAACAATCTGCCACTTTATAAAAACAATATTAGATCAGGCTTTATATCGTCGGTGCATAATTGTGAATTGACCCAGTATTTTTCATTTTGGAAAATTCCCCCCAGGATAATGCCTGCCATTACATAGAACATATATTAAAAAGAGGTACAGTATAAAGGGTTTCTCCAATTTAACAAGCTCCACCCCTGGGTATACTGATAGGTATCAAGCCTATTTAAAAGGCATTGTGGTGGTGGTAAATAAGTAACGTTAATCTTAAATTATTTACATAGTGCTTCATATTTTCTTCTGTTTTCTTATGTAATTATTTTTTAAAACATTTTATTTATTTTTTTATTTTTCAATCCAAAGTGGCCATTGGAAGCTGGGCTTCTAGCCTACATGCGCATTTGCCTGAATAAGTGATAAATTAAGCCTTACCACTGCCAGCTAGCCTTATCTGGGAATAACATACCAAACAGCAACAGCGCTCTGTAAACCAAAATTATAGTAAATATTATAATACATATTAAGTCAATTATAAATAATGACCTTGTGAATCACTTTATACTACTTCTTATTCTAAAACACTTAAAATAAATACACACTAAATACAACAATTTTAACTTAATAGCTTAAATAACAGTGTAAAGTTTGGAGACCAGATTGTAGCTTATGTAAATCATCCAAACAGAAATTGATACAAGGAAGGCCAAGATCAATCTTTAGATGTCTTAAAACTGTGCCCAAATATAATAAAGAACACTTCGATTGTAGATCCAAGTATCTATGCTGTCTAGTGAAGTTAGATGTGCTCCCTATAACAACCAAGACAGCTATAGTAAATGGGCAAAGAGACTGCATTTGGTCAAAAGATCGCCTGTACGGAAGCTAGCAGGATTCATAGCCATAAACACAATCTATCCAAATGTTGAATGTTCCACACAGCATCAGTGAAAGCAGATACATCCTTCTGGTTAAATATAAGATAACAATCTAATTCAGTGTCGCACATAGGAGGAGGAGGTGTAATGTGTGGTATTTTAACTTAAAGACCGCTCATTACACCTCCTCCTCCATGCGGTTCAGGGGTCGTGCACCCTATTGCTATAAAACACAGCCCCTGACCGCCCGCGGCCACTGCTCCTTTCTAATGTCCCCCCTTTCCAAAAACTTTTCACAATCTAAACGTCCGAAGAAATCAAAAGAAAAGGAGAAAACGGCAAACAATAAACATACACAAACATTTTTTTTGTCATTTGATATGCTGTCAAATCTGTGACTGAGCTTCCCAATGTTTACCAACACAAAAAAAACCCCAATAACAATCACAGGTACAAAGTTCCAAACTGTGGAATTCTCATGGGCCTAAGAGTATTAATATGTTTGGCGTTATCAGCCAGTATTAGCACAAATAGTAACAAGGGTCCAGAGTTCAAATCATTGGTTGATTTTATCAGGGATCCCGGTTTTTGGACTTTGCTGTGTACCGTATGCAGGTCACAGTCCCTGCACTGGTTACTGGCTTGATAGATATGCGGAAGCAATCAATAACACTGGGGAAATAAAAAATATATATATTTTTTTTCTTGCCAAGGATTTAAGATTGGTTTGAGAGTACTCGCAGTTCCTATTTTCGCATTAGATCTTCGCTATAGCTGAATTGGCTCCAATTTTCAAATCATTGAAAAATTGTAAAATGATATTATTTTATCCATTTGAAGTACCTTACTAGTCTAGGCCTGATTTACTTAACAGAATCAACTTAGTTTTGCTTTTTTAACAACTACCCTCTTTCAACAATAACAATAATTTGTTTCATTTATGAAAGCGTAGCTGGGAGTCACGTTTGAGATACATAACACATTCAAATCTCCTCACTAACACTGGGAGGAGGCGTGGCCGTGCACTGCTGAGCCTGCTGGGACATCCTCAGACCACAGCCACGCCTCCTCCCAGCATACAGAGAGAGGCAACACATAACACATTCAAATTTCCTCACTAACGCTGGGAGGAGGCGTGGCAGTGCACTACTGAGCCTGCTGGGACATCCTCAGACCACAGCCACGCCTCCTACCAGCATACACAGAGGAGCATCAGAGAGAACCGAGTTACGCAGTTAGCACACCTCCGTTTCCTTTGTTGGGCCCTCTCTCTGTCGCACCACAACCAATTTCCCACTGTTTGGGCTTGTTTTGTTCAGTACGTCCTCGCGTCCTCGGCTTTTGTTGGGAGTTAGCACTGAATGTGTGAAACAAATTTTTTTCGCCATAAAAATTAGTTCTTCTCAGAGGCAGTGTACTAACAACCCTGATGTTTTTTGTTATATTTGTGGCAAATATAGTGTTGCAAAAGAAAGAAAAAATATAACTGTATTTGTAAAACAGGCGTATCAGGCTTATTTTAGATGTCACATAAACCAGTAGGACAAGATTTGGGTGCCTCACAAAGTTTCTAAAACATGCGTGGAATCACTCCGCAATGGGACTAAAGGTGATCGAAAAGGACTTAATTTCGGCATACCTATGATGTGGTGTGAGTCAAAAGATCACTTGAGTGACTGCAATTTTTGCGTGTAAATGTGAAGGGTATGAATCGATTTAAGAAACACAAATGGGAATACCCAAGTATGAATTCTGCAAAACAACCGATACCAAATAGCGAAGATTTACCTGTACCATCATTCAGTTCTTTGTGCGAAGTTGAATGTGATGATGTGGAAATGTTCATTTCATCCAGTGCAAGGGACAACACAGATGAAAGTGAGTTTAAAGAAAGTTCCCTTACTCCAAACAAATTTTCTCAAAATAAACTAAACGATTTAATTCGTGACTTGAATTTATCGAAAAAAGGAGCTGAGCTTTAAGCATCCAGACTTCAAGAAAAGCACTGCCCTGAGCTGGATGTTACTATAACGTCGTATCGAAATAAAGAGCAAGCCATACTGCCGTTCTTTAGCCAAGATAACAATCTTGTGTATTGCAACAACATTCTGGAACTTCGCCAGATGATGGGTTTACCAGAAGCAGAAGACTGGTGGTTCTTTTTGAATAGTTCTAAAAGGAGCTTAAAATGCGTATTACTGCACAATGAGAATAAATTTGCGTCGATTCCGAACGGTCATTCAAGAAAACTTAAAAGACATTATGAAAATATCAAGTTAGTCTTAGAAAAAATTGCTTATTCTCAGCATCAGTGGTCTTTTTGTGTTGATTTAAAAATAGTAAACTTTCTTCTTGGGCAGCAAAGTTGATATAATACTAAGTATCCTTGTCACATATGCTTATGGGATAGTCGTGCAAACAAAAGCACTGGCGTATATGGCCTCCAAGAGAAGTTATAACTATAGGAGAAGCCAACATCATTCATGAGCCCTTAATTGAAAGGAAAAAAATCATACTGCCGCCTCTCCATATCAAACTGGGTTTAATGAAACAATTTGTAAAAGCATTGGACAAGTCAGGCGATTGTTTCACGTATATTTGTCGAACATTTCCATCTCTTAGTATTGAAAAATTAAATGGTAAATGATCCAAATTTTACCACATCTATGACTGAAACCGAATCTGAAGCATGGCTGAGTTATGTGTCTGTCATTCAAAAATGTTTAGCCAATCACACGGCAGACAACTATCATGAATTAGTCCACAACATGCTAAAATGTTTCGAAAAAGTAGGTGCCAACATGAGTATTAAAGTACATTTTTTGCACAGCTATTTAGATCACTTCCCGTCCAATCTAGGAGATTTAAGCGAAGAACAGGGTGAACGGTTCCACCAGGATATTCAGGTAATGGAAAAAAGATATCAAGGAAGGTGGGATCGTTACATGATGGCCGATCACTGTTAAGAGTCTGCAGAGGGACTGTCCGCAACAAGAATACAAAAGAAAATCCTGCAAAAAACGGTTCTCATAGCTCCCTAACACTTATGTGTGTAATTATCCTGTGTCTTTTTATAAAATTTTACAAATAAAATGTAATCAGAATAAAAAATATATCTTTTTAACTATTTTTACATTGTTTAATTTAATTTTTCATATCTCAAAGACTAGAGCCAATTGAAAAATAAGCATTGCATATACCATACTTGCCTACCCTCCCGATTTGGTCGGGAGCCTCCCGAAAATCGGGTGCCACTCCCGACCTCCCGGGAAGGCAGGCAATCCTCCCGGCTGCCGCCCACCCCTCTTAACCCCCCCGCACTTACCTTAGAAACTCCGGCAGCTGGGGGGGCCGTGACGCGATTCATGCGAAACGCGTCATTTTGGCACCGCCCCCTGCTTCACAATGCCTGTAATATTGGCATTGTGTAGTGGGGGCGGGGCCAAAATGACGCAATCGCGTGGCCTCGACCCCCGCTCCGCCCACAAACACACATCACCTGGCCGGCCCCACCTCCTCGCGATGGCCACGCTCCCTGTAATGCCGATCTGGCTGCTCCCTCCCGGAAGGGGCAACCAGAAAGTCGGCAAGCCTGGCATATTCATGATCAGGAGCACAAAATTAATCGAAATCGACTCTTAAATCCCTGGCAACAGATTGACTGTTCCCCAGTGTAATAAATGTCAGTAAGTCAGGTTGGCTATGCGGAGGGTGTAGTATGTGAGTGGTGTAGGGGCGTGACACAGCAAATGGGCAGGATGTGTGGGCGTGAAGGCACAATTGTGTCAGCGTGCCTCTAGCCCCGCTACACAATGCTGTAATTAACGACACTGTGAAGCAGGGGGCTGCATTTAAATATAGAAGCCTGGTCTAAATTGAGCTGTGATAAGCGGCGATAGAAAAAAAATCTTGACTACTAAGTTAAATAGCCTCTATATCAACAAGGCCGTCAATAGTTGACACAGGCCAGGTACTTCGGGGCGTGCCCAAATCCGTGAGGTGTGTTTTAAATCAAATACTATGATGATCACTCAGATCCCCCCTTCCGCAGCATATACTATTTATTTTAAGGAAGCGTGGCCATGCCTACTGACATTAGGCTACAGACTCCAAAATTCCCAGGCCTGGCAAGGCTCACTACAGCCCCGCCTCCAGGAAGCGGACTGAAGCAGTGCAAGCTATAGTGGTACTAGTGCGCACAGGAGTCCTTTCTGGACCTTTTGGTAGTGCCAGTGACAGGGCCGACGTTCCAGAAAAAGATGGGAGCTGAGAAATCAGCATATTCAAATAAAGTAGAATTCTGAAAATATGTCCCAAGTTCACAACTAGTAAGAAAGTTGCCAGTTTTATAAATTGGCAATAATAAAAATGCAGAAGGGCCATTCCTACTCTTTCCTACATTTTTTATGTCAGCAAACCTTATTGTGGAGAGTTTGTATGTTCTCCCCATGTGTGAGGGTTTCCTCTGGGTTCTCCGATTTCCGGTAGGTTAATTGGCTTCTGATGAAAAAAAAAATCAACCTTGGTGTGTATACTGTATTTGTTAAGGAATATAAATTGAGGCAGGGACTGATGTAAATGACTAAATATTCCCTATAAAGAATATGGGCCTGATTCAAAACTGCATGCAATGTTGATATTTACGCACTATGAGCGATTGTTAGCCATTGCGAATGTGTGTACGCCGTACTGCACACATGCAGCAATTGTTTTGCGATCACGCAAAGTGAGTGACAGGTAGTCATCGCTTGAGGGAGGTAACGGGGAGGGGTTAGAAAAATACAGGCATGTCATTTTAAACTCAGTTTTCAGGGCGTGCATAAATTAGCCACTGCATTCTTGCTCGTAGCAGGAGAGCCCTCTGCGTGTCTAGAGACCCGCTGTGTCCTCAGCACCTTAGACTTACTCAAAAGGCTGATGGCTGCCAGATCTGCATTAGATTTTTCCGCTTTTGTGCGTGAGCATCGGATGTGACATGCTCTTAATGGCAGTCTCTTAACCCTGGACAGCGAGTGGGTTATTAGCCTATTTTTGCAATTGCAATCCATGAGAAATCACATCTGCATGGCGTTTGCGTACGGATTTGAATCAGGCCCAAAGTTTGCTCTATTTAAATAACTGTTACTATAATAATAATAAAAATAATAAGATCGCTAGTATTATCATTATTATTATTAACATCGGCCAGTTGCACAATTTCATCTCCTGTTCTCTGCATTAAAATTTTCCATCACTTGAAAAGTTTCAGATGTCAGTGTAACTATATTTAATATGTAAATATTACATATGATGCCACCTAGCATACATGTGTATAGAGCTAATCTTAAAAGTAAGACATCCCCTAATTAATGTAGACAGTATAGGAGCAGAATTAGTAGCCGTGTTAAGTAAACGGGTGGCAATTGATTGCCGGGGGTTAATCAATTAGGCCAACTTCATGGGAATTTCTTTTAGGGTCTCATGAGACCTTAACAGAAATCCCTGATAAGTATGAAGTTAACGGGTGATAACTCCCAGTTGACACATAGGTTTGTAAACTTTTCATGGACTCTGGGCCTGATTCAGAGATAAACGGAATTGCAAGCAGCTTTGCAATTCCATCCATCTTAATGCAAATGCAGAAGGAGGTCTCAGACACCTCTTTGTTACATTTTCAAGCACCATCGAAACCATCGTGACAGCTAGTCGCGATGGTTGCTCCTTTGGTCAGGCTGGGGGAACTGAAGCATCCTGCACCCTGACCAGGTGCTGGTCACATCAGAGGCCAGGAATCGGCATCCGCCGTCACAGACCCTGGGCTCGTCCCTCCTGGAAAACGCAGACTACGTGCCCCCTTTCTGGGAACTCTGACCAGCCACGACTTTGCTCCGACACCCAAACGCTGCAGCATGCCAATCTTGCTGTGGCTTGGGGGGGTCTGCGAGCATAATCGCCGGACCCGTTCTGCACATGCGTAGAACGGGTCCTGAGCAGACTCAGACCCCTAACCAACGGAGATGTACGTTCATCATCGGTTGAACCTACATCTCTGAATGAGGCCCTCTATGCGTTAACGCCCGTTAACTGCACTTAACACCCCTTTTAACACTCGTTAAAAAGGTGTTCGGGTGAAAAAGTCTCATTGAATAGCCTCAGGCAATAAAGCCGAGGCTACCTCCCTTTTTAACTGGTGTAAAGTTATCAGGTCTAATTGAATTCACCCCTAAGACAACAATAGTAAGTGAAATTAATGCATATAGGACAGAGGAAATCCTTAGGAATGAGGGCCTGATTCAGAGCCGCTCATAAGCGGCCGCTCGTTCGCTCCGAGCAATGTTCGCACATCTGCGCATGCGTATGGGTCGTAATGCGCATGCGCCAACCAATCATTGCGGTCGGAAATCGAGCGCTCGCAAAATAGTGAGTGCCTGCTAATTTGAGTGACAGGATGAGGCGTTTGTGGGTGGTAACAGGGGAAGGTGCTTGAAAACGGGGAGTGGTGATCCGAACGCAGGCGTGCCAAACGGTCAAAACGGGCGTTTTAAGGGTGTGCATAATTAACAAAGCAGCGTCATCGACCACGTCACTTGGTTGTTTCTTAGCCTGAACTGTTCGCATGATTGCGGTAGGATAAACCTACCACAAGCACTGCGAGCAGTTCAGATGCCTTTCGATGTACTCGATTAATCAAATAAATAGCGGAGATGACATAGGATGCGAGCGGCCAGGGGGCGTCTTTACAAAATAGCGAGCGCATGTTTTGTTCGCTCGCTCAGACATAGAGGCGTCAACAGACCGCAAAGAGCGAGCGCTCAATTTAAATAGCCGGCCCCTTTTTCTGAACGAGCGAGCGCAAATAGCGTCCGGCTCTGAATAAGGCCCTGAGTCTGTATGTGCTCGGGGACACCTGCACTCTGATAATCAAAATTATGACAGGCCTCATTTCAGCCGTTGTTTCTGGAACAGCTGGGATGGCTGTAAGTGTACATTGCTAAAAATTATCTTTATGATCACATGGCAGTTGAGAATGCATTGAGTCAGAATGCTGAAACACATCTGTCATTCGGGACCTTTTCTTGTATTATCCCTCATCATTGAAAGACGGTTGAGAGAATGAATTCAACTTGACTGCCTGCACACTACACAAAGCACAGAGCACAGAATGACATGGAAAGCACATGGAGATTAAGGGGTATGATTTCTAAAATGTAATCTATTTTGAATGAAATAAAAAATTATAAAAATTGATCAAAATCGATGTTGCGCTTCTGTGGTTAAATCACGCATTTACTCAGGGCCGTCTCTTTCATTGGGCTTAATGGGCAGTTGCCCAAGGGCCCGAATATTCAAGGGGCCCCACAGCCCCCTGCAGTCCTGGCCTGTCAGTAAATGTTTTTTTTTTTTTTTTAGCACTGTGCATTTTGTTTCAAGATATCATCCGCAATACTAACAACCCCCCCTAAACCCCCTCCCGGTCCGTCCGTCACCAGCACCCGCCCCCACCCCCTGCCTGCGGTTGACTCACCAGTCCACATGTAGACGTCACGTCACGTATGATGCAAGACGCAGCAGCTCTGCCCAGACCAGCTGCTGCTGGCTCCGCCTCCTTGTCCCGCTCAGCCGCTGCCACCGATTGCCGCGTAGTCCGACTCCATCTCTCTGGTGCCATCGGACTGGTGGTGACGTCACCGGACTGGTGGTGAAGTGACTGGAGGCCCCTGTCTGGAGCAGGTCAGTGCTTATATTAAGCTGATGAACTAAACCTATAGATAAGATAGCCCTATCAAAGGGGCAGCCTATAAATGGAATTATGATAGTAGTGTTTTAAATGACATAATTAATTACCACCTTTTTTTTCACCTTTTACACTACATTATTTAACTCCTTAACAGTGAGTTCATCTACTTGACCTAACCCTTGTTTTTTTCTGGATGGGAAAGGTGCTACATGAGGACTAGATGTCTGTTCCCACCCCTTTTTGTGCATCATCATGAGTTAATCAAACCAGTGAATGCACTGTTAAAGAGTTAAATAATGTAGTTTAAAGGGTGAAAAAAAAAGTGGTAATTAATTATGTCATTTAAAACACTACTATCATAAATCCGTTTATCGGCTGCCACTTTGATAGGACTACCTTATCTATAGGTTTATACAGTAGATGCAGCCCTGACAGGTCACATGATGTTATTTCCCCACTCTTTATGCATAGTTACGAGTTGAGGTTCCGTCTGTCGTCATCACGGGGTCTGGTCTCAGCTTCCTCTCAGGAGTCAGTACTCAGGTTTCATTTTATTGACCATTTAAAAATTTTTCCCATTAATGGGTGGGTAGGGCATACATGCCGACATTTCACTCCCTCCTTCCGGGAGGCAGCTGTCGGGCTTCTCGGCGGGGGGCGGGTCGCAGCAAAAAGGGGGTGTGGCCCGGCGATGATGAACATTTTGGGGCAGAGCATGGGGGGTGTGACAGCGCGAACGCATCATCGCGGCTCCGCCCCCTCTTCACAATGCCATTTTTAAAGGCATTGTGAGGCAGGGGGCAGGGCCGTGATGACGCGATTCAGCGCGAATCGCGTCACTGGCCCCTCCGCTGCCGGGATTTTTATGGTGAGTGCAGGGGGGGGTGGCGGACGGGTCGCTGGTGCCCGGGAGACTTGCCTGCCTTCCCGGGAGGTCGGGAGCGGCACCCGATTTTCGGGAGGCTCCCGACCAAATCGGGAGGGTAGGCACGTATGGGGTAGGGGCCCCAGTGCATTGCTTTGCCCAGGGCCCACAATGCTGTTAAGACAGCCCTGCATTTACTAACTGACATAAGTATTAGTAAATGTGTGATTTATCCCAGAAACACAACATCGATGTTGATTGCTTTTTATCGATTTTAAATCGATCAAAATTTACCTTTAGTAAATATACCCCTAAAACGTGTCGTGTCGTAAGAAAGTTAAACAAATGTGCTTTGCAGAAATTCTATTCCAATCCTCCAATAATTCTGTAAATTCTGTAAATCAGTGACATTGCATGAGACTGGCATTCTTGTATTAAAGTGGGGTTACATTAATGCTAGATTAACTGAAATGTTGTCTCTGCGTTGATGCCAAGACATCACTATGTGTTTTATCTTTTCTTTTACTAAAGTGATAATCTGGGGTAGAAAATATTTCAGATGTTGGCAGTGCATGGCAGAATGATTGACAAGGCTTATTATAGATCCACTGGAAATATATTTATATTTAGTAAGTAACATGACAGTGTACAACGACCCATTCTTACAAAATCAGGTGCTATTTGCATAGGGTGAAAGTGGAAATTGTATCCAAGAAATTACATTTTCTAAGGCAATAGTGCATCCCAGCGACCAAGTCAAAATGTAATTTTTTTCTAAAAATGATTAGTTTTTTCGCTAAGGCTATTACTATATCGACAACCCATCCAGAATGTGTCATAGCATGCGAAAGAGAAATAGAACAGGGGTCAGTGGGCAGTCTAGTAATTTAAAAAGAAAGCTTACCCTTGCTTTAGGAAAATAATCACAATTACAAAAGGTAAATTCTGTTTTAATACAACCAAATAGACATAGGGCCAGATTCAGAAGTGGACGCAGTTTAGAATTTTTCGCAAATGGGTGATGTTTTCTATACTGCGCATCTGAGCAGGGCCGTAGAGAGCCACCTTGGGCCTGGGGGAAGGGGGTGTGGTCTAATCGAGGGAGGCGTGGCCACATCCCATTAGAAACAAGTAAAACCCTACTTAGAGCGCTGCGCTGCTGCGTGCTGGGGAGAGGGGCGCTTAGAGACCCTCAGCCCGACACAAATCCAGGGGGGGGTGATCAGCAGCGAGCAGTCTCCTTGGTCTCCCACTGCAACCCAGCAGCGTGTGCTGGGCTGCTGACAGGTATGAGGGAGGGAGGGGGGCTGTGTCGAACCCGGGCCCCCGCTGGGCCCCTCCAACAAGCCCAGGGCCAAGATACTTAGTATCCGTCCCCCCTATCGGCACCCCTGTATATGAGCTATACTGTGCATGTGTCGCGATGGTCTTGCAACAACAGTCGTACTGTGAATTAGGATGCAGAGTGTTTGACAGACAGTGAACTTTTGGGGGAGGTAATGGGGGTGTGGCGACTCAAATGCAGGCATTTTGATTTGTGCACCTCCAGAGCATGACCAATTTTTCCTAAAATACATATTTTTCCAAAAAATGGTCGGGAAATGCTCTGGGACCCCTGCGGCACCCCTCCTAATGACTACTTAAGCAATTGTGTGAGTGTCTGTGTGACCCCTGTGTGTTTGTGAGCCCCCCCGGAGGCAAAAGCAGGGAGAACTACATCTCCCAGCAGCCACCTCTACTCCCATCAGCCCCCTCAACTCTTCAACTCCCAGTAGATCCGTCCAGTGGTGTAACTAGGGCAGGGCCACCAGGGCTCATACGGTACCGGCCCATCCTAGTTAGCCAGTGTAGTGCCGACCGCAGTGAGTGCGGTTAGTACTACACATTTACTCAGGACCAGTGCTAGGCTTCCCTGCGCCCAGCGCCTTCCTGTGCTGCACAGCCGTGCCCTTTCCCTCCCCCTGAGCGCTTACCCAATAGCGCCAGACGGAGGGTGGGAGGCGGGCTCAGGCTAGTGCATTTACACACACATCACCGCCAGCGCGGCGGCAATGTGTGTGTTAATCAGCAGCCAATGAGAGTCAGACAGACTCTCATTGGCTGCTGCTGCTGCGCCCACTGCAAGAGCCAGGCTGGAGCTCACTAATGAGCTCCGCCTTCCAGCTCCTGCAGTAGGCAATGGGGGAGACGTCATGATGTCATGACGTCTCTCCCATAATGCAGAGCGCTCCAGCCCAGGAGGACTGACATGTGGACGGCGGCGGGAGCAGTGGCCGGAGCCGGAGCGTGGATTCAGGCAAGTGTATTTTTTTTCTTTTACTTTTGTGAATTTGTCGTGGGGGGGAGGGAGACTACTACTGGGGGGGATCTCTACGGGGGGCACCACTGGTGTGGACCTCTACTGGGGGCACTATTGGGGGGACCTCTACTGGGGGCACTGCTGGGGGGGACCTCTACTGCGGGCCACCAATGGGGGGTCCTCTACTGGGAGTGCTACTGGGGGGGGGACTACTACTGGGGGCACTGCATCGGGGGACCACTACTGGGGGCACTGCATAGTGGGGGCTACTACTGGGGGCACTATATAAAGGGCATTGCATAGGGGGGGACTACTACTGGGGGCACTATATAAAGGGCACTGCATAGGGAGGCCACTACTGGGACACTGCATAGGGGAGTCTACTACTGGTGGCACTATATAAGGGGCTTACTACTGGGGGACACTGCACTGGAGGGACCACTACTGGGGGCACTGTATAAGGGGCACTGGATTGGGGGGTACTACTGGGGGCCTGCATAAGAGAGACCACTACTGGGGGCACTGCATAGTGGGGACTACTACTGGGGGCACTATATAAAGGGCATTGCATAGGTGGGGACTACTACTGGGGGCACTATATAAAGGGCACTGCATAGGGAGGCCACTACTGGGGCACTGCATAGGGGAGTCTACTACGGGTGGCACTATATAAGGGGCTTACTACTGGGGGACACTGCATTGGGGGGACCACTACTGGGGGCACTGTATAAGGGGCACTGGATTGGGGGGGTCACTACTGGGGGCCTGCATAAGAGGGACCACTACTGGGGGCACTGCATAGGGGGGACCACTACATGGGGCACTGCATAAGGGGGATCACTACTGGGGGCAGGCATAAGGGTGACCACTACTGGGGGCCTGCATAAGGGGGACCACTACTGGGGCACTGTATAAGGGGCACTACTGGGGGCCTGCATAAGAGGGACCACTACTGGGGGCACTGTATAAGGGGCACTGGATTGGTGGGATCACTACAGGGGGCCTGCATAAGGGGCACCACTACTGGGGGCACTGTATAAGGGGCACTGCATAGGGGGGACCACTACATGGGGCACTGCATAAGGGGGATCACTACTGGGGGAATGCATAAGGGCGACCACTACTGGGGGCCTGCATAAGCGGGACCACTACTGGGACACTGTATAAGGGGCACTACTGGGGGCCTGCATAAGAGGGACCACTACTGGAGACATTGCATACTGGGGGTAATGTATAAGGGGCACTACTGGCGGCCTGAATAAGGGGGACCACTACTGGGGGCATAGGGGGGACTGTATAAGGGGCACTGCACTAAGGTGCATATGGAATGGAAAGGAATGTTCAGAGTGATGAGAAAGGGGTGTGTGTCATGTTGACACGCCCCATTTTTAAGTGACCACGCCACTTGTGACCATGCCCATTTTTCAATGTGCGCACATAGGGGGGGTGGGCTCCTTTTTTACATTTGCCCTGGGCTCCAAATGCTCTAGTTACACCACTGGCCCCGTCCCCAATGTAAACATGGAGGGGAGATCACCGAGAGCCGTGGAAATCACCGGAGAGGTAGGTTTTTTTCTCTCGCTTCGTGGGGTTTTCATTGCTGCAACCCTGCGTGCATTTTTCATAAATTGAATACCACGGATATCGGAAGCGCTGTTACCAACGGTATTACAAAATTGGGTGCGAGGTCCGCGTGATTTTTTGTGGAGAAAACCTTGCTCCAAAATTAATTCCCCCTTAAGACTGTTATCAGTGATTGCACCTACAGTCAGACTGCAGTCACAGGACAAACAATGTCACAGTGCTAAACATCACAT
Source organism: Taudactylus pleione (assembly GCA_031769625.1). NCBI lineage: Eukaryota > Metazoa > Chordata > Amphibia > Anura > Myobatrachidae > Taudactylus > Taudactylus pleione. Next base: position 7,331,347 of record JAUIMM010000555.1, on the reverse strand, counting down.
TGAGTTTGTCCACTTTGAGCCTATGCACTAAAATGGCCAAATTTGCTGTCCAATGACTTTTTGGGCTAAATTTACTAAGCGGCGGTTTTGGTGTCATTTAGAACCCGCCAGAAACCGCCGTAAATTGATGGCGGCTTCTATTTCTAATTGACAGCATTCACTAAAGGTCGATTTTGAAGTCTAAACTAAAATCCCCGTCGATCCCCAGTGTTTTCTAAACGACAACCCACCATGGCGTGTTCCATTTGGCAGTGGTTTCTATTCTATTTCACTGTGGTTTCTATTGAAACTACTGCAGATTAGAATCTATTTTATTCATATTCATTTAATAGTGCTTTTATAGAAAGAACATTCACCTGATATCATAGAAACACACCACCGTGAAATAGAAGGCCAGGACAGAACATAGGGAACAGGAGATAGGGGTGACAAGGCCAGGACAGAACATGGGGAACAAGGTCAGGACAAAACATAGGGAACAGGAGATAGGGGTGACAAGGCCAGGACAGAACATAGGGAGCAAGGCCTGGACAGAACATAGGGAACAGAAGATATGGCTGACAAGGCCAGGACAGAACATACGGAACAAGGTCAGGACAAAACATAGGGAACAAGGTCAGGACAGAACATAGGGAACAAGGTCAGGACAGAACATAGGGAACAGGAGATATGGGTGACAAGGCCAGGACAGAAATGATGGGGCCACGACAGAGGTACCAGGACAGAGGGGACAGGGAAAGGACAGGGTGACAGGCCAGGACAGAACACAGTGGACAGGACAGAGTTAACAGGTGGATAGTAAACCTGCTAGGCCACTGACCTTACCCCTCACCCTGCCGTTGTGGGTCACGTGGTTGTGACATTAGAAGCCCGTCAGCCCAGCTTGCTCCCTTAATATCTTTGACATTGCCAAGCCTCTTGGGAGCTTCCTGTGTGTGCCCCCCACCCCCTCCTAATCTGGACCAGCAATCACCATGATAACTAGATAATCACATACAACAGTAATAGAGTACTCTGTTATTGTTGTATGTGATTCCTGCTCACTAGCCAGCCTGAGCATTTGAGATTGTGGGGCCCATTTATCAAAAGGAATTTGAGGTAAATTCGGGTTTACCTCAAATACTAAGTATCCCCCGGATGTATGAAGGAGGGACCACAGCAGGTATCGGAGATACCTGCTGCGATCCCTCCATTGCCGCCGGCAGCCGCCTCCCCCATAGGTTTCTATGGGGGATGCGATGCTGCCAAATGTATCAATAGCAGCCAAATGTATCAATAGCAGCTAACGCCATCTGAAGATAGCGTTAGCTGCTGTAGCCTATGGGGACTTACCGCATGTCAGCCTGCGGAGGGATCTCCCAGATCCCTCCGTCGGCAATGGGCGCTGCTCATGTGCAGTGCGCGTGACTGCGCATGCACAGCAGCCTCCGGCCACATCCTTTCGGAGCCCGTCACCCTGCATGTGCCGGATCATACATTCGGCCGCTATGATCGCATTTTGCAATGCGATCATGGGTGGTACTGCATGCCCTGATTGCATTGCAAAATGCGATCATTAATAAATGGGCCCCTGTGACTCATTCAGAAGGCACACACACTTCCGTGCCAGCCCAGCAGCACACTATGCAGCAGCCTCACTTACAATTCTCAGTCTATCCACTCTTGCTCCCTGATGCTCCTCTTCAGTGGCTCCTCTCCGACAGTGTCAGACTCTCTCCACAGTGCACGGCATGTGACATCATGACGTCAAGCCCGCTGTGCCAATATACAAAAAAAAATAAAACTTTATTGCAGCAGCTAGAGCTCCGTGTCACAGAGCTCCGCCGAACACTGCCTGATCACGGCACCCGGCCCTGCAATAGTGTGTGAGCCCAATCTCCCCTGGCCTGTAACTCCGCCTCTTCCCTCCTCCTCCCCCACTGTGCTGTGTGCTGATACTATACTGCCTGCTGCTTGTGTGCGCTATGCGAACACAGCGCAGCAGCGACAGATTCTCTCTAGGGCCAGAAAGCAGCAAATTATTTTTATCATAGAAACAAACCACATTGAATAAGATGCTATTCTATCCCTATTCATTTAATGGTGCTTTTGCAGAAACAGAGGGGGTCATTCAGACCCGCTCGCAAGCGAGCAGTAATGATGTCAGTGGGAGTGATTTTGGCTCTGATAGAGCCAAAATCACTCCTGGGCTTGCGGCAGCGAGACCCTACCGCAGGGTCTCGTCGCAAGCCCGATGGTCGTGATGGTCAAAGACCATCGCGACCATCATCATGGCCGCTCGCAATAGCTGTGGGTGGCCGCTCCATTTTTAGGGAGGAGGGCCCTGATTCAGAGCGTTCGGCTCTGAATCAGGCCCAGAATTCACCTAACATCATAAAACAACAGACAGCCGGCTGCTCTCACTGTGAGTCTGTGAGGAGTGTAGGTGGAGAAAGATAAAGTTGCGGGAAAGTATAAGGAGAAAGATATAAGTGATTAATAATTGTGGTGATTTTTTTATAAATTAGTTTGTTTCCTGGTCTGTATTTGTCTATTTGAGCTGGGTTTTCCATATAGACAGTTTTTTGAAGTCCTGTGTGTGATTTGTTTGTGTGTGTGAGTGCAGTGTGATTGTGTGTTTTTGTTTTTTTTGTTTTATATTTTTATTTGTTTTTGTATATCTGTTAAAGACCAGTCATGTCTAGTGAGAGACATCATAATCTTCTATAGTCCAATTGGATGATATTCCTGTCAAAATTGCCTATTAAAATCAATTCATTTACCTGCTGTTTCAGCAAACACGCCTGTCTAAGGTATGAATTCCGTTTAGTCTCTAATGAAAAATGATTGCTTTCCAGTCTAATCGTGTGGTTCCAAAGCACAAAAAGTTATTTTATGTAAAAAAAGTAAAACGATAGAAGTTTAACAATTAAAGTAAAAAGCAAGAAATATACAATAAGTACAGCCGATACATACGCAAGCGCACTTGATCCAGTATACAGTCATTCAGTCCTGAAGCCTGTGGTCACAAAATGGAGATGACTGAACACTGGACTCAGGGCCTGATTCAGACCCGCTCGCGAGCGCTATGCGCTCACAAGCGGGTCGATGGTGGCTCCGTCGTGCGCATGCGCGAGACCCGGATAGCGACAGGCAATCCGTCGCTCCAGGTCTCGTACCAAAGGGGGCGTGCTGTCGATGTTGAGTGACAGCACGCCCCCTTTGGTGGGCGGGCCGGGGGAGTGGCTGCCCGAACGGAGGCGTTCCCATGTGAACGCCTCCGTTTGGGGGCGGCCCCAATGAGATCACGAGTGATGTCAGTGGGAGAGATTTCGGCTCTGTGGGAGCCGATATCTCTCTGGGGCTTGCGGCAACAAGACCCTACCACAAGAGTCTCGTCGCAAGCACGATGGTCGCGATGGTCTTGACTATTGCGACCATCTTCCAGGCTGCTCGCTATAGCTGTGGGTGGTCACCCACAGCTTTGCCAGAGGCCAGGAGGCCACTCTAAAAAACAAGAAGGCCTGCCCTGATTCAGAGCGAGCGCTCTGTCAGAGCGTCCGGCTCTGAATCAGGGCCTCAGTACACAGGTATATATACAATTCAGTTTACATTGGAAACAAAGGACACAGTTGGCAGGTTTTCATTGGTCCCAGCTTCAAACCAGTCTGGTCATTGGCCAGTTCATACGGTGTCATCAGGGGTATGGGTCAGTTCTCCAACAGTCACTATTGTGCGTTTTCCCGCCGAAGAACAAGTTTAAACTGGCTACAACACTACATACAAGAAATAGCATTCTACTCAATAACTCCCTATCATCCATATCTAGCGGCCGCATGATGCGACTCCTTTGCCGATTGAAACGGATGTCTACAAATAAAGAGGGATTTAATATGATACCAAACATGACATGTCCATTGTATTCTGAACCTTGGATCTCTTTTACATACATCTGACATCGTACTTATTAACTAACAATACCTTTAATAACTCTGGTTATTATCTATAATATGTGGGAACCATTTTATACGTGTGTGAGTGTGTGTATGTATGTGTATATGTGCAAATGCCAGAAGGGCCGATGGCCAGATGGGCCGGTCTGGGCGAGCGCAGGCTTACCCGACTGGGTTCACTTCTTGCCGTGGCCGCATCATTGCGTGATGATGTCATGACGTGGCCGCGTCATGACGTCATTATGCGAGCAGCGGCCGGGTTTGAGGATGGCTGCTGCGGCAATGTGTGTGTTAATCAGCAGCCAATGAGAGTCAAACAGACTCTCATTGGCTGCTGCGCCCACTGCAAGAGCCGGGCTGGAGCTCACTCATGAGCTCCGCCTTCCGGCTCTTGCAGTGGGTAATGGGAGAGACGTCATGACGTCTCTCCCATAATGCAGAGCTCGGGGGAGGGGGGGAACTACTGCTGGGGGGACCTCTACTGGGGACTACTACTGGGGGGGTTTCTACTGGGGGCACAATATAAGGGGCTTATTACAAGGGGCACTGCACTGGGGGGACCAATACTGGGGGCACTGAAGAGGGGGACCACTACTGGGGGCCTGCATAAAGGGGACCACTACTGGGGACACTGCATAGGGGGGACCACACCTGGGGCACTGTATAAGGGGCACTGGATAGGGGGGATCACTACTGGGGGCTTGCATAAGGGGGACCACTATTGGGGGCACTGCATGGGGGGACTACTATTGGGGGCACTATATAAAGGGCACTGCATAGGGGGTACCACTACTGGGGGCACTGCATTGGGGGGACTACTACTGGGGGCACGATATAAGGGGCACTGCATAAGGGGGACCACTACTGGGGACATTGCATACTGGGTGTACAGTATAAGGGGCACTAATAGGGGGCTGCATAAGGGGGACCACTACTGGGGGTACTGTATAAGGGGCACTACTAGGGGCCTGCATAAGAAGGACCACAACTGAGGACATTGCATACTGGGGGTACTGTATAAGGGGCACTACTGCATTCCCGCTAGGCTGTTTTAGCGGGGCGCGACGCCCTGCCCTCCTTCTGAAGGGCAAAAAGCACCCTGCCATCCAGAAGGAGGGCAAAAAGCATCCTGCCCTCTCAGCCTGTGGATGCCGTCTTCACCTGCGTGTCGCAGTGTCTCACGGGTGGGAAAATGTGCGGTCACCCTGTCACCGCCGGAGAATAGACGCTTGGCGCATGTGGGGCACTATATAAGGGGGCTGCCCGGCGTGTCCTTAAGTGCCGGGCACGCCCCCAAGAGTGATGAAAAGGGGAAGCATCTTATAGACATGCCCACATTTCAATGGCCATGCCTCCTTTTCAGGCGCACGCGTCTTTGGAGCCCTGCCTGCCGCTGGAGCTAGAGTGAACACTAGTTAAGGTGCATTTGGAAATGGAAAGGCATGTTCAGAGTGACAAGAAAGGGGTGTGTCATGTCGACACGCCCCATTTTTAAGTGACCACGTCCATTTTTTTGACGCGCACATAGGGGAGTCTCCATTTTTAAATTTGCCCTGGGCTCTAAATACCCTTGTTACACCACTGCTTGTATGTTGTTCTAATATTAATTATATTTATATGAGCATAGACTAAGAAGTGGGAGGGGTCATGAATAGTAAGGGGAGGAGTCATTGCCAGATGCTAATGCGAGGTGGGCCTGTGTGCTCTTGAAATGCCAGGGCCTCTTTTTAGCCCCAGTCCGGACCTGTGTGTATACATGTGTGCGTTCGCATATGTGCGTCTGCCTATGTGTGTGTTGGATTCGCACCGGCACACAGTAGCATGCCAGTCACACGCTATCAGACAAAGGACGATAGCGTCGATAGATATTGATTGTAATACTGATTTCATCCAATCATCTGACTTCGACAAAGGATAGTCATTTTTTTCCGAGAGTTTGCAGCCAGTTTTATGGTGGTTTTGAAAACCCATGCTGATAAATCAGGGATTTCTATTCTAGTCTATTCTATTCTATTCTTTCTATGGTCTAAAACATTGATGGTGCTGTGGTATTCAATTCTGTTCTAAAGTATGCTTTGACGGCGGTCTAGCAGTGATTTTGGCTTTAGTAAATCTGCGGATAGCACAACCTATGTATCAGTAATGCACACTAAACTATAAGTATAGCTTACATTTCTAAAGTCTGCTCTCTTTCAAGTGATATACATTATATTTCTATTGCCTGTGCTACATTGTTACATATACAGAAGGCTACTGATGCATTTGTCCTTTATCAAACCTTACTGACAAAATATATTAAAGATCAAGCATGACAGCTAAAATCCTTTATAGATTTTTTTTTCTTAGCAAATTTTTACTGAATACTTTCCATGGTGTTAATAATCTTTTGATCGCCAGCACAGTCAATGACCTGCTCTAGTTCATGGATGACCCTGCCAAGTTCCCATTCTCTGGGTTCATTAGTGGGCCATGAATTAATGAGGCAGAGTTCAATATTCACAGGATGAGTCAAATCTAGTTAGTATTATGGTGACAGTGTGAAAATCCTGAGATCTCACTCATTTTTACATGTTAAAGCGACATTTATAGAAAGAAAAGGAACAGTACAGAAGGTCCTTTACAAAGTGTAGAAATACTGAATCATAGGGCTAAATTTACTAAGCAGCAGGTCTGTTTTTCAACCGGTCGATTTACTAAGGTCAAAACCGCCACAGAATCGCAGAGAAATCTCACTTTACAATGGAATATAATATCGATATTGATGTTTTAGGCCATGCAAAGAATAGAATAGAAATCCCCTGATTTATCAAGCAGTGATTTTAAAAACTGGTATGGCATACCCAACAGCAAAATGACTAGGCTCAGATAGGCATGATTGCTGAAACAGCAAGAAAAATAATTTATTTTGACAGGCAAGATTGATTGACAGGAATACAGTACAATTGGGCTATGGAGGATTTATGATTAAACTCAAAAATAAATCGCACAATCACACCACTCACAAAAAATACCCACAACGTGAAAGAAGACATTGTCAGTTTTCTGTTTCTATGATGTCAGTTGAATGATGCTTTTAGTAATGTTGTACAGCACTGTAAAAAGAATATGAATAGAACAGCTTCTAATCTTCAGAGGTTTGGGTAGCAATCACCTCCAAATAGAACATGACATGGTGGTTTGTCAATTCTAATCCAACAGGGATCAACAGTATATTATGTTTAGACATGTAATCCACCCTTTAGTAAATCCTATCACTTATACTGGGTACACACTAGACAATATTTTGTTGGATACAGCAAACTGGAGCGACATATCGGGTACATCGTCTAGTGTGTACCCATGATACGCACGCACCTATGGGTCGCTAACGATGCCATGCTGCAGAATGCAGCATGACATGTCTCTCCCCCTCGTCGGACCCGGCATCGGCAAGTGTGTATGCATTTGCCGCTTGCCATGTCCCGATGCCGGAGATGTCACGCTGGGAACACATCGTCTGATGTGTACCCAGCTTTAGACATAAAAACTGGCAACTATCTATGGTGGGTTCTGATGGGTTCTAAACCACATTAATCCCACATCTTAATACATTAACCCATAGTGCAGAAGGCGCTTTGGCCTTCTGGTGTCCCTTCATTTGCAATTGTGCTTAGATTTGTACCTTGAAAATAGGTTTACAGAGTAAGAAGGCAACATTTTTGAGAAAATTAAATGATTTGAAGTGCAGTGGAATATGCTGGCACTATATAAATAATTGTAATTAAAAAATTACTTAAATATTGCATTGAGATTTCATTTTGCGAGAGTGCTGAAATTATAAAAATGGGCGCAGAGGTAGCATTTCTAGGGGGGTTCATTACTGGCAGAAGAACACAATTTTACTCTAAAAAATGAATAGGTCTATACTTTATTAAGACCCATACTGGATGGAATCGGTATGATTTGCCGCCGGACCCATGCCTGGCGGTTGGAATCCCGACAGCTGGCATCCCGGCAGGAAATCCCGATCGTCCTAAGGTAAGTATATACTAACCTATTTCTACCCCCTAACCCTCCCTTAGGGGTGCCTAACCCTAACCTTCCCCCCAGTGCCTAACCCTAATCCCCCCTCTAAGTGCCTAAACCTAACCCCCCGTTCCCATAGCCTAAACCTAACCTCCCGGGGGGTGCTCAACCCTTTGTCCCCCCTGGGAACCCTAAACCTAACCATACCTCCCCCCCTCCACCGTGGATATCCGCGCCCGGCGTCCGGCATCTCTTCAATTGAGATACCAGGTGCCAGGCTCCCGGCGTATGTCTAATGACAGGCGTCGGCATTAATACTTTAGCAGAAATATGGAAAAAAGTTGTATCTAAAACAATTTGATAAAAAGTCAGAGGAGGTTTCACTTCAAGGTGCTGTTTACACTTTTGCACATTGACCTCTTAAGATTTATCTACCTCCTTGCACTCTTCCAGTTTGTGGAGACATCTCCAGGGTCTGGAAAATCTGTACTACTGACACTTGTTTTGCACCCAACTTTCCTTCAATTTCACTGAATTAGGTGTGATAATTGGAGGTTAGGTGGGAAAGGTGCTGCACTTTCACACAATGTACAAGCTGGTAAAGATATAGGGGTCTATTTACTAAGCCTTGGATGAAGCTAAAGTGAACAGAGATAAAGTACCAGCCAATCAGCTCCTAACTGCCATGTCATGGGCTGTGTTTGAAAAATGACAGTTAGCAGCTGGTTGGTTGGTACTTTATCTCTATTCACTTTATCTCCATCCAAGGCTTAGTAAATAGTCCACATAATCATTAATGTACAAAGCTTGTCCTGCTTCACTTACTGCCTGCAGGAGACAGAAAAAAATGTAACGACTACTGGTTGATTAAAGCCGATACGTTTTTTATCCCAAGGACAATGTCACAAGGGAATTTTAGGAAGTAGCAATTCTCTGCCATGATACGGCATTCTAATGCGAGGAAATGCTTATTCAGTGTTCCACCTGTCACAAAAGAGTGATTATGTTATCAAGCGCTCCGGACAGTGTACAGATGGAGTCGATTTTCATTTACATTCTGTAATGCACCATGTTGCAGATGACACATACGGTAATGTCAACCATTCATTTTAATACAAATGTGTGATAATGATATCTCTCATTGATGCTAACTGGCGATCAATGTGCTTCAATAAAGACTGCTCCAAATGTGTGAGGTGAGAAACAGCACAAATTTTAATAAACCATAGAAAGTAGAAACCAATTAACAATGAACTTTTATGTGTTTAGTGCAATTGAAAGACAAAGTTAATTTTTGAGAGTTCATACATACTGTGCAATCCTTCAAACTATGGACCTCATTCAGCTGTTGTACGCTAGTGCACTGCTGTACGCAGATTCCTGATGATGCAGCGGGAGGCGGGATGCCTCCTGTGCTAATATTACCATATCTGCACAGACGGAATTGCAGAGCTGTTTGCGAGCAGTTTTGCAATTCCTTCTGAAGCTGAATCAGGCCCTATAAACTGTATCTTGCATTGTTTGGTTGTTAGATCATTAAGATATAACATTAACATATCACCTACTTGTCCGGTTGGGCGTACACTACACAATTGGCACAAAATCACTAAAGATATCCTCTCATCTGCCGTGCATGTACAGCAGATCAGAAGATGCGAGGAATGACGCCCGGGAGTGCGCAATAGTGCATACACATTAGACTATGTCATTCCAATTTGGATCAAAACGACAAATAGTCTAATTTATCATCTAGTGTGTGCCACGAATTAGATACATGTGTACTTTAATTTGCAATTCAATACAATTTATTATCTTTAAATGTTTTAAATAAACAATGATGAACACTAAGAGGTTGATACACATGGGAGTTGAAATACAAAACCTATTTAATGCTTCTTTACTTTAAAAAAATATTTAGTAGCCCTCAAATATTCCCTGTAAAATAGCGCACTGTGGGCCTGATTCAGATGTGGGCGCAATTTCGATGCTCACACAGTTGAGCGATTATTGGTGGACTGCACATGCGTCTTAGCCGCAATAAACATGCATGGTAATTGAATAGTGATAAAATGCGACTACAGTTGTAGTGAGAGGTTGACAGACAGGGGCCGTTTTGTGGGTAGTTACAGGGAGTGGCGGCAAAATCGCAGGTGTGTCGTGACTGTTTTCGGGCAGTGTATGAGCCTACATCATACGCAGAAAATATGGCGCCAGTGTTTCAGTTCCCTCGCCCATTCTGCATGACCGTACAGTTACTCAGAGGGTCAATTATTGAAGGATCTATGACTACCACTGTGTATGTGTACGCAGTTGCTTGGATCTGCGAGGCCGCTGGTGGATCGTCTCGATACATTTCCAGACGGCTGTAGCATTAGCATATTTTCGCACAGCAGCTGGGCTCACAGCTGAATAAGGCCCTATACTCCGATTCACCTCCAATGTATTTTGCAAAGCGTTAACACTCATGCTACATGCAAGACTGAAATTAAAACAATGTAAAAACTTAGATAGTGTGGGTACAGGCCTAATCGCTTACATTAGTTATTCAGTGTTAAAGCTATTAAGCAATGTCATTTACCAGGCTTTAAGAACATACAGTTAACATATAATATTAACCACTGTGTGTATGAAACCCAAGACAGCAGCTACACATCTGTTTACATTATAAACATGACAACCAGAGATACGCTAGGATTTCCCTGAACAGAGAGAACGATCCTTGGCTGACATAAAAAATACTTTCATTGGGTTATGTAGAACTTATTGACGGCTTTCAACAGCTCCTCTTGCATTTACAAAATGTTAGTCAATACCCTTCATTAATTTACATTGCACAAAGCTCCTCTGGAGGTTTCACCACAGCCTTCTGCTGTCTAATAAAGATTCTAATATGTGAAGCTCCAGAACAGAGACCTAAGAGGCTGTGCACAATTATCTGCCTTCACATCTCTGACCAAAGAATAATTGAAGGCATTGTTTCCCTACAAAAATACAATGTAAATCATAGAACATTATGTTTTGTAAGGAAGCAAATGTAGTACTGTGTAACAACAAGAACGGATTAGAATGCAGCATTATACTGAAACAGATAATTGCAAATGGAATGCAAAACTGTTTTATTGTGATATTATACAACACCTTTTGAACAGTTATGTGTACCAAGTTGTTGACCAGTGATTTATGTAGGGCACACTTATTACACTTGTCAGAGAATATTCCAGTCATTCACATTAGTCTCATTTAAGTAATTCAAAATCAGTCTCATATGGATATTCATACCGGGGTTCATTTTTTTTTTTGTCAAAGGCCAATTACCCCCTCAGTATGTTTTTGGAAATTTCTAGGGAACCAGAGCAAACAAAGGGAAAACACACAAACTCCACACAGTGCCTCGGTCAGGAATTAAACTAATTAACTCAACTACTGTGAGGCAGTAATGCTAAACATTACAACAACTGTGCTACTGCCCACACTCTCCAGCATATGGGGAGTGGGATCCCATGCGTGCCCGATAATGAGATGTGGCCTAGTGGCATTTTGCTTGGCGTGGCCTCATTTCATGCCCTCATTTCCATCACTCTGGGACTTCTGGGCTGCTGGACAGCCCCCACACTCTCTTCTGCACAGTTTAGATGGCGTGCACATGCACAGAGTATCAATTCATTCACTGCTCAACTATGCTGAGCGGTGGTGAGAAAGAGCTCCCTCAATTAAACAAAACTATTACTGCTTCTACTGAATATATGGCACAGTTTAAGTATACATCCCAACATTGTCCCAGAGCTAGATGTGAGATGTCCCACCACACTGGGGGATGTGCCTCTTGAAATTGCCATGAGGCACATGTTACTTGCACTCCCTATACCTGCTTACCAATGTGATGTTCATGCTCAAGATTCCTCACAACATCGCACAATCTTGATAGTCCCCTTAATATAGGACTCTCATTACAAAAATCAGGACAGTTGACAAGTATGGATTAACCAATGCATTCCGGTGTGCTACGTCTATGAGGCAAAATTTTGATATCACCTTTAAAAGTGTGACATATCGGAGCCAAGCGCAGAACGTGGCAAATATTCCACAGATCCATTTTAAAAATGTTTCATCTTTATTGATCCTGCAAGAATAATTTCTCAGTAAATTGCTCTAATTCTGCAAAGGTCATAGGACTGAGCACAATTGAAAGTCATCTTGGGAAACGCACATGAGATTTGTAATTGGTAATGTAAATTGTTAATGTCAACATGACTTTTACTAATGGTTTTGTTAAAACACAGAGACATAAACTACCAGATATGGTTTGGTAGAAAAAGCTGGATCCATTGCTTGATATACGATTTGTTTATGTCAGGGTTGCATTAGTATTCTCATAAGCAGCACAGCGAGGAAAAAGTCCTGTTACCTCTTTAGCCCCAGAGAAGAGGGTATCACAGTGCCCTTACAGCACAGGACAAAACCAGCCTGTGCCCCCCACTATTAGAATTCTAATGATGTTCTTGACTGCTGATACTTACAGTACCGCAGACAGATAATCCAGTAAACCGATGGCTCACTAGAGCATGAAATCTGAAGACTGGCTTCTTTAATCTGCTCAGTTGACATTTGAGGATCGCTGAGCAGAAAGCTGACTTTGGCCACATAACTGTCACAACGTCAGGAGCTATACTCTTTCAAATGCTTTTGTAGATGACTCAGTCTATGATCTGCTAAAATAATTTTACACACCACAAGACCATAAAACCCTGCAAATAGAGCGGTGGCAGCTGTTCTCTTCTTACTTACTATAAGGGCCAAGCTTTTGATTTTAGGTGGATTTTTATTTTTACTGGTTTCACACTTGGGTTTGGATAACTGAGAAAGCTTCAGAGCAGAAAAATGAATTTTACCATTACTGATTTTCATTTTCACAGTGCTATTAAATAAATAGGGTCTGAAACAATAAGCCTTATACCAAGATAAAAGAGCAATAATGGAGAAGTAACTATTAATAGAGAGATAATACAGTGACACCACCAATAACAAGTAGTGTCCTAGAAAAGCAATGCTATGTACTATCAAAAGCCTGCACAAATGTATAGAAAAATGAGGAGCCATTGAGAAAAGACAGGAGTCTGCAGTTTTGTAATGAAATATCTTTGCAGGGAATCTGGAGGGAAACAATGAGGTGGGCGGGGCTTCATGTTTGTGGCAAAAAGTGGGCAGCGCAATCACGTTATCAATCCCTTCTACATAAGTGTAGCCTGAGGGCCAGAATCAGAGATGGAGGCTAATACCACCGCTTGTGCAAATTTGTATACAAAGGCTGTGCAAAAATATGCAAATTTTGCAGTCGCTGGGATTTGTATTGAGACGCCCACTTGCAGCTTTGCAAATCTTAATGACTGTGTACAAAGACGCAGCACGGTCGCAGATCAGTCTATTATTGGAGTTCTGAGTAACTCTATAGTTACTCAGAACTCAGATGGTGTTAAATTCACAAGGCTCCCTTCCGAAATTATTTACAGTTTCCGTTTGGTAAATCTGAAACAGATCACATTTCCCATTACAGGTATAGGAAATGCTATCTGCTATACTAAAAATATGCAAATTTGGGGGCACGGAGGAGAACTTTTGCAAATTCTCCTCCAAAAGCCATTTGATACATTTATGTGAAATGGTTTTCCATTATTTTAGTAACATCAATACAGGTCTCCCATATCCAAAATGCTTGGGACCAGGGGTATTTTGGATATCGGAATATTCCGTATTTTGGAATATTTGCATACCATATTGAAATGTTTTAGAAATAGGACCCAAATCTTAACACAGAATGCATGTATGTGTTATATACACCTTATACACACAGCCTGCAGGTCATTTTATACAATATTTTAAATAATTTTGTGGCTCAAACAGAGTTTGTGTACATACATGAATTTCATTTATGTTTCATATACACCTTATACACACAGCCTATAGGTCATTTTATACAATATTTTTAATAATTTTGCGCCTTACAAAGTTTGTGTACATTGATCCATCAAAAATCAAAGGTTTCACTAGCTGAGTCATGCTAAAAATATTCCGTAATTCGAATATTCGGATTTAGGAGACGCAACCTGTATTGATAAATGTGCCCCATAAAGAATAACTTGTTAAGTGGTTGTGAGATGTATCTACTTTCTTTCTGTACATACAGGTAATTGATTGACAAGTATCTATCTGCCTACTATCTGCAGCACAGACACTTTACTTTGGCAGACATGACTCATTCATATTGATAGTGGAAATGAAACACCCTGGCAGAAACTCTGATCGGGAAAAAATAACTTTGCTAATTTTATCCACACTTACAGATCTCGTTTGCATTCAAACTGTTTATTTAATTGATTTAGTTTCACAAATGTGTCTACAGTTTGGTCTGGATCTATTAGTAAATCATTTGAAATCGTGCATCATTCAGTCACTCTTTTGCTGCCCATCCACTAGAAGACAGGCAAAAGGCTGCACGATTATAGACATTGTAATCGTGTAGTCATTTGTCTGTCTGTTTATTATGTGATGTGCCTACACTGGACGAGCAGTCGTTCAGTGTAGGAACATCAATCATCTGCTAACATACTGTCGTCAGGTTGACCAGCATGTTTGCCCGATGATAGATGGTCTAAAACGACCAGCGGGAGCGCGCATCGCTGGTGGTTTTAGACATTTTAGTGAATGATCTTCAAACAATTAATGAACGATTGAACGATAACTACGTCGTTATCATTCAATCGCTCAATTTAATTGCCTAGTGGATGGGCAGCATTATTGTACTTACATATCATACAATGATGATAATAATGATAATAATAATAATAATAATAATAATAATACAATAAGTCCAATTTGATACATATGAGCTACCACCGGAAAGGCTTCGCAGTATGTGTCACTCTGCTGTTTTCTGCTCGCCGACTATGGAGGTGCTAGCAGGAATCAGCCTACCAAAGTAGCCAAAAAAGACTGTAAATCTGTACTACTGTAATAATAATGTGTAATTTTGTGGTGGAGCCGCCTAGTAATGATTTGCACTTTGTTTCATCTCGATCCATTAAGTTACAGCTGAGCAATAATAAAAACAAAATGTATTGACATCATCAATGCAAGAGATAGGTGTGGCACCATGCGCGTGGCCGGTAAGGGGTGGAGGAAAAGGTGCTTTGGGCCCGCGGTCACTTGAATAGGATAGGCTACATAGCAGTCTGTGCACAAGGCACATAGTGACATTGGTGTGAGTGGTGGGTGAAGGCACTACTGCCACCAGTCTTTATAGTGCTGCTGGCCACGTGGGCCACTCCTGCTACAGGGCCTCTATGCAGAGCAATACAACTATAACACTTTAAATAAAAGAATGTTGGCAGAAGCAATTTCATTAATGGCGAAGCTGCGGGCAATAGCTAGTAAATAAATAAAATTAGAAAGTCAAGTTCACGAGTTCAGTGTGTTCCTCATCAGTAATAAAATAGAGGGGGTTACGCAAAAGAAAAAAAGGGAGGGGTACACAGGGAAACAAGTCATATAATACAGAAATTCAAACATCATAGTATCATGTTAAAAAGCATTATGCTATAACAGAACAAAATACAACTGATAAATATAACCAATGTAACCTAAAAAGTCTTCTCAGTGGCAAGGGAGAGCAAAACATGGCCCTTCCCCAACAGCAAGAGAGAATCAATTCAATCAAAAACCCTATGGGTATAATCAGAGGCCAATCTGCCCGACACGAACCCCACCTGGTTAGGGTGAATTAAAGAAAGAAGAAGGAGTCCAAAGTGATTAGCTATTCATTTAGCATAATACTTGATATCACCATTCAGGAGGCCAATTTTACAGTCTCCAGGATCTTTACCCAATTTAAGGAGGGTAACAATTCGCACCTCCAGCATTTCAGATGGAAACATACTGGAACCATTGACCTCATTGAATAAAGTTGTAAGAGTGGGGACCAAACATTCCTGGAAAGGAATATAAAATATATTAATAAATCCATAAGGGCCCGATGGGCAGCAGATATATTGGCCGATCAATTGATCAATATATCCGGCAGTGTGTACCCAGAATGAGTTGAGTACAGAAAGACAATGAATGTAAGTTTTGGGTGAACTGTGTAGGTCGGTGGTAATCAGGTAACATTGCACAGGGTGGTTGAGAAGGTAATTTGGGAATATTAGATTACACCTATATGTATGTGAAAATGATGTACAAGTAAGGGAATTCCACACAGGTAAAAATAAAAAAGTATAACTAAGAATTGGAGCAACAAATAGTGATTAGTTATTCTAAAGCTGGCCATACACGGTGCGATGTGCACCGTGCAACGCGATGGGGGATCTGACGTCCGACATATCGGGCGGTCCTGACACACGGTGTGATTGAATGGCTGACCGTCCGATATGTCAGCTCCCCCCTCCTCCACCCGCAAAACGCTGCATGGGATCGCACATCGCATCCCAGATCGACTGAACCTGCAGTAAGATCTGGGGGTGCGATGTACGACCCCACGGGTACATGGTCTGTCCGATGTCATGCCCATCTACGGTGCGATATAGCAGCCAAATCGTACCAATCTGTCGGATCGGCTGCTTTATCACACCGTGTATGGGAACCTTTACACTTTTGCAGCAATGTTGAAACTACAGTATGCAAAAAGAGAAGTTAAAACTTAAGGTGCCTACACACTAGACTATGTGCTCACGATGCGATATCGTGAGTAAGTTCCCTTGAACTCTCCCCGGAAGCTCCCAGGCTCTCCAGGACACAATATGATGCTAAAAAATGTCCAATCTGACTAAAGATCTATCTTGCACAAAATCTATCTATTGCACCAAATTATGTATGAGATTGGCAAATCTTACCTGCAGTAGGCAAGATCTGAAGATGTACGGCCAGCAGGGACACGCATCGGCATCGTGAGTGGACATATGTTACACGATTTGTCGCTCTGATGCATCGAAATCGGGCGAATCGTGTAAATATCGTCTAGTGTGTAGGCACCTTAACTGTAGTGCTAGAGATTGATCAAATTTAATGTTTTCACGTATACAGTAAGTCAGCAGAAAAAAAAAGTATAAAATGTCTGCAAATTAAAGTATTATTGATTGGGAGATCTATGTTTTTAATTAAGTATACATTTCTTTACTTTAAAAATATATATAGTACATGATATCAATGCTTTCTGTATGTTCTCATTTTTATACCATATCATAAGGAACGGTTAATGTTACAAATAAAACACATCTTGATCACTAACACAAACATAACAGTGACACAAACAACAGGGACTGTTGTTTACACGGTAGCTGCAGATACAAGAATAACCTCTCAAGAGGTTACACCCTCCTGTAGTGCTAATGACTTACATTTGCAGAGCTGGATGCTTTGTGCAACATGCTTAGTGTTACAATTTTTCTATAGGTATTTTTACAATAAAGCTGCTTCAAATACTAATTAGCAAAACGTTAAGAGCGCTTGTTCTGTTTCTAGTTGTGTCACCAGTCATTATATTATTAAAGTACTATTTTGGGCAATGAAAACATTTAGGGGTCTATTTACTAAGCAGTGTTAGGAGACAGAGTGAAAAGTGATAAGAAAGTGATAAGGTGCCAGCCAATCAGCTCCCAACTGTCATCTCACAGGCTGTGTTTGAAAAATGACAGTTGGGAGCTGATTGGCTGGCACCTTATTACTTTCTTATCACTTTTCACTCTGTCTCCTAACACTGCTTAGTAAATAGACCCCTTAGGGGCATATGTATCCTGTGAGATAAAACTGTGAGAAATATATCACCAACCAATCAGCTTCTAACTTACATTTTGCAGGCTGTGTTTAAGAAATGATAGTTTGGAGCTGATTGGTTGGTGATATATATTTCACAATTTTATCTCACATCAAGCTTTGATACATATGCCCCTTAGTCAAAGCGCCCTGCTTTCACCAGCTGGTAGATGCCCATGACGTAATCACACAGGCCCTTTCACATTTGTCCATTCAGCTACACAAGCTAACCAAATTAGCTGGGGCTCTAGGAAAGCCTGGAGGAGTTTTACAGTTATTACTGTTGGCAGTGGTCACGCCCCGTCGGGTGTCTAACGAAAAAAGTATGCACACCCTATCATTGCTCCTGCCTAAAGGACTAATTTTTACACCCTCCCCCACACACACCCTTACCCTACTGCTCCTCGGCAAGCTGTTCACTGCAAAAGAAATGAAGGCATGTCATTCATTGACTGGGCAGCTGCAGGGCTATATAAGCTGCTGGCAAGCGGTGAAACTGCATAGTGCTACAATTTGTGTGAAGGGGGCAACTTCCATCAAAATAAAATGACCCTGACAGACATTGTGCAGAAGAACTCTGTTCATGTAAGTCTGCTATACCAGGAACATAAAGATTTCCTGCCTAAGGTATGTCTGAGGCATACATACCTTCTGTCATCTAAACTCCATTGTCACAGCTGGACTACATTATTATACGGTATTATTTGTCAGTTATTTTTATATAGCCGGCTTCTTGGTAAACTTCTTAAACACTGCTCTGGCGCTGAACCATTTTTATTGACATTTCGTGAAATAATATAGCTTTAGGAAAAGACCTGAATTCTTAATACTGGTAAAAGTGTCACATCTGAGAAGTTTATTTCACACATGGAATAGATTTTTAAATAAAGTTTAATGCCACTCAGTCTGCAGACACAAGGGGAAAATGATGGATAGCATTCCGTAATGCATTACAACCCATAAATCCGTACATCCTTGCTTACTCTTTTTATTAGTGTCTAAAGTTACGTCTAATAAAGACAGGACAACACGGGAAGAAGATGCTTTAATTAACCTGTGCAGTATTTCAGTCTGTCAATTCTCTGAGCCCGCTCCAATAAAACCTCAATACTATTATCAGCATCTAATCACACCTGATACCTCTCCTCTCAATAACAATGAAGATAAAACAGATTCATGGTATATCGAATAGATGAGAGAGGAAGAGACTGGGACTATCTGACAGTCACAGGCATGTATAGTCGATGTATTTCTTGTATAGTACATTCAGATATTGCTAGCACTATATAAGCCCCACTAATAACTGTATACATTAATTCTAGTTAGCAAATAACTGCTGTATAAATTAAAATACACCCATGTGCCCGAATGTCCATTAAAGAGAAAATTAATGCTACTAATTATCAGGGCATGAATAAAATATGAAAAAAAAGGATCTTGCTGCTATTTTTATTTTAGATTTAGAGATGCAAGCTGGCAATACTGTGTATTTACTATCGAGCTGAGCCGTGATGGAGAGTGTTCCGAGCATTACTCCAGCTAAGCACAATATTGCTGCTTCAATAACCATCTCTAAAGTCTAATTCCGACAGCCTTACATTCCACATTCCCCCTTACTCCAGTGTAACCTGCAATTTACTGTTGCATATAACATAACCACTCACAATGAGTAAGTGAATAATACAATAGGACAATGTATTGTTTATCAGACACAACTGGGACATAAAATACTTCACCTGTTCTACAGTTTCATCTAATTTAGTTGTGCTGTTGCTTTAAAAATAAATATCAGGACTGTATTTTAACAAGTTGTGTGGCATTGGAAGGGTTAGAATGCATTCGTTTCCCTCTTACTGTATAAAGAGGCGCAGGTGATACTGGCTTCTTCTATGGTAGAAGACAGTGCAGTGACCCATACAGTAAGCAATGTGACCACATTAAATTCCCTTTAACCGCTAAATAAAAGTCATGACCACAGTATTATACATGGCTAATTGCACCCATCCAAAAAATTTCTAGTTCAAAGATGTTCCTAGTTTTTTTGTTTTGTCATATCTAGCTTCCAGCTTTGATTGCTAGTACATTACTCCGATAATATATTATAATAAGCAGGATGGCCCACTCATTTTATAATGGAAACAATGCTCATTTAACATTAAAGCTTCAGTTTTTTAAAATCCCCTTTTCAACATTCACATATCACCAGCACAAGACTAGTCAGAAAACCCATTCTCTTGTCATATGGGCAGGGTCGGCAACAGAAATTTCAGGGCCTGGTACCCTGATGTCTCTGGGGGCCCCACCTTCTCACTACCAGATCCGACCCCGCACCCACACATACCACCCCTGTATGTGTGATATGTAAAGCATGTTATGTTAACTGAAAGATATGCCCAGCCTCTTTAAATACAGTAAAAAAACACTATGACTTACCACACTGTCTCTGATGATCAGCAGCGGCTCCTGCCCTCTTACCTGAGGGGGGCTGCTGCTGCTGGCCGGGTCCCGGTGCCTGCTTAATGAATCTGGCAGGCGTCAGGACGGGTGCATGCGCTTGAGCGGCGGTTGGGCCGCGTATGACGCGCGCTTAACAATGCAGCCGCGGGAAGTCCTGTAAGGCTGCCCAAAAGGCAGGCTTCCACTGGAAGCCGCTCTCTGCTGATCACAGCCCGGACTGGCAGTCACAGGGGGAGGAGACACCTCCCCCTGGCTGCCTGCTTTCAGCGTGACTGGCAGGTTGCACTTCCAATGGGAAGCCACTTCTAGTCACAGTGAAGCCAGTGCAGTCACGGACTGCACAGGCTCACTGAAGTGGCAGATTTTACTGGGGGGGGGGCTGCAGCCTCGCAGCCCCTAGGTAAGATCCTCCACTGCTGATGATGCAGGCTGTATTTCTTGTCTGCTGTCTCCTCCAAGGTCTTCTTGATGACAGTGCTGTGGATGTCTCAGGGGTAGGAGGAATGATGTCTGTAGCCAGCCATCCTCAGTCCTCAGCCCCTCATCACCTTCCTCAAATTCATCCTCTCATCACGAACTTCAGCCAAAAAGCCCCTCAGAACCTCTTCACCATCCTCAGACCACCATCGCCTTCCTTAGCCCACAACCCCCTTTACCTTCCTCAGCCCTTAGTCCCATCACCTTCCCCAGCCCTCACCCCTCTTCACCTTCCTCAGCCCCCTACCTACTTCAACTTACTCAGTTTCAAACCCCTTCACCTTCCTCAGCCCCTACCCCCTTCCTCTGCCCCCTGCCCCTTCATCCACACCCAGCCACTCACCATCGCAGTCCGCTGTGTGTCTGACAGATGGGAACGATGTGCGTCTGCGTGACCTATGATGTCACGCCGCCGCGCTGCTTACTGAAAGGTCATGTCCAGCCCGGGCTGAGTCTGAGCCATCTGCAAGTTGAGCCCAGCGATGCCCGGGCCAGGCTACAAGGGAGCTGGGTGGCGGATATGGGTACCGGCGGCCATGGCACGCCAGCTGTATCACTGAATCTGTCGCCCGCGGCCCCGCTTTGTGCCCATATCGGCCTCAGGGCCCCTCTGGACCTTGGGGCCAGGTACAGGTGTATCCTTAGTGTACCCTTAGTTCCCCCCTTTCGCCATGCCTGCATGTCAGCAGGCATAGGATGGTTTTAAGGTGCATCTTTATGTTATCAATTTTTATTTCCTGACTCTTTTTTAAGTAGATGGAGACAGAACAACCAATCAGATCACTGGAATGCTCCCAACAGAGAGAGTACATGAATGAGCTGACCTTGGCGGTGGCAATAACCAGTTAGCTTATGTACTGTACTTACATTAGTAAGAAGAATGCAGCATATTGAGTTATTAGTGTCATGATATGAGGAGAGCATGAGGAAGGCCATACACTGAGTTAAATAGGAGCAGAATGCCCCAGTAACCTAGCCACCATGGGCGTATCTATAATGGGAGCAGTGTCCAGTGTATACAGCTCACATTGGCCTCTTGGTAAACTACACCCATACATTATACTTATCTCTCTGGAGTCCAGCACCGGCACTGCAGAAATCACCAGGAAATTGGTGCAGCGCCATTTTCCCAGAGACACCCGCATGAGCAGTAGACTCTGGCACAGTCTACACTGCAACCGCAACGAAAAAGGGGGTGTGGTTGGCTGCAAGGAGACTGCTCACATGCCCCCTCCTTTATTAAACCACCCTTGCCACCAACAGTACCAATTTCCCAAGAACAATCACAATATTTTGGCATCCAAAAGGGATGTGGTATATTTCTTACTGTGAAATATGGGCCTGATTCAGACCCGCTCGCAAGCGGGTCGATTGGTAGTCAGTGCGTGCGCGAACCCCAGAGCGAGCGCAAAAAGCACTCGCTCCGGCGCTCACATCCAAAAGGGGTGGCTGTCGATGTTGATCGACAGCTCGCCCTGTTTGGAAGGCAGGGCGGTGGCTGGGCAAGCGGAGGCGTTCCTGCAAGAACGCCTGCCGATTGTGGGCGGCCCTACTGACATCACTCGTGATGTCAGTAGGTGGACTTCCTGCTCTATTAGAGCAGGAAGTCCACTGGGGCTTGCGGCAACAAGACCCTACCGCAAAGGTCTCGTCGCAAGCCCGATGGTCGCGATGGTCTTGGCCATCGCGACCATCACCTGGCCGCTCGCATAAGCTGTGGGTGGTAACCATAAGCTGTGGGTGCGACCAAGAGGCCACAACTAAAAAACAAGTGCCCGCCCTGATTCAGAGCGAGCGCTCGCTTTTTATTTTTTAATATGGAATATTAGCAGGTATACAGCAGGATAGAGAAGCAAAGATTGTTCTGTTACATGTACAAAATATAACAAACATGCAAAAAACTTTAAACATCCAGCCTGTTGCTTCATGTCAGTTATCAGCAATGTGTGGCTGCGTAAATCATCGAGTACAGCAACATGGCAGATTTCTCTGCATACTGTATCTGTAATGTTGGTGGTTGCGAGGACCTGGATAAAGGGTCCAAACTGTGGCACCTCATAGCCATGAATAGGGTCCTATTTTAGTGTAAAAGCCCTACTGTTGTGGAAAGTTTGCACCAGAGATAGGGCTTGTTTTTTTCATTCCTATTACAGTATATATGAAAGTGATTGCCATTTAATTTGAATTTACCTGTGTAGTACTTGCACAGCTGTGACACCTGTTTGAATCATTTGAATGAATAGGGATATTGCCCACACTCCCAACAAAATAGGCTTTGGAGAGGCTAACTTCTCAGCATGCTCGTCCATAGAACAATACCCTGTCCAGGGCCGTCTCTTTCATTGGGCTTAATGGGCAGTTGCCCAAGGGCCCGGAGATTCAAGGGGCCCCCCAACTCCCTGCAGTCCTGGCCTGTCAGTAAATGTTTTTTTTGTTTTTTTTAGCACTGTGCATTTTGTTTCAAGATACCATCCGCAATACTAACACCCCCCACTAAACCCCCCCCCCGGTCCGTCCGTCACCAGCACCCGCCCCCGCCCCCTGCCTGCGGTTGACTCACCAGTCCACATGTAGACGTCACGTATGATGCAAGACGCAGCAGCTCTGCCCAGACCGGCTGCTGCTGGCTCCGCCTCCTTGTCCCGCTCAGCCGCTGCCACCGATTGCCGCGTAGTCCGACTCCGTCTCTCTGGTGCCGTCGGAATGGTGGTGACGTCACCGGACTGGTGGTGAAGTGACTGGAGGCCCCTGTCTGGAGCAGGTCAGTGCTTATATTAAGCTGATGAACTAAACCTATAGATAAGGTAGCCCTATCAAAGGGGCAGCCTATAAATGGAATTATGATAGTAGTGTCTTAAATGACATAATTAATTACCACCTTTTTTTTCACCTTTTACACTACATTATTTAACTCCTTAACAGTGAGTTCATCTACTTGACCTAACCCTTGTTTTTTTCTGGATGGGAAAGGTGCTACATGAGGACTAGATGTCTGTTCCCACCCCTTTTTGTGCATCATCATGAGTTAATCAAACCAGTGAATGCACTGTTAAAGAGTTAAATAATGTAGTTTAAAGGGTGAAAAAAAAAGTGGTAATTAATTATGTCATTTAAAACACTACTATCATAAATCCGTTTATCGGCTGCCACTTTGATAGGACTACCTTATCTATAGGTTTATACAGTAGATGCAGCCCTGACAGGTCACATGATGTTATTTCTCCACTCTTTATGCATAGTTACGAGTTGAGGATCCGTCCGTCGTCATCACGGGGTCTGGTCTCAGCTTCCTCTCAGGAGTCAGTACTCAGGTTTAATTTTATTGACCATTTACATTTTTTCCCCATTAATGGGTGGGTAGGGGCCCCAGTGCATTGCTTTGCCCAGGGCCCACAATGCTGTTAAGACAGCCCTGACCCTGTCCTCTACTTCTGCTATCACATTACCATTAAGGAGCCTCCTAACAGACTGTCTTTAACTTAGAGGTCCCGCACTGGCAGTAGCAGCGCTGCACAGAACACAGCAAAAATGACATGGTGGTCATTTTCCTGGTGATTTGTGCATGTGCCAGTTTCTACTCCGTGCAAAGACACAGGAGACTGTACACGGGCACCCTCGTCTCTTAATACGCCCTGTTCCCATGGCCATCGTCAGGGGGGTCTGCCAGGACTGGGGTCCCGGGCCCGGACAGAGAGGAGGACCCATCTTCAATCCATCCCGCTGACGGGCATCCACCCACCCACAATCCATCCCACTGATCGACCGACTGCTCACTATCCATCCTGCCTGGCCGCCTGCATACCATCCCAACTCGCTGCCCGGCGCACGTGTGCATCTGGATGCAATAACGTTTTTACTTGGAGAGTTTTTCCCCGGTGCACGTGATGTCATGCCACGCTGCCGAGAGGAGCAGTGTCGCTGGTGCATGAGAAGCAATAACAAGGAGGTAAGTATGGGGGCTAGGATATGGGGAAATATAAACAAAAACCTGCTGCCATATTCTCTCCAGTATTAGTTATTAAAGTGAGGAATGGAGAGACAGCTGGCTTCCATGACTGAGTTGTGCACTTGAAAACTTGTAATTTGTGTTTCACACAGAAAGGGGACTGGTGGGGAACATAGAAGGGGGAGGGGCTGGCAGGGGACACAGAAGGGGGGTGCTGGCAGGGTACACAGGATGGGGGACAGCGGACACAGAAGGGGGGCTTGCAGAGGACACAGAAGGGGGGGCTGGCAGGGGACACGGAAGGGGGGACAACGGACACAAAAGGGAGCCTGGCTGTAACTTGTGAGAGACTGCAGTGCTGGAGTTGCATAAATGGAGGGGGGGCTATCTATTTTGTCAGTCCCGGGCCCCACAATTTCTGATGGCAGCCCAGCCTGTACCCACCCCTTTATCCAGCTCTATCATAGAGAGGTCATGCAGGTGGTGACCACTGAGTTAAGGAAGACATCCTGAAAAAATTATAATGTAATAATAAAAAAAAAATTGTATTTGCTGCAGCTTTAAATATTCTTTCTGATCCTCATTCAGGGACCCTGGATAAAAATGCAATATCCCGGAGGCAATAAAAGAGAATGGACTTCTCTCACATGATGATTTCCAGATAAATAGTTTTCTGTGCAAAATGTATGCGCCTATGTGTGTCCTATGCATTTGAAGGGGAATAAAAAAAAGAAATAAAAAATTCTTATGACATTAAACATATTCTCCCTACAACTATATATTTGTACCAGTGTTGGCAACACAGCGTCTTTTTGTGTCAGATGTATTTTCCTGTTATGAAATACACACAGGAACTACAACGCCAAACACAGTTGCAAATGACTGAACAGAAAGCAGAATGTACATGCATGTGTATGCGAGATGAAACCATATTTCCCATTGCCAGCAACACTGTGGGTCCCATTTGCACAATTCATGGTAATTTCCAGAAGTTAAACAAACTCATTTTGGACCCTGGAGCACTGGAAATGTTCCACTGAATTTTATGGTTATGACATTCAACGTTTTGATATTCTAAACTATTGGCTGATTTATGTCCCACATGACAAGATGTTTCCCATATGCTTTTGCTTCTCAAACACTGACAAAAGCAAATGTACAGCCTGGGATGTTATATGGTTAAGGAATAAAAAAATACCAAGTAAAATTCTTAATTTAGTGTATGACCGAGGCCTAGAATCAAAGGACGATTCACCCCTGTGGCTTTCTGCATCTCCTCTCATCGGAATTGTGATGTCACATGATTATCTTGAACCAATGAAGAGCCTATCCGCATATTCTCAATTGTTCACCAGTAGGTGACACCACGTTACTTTCTTGGTTGGTATAAAATGAACTACTCAATGGCACAGAACCATGGGTGGCCTCATTATCCAAAAATTTTAAAATAACTGTACAGCTTTACTATCTGAGGACTGTTGTACAAAGACATGGGAGCATGCTTTATCTAATTCTGCAAAAATAATTGTGTCAATTGTGGACAGTACATTTAAACAAAACACCATTTACTACAATAAGGAAAAGTTAGACCTATAACTAAAGGCCCCCACTTACAGAGCGATATAGCAGCCGATCCGATGGATTGGAACGATATCGCAGCTACAGTCATGGCCAAAAGTTTTGAGAATGACACAAGTATTGGTTTTCACAAAGTTTGCTGCTTCAGTGTTTTTAGACCTTTTTGTCAGATGTTACTATGGTATACTGAAGTAAAATTACAAAGAGCCAATATTTGCAGTGTTGACCCTTCTTTTACAAGACCTGTGCAATTTGCATGCTGTCAATCAACTTCTGTGCCACATACTGACTGATGACCACCCATTCTTGCCGAATCAATGCTTGGAGTTTGTCAGAATTTGTGGGTTTATGTTTGTCCACCTGTCTCTTGAGGATTGACCACAAGTTCTCAATGGGATTAAGGTCTGGGGAGTTTCCTAGCCATGGACCCAAAATTTCGATGTATTGTTCCCCGAGCCACTTAGTTATCACTTTTGCCTTATGGCAAGGTGCTCCATCATGCTGGAAAAGGCATTGTTTGTCACCAAACTGTTCTTGGATGGTTGGGAAAAGTTGCTCTTGGAGGATGTTTTGGTACCATTCTTTATTCAGGGCTGTGTTCTTAGGCAAAATTGTGAGTGAGCTCACTCCCTTGGCTGAGAAGCAACCCCACACATGAATGGTCTCAGGATGCTTTACTGTTGGCATGACACAGGACTGATGGAAGCACTCACTTTTCCTTCTCCAGACAAGCATTTTTCCAGATGCCCCAAACTATCTGAAAGGGGATTCATCAGAGAAAATAACTTTACCCCAATCCCTAGCAGTCCAATCCCTGTACCTTTTGCAGAATATTAGTCTGCCCCTGATGTTTTTCCTGGAGAGAAGTGGCTTCTCTGCTGCCCTTCTTCACACCAGGCCATCCTCCAAAAGTCTTCGCCTCACTGTGCATGAAGATGAACTCACACCTGCCTGCTGCCATTCCTGAGCAAGCTGGAGGTGCTCCGATCCCGCAGCTGAATCAACCTTAAGAGACCGTCCTGGTGCTTGCTGGATGTTCTTGGGCGCCCTGAAGCCTTCTTCACAACTTTTGAACCTCTCTCCTTGAAGTACTTGAAGATCCGATAAATGGTTGAATTAGGTTCAATCTTACTAGCAGCAATATGTGAAGCCCTTTTTGTGCAATGCAATGATGACTGCACGTGTTTCCTTGCAAGTAACCATGGTTAACAGAGGAAGAACAATGACTTGAAGCTTCACCCTCCTTTTAAAGCTTCCAGTCTTTTATTCTAACTTAATCAGCATGACCGAGTGCTCTCCAGCCTTGTCCTCGTCAACACTCTCACCTGTGTTAATGTGAGAATCACTGACATGATGTCAGCTGATCCTTTTGTGGCAGGGCTGAAATGCAGTGGAAATTTTGTTTTTGGGATTAAGTTCATTGTCATGGCAAAGAGGGCTTTGCAATTAATTGCAAATCATCTGATCACTCTTCATGATATTTTGGAATATATGCAAATTGACATCATAAAAACTGAAGCAGCAGACTTTGTGAAAACCAGTACTTATGTCATTCTCAAAACATTTGGCCATGGCTGTATATCGTTCCATGTGTGGGCATGATATCGTCCACTGCGTGCTCCCGAGGGGTTGTCCATCGCTCCTCCAGATCTTTCTGCATGCACAAGAGATCTGGAGAAGTGATGAACGAACCCATGCAGGTCTAATGGGGGGAGGAGGGGGGCCGGCATATCGGGCGGTAGGGCACTGGATCACTCCTTGTGTGGGGATCACCCGATATGTCGGCCGTCGGATTGAGGATCGCATCGCTGGGTACATATGGTACCGTGTTTACCCATCTTAAGAATCCTAATCCTATAGATCTGTGTATAAATGGTGAGATTTAACTTCATCATTTCGAATTTGCGAGTCTGTAAGATACAAAAATAAATGTAAAAAATCCAACGTAATATAAACATTTGGACATTAAAAATGATTACATTAGAGATGCAGATGGACCACTGTTTTTTTATTCCCTGGTACCTACCACATCATTGATTTTGGGTTAGAAAGCCAGGCTACTGACTGGGAGAGGGATACAGTGGTGATCCTGTATAACAGTTTAGTTAATGAACACCAGAGAGCATGTATTTTGTCAAGAATAGAAGTCTGCAATAAGATATTTTACAATTTAGATACTGTAGTGGTGGTAGAAAGTTTAAACTGTTAGTAAAATATATACTGTATACTATTTTTTGTGTCATTGTTCTGGTTCCTTAAAAGGTACAGGATTGTCTATACAGTACAGAAAAATTATTTAAATTTTATTCAGCAAAATGTTTAAAATCCCAGTTAATAATGGTGACTGTCTTCATTTTGATTCAGCACGCTTACCATCTAGTTTTTTTTAATTAGTGTAGCATAATGTCTGGTGTCACTGTCCAGCAATAAATCACTTTATCAGCACATAAAGTTTAATTCTTTTTTTTCCCCAGAAAAGTATTATTCAGAATATTAGCATAAAGACACAGTGGAAGGGAGCTCACCATAACGTGGTAAACGGGTTTCATTAAATAAGGCAGAAGGAACTCATCAAGTGAAAGCTGTGGCTGCTGTACAGATCCAATAAAACTGTGATGCCAGGAACCTCACAGTGAGACCGAGGGCCTGAATTAGAGGTGTACGCAGTGTCGATGCTGCACGCAGCTGGCCGATGTTGTAAGTCTGCGAAAGTGTCTGAGTTACACAGTGTAAGCGTACCAGTTGTTACCTCTCTAAGGCACAGTACAGAATCGGGCGCAGGGCCTGTGGATTTTAGAGGGCGCACCTGAAGGGTAACAGGGGGGTGGCTAGGCCGCCGGTGGTGTGATGCAAGCACGTCGCTGAAAGTGGCCACGTCTAAAGATGCTGAACCGCTCACATAGGAGCCCATTCTCAAATAGATAAACTTCACCTGCAATAGGGCTGGTGCAAGTTTCAATAGTATGATCGATGGTGCACCGATGATGCATCTAAAGACTGATTTATTCGTTTTGTTCCCCTTAGAATTTCCAGTGTGCTCTAGTCCATTGCTTATCTGTGTAGTCAGTTACAGCATTTTACAAACTTTCTTTACATTTGAAATAGCAGAACGTTCTAGATCATACCTTAGGACAGATATATTGTGCCGATTTTAGGGTGAGTATGATACAGGTTTTAACGCAGCAATTTTTCTGAAGGAAAACCAACCTCTCTGCAAATGTGAAATCTGCCCCACTACAGTGCAACATGGTTTTGCCAAGGTGCAAATTAGCTTCGTTCTTTTTTGCTCTGCTCCCATTCTCTGAATCAGCCTCATAATAAACATCCCAACCAGCTTTGTCAATAAATCAAAAACATACACATGTAACACAGAGCTCCCACATTGCATTAATAATCCCCAATGACCCCTACATCACATAAATGTCTTCCAGATAATCTTAACCAAACTTCACATTATCTCATCTCACCACCAGTCCATACCTAACACTAATGCTTCACCGTCAGTGCCCATCTCACATTAACCCCCACATCACACACTAGTTCCAATATATTAATAATCCTCCAAACCCACTTCCTCTGTAGCATGCTGTGTGAGGAAGAGATGCAGATGTCTCCAAGGGTGGAGAGGGAATGGAGGGAGGTGACATGGAGGAATGGATCAAGGGCCTGATCTGTGGTACAGCACTTGCACTTAAGGTCGCTGGTTTCAGAGGAGAAGCTAGCCATCAGAAAGTTCGGAATGTCTCTGCCACCCAAGCCCCTCTTATATTAGAAATAGAAAATGAAGGAATAAAGTCTCTCATTCTTTCAAAGCTCCATCCCTAGCAGGACCTTGAGCGATAGCACGGTACACCCATACCTGGGAGCTGCTCTACTAAATCCAGGAGAGGCTATTTGTTACAGTACTGGCCTTGGGGACATATACCACCCTACCACCTGGTCCATCCATTCCTTCTGTAATATTTGTCACCTGGCATTGATGTCCATGGCTAGGAAACAAAACTGCTCTCTGTATACAACTGCAAATATACAGAAAACACAGCAAAGCTGTGTCATATTCCAGGCTAAGGAATGCAAACAATTCTGCTGATAATATAAATACGTATGACAGACACAGAAGTAAGGCAGAGAGATAATAGAAAGTCCATAGTTGAAATGAAAGGAAATAAGATACAAGACAAATGAAAGTCATATGAAGGTTGCAAACCTCTTGAAAGTGAACACAAAGTAGGACAATTACCTAGTGCAAGCAACGTATGTTCAATTATTTCTTTTAAAATAACAATTTCTCATTAAAATGACACATTTTTTATGCTATAACAGTATTTCCATAGGTATCTTATATTTGTAGTTAAATAATATTTTATCCATTAAAACAATATGGATATTCTATGGACTAGTGAAACGGAATAAAGAATGTTTAAATAATAATATGCAGAGGATATGGTATTGAATACAGGCCCCTCAAAATGCAGGTGAAACTTGTACCCATGGAAGCAGTGACACATTTTACATGACTTGCAAAATGACTACATATGAATGCACTTGCGTTCAATTGTAAATCAGCGTTATTACTAAGCAGTAGTGTTTGTCATTATCCATGTCAACGTGATTAATGTCGATATGCTGACTACATTCCCATATGGAGGCACATTATTGATTTCTTTGCACTGCTGTATAGTTATGATGCTAGGGCCTGCTGCACCTTGTATCATTAGGCCTAACTCCTTGTGATTTGTAGGGATATTGGGAGGGGCAGGACCTAGTCATATTGGTCCCGCCCCTCCCTAAGGCCAGTGTAGGAGTTGGGGATCAGTCTTCCGTGGCGGAAGGGGGGGATTATGTACTCAGAAACCCTCCAAAGTGCACCACTGAAGTTAATGGAGAGATAATTTGACTATAAGATTCATAGGAAGGCTGCAGGCCCTTGGGTTGTCCAAGGCATAATTTTTTATAAGTGCATCATTTTAAAAGTGCACTTCACATTTCTTACCAAATTCAGCATTATACCGCCACTATTAGATGATATCTTCAGCTGATATTGACTGAGAACTGACACCTATATCTTCTTAATTGGCAGGTAACCTCATCATTGCTGCAGAACATCTAATTTTCTATTTTTTAACTATTTGGAAAGTGTACTGCATATTAGGTAACCTCATAATTGCTGCAGAACACCTAATTTTCTAATTTCGAACTATTTGCAAAGTGTACTGCATATTAGGTGACCTCATCATTGCTGCAGAACACCTAATTTTCTAATTTTGAACTATTTACAAAGTGTACTGCATATTAGGTGACCTCATCATTGCTGCAGAACACCTAATTTTCTAATTTTGAACTATTTACAAAGTGTACTGCATATTAGGTAACCTCATCATTTGTGCAGAACATCTAATTTTCAAATTTTGAACTATTTGTAAAGTGTACTGGATATTAGATAACCTCATCATTGCTGCAGAACATCTGATTTTCTAATTTTGAACTATTTGCAAAGTGTACTGCATATTAGGTAACCTCATCATTGCTGCAGAACATCTGATTTTCTAATTTTTAACTATTTGTAAAGTGTACTGCATATTAGGTAACCTCATAATTGCTGCAGAACACCTAATTTTCTAATTTCGAACTATTTGCAAAGGGTACTGCATATTAGGTGACCTCATCATTGCTGCAGAACACCTAATTTTCTAATTTTGAACTATTTACAAAGTGTACTGCATATTAGGTGACCTCATCATTGCTGCAGAACACCTAATTTTCTAATTTTGAACTATTTGCAAAGTGTACAGCATATTAGGTAACCTCATCATTGATGCAGAACACCTAATTTTGAACTATTTTCACAGTGAATAGATAACTAGACCTAGTTCTTATTAGCTTTGTGGCATTCCTTGTTTGTTTGTGTTAGGAAATTTATTGCTAGCCATATTAGTGGGAGGGTATTGGGGATTGATTGGAAGCACACATACACATGCCAGCATTGACTATTTAAGTTTCACAGGAAGGCTGCAGGCCAGTGGGCTGTCTAGGGCATATTTTTTTTATAAGTGCATCATTTTAAAAGTGCACTTCACATTTCTTACCAAATTCGGCATTATACCGGCATTAAACCGAAGTTAAGTAGAAGGAGACCATTTTAACCTCATACCATTCTTAAACAAGAACATATGGACAAACTATAATCAAGAAATGTAAGTTCACAATATCTGCACTACAAGCAACTGCTGTCTGCATAACCTGGACATTCATCACTGGATTCTGTTTTCTCACTATAAGAACTTACACTTTACTTGCTAATATCTGTACTGACTCTCTCGTTTCACAAACACCTCATAGCCTAATGTATTCAGTGCCAATTTCAGTTTATTTCTTAGAAATAATGTCTACCTACCTTTTTTCATTTCCTAGCCTGTCATCTGTCTTCTAACTCAGTTTACTTTAATATTCCATTTCTTCCCCATTAAATTTCCTCTTTTCCTCCGCTCAATAATAGTTTGGTAATTGTGTCGGCACCTTTTCCTTCATTGTACTTTTACTTACTTCTCTGCAAATCTCCTGTACTTTCTCTAACACTCATACTTTATTCCTACATCTAGTTTTCCTCCCCCTATTCAACTCATCCACACCATTATCATGTGTACTTCCCCCTCCACTCAGTGTCTACCTAATCCTCTGCTCTGCCCCCTTTTTCCACCTATATCATTTCCCCCTTGTCTTCTCCACCTCCTCCTTCCTTTATCTCCCCTCCTCTGTCTGCCGTCCTCCCTCTCCTCTCCCACTACTCCACTTTCATTCTCTTCTACCCCTCCTATGTCCTACTACCCCACTGGTAATCCCTCCTCCAAACCTCCTCTCCATGTCACCCCACCCCACCCCCATCATATTAAACTCCCTCCCTGCCAACCACCTACAGGTTCCCTTACCAGCACTGATCCCTGCACAATCTCTCCACTACATTCATCTAGGCCACCCATATTAAACTCACTTTCTTGTTACAGCAACCCTGATAATCTCATTCACATCTCTCCCACAAACACTGTCCATCTATCCTGTGCCCTCTAGAATGCCAGATCGGTATGTAATAAACTCGTTCCTACCCATGACCTTTTCATATCAAACAACTTACATCTCTTAGAGTAGCTGTCATTTACAGTCCCCCTGGCCCTCCCTCCAAATTCATTGACAACTTTGCTTCCTGGCTCCCTCACTTTCTCTCCTCTGACCTTCCCTCTATTATCCTAGGTGACTTCAACATTCCTATTGATATCCCCACAGAAGCCTCTGCCTTCAAACTCCTTACCCTCACGTCTTCATTTGGTCTCTCCTAATGGACCTCCTCACCCTCCCATGTGAGTGGTCATTTGCTTGACCTGGTCTTCACTCACCGTTGTGCTATTTCTGATTACTCCAATTCCCCATTGCCCCTCTCTGACCATCACCTTCTCTCTTTTAACCTATCCCTCTCTCCTTCCCTTCCTCTACCTCCTAAGGCCACCATCACTAAGCGTAACATTGAGGCTATTGACACCATTTCTTTTTCTTCCCAGCTTGATGCACTTCTCTCCCCTATCATGTCTCTCTCCTGCCCTGAGCAAGCTATTTCTCTATACAATAACTCCCTTACTTCTGCTCTCGACTCTGTTGCTCCAGCGTTCAATATTCACCCTCGCAGATTCACACCTCAACCCTGGCATTCCAAATGCACCAGATACCTGCAAAAGTGGTCACGAACTGCTGAGCAACAGTGGAGAAGATCACGCTCTAAGGCTGATTTTCTCCATTTCAAATTTATGCTCTCCTCCTACAGTGGTGCCCTTTCCCTCTCTAAACAGTCATATTTCAAGAACCTCATCTCCTCTCAGTCCTCAAATCCCCAACGTCTCTTCACCACCTTCAACTCCCTCCTCCGCCCACCCCCTCCTTGCCTCCCTTCCTCGCTCTCTACCCTTGACTTTGCTACCTACTTTACATCTACAATTGACCCCCTATACATTAGGACATCATATCCCACCAGTCCCCCTGCTATCCACCTCCTCTTTTCCCGGATCACCCCTCTCCATCCATTTTACCGACTCTAACTTTCTTCTCCCCTGTATCTGGAGAGGAAGTCATGTCCCTCATCCGGTCCTCCCCCCCTTCCACCTCCCCCTTGACCCTATCCCTTCAAGTCTCCTCTGCTACCTCTCTCCTTCTGCCTGCTCCTATCTTGCCCACCTCCTTTATCTCTCCCTATCATCAGGCATTGTCCCGTCTGCATTCAAACATGCATTTGTCTCCCCCATTCTTAAAAAACCTACCCTTGATCCTAACACTCTCTCCAACTACCGTCCCATCTCTCTCCTCCCTTTTGCCTCCAAGCTCCTTGAACGTGTTGTTTATAACCGCCTTACCACCTTTCTTTACTCCCACTCTCCCCTTGACCCTTTTCAGTCTGGCTTCCATTCTATCCACTCCACTGAAACTGCCTCACAAAAGTCAGCAATGACCTCCTTGCTGCTAAATCCAAGGGCCACTAGTCTCTGCTCATTCTCCTTGACCTCTCTGCTGCTTTTGACACTGTGGACCACCCTCTCCTTCTGCAAATCTTCTCCCTTGGTCTATGTGACACTGCCCTTTTCTGGCTATCCTCCTACCTCTCTGACCAATCCTTCTCTGTTTCCTCTCATGACTCCTCTTCTCCCCCACAGCCTCTTACAGTAGGTGTTCCCCAAGGTTATGTTCTTGGACCTCTCCTTTTCTCACTCTATATGTCCTCACTAGGTGAACTCATCAGCTCTTTTGACCTCCAATATCATCTCTATGCTGATGATACTCAGATCTACCTTTGCACCCCTGACCTCTCCCCCTCTCTCCTCACTCGTGTCTCCAACTCTACCATCTCTTCCTGGATGTCCCAGTGATTTCTAAAACTCAATATGTCTAAGACTGAGCTAATCATTTTCCCACCCCCCAACATAACCACACTTCCCACCATTTCTTTATCAATTGATGGTACAACTATCTCCTCTAGCCCCAAAGTGCGCTGTCTTGGAGTTATCCTGGACTCCTCTCTCTCCTTCAAACCACATATCCAGAATCTCTCGCAGTTATGTCGTTTTCATCTTAAAAATATTTCCAAGATTAGACCCTTTCTCACCCAGGATGCCACTAAACCCTCATACACTCATTGCTCTTCTCCAGATTGGACTACTGTAACCTCCTCCTATCTGGCCTCCCCAACTCCCTTCTCTCCCCTCTCCAGTCTGTCCTCAATGCTGCTGCTCGGCTCATCTTCCTCTCAAAATGTTCTGCATCTGCCTTCCCTCTCCTACAAGCTCTCCACTGGCTCCCCTTCCCTTTCAGAACCCAATTTAAGGTTCTCACACTCACTTACAAAGCCCTCAGCCATTCCTCTCCCATTTACATCTCGGATCTCATCTCCCTTCACTCTCCTGTCCGCCCTCTTCATTCAACAAATGCACACCGCCTCTAATGCCAATTGTTTATTTACTCCCACTCCCACCAAGATTTTGCCCGCGCTGCTCCCCACCTTTGGAACTCTCTCCCGCTTCCCATCAGACTCTCCAGTTCTCTTCAATCCTTCAAACGGGCTCTCAGGACCCACTATTTCATCAAAGCCTTTCAGCTGTCTTCTTAACTTGCTGCTACATACTCCTTCATCCCTGCCTACCCCATCTGTGTCACACCTGTTTGTCCCTCCCCTTTACAATGTAAGCTCTTATGAGCAGGGCCCTCTACCCTTGTGTACTTTCCTTACTCTACTTTCATCTGCTTCTTACTCTCTACTAGGGCACCTAACACTTGATTGCTTCGCATTGTTGCTTATCTGGGTGTTATCGTCACAAATGTAGCAATGTATATTAACCATGTCCTGTATTGTATTGTACACTGAAAAAAAAGGACAAAAAAATGGTTCAAATTGGTTACATTTGTGTGTTTTAACCAATTTGTCTGAACAACCATTTTTGCTATTTTCCAGTGTTTGTGAGCAAATGGACGATTGTTATTTGCTCCCATACATTACCAGGTTTTCATTCCAACCAGCCAGATTGGACAGATATCTGACAGAAAATTGTAGTCAATGGCCAGCTTAAATCAACCTATTTGTTTATGAACTTTGTAAGGCGCTACGGAACACTTGTGGCGCCATATAAATAAATGATAATAATAATAATAATAATAATAATAATAATAATAATAAATATAATAATAATAATACATATAAGTACCCGCGTGGCTTGGAGTGTCTGAAATGTGAGGTGAAGCAAACTCAAATATATATTTTTTTATTACATTTTAAAAAATATATGCATGCTTCCCCTTCCCCAATTGAGTATGACACATTCCTTGTTTGTGTAAAACAAGTGTGTTTAATACAGCGTAAAGTGACTTTTTAAACACAGTTGCAGTAGTTTCAGTGCATTTGCATAAATGGGTGTGTTTTTAATATATGCAGCCAGACACAGCAATCATCATCATTGTGGAACTTGCACCAGAGTTATCGCACCCACACCTTAGACCCCTCCAGACGGCTATGTTTGCGACTTTTCACCTATTTTAGTTGCACTTTGAGGGGTATTCAATATGAAACGTTAACTTCACTGTCGGAGTTTTTACCTGCGTTAAAGTATCGGGCGCGCTCCCGCTTATACCCGTATTCAGTATAAAATTAACGAAAACGGGAAACTTCGAGGTTGGATTTGCGTAAAGTTACGAATTTTTCCTTAAAAAAATTGTAAGACCCCCTAAAGTAGTAAAAACATGGGGGAACACTATGGGTACCCCCGTTTTAGCCTTTAATTGAAAGTCGGGGATTTAAATAGCCGCAGCAGGTGTTTTTTTCCGACATTGAAGAAGTGATGCAGAAGAGCACTTAGGTTATTTTTTTCGATTTTTTAAGTGGTCCCATCAAATTTGGAGTACATGAAAATGGGTACTAGCATATTTTGATGTCCCTAAAGTAAGTTTTTAAAAATTCTGCATTTGTGCACCTGCTGCTATAATTCTATTCTAGAAAACATCTGCCGCATACTTGCAGAATAGGCCTGAACCTATTTCCCTATTGTTAAACATTTTTTTCCCATTTTTTTTTTCACCCCAATTTTTAAATAAATTTTTTGGGGTGTCCCTATTATTTTTTAAAACTTTTTTTTGACACAGTTCATTTTTAAATGTCATTCCCAGTGGTGCAGGCTATTTTTTTTAAGCCTGCACCCCTAAACCCCAATTCTGCACTTTTTTTCGACACCTATTCAATGGTGAAAACTTATCCCCGTTTTTTATCAAAGACTTTTCAAAACTGTGATAAGTCTTTGAAATTGAATACGGTGTAAAAGTCAAACCTGCGATAATGACGTCATACCTCCGATATTAACGCAAAAACGATGTTATCACACCCGTATTGAATATCCCTGTTTGTCTCTGCAAGCCATTCCTGTACTTCAGCCATGTCTGCACATCTATTTGAGCTCAGGCCGCAGAAACCTAGTCATACATATGCATGACAAAATACGTGCATTGTGAAAATTCACATATGCACATTAAAAAAAAAATGCAACTTGGTGACAAATTATGATTACATCTCGCTCTGAATATGACCTATTAATCGGGGTTAGAGTGATGTCTGAAATTTGTGCTTTGCTGTAGGCATATTTTTTTCACCTACACAAAGTAGGTACAAGTTCTACATTCTCCATGCAAGTTCCAAATTGTGGCCCCATTTAACTACAAAGGCAAATACCAGCAACATTTTTGTTTAGTATCACTGTGATACTAACAAAAAATTCACTGGTATTTGCCAATACTTACCCCTCTGGCGAGGTCCCGCGAAGTCTTCATCCTCATCGAGGTACTCCGCTGGACTGTTAGCACTAAAGGGGTTATGCTTCGTTGTTAAACAGGGGCCTGTGTCTTTAGAGTTGGTGTTTTAGGGGCCTATCCACTAGGCGACCTGAAAGTCTGAACGTCTAGCGTTCAGGTCGCCGGGTGCGGTGCCCGCACTGAACGGCATTCACTGAACGTCATTCAGTGAAGGAGCCCAACCTCCTATTTCTGAACATGCCGAACATGACGAGCGCCGTCAGGTTGACGGACATGTTCAGTAGATAGTCGGGGTCGGCAAGGACCCAGCGTGCACTCGCATTGCTAGTCCTTGCCGGCTATCCATTACCTGACTTTGTGAACAATGCGACCAAAACCTCCTGGATTTGGTCGGATTGTTCACAAAGTCGGATAATGGATAGCCCCTTAAGAGTGATCCAACTCTAAAAATGGGCATATTTGCCAGCACAATTTACAACCTAGAGGCAACTGAAAAATCAATCCCTTCGAGTGAGACTAGTGGTAGTTAAAAACACCTGCTGGTGCTCTCCGCATGGCGTGATACAATGCATGTGTATTTCTAGTTAAATACATTTAAATATTTCATAATATACAGAAATAACATGCAAAATACAAAAAAAGGAGATGAACTGCAATAAAATTAAAACATTTAAAGGGAAGATATTTAGAATTCTCTACATAAGCCCATTCCTAAACCGTTATTATTTGGCATCTTGAGTTTCAGCTCATGCTTTGGAAAAAAGCTCTTTGCTGTAATGTGCTCCCTTCCACTATGCCTGGTTGCACTGATGGCTTTTAACCTTAATTGGTCCTGTCTTTTCAGAGCTGCTGAGCATACTCACCTGCTGGGTGTAAAATATGTTATTATCCTTTTTTGGCAACCTTGCTCTCTCACTGAGCAGTCTAGTACAATCGTACGTCGTGTTGGAGTCAGGACAAAATGGAAAGCCAGAACAAATACAATTACGGCACATTTAAAAGCTACGGCACATTAGAATAAAACTGTACTTAGTGCATGTTTGTTTCTACAAGTAAAACAGTTGCTGCTTTGATGTCTCTGCCCTAAAAATAAGCAATATGTAAATGTCAGAATGCGAGTCTCAAACTGTCGGGGAACACAAAGGCGCTGATTCTTCAGTCCATTTTGGTATCTTGTGAATTTTCTCACTGCGCATGCTCTGTAGCTAACTTAGAGCATCTACGGGCGAGTTGTATGCATCTCAGCCGCAGTTGTGCGCAGGGCCGAATTACTTTTTATTTAATTTTTTCTTTTGCTTTTCATCCACTTTCTTAACCTGTTATTCTAACCTTCCCCTCCTCCTTCTACCTGTGCTTCATCTTTCTTGCATATGTATCCTTCCCTGTTAATACTGTTTTCTACCCACTCCTGCACCCTGCATAGTTAATATTGTTTTTGCCTCCTCAGTGCCCTGCACTGTTGTATTGCTTTGCCCTCCATTGTGCCCTGCTCCATTTGTGTTACCTGCTCCACATGTACTGCTTTCCAACTCTAAAATTTGCAGCCTTGCAACCCGTGACTGATGTTCATGATACTGAACAGCAGGAGATGACAGAGCGAGGGGTCTGCCAAACTCCCCTGCTGCGTACAACTTTACACCAGCCAGAATAGACAGGCACAGCTTGAGTTGGGGCCCTACCTCTCCAGACCATGGTGAGCATCTTGTGAGAGACAGAGAAATAATAACAGTGGCCATCTTAATTTGGCTGGCCCTCCCCCTGGCCATTTTAGTTGGAGCAGAGAGAACCACGCAAGGTTGGGTGGCCATATTAGAGGGGGCAGTAATTCATGGTGTGTTAATTTTAACGATAAAGTGCCCCCAGCTCATATTATGTCACAATACAGTGCCCCCAGTTCAGATTAGGCCACAGTGTCCCAAGTGCATTATAACATCAACTATACGCACCCCGTTACCATTATAAAATCCACTACACACACCACTCACTGAAAATGGAATGTTGCCCCATTAGACAGCCTTATCCCACATATAAGTCTGGTAAGAGATTATGGCCCTCATTCAGAGCCGGACGCTCTGAGTAGAGCGCTCGCTCTGAATGAGGGCCGTCCTCCATAAAAATGGAGCGTCCTCCTGGACGCTCGTATAGCTGTGGGTCACCACCCACAGCTCATACGAGCGTGCAGGATGATGGTCGCGATGGTCTTGACCATCGTGACCATCGCCAGTGCGACCAGAAGCCTGTGGTCGGGGTTTTCGACCACAAGCCCTGGAGTGATTTTGGCTCTATCAGAGCCAAAATCACTCCCACTGACATCACTAGTGATGTCAGTGGGGCCGGCTTCTGACGGTAGGCGTTCCCTTGGGAACGCCTCTGTCTGGGAGGCACGCCCCCGGCACGCCCACCAAAGGGGGCGTGCTGTCAATCAACATCGACAGCACGCCCCCTTTGATCAAACACAACGAGCGAAGGAAAGTCCTTCGCTCGTCGCGTCTGGCGCATGTGCACGACGGAGCTCCCTCCGTCGTGCGCATGCGCAGTGCACACCATCGACCCACTTGCGAGCGGACAGCCGCTTGCGAGTGGGTCTGAATGAGGCCCAATATCCCATTGACTTCTTACCTTATCTCACCTAATTTACTGATGGTGACACCTCAAGAGCAACTTTTGAATCTTACATGGCAGCCCATCTGTAAGGCATTCAGGACTGATAAGACTGCAGTTTCCTGTGAGTGTAAAAACAGGTAAGGAGGGGTGGGGACAAGCAGCTTCTGCCTGAGGGGAATATTTCCTAATAAAATACATATTACAGGTTGAGTCTAACATATCCAAATATTCCAAAATACGGAATTATTTTGGAATGACTGAAATAATGAAACCTTTGATTTTTGATGGTTCAATGTACACAAACTTTGTCTAAGGCATAAATTATTAAAACTATTGTATAAAATAACCTTCAGGCTCTGTGTATAAGGTGTATATGAAACAGAAAATAATTTCATGTATGTACACAAACTTTGCTTGAGCCACAAAATTATTGAAAATATCGTATAAAATGACCTGGAGGCTGTGTGTATAAGGTGTATATGATACATAAATGCATTTTGTGTGTATTTTGGGGTCTCATTCCCAAGATATTTCATTATGATATGCAAATATACCAAAATACTAGATATTCCGTTATCCAAAATACCCCTGGTCCCAAGCATTTTGGATATGAGAGACTCAACCTGTACACTTTGAGCAGAGATCTTCCTAATTTCAGCACACTTTCCCTTTCTGGTACAGTCCTTCATTTGGAGCTCAATCCCTGTCCCATAGCTCACTTTACAAGGCTGCAATCATAGAGGCGCCTAGAGTCCGACAGTGTAGGGCTCACTAATTACCTCAGCTGTGCCAGTAAGGGTGAAAGAAGAGCACGGCAGATGGAACATATCAGTGAGGTGCTTTACTGAGAAGTAGAGATAGAGATTGCCACTTATATGAGCATTGATGAGTTCTCCCTTTCAGGCTGGTCAATGGGTCGGGCCCAATTGCTTAACTAGCAACTTTGGGAACTTGGCAGACAACTATATGATCTGGGTCTGGGGCCCCTTCTGGCTCTAGGCCCCTTAGCAATGGCACCCCCTGTACCTACTATAGCTACATTCATGGACACAGATTTAATATTTGACCATATTCAAACTAGGGATAAGCAGCAAATCCTTAAGACCATATAGGAAGAGCCCACTCAGAGGAACACTCACTAGACAGTGTGAATTCCAACAGGTGGTAAAATCTCAGACAAAAAAAATTGCATATTCCATAACATAACATTCGGGATTCCCAATTGAACTCCTGATAGACAGGAATCCCTGTACTCCGTCCATCTCACCAAAATTTGGCATTCATCTGTTGAAATCAGGGAACATCAATCATTCAAAACCTGGCTCTGTCTAGCAAAATCTCATCTCCTTAGCATAAGACAGAAGAAATCACCATTATCTGAGCTTCATCAAATAAAAACAGAAGATAAGTATTGCTGGGACTCCTACAACATTCTTTTGCATCTCATCAAAATGTAGAGCACCTAGAGGTCTTTGTTAGATCAGGACATGTATTGTAAACTAGACTGTCAGGGGGTGGTAGAAATATAATGGTCTCAAAACATAATATTGTGGAATACAGAGTGATGAAGACCTTGAGACTCAGCCTACTGTATGTTAGCCTTCCTAAATGCTAAGTTCTTACCTATATTCTTTAAGAAGTCCCCAGACCCAATGAATCTAGGCACTTTCTATGGCTAGCATTACACAATTCTCACAATCTCATAGTAGTTTACACAGGCATCACTTAAATTTTTGTTATGTAACTCGTATTCTTACAAAATTTTCTCCTTAGGGTTTTATGGACTTAATTTTCTGAACAAAATGCACTGACAATATGACAGACCCCCTTCCCATGCCTTTAAAATAAAACAATACCCTCAGGGATAAATCTCCTATGGCCTAGTTAAAAACCACACAATGGCCATATTTTTATTTTTAGTTTTAACTATTTACAATGAGTTACAATAAAAAAGGGCAATGACAATTTTTTGTTGAAGACACTTATCCTCACTAGGCACCAAATACAAATAAAAATAAATATACATTTCTCTGAAGGATGTGTAGAATAGGATATGTATGGCAATCTAAGGGTAGGAAACACAGACAGAAGCACAATCCTTTGGGTTAAATCTGATGGGAATAGACACAAGACTTCCCAGTAATGTTACTCATTGTTACAATAGTATTATTGCTGGGAAGTTTTGGTTTATTTCCACAAGATTTAATCGATGAATTGCACGTCTCTATGTTATCATTATCTTTAATTTATGATATAGCAAAATACAAAATGAATGAATGAAAAACTTCTAAAATTGTTAATGAGCAAAGGTTTTAATAACAATATTGAATGCAGTGACTTCTGTAAAGTCTCAAGGAAAATGAAGCTTTAGTCAACAGAAGAACATGTAATAACTGCACATACATATAAAGAGGCAGCAGAAAAACTTATTATAACTGGTAATAATGTTCTACAGATTCTTATAGAATTCTCACCAAGAGGATATAAAGCATTCACTAGATTGAACATCCAATCTGAAGATACTATTACACCTCTGAATGTTACAATGAATGTGAACTGAATGCGGTCTAGATTGGTAGGGCATTTATACAAGCGAGCATTTGCAGATACAAACTGAATGAGAAAACATCTTTCCAGGAATTGCTTGGTGTGGTGACATCTTCTGCTTCTAAATGACAAAGCCTGATCAGCACAGATAAATGACTCTGCCAAGGTTAGGGGAAGGGATAGAAAAGCAATGGGAGTTAAACTGAAATTAGACAGTGGATTAGGTGAGGATTATTATACTTGACCTGGCTTTTTGCACAGCAGACAGATTACACGAGTGTACACTGGTAAATAAAACAAATGGATCAATAATACAGCTTTTATCAGGTTTCTATAGAAAAGAAAAGGGATTAATCCTGGCATTGCTGATTCTTGTTTTGGAATAGTACATATGCAAATGAATTGCAAACTGCGAAGTGCAATTTTGTCTGCTGCTGTGGTTTTCAAAATGAGCTCTTAGTACTGTTCGTACACAGCAAAACTGCTTGTGACCCAGATGGCAGTTTGTGTGTCTGGTCATTTTCTTATTTGTGCTCATCTTTATCCATTTTTTGCATTATTTACATTTTCATACATTTTTAGAATTCTGACCCAAGTTAACAAGTACTAACTATTGCAGACACACTTTTACCAGCAGATGCAACCGCTATCTTTTTCTAATCAAGGGTCTGATGCATGTCTGCTCTACAGTATCACCCCGCTGTTCACTACATATGCGCACAGCGGGGCAGCAGAAGCACCATCACCCTCATTTCCTTTACTCTCAACTCTGACTATTAAACCTATAGTTGTACCACTGATATCAATACAATGCCGAAAGTATAGATTATGTAATGTTTTGAATATATATGCCTCTTCTGATATGATGCTTCGTGGATAAAGGTATTAAAATGCTTTAATAAAAGTCCACTATACAGTATGAAACTTTTAACTTAAGGTTACAATATTACCTTGTTACGTATATACTGTACATGTTTGCAGATGGCTGCTTTTAGAATCTCACTCTAAGCAGTGACACTAGGTGCTGATGATCTGTCTCTCTGAAATTTTGCTACACAGCAGCATTGTTGCATGGGTAAAACACTTTATTTGTGATTCTGGATGATGCCAAATTAATGTTTGATAAAGTATATTCTGTCAAAGTTAGCATT
The DNA here is from genome assembly GCA_031769625.1 of Taudactylus pleione. Taxonomy (NCBI): domain Eukaryota; kingdom Metazoa; phylum Chordata; class Amphibia; order Anura; family Myobatrachidae; genus Taudactylus; species Taudactylus pleione. The sequence continues at coordinate 7,287,026 of JAUIMM010000555.1, read as the reverse complement.
CTGTTACTTACAAAACGCCACAGTGTCTCCTTATGTGATACAAACACCTTTCGAAATAGTGTTGTTGATTAATTGAATGAGCTGGACAGCTGACTCAATGTACATACAACCTCTGATATAATAGAGGAATATGAATTAAGCTACCATGGAATAACAGCACATATATTCCCAGACAATGTAAGGGAGACTGAATAATACTTTTTTTTTCCTGTTCTCGATATTTCGACAAAGCACTCACTGGATCTACTGCTTCAGAGGCATATGTACTGTATCAAAGCTTGATGTGAGATAAAATTGTGAGATATATATCACCAACCAATCAGCTCCTAACTATACTTTTTTAAACACAGCCTGCAAAATGTAAGTTAGAAGCTGATTGGTTGGTCATATATATCTCACAAATTTATCTCACATCAAGCTTTGATACATATGCCCATAAATACTTACCTTGGAGGTCGGTATCCTTATGTTAATTTCCTATGCTGAATTCTCGGAATTGTGTGATTTATACTCTAACTGGCCATGCAAATTTTGACAATTTGCTTTCTATTGTACAATTGGCCTTCCCGTTGCCAGGCCAATTAATAAATATGCTACGTGACTCAGACCGTTTTACCTGGTGTGTGCGAGAGTAACCAGTCATTTATTGTAAGTCGGGCAAAGGTTTCCAGTTGACCCTTCGTAGACCATGTCGAAAGAAGATGACTCAGCTGAGGAGAGTTAAGACTGAACTTTTGAGAATCTATTCTACACGGAGGTGAGAGTGACTACACTTTTTTTTAATGCAAAAAAGAGTTGTGTGCAAATAAAGCATTTGGAATTAGCCACAAACAACCACCAATATGAGTTGCCATGCGTTACTAGAAAATTAATAGGGAGCACTTGCATTAGACATGTATCTGTTTTGTGTCCATTTGCAAAATGGAAAAATATGAACATGAAAGCAGAACATGAAAAGCAAAACCATAATACATCTACATAATAGAATAGTCACTGGGCACTAAGGAAATTATACGCAATTACATCAATTTGCAGAATGATTAAACTGATTTTTGTTAGTGCTTAAAATACAGGAATTAATAGAAGGTACACCAGATCAGACATGGGCTATGTGGCTGTGTATTGTAAGATGTGCTGCGAGTATAGGTAATCCCGCAGTAATAAGCCAGAGAATTGCTGTAAATATAACAGACAAGGTTTGACAGAATATAAATGCAACTTTCATTTCCTGTCTCCCAATACAAGACATCTGTTTATGTAGAAATTATGTAGCTGTATGAATGCAAGAGGGTTTTATATTCCAATTATAGATCTAACACACAAATGAGCAAAGGTTCTAAAGATCATTTATGTACCACAAAATATGCAGGGAAATAGAAATTTCATTTGGAGTAAACTGTTTTGCACAGGTTTGTAGATCAGAATGGAAATACACATGTTGGAAGTCTAACTACAAAGTCCAGGCAACAACCTCTTTTCGGTGACCATCTTTATTCATTTCAACTTGGCTAAACCAAGTAACCAAATTTTTATTACACTGTAAAAAAAACCAACCAGAAACTCAATGTTCTTGGAAAGGACAAGAGGCACTCAACTGAAGGTATAGACTACAGCTGGTCATACACTGCCACAGTCAGTGCAGATGACAAGGCTTACCGATGAGGGAAGGAGCACCGGCCCCATAATTGGAGCATCTCCATACACTGCATGATGATGGAGATGACCTTCATTCACAACGTGAAATTGGCTGAACAACTATCGGGTGGATTGGACAGGTGAAATAACTAAAGGAGCCATACACAAGGCGACAGATTGCACAATCCTGCATTTGGATCAGAAATGCCGACCGGCGGCCGTCGATGTTCCATGATCCATCGGAGGATCGTTGGAATCATACATGTTAAATTTTACCGATTTGCAAATCAAGATCATATTTTGATTGTGATTGGCAAATCAGTGAAATCCAACATGTTGGATTTCACTCATCCCCCAACCCGGCATCTGAGAATCTCAGCGACACAACAATCCATCGCTAGTGTATGGGGGCCATTAACCAAACGAAGTAGATGACTTTTTAGCTGTTTTCAGGCTGTGAACAATTATCATTCAGGTCCAACAATTTTACAATATAATGAATGAAATGGCAACAGTGCTTTTTGCAGGCTTTTGTACTGCACATGTGTCTAAGTTGCACTGCGCATGCGTCCTGTCCGTACAGAGTCGCTGTTGTGATTTCAGATGCATGCACAGAGAATTACATTGAAAATGTATTGGGCATTCCTGGACGGGGTCAGGTAGGAGGCTATTGAGACGCATGGGTGTTTTATGGGAGCATTAATAATAATAAGCGTCGCTGAATTGTTTGCATACACAGATGCTTAATTGCTCACATAAAAGGCCATAGTCAGACAGAAAATCTGCACCTGTCATAGGGCTGGTGCAAGTTTCCATGGTGCAACAGGTGGTGGTGTCTAAAGAGGCACTAAGCGGTGTATCAGCGTGTACAGACGCTGACAGAGGGAGTCTCAGTCCTTGCATATTTGTACACACAGATGTACACCAGGAAAGGCTTTGTAGCGGCATTAGCAGGGCCGGATTAAGGGGGGGGGGGGCGACAGGGGCTGTCGTCCCTGGGCCCCCCCACACAGAGGGCCCCCACACAGGGTCAGTGTGACCCTGCCGAGAACAGGTGCCGGCGGCACCTGTTCCCGGGTGGAGGGCGCTCTGGAGCTGCGGCCATTCTACTGCATGCAGCAGCACAGTCAGTGCTGCTGCATCAGCTTGGGGCAGGGTGGTAGTGTGGACGGAACATAAGTGCCGTCCACACTACACAGCACAAACACACAGCCGCCGGTGCCAGCAGCTGTGTGTTTGTTTTAGCAGCCGCTGAGAGTCAGTCAGACTCTCATCGGCTGCTGCTCCCTCCCACTGCCGGAGCCTCCGTCTTCCGGCTCCCGCAGTGGCTGATGGGAGAGACGCCATGTCGTCTCTCCCATCATGCAGTGCGGGCCGGCCCGGGAGGACGGCGGAGGGAGGTGCAGACGACAGAGCGGGGATTAAGGTAAGTGGAAGTTGTTGTTTTCTTTGTGTGTGTCTGGGGGGAGTACTAGGGGCACCGCAGGGGGTAGTACAAGGGTCACTGCTGTGGGGTACCACTACTAGGGGCACTTCAGGGGGTAGTACAAGGGGCATTGCTGGGGGGGTACTACTACTACTACAAGGGGCACTGCAGGGGGTACTACAAGGGGCACTGCTGGGGGGGTACTACTACTAGGGGCACTGCTGGGGGGGTACTACTACTAGGGGCACTGCTAGGGGGTACTACTACTACTAGGGGCACTGCTGGGGGGGTACTACTACTAGAGGCACTGCAGGGGGTACTACAAGGGGCACTGCTGGGGGGTACTACTACTAGGGGCACTGCAGGGGTTACTACAAGGGGCACTGCTGGGGGGTACTACTTCTACTAAGGGCACTGCAGGGGGTACTACAAGGGGCACTGCTTGGGGGGATTACTGGGGGGTACTACTAGGGACACTGCTGGGGGTACTACTAGGGGCACTGCTGGGGGGACTACTAGGGGCACTACTGGTGAGACCACTACTAGGGGACACAGCATAGAGGGGGATTACAACTAGGGGTACTCCTGGGAGGACTACTGTTGAGGGGTGACAGCTACTGGGGGCACTGCTGGGGCAGACTGCTACTGGGGGCACGGCTGGGCTGTGCTCGACTCTGTGTGGCTTGAAGGGGCCCCCACAACTTAGTTGCCCTGGGGCCCCCACAAGTCTTAATCCGGCCCTGGGCATTAGCATAATGTTGCAGGTGTGTGACCGGCATAGACACAGGCCCTTAGTGTTTGGAAAAGGTTGGTATTCCAAGTATATTCAAATTATTCCTGAACTCAGGGCCTGATTCAGAGCCGGACGCTATTTGCGCTCGCTCGTCCAGAAAAAGGGGCTGGCTATTTAAACTGACCGTTCACTCTTTGCGGTCTGTTGACGCCTCTATGTCTGAACGAGCGAACAAAACATGCGGACGTTTTTTTGTAAAAAACGCCCCCTGGCCGCTCGCATCATACGTCATCTCCGCTAATTATTAGATTAATCGAGTACATCAAAAGGCGAATGAACTGCTCGCTATTCTTGTGGTTGCATTTTCCTACCGCAATCATGCGAGCAGTTCTGGCTAAAAGACACCCAACTGACGTGGTCGATGACGCTGCTTTGTTAATTATGCACACCCTTAAAACGCCCGTTTTGACCTTTTGGCACGCCTGCGTTCGGATCTCCACTCCCCGTTTTCAAGCACCTTCCCCTGTTACCACCCACAAATGCCTCATCCTGTCACTCAAATTAGTAGGCACTCGCTATTTTGCGAGCACATGATTTTCGGCCGCACTGACTGGTTCGCGCATGCGTACTAAAACCCATACGCATGCGCAGATGTGCGAACATCGCTCGGAGCAAACGAGCGGCTCTGAATCAGGCCCTCAGCTCATTGGTGTATTGGTCAGAAAAAGAAATGGATTACTAAATGCACAACAATGAAGCTAGAGTACCTAAACTGGAAAGCTTTCATTTTAGACACATTGCTGAGCCTGGGACCAATGGCCATTGATAAAGAGTGTTGAAAAATCTACTTACAGATGTGTACATATACATTTTCCTTTCTGTCTTTCTTATGTGTGCTGGCAATGCTTTCTGCAATTTAGTAAGCAGTTTTTAATTTATTTATTAACATTTTATTATATAGCGCAACATATTCCATTGCGCTTCACAATTGGAAACATTAATAGAACAAAACTGGGTAATAACAGACAAGCATAGAGGTAAAACTTTTGCGTTCGCAAAAATGATAAATCACTATTAAAAAAAAAATCTCAATAATCACAGACTAACGCTGCAGTAAAAAATTAAATAGAAAGATTGATGTCTCTATTTCTGGCTATTTTAGATTAGGCTTTTCTGGAAAATATTTATTGTGGACGACAAGATTTGCAGAGTCAACCAGATTTATCAGCAGTAATATAATTAAATGACAAGTGATGTGCTATTATGCAGAGACATCTTCTAGGGAGGTTTAACAAGTAAAGGTATTTTCCTATCACATTAAACTGATCTTTAATCCTCTTACTTCACATTTGTGGCTCTGAACAAGCGGTGGGCGTAGTGTGCCGGGGAAGAAAAGTCTATAGTTATGTTGGATGCCGTGGAATTCCTGATGAAAACTAGCTCAGAAAGAAGTTGGTCACTGATGTGAGGAAATGCAGAGACTTTTGTATCATGAAGGGTGTGAAATCTCTGGGGGTAAACAACAGAAGACGACAGCTGTGACTTATAGCACATACATTGCTTACATATTAAATAAACAAATATGTCCCATGATAGCAATATCACATTACACAGGTGACGACAAGGTTTTCCGCGGAGATGCACTATGCCTTCTGCGGGATCTGTCACACAGACATTCTGTAGGGAGGAGGATATCACAACGGAGATCTGACATTCTATCATTTGTAATATGGGAATAGGGTCAAATGGAGGCACAGGGCCGATAGGTCAGAGGTTTTGCCGCTAGCTGCTACTTACAGTCTACACCTTTAGATTTTGTTTTTACCTGGTGTAAACAACACGTACTGCTCTTCTTACAACTATGTCAGAGCAAGTTAAGCTGACATAATATGTAATAAAATACACCGACATAAGATTTTCTGCAGCCCGTAGGCTAAATGCAGTGTTTTCATTATATGTCTGCATCTGTTCCTTTGGCTCAGACACAATGGGGAGGATTCAAATGTTTTTTGGGCGCACAATTGTTGCTCTATGCAGTTGTCAGTGCAGCGCGTGCGTGCCCAAAAGCACGAGGGTTAGCCGCATATAGCAGCTAACCCCATCTAAAGTCCTGCTTTGGGCGCACAAAGCCAAGAGCTGTCGTATAGATAGAGAAAAGCAGAGGACCTAGGACTGAGTCTTGTGGTACTCCAGCGGATAGAGGAAGCAAAGAGGTGGTGGATTCAGAGAAACAAACACTGAAAGAGCGATTTGATAAGTACAGTAGGATGACAACCAAGACAGGACAGTGTTCTGAAGACCTAGGGATTGTAGTGTTTGTATGAGAAGAGAGTGATCAACAGCAGCAGAGAGATCCAGGAGAATTAGAAGTGACTAATGGATTTTAGATGTAGCAGTGATGCCCCTGTGGACTGTTGGGAACAAAAATTTTAACCAAAGTTGGTCCGATAAGTTGTGCAGATCAAGAAAGTGTGTGAGGCGGGTGTAGGCAAGTCTCTCAAGTAGCTAGAAGGGGCATGGGAGCTGAGAGATGGGATGGTAATTTGAGAGACAGTTAGGGTCAGAATCGTGTTTTTTTTTTAGAATAGGAGTAATTACTGCATGCTGGAATAATGATGAAAAGATACCAGGAGAGTGATAGATTACAGTTTTTAGCTAAGATTGGGATAAGAACAGGAAAGAGAGCTCTACTGATTCCTGAGGGTTTAGAATCAAGAGGAGTGGTAAGAGAGTGTTGATTTTCGATAAGGTGCATTTCTATGCAGGTTATACAGTACCTATGAACACCAAAAGTACACCACACAGTCATTCCCATTTGAATGCTGCTTAATCATAATTTGCAGTGGTTCTGCTTAATCAGTGGTCAAGTTGGAAGGTGCAGTGTGGTTTTCTATAAAGCATCGTGATAATGTGTGTTTCAGGCATCTGACTGCTGCATCTTTAATGATTTGAATCAGAGCTACAGAGAGAAGGTGAATCCCATTTATTGATAGGCAAGAGAATCCACAAGATTAATAGGAAAGCTGTAATTCACTAATGGAGAAAAACCAAAGCACTTTATTTCATGCTACTTTGCAACATTACTCTGCTGGGAAATGGATGCAGCTGGTAAATACTTCCTACAAAAAAACAAACTTCGGTTTACTTAATTAAATATGTATTAAAATAAACATGTTATAATGGAAATGTGATTTGCTCTGTATATCATTTTAAAAAGACTGCTTTACAACTGCTGCAAACAGTCCAACATGACTTTTGTGAGACAGGCATTGTACTGAATAAACAGTGGCTAAGTGTTCATTTAAGACAAATTTGTTGATAAGAAAATACTATGGACATTGCCAAACAAATATACTTTCAATCTCAAATCTCCGCTTTGGCTTCTAACAACCAAATGCCACTCTACTATATATCTCTTCTCAGATCACCCACAACAACTCCTCTGTTCATCATTATTGCCCAGGAACTTGCTTCCTACTTTAAGGACAGGATTGGCAGGATCTTGTAAGAAATGGGATCAACTTCTCTAAGCAACAACCTGCTTAATTCCCCTCCTGCACAAAAGAGGATGAAACTGAAGTTCTCTGCAAGGAAAGTCACATCATATACTAATGATAGCCACTGTGTTAAAATGCGGTGATTTTAAGTAGACATGAGCAGGTTCGGATCTCAGAGATCCAAACCCACCCAAATTTCACAGATCCGAGTCGGATGCGAGCCGGCTCGGGTTTTCCCTACTGACTCAGATCTCAAAATGAGGCAAAACATCATCATCCCACTGTCGGATTCTCGCGGGTTTTGGATTGTATAAAATTTTCCCGCGATCACCGCCATTTTCATTCCGGCTGTGAAGAGCGAAGAGGGAGGGGGCTGTGAATGTGATCGCTGTTCTGTTGCTGTGCATAGGGGCTGGCTACTGTAGTCACTCAGGGGCTTGCTGCTTAATGTCCATAGGCGGGGGGGGGCTGGCTGTTGATCATATAGGGGCTGGCTGGCTGTTTTCCTGTCCATAGGGGATGGCTGGCTGTTGACCATAGGGCCTGGCTGGCTGTTGTCCATATATGGGCTGGCTGTTGTCCTGTCCATAGGGACTGGCTGGCTGTTGTCCATAGGGTCTGGCTGGCTGTGCTGTTGTGTTGTCTAGGGGGTGCTCTGTCCATCAGGGGTGCTCTTCACCCCCAGTGTGAAAAAAATAAATACATTTTTTTCTGTGTGTGTGTGTGTGTGCACATTAGCCACACTTATCAGCAACGTAGGTGCGCAGGGGTGCTGCCTGTATCATTTATCAAGGGGCTGCTGCCTCGCTTTTCTCTGTGTGTTTGTGTGTGTTAGCCGCAACTTAGCTACGCTATAATTGCTTGGTGACACTGTTGTAAGACCGCAGAGAGTATGGAGGACAGTCACATGACATTAGAGCAGGATCCACATACCAGCCTTGTAGCTGCCGGCAGTAGTCATGATGACAATGCAAGGCCGTCAACGTGATCTATGAAGGCCGATGCACCAGGGCTTAAGTCAGGCTATGTAAAAAAATCAACTTTTACCCTGTTAAAGAAAAAAAAATCTAAAGCTAAGTCAGCTTTAGAGAAACAAAAAATTGGCAATATGCCATTCACTACACAAAGTGGCAAGGAAAGGATAAGGCCTTAGCCTTTATTTATGACTGGTGGTTCTAGTTGTGATGATTTAAGCCCTTCTGCTTGTAGAAGAGGTACAAAAAAAATGTAAATTGTCTCCAAAAAGTCACAGATCCCAGAGGAGAGTCCAAGTGTGTCCGCGGTTGCCATGTGTGAGCCTGACCTTTCTAATACTGTACTTGAAGAGGATCCTCCTTCCACCATTTGTTTGCCCTCTGCAAATGTGGGGATGAGCAGCACAAGTCAACATGCTGACATAGAAATCGAGGATGCTTCTGTGGAATTGCACCAGGAGGATGAGGATATTTATGTAGTTGGTGATAACAACAAGGATGATGAGGATGTTGATGATGATGATGAGCATGTTGATGGTGAGGATGTTTGTGTAAAAACTAATCAGGCAACAGTTGTTGCCCATGGTGGGAAAAATCCCATTATTGCCATGCCTGGGCATAGGACCAAAAAATCCACTTCTCAAGTGTGGAGTTATTTCCACCCAAATCCAGACAACCTTTGCCAAGCCATTTGTAACAGTTGCCATGTAACAGTGAGTAAAGGTAAGGACCTTAACCATCTAGGAATCTCCTCCCTGTTACGTCACTTGTAGCGCATTCATCAAATTGGAAAGGGTATTTCAAATTCTGAAACTTTGAGGACAAAAAAAACGAACAACAATCAGTCCAGTGTCACCTAGCTGCTCCCTTCTATCTGGATCCAAGCTCCTGCAATCTCCACCACCAACACCTGCATCATCATCATCAACATCCTCATTCGTGATTGAAAGTAGTCCTGCATCCAATTTCATAAGCATGACTGACTCCTCTCCTATCCATGATTCCGCAGAAGGATCCTTGAGTGCCTGTTGCTGCTCTTGCGGGGGTGGATCTTCATCCCAGAAAGGGCCCAAGAAGACTACTAATAGTATTAATTTTAAAAAAACAATTGACTATTAAACAGTCCTTTGATAGAGGAAGTAAGTATTACAGCTGTCACCCAGTTTCACTGCGGATCTTTGACACAATAACGGCTGTGCTAGTATTAGATGGTGAAATAATAGAAAATGAGGATGATCGTGTGAAGGAAGTGCAAAAGGAAAGATGAGGGGGAAATTTGTGTCCTATCTGACACTAATGAGGATGTTGATGACGAGGATGTTGTTTGCGTAAATCAGCCACCATGGGCAGCAGTTCTTCCTCATGATAAAAAGAAAGCCAGAAAAGCCACGCCTTGGGTGTGGAATTATTTTAATCTAAGTTCTGACAACATTTGTGAAGGCATCTGTTCCATTTGTAAAGACCAAGATAGCAGGAAGGGACGTTAACCATCTAGGCACCTCCTCCCTCTTACGTCATTTGTAGCGAGTTCATGCAATTTGTTTAACATAATTATAATAATTTGTAAATTAATAACAAGCAGTCCAGTATCAGCTACCAGCAGTTTGGACCAGCACATGCAATCTCCACCACCAACACCCTCATCATCAATGTCCTCCTTAATAATTGAAGGTAGTCCTTCCAAAAAATGTTTTGTGGGGGCCCATACAAACTAAGGAGTTCAGCCACGAAAGTGTCAGACCTAGGGGTAAATTTACCAAGATGGGAGTTCTATTAAGAAGTGATGCTACCCATAACAACCAACCAGGGGAAATACATATCTAAAATCAAAATCAAAACACGGGGGGTCGGCGCACATCTCTAATTTTTAGTAAGACCCAATTTTCTGAAGTGGACTCTTTTATCGTAAAAAAATTGGTCTTCTTGTACTCTACATAAAATACATATTGCAATCAGATAAGGCCTTAGATGTGTTCTGCTACATATTTGCTGATGACGCAGCAAATTGCGCCACGCATGGTGCAAAGCGAGTGCCTGCGAGCGGATACGCACTGTGTTCGCAACTGCACCACCAGTAGTCATGTGCCTTCAGTTAATTAGAGAAGTCTTTATTTGTTATGATTATTTATTAGAGGGGATTAAACAACAGACTTTAACTGTTAGGGGGTTTATAAATGACAGGCACGAGAGCAGCCAGTGTTCCTGACTTCCTAAAGATCCACTTGCCGACTGAGGAACGTTTGAACGATTATGACATCATAATCATTCAATCGTTCCTCATCCTGTAGGTGCCCATACTGAACTATATGTTGTTCAGTGCAGGCATCCTCCCTCTTCCCCGAATATGCCCAATCTGCGGTTATCCGCAGATTGACCGGCATGTTCGGGCGATGATTGATGTCGAAACCGACCAGCGGGACCGCACATCGCTGGTTGTTTTCGACATTTTCATACCCGATTCATGCCCGATTAACGAGCGATTGAACAATTACGATGTCATAATCGTTCAATCGCTCTATTTAATCGGCAGGTGGATACACGGCTTAAGACCAGAGCTTCCGATCAGTTGACCATAATGAGATCCCTGGCGTTAACGCAGCTGTAGCCTATGAGCAACGAGCTTGGAAAAATCAGCCACAGTAAGACAGACAATAAATACAAATGTATAACGCTCCAATGTAGGAATAGATGACTCCTCAATATAGTTTTATAGTAAGTGATATAATACAGTATTATCAAAATAAAACAAATAAAAAACCAAAACACAACCTTTTACTTGTCTACTTTTAATAGCTCCTATCTGGGAGATGCAGGAGAAGGTATAGAAAAGAAAAGGAGGGTATATCTTAATAGCACCATTCAGGGCAATATGTATTGTATGATGATACAAATCACACCATGCCGCTCTTGCCAAGAATGAGCATTGAGTACAAAGTTTGTCCCAATTACCTCTGAGACAAAGTTGGGTGGCATTGTCTTATACAACAAATGTTTTCTTATGTGTAGCAGCCAGCAAACATAAACCTGACTGGTTTTGTCTCAATTACCACTTGTTTCCGTTATACCCATTTAAGGTTGGGCCCTGTTGTTGTACAGAGATAGAGAAGAGTGGCACAGGAAAACAAGACCAAACCTGCAAACAAATTAAAGCACATTGACTATTTACTCATCATGACACTTCTATTCACTAGACAAACATATGGAGCGGAATAATGAGAAAGGCTCATGCACTGAATGGAGATCATTTGTACAACATGATTCTCTGCCACAGATACAGATTTCTGTGAGCACTCAGCAAGTCTGCAGATGTGAGTAATTAGCACAGACATAAATTGGATTAGATCATTTTTGGCATTGCCTTTCACGCTTATCTATCAAAAGACTCTTCTCTGTTCAGATGAGAACTTATAGAATGCTGGCAAACTAGTGCTTACTACTACTACTACTACTACTACTACTACTACTACTACTAATAATAATAATAATAATAAACAAATAAAGCTGTTGCCATGACTTTCAAACGCTGGCTACAGCACCTCATTTCACAAACCTCGCGGCCGGCTGCAAGACTATGGGGCTGCGAGCACTTTTGTGCGAGCTCAAGCTTCCGTAAAGTGCGGCTATTGCCGCAATAACTCGCATCCATGAGATCATCGTGGCTAATTGGATCGAGCCCTTTATCTTTTAAAGGGACTCGCTTTTCATTCCAGGATAATAAGAAACTTATACAAAAATAGTTTCTCTCTGTTTTGGAGTCGAACCAAGTAGTTTATCAGACAGTCTTTACAGTTTATAATGCTGGGTACACACTGGTCGACATATCGGCCGTTCATGTGCCCGTAGTTCACAGACATAGCGCGTCGTCTGTGCAGCACAGCCGATGGCAGATATATCTGCTCATTGTTCAGTGTGTATGTGCGGTTAAAGGGAGGGGGTCGCATACTGGTAGGTTAATTGGCTTCTGACAAAAAAATTAACCCTAGTGTGTATGTGTGTCCATGTGGTAGGGAATATAGATTGTAAGCTCCACTGGGGCAGGGATTAATGTACATTAAATAACTAAACATTCTCTGTAATGTGCTGTGGAATATATGTTCACTATATAAATAGCTATTAAGAAATAAATCTTTCAAACTTCTACTGTGGCTTCTAGAATTTTTTTTTTTCTTTTTATCAAAGATTACTATCCTCATTATAGCATTGCTGTGATGTCTAAATGTCACTTACAGCAGCTACTCTATAGTCGAAGAGACATAGAGAAAAAAACATGAATGTCAAGTTGAACTTTCAATTTCTGAATCAATGAAGCTTAAAAGTCAAATTAAAGATAATACTGTGTAAAATAAAATTTTGTGTTACAAACCCAAATCACAAGAATTTCCATATCTTAAATATTTTTTAAAAGTAAATTTTTGTAGGGATGGCATAATCAGAAAATTATTTTTACATACAGTATGTAGTTTGATATTTAACATAATATAAATCTGCACAGTATTATGTACTAAACCTCCACCTTGTCCACCAACTGCTATCGCCCTTCCTCATTCTGAAGCCCACCACATACCCACACTATCCTTATCCCCCTGCTCTTAATCAATCTCAAAACCACACTACAGCAACCCTAACAATCTTCTTCTTCTCTCTCCTCCTAACTCTGTCCCTCTCTCCTGTCTCCACTGGAAAGCCAGTTATGTCTAATCAACTGGTCCATGACAGCTTCATCTCCAACTCCTTGAATCTCCTAGCCATCACCAAATCCTGGATTTACCCATCTGACACCACTTCTCCTGCATCTATCTCCTTTGGGGGCCTCACATTCTTTCACACTCCCTGGCCTGGAGGTTGCCACGGTGTTGGTGTTGAGGTACTTCTATCGTCTGGTCACTCCCACCAACTCTTACCTTCTAAACTCTCCATTTCATTCTTTCCATTCAATGCTCATGATATTCGCCTCTTCCAACTTCTTAGAGTAGCAGCCTTTTTCCGTCCCCCTGGCCTTAGCTCCAAATTCCTTGATAACTTTGCTTCCTGGCTCCTAATCTTCATATGGGCTCTCAAGACCCCTTTCTTCCTCAAAGCTTTCCAGCTCTTATCCTAACCCACTACTCCATGTTCCTTCCTCACAATCCAGCCCATCTGTGTTACCCCTGTTTGTCTGCCCCTCACCATGTATATATATATATATATATATATATATAATTTTATATTATATTTATATTTTCATTTACAAAAGCACTTAACAGTTGGTTGCTGACACCCGGCTGCTTATTTAAGTGTTATGCAGCAATGTTTATAAATCAAGTATTTGTCCTGCATTGTTTTTACTGTTAATAACTGATTTTCTTGTGTGCTCATTTGTTTATGTACTTTGTAAGGCGATGCGGAACCCTTGTGGTTCCATATAAATAAAGGATAATTATAATAATATTAAAATGATACAATTTGATACATTTTCTTCTGTATAATTCTTAATGCAGTGTTGCATTTGCCTTAAGCATGAAGACTTTAATTTCCAAGAAAGCATTTCACTGGTAGCAAGATTGTTCATTATACTGCAATAAATACAGTGAAACTTTCTAGATATAGAATTAGATAAAAATATTTTTACCCATTACTGTCACAGGGATCATTGATTCCTACAGCCAGTTCTCCATGCTCATTATAGTATTCAGACCTCCAGTATATAGTAAACACATGAACAGTTCAGCATAAAATACATTTAGAAGTTAGAAATAAAATAATAAATTAATTTTTTATCCATGATTCCTTCTTTAATTATTTTTGTTTTTTAAGAAGCGTGAGTGTAAAAGATCAGCTACAGTACGGTAGTATTATTTAATTCAATGGTATTGAAAGTGTTTAAGAAACAAGCAAAACTATATGGATGGAATTTATTAAGCCTACTGGAAGCAATTGTGAAAACACAAGTGCACACCAAAAGCGTTCACTTCAGTTGAAGTTGCCAAAGAAATAAGTAGTGCAGACTAAAACAAGTCTTTCAATTTGATTGGTCAGTGTTCAAGAAATAAGCAATGCCAAGGAAATTGTTTTCTTCAGTCTGATTAAAATTATGGGAGTGAGTTGCTGGATTATAATAGTGATTTCTTGGTTTGGAAGTCTTTTGCCCCTTTGAAGTTTCTACCCCCCTCCACCCAGTTATTGTGATTGCCGGCTTTACTGTTTTGCAGTACAGAGCGATAACAGTGAATATCTTCCTATAGGTTTTGAGGTGCTCTGTGGGTTTAGAGTTAGACTGGTTCTGCCCTTCTAGGTTCAGCTACACCACCATTCTCGGTGGGCAATTTGTGTGTCATTGACAAGGGAGATTAGATACCTTAAGTTGTTGGCGATGGGCTAGCAATTGCCTCATCTAGGTATTCAATAGGTTGGCAGTTGGCCTCCATCTGAGCCTTGAGCTGGGTGATGGGTTGGCAGTTGGACCCCATCTATAGCTTTTATTGGATTATTTGGGCAAGATAAATATACCACCATACCTTTTCCCTCCTTTCACTAAATAATTAAACAAAGATGACCCTTTCCCCTATTAATATGTCTATGTATCTTTATTGTAGATATATTAAGAAGTTTAATGACCCGGGTTTTAAGAATTTGTATGTGGAATTTCCTGTCCCAGGAAAACCACCTAGTATTTACTGTATTTAGAGTGACACAGAATTATTTATTCTATATTTTTTTCTTATATGTTTAATACTCTAATAGTTATGAAAATGAGAACAAAATATCAAGTCAAGCCCACATATCTCTATGAAGACTGGTGCATCTAGGTCTTCCTAAACATGCTTTACTTGCTAAAATGTACCTGCTCTGACTCTACCACAAAACGTCTGTGGATGTTATTAGTGTTATGTTGTGTTTATTATTATTATTATTATTATTGCTACTATGATTACTGTATATTAATTAATTGCATGGCAAGGAGCTCAGAGAAGTCATACAGACTCTCCTCAGCATTATACAATTCATAGATGTGATGTTTATGTTTGTACCACTGCTTTGCAACTCCCCACAGGGTAAATGGATTTTTTTTTTCACCGTCATTTATTTGTGATGAAGGTCAGCAAATAATAACATCCGGATTTGAAATTTTTTATGCTGTTGAATGTATCATATCTTTGTAGATTCCAGCCATTTCTACCATCTTAGTCGCAGAGTGTTATCATCAATGCAACAGACCATAACAAAGATGGGTTATAGCAGAAGATCCTCGCAGCGATGTGTGCAATTTAATCTTATGAAAGCCCATCTGCAGACAGGAATATTAAGATTGGGTCCCTTATGACCATGTTAGTGCTAATACACATGTGTTGTTCCCATGCTCTTAATGTGTGCAATTTTCGTGATGAAAGGGGAAATAATTAACCTCTCTGCTAAGCAAAATTCTAGTGGACCAGGAGGAAACATATTATTTATCTCTGTAATGTACAGAGATTGAGGTAACTCTGCTACATGCTTTAATTAGCCACTTTATTTTTAATTACTTTCTAGAGAGCATGATTATCTGTGTGCTCTTGGAGAGATAAAATTCCCCCTTACATCAGCGTCATTAGCTTATGAGAATATATTTATTACTAAACGTCTACATGTGGGTGAAATGATAAGCTAAATGTTATTTCAAATTCACATAAATATATCCAATTGTTGATTAGTGTTGGAAAAGTTAATACTTTCAAATTAGTTATTTATTTATTTATTTATTTTAAAAAAATCTGTTTATTTATCGTTAATATATTGAGACATTGGAACAAACAAAATACATAAATGTATTAGATAGTACAAAGCAGGAGTCAACAACTATAAATCCAAAATAAGTGAGCAGTGGCTGGAAAAGTAAATACATATGTCCCCGGATATCAGTCCAGCTGATCTTATTACGGCCAAAGTGAAAGTCATTGTTGTTTACATTAAGTAGAGTGCAGTTTTTCAAATAGAACATTCAACCAGAATTGAGGTGTTGACAAAAGTAAATCATCAGAATAATAAAAATAAAATACAAAAAAAAAAAATATTCCAAAAAAAGGAGGGTGGGAGGAGGGATAGAATTGGGGGGAGAAATATCACATCACTCAATTGTCAAGTAGGACTCATTAGTGGAATGAAGAGTGTTTAAAATAAGGGATATATATAACATGCACATTGGAGGAGTGACACAACTTTCAAGAACACCATACTCATTGTAAACGCTGATATAAATACCAGTCAGTACTCAGTAGATTCAAAAATGTTATTAATATGAGCTTGAGTGGCAATAACCAGATGGGAGATATAAATGTCCCATTTATTCTGGAATCGTACCACCCCCTTCTCAATGTCTGGGAGGGTAGCCCTACGGTCAAAATAAAGAATTTGCAACAAATGCGTTTGACTGTCGCCAAAAAGGGTGGGGTCTTAACAGTCCAATTTAGTAGAATGGCCTTCTTAGCTATAGTGATAATTGTTGTAAGGGAGGGAATTATGACTATTCTAGTATGGGATTCCAAATTCCAATTGTCAAAATGGACACATAGCAGTGCCAGAGGGTCTTTAATAAGATGAAGCAAAAATATAGAATTTACGAATGCGGCCACGCTCCAAGAAATTGTGAAAGAAATTAGCTATAGAGGCACCACATTTCAAACATTTTCCAGACTCTACTAAGACCAAATGTGCTCTTTGACTTTGAGAAATATAGGCTCTATTAAGTACCTTAAAATGCACTTCCTGCAACATTGCAGATTGTAGTATTTTCATGGTATTCTCATACTACTTAAATAAAGGTCCAGAAGATTCTAAACTTGGAGTTAGTAATGACCATCTTTCAGTACACTTGTACCAAAGTTTCTCTGTCTTAACTGTCTGCAAATCTATCATTAAGAATTTGGTATGGTATGCATTGGAGGTCAGAAAAGAGAACAGGGACATTAAAACATTTTCTGTATCAGGTTGCAACTTAGAAGACGGCATAGTCTTAGGAAAATGCCTTATCTGCAGATACATATAAAAATTGGTGTTGGGAATGTCATATTTATCTTTAATCCCTTGGAATGTAAGGAGTTTTCCACCAGGATCGAAGACATCCTTGACAGCAGCCAATCCTCTCAAATTATTTCTTTTTAAAATGGCCTCAACGAAAAAATGATAAACTAAGCTCCCTGTCAAAACAAATTAAGGAGCTTTGCTTCTGATGATTATAATTTATTGGCCTGTACATACCCTACTGCAACTTTTACTGAATAAAATTATTTATTTTTCATTTATCTTTCGGTCTTCAGTGCTTTTCATCAGTGTTTTTTCAGCCACTGTTTATTTGCATTACCCTGTGATATGTCATTCCTGTACTGTATTCGTTAGGTATATAAAGCAGCTTTTTGTCATACCCCATTAAAAGAACCCAAACATTTTTCTGATGATAAATAAACATGGCAGAGAAGCACAGAATCAACAGAAAGAAAATAGGAAGAAAATGCAACATATTTCTAAAAATTTGTGACAGACCATGTATAAGTGAATGCATCTGTTGTTGGATGAAACAGTTAAATTAATGTATTGTGTGGCTACCAATTACATTGTGTAGTACAGTACCTCCTCCCTATATCCCAATGCACTAAAGGTGGCTGTCTCCTCTGCATTTTCTTATATCCGCCACTATATCTATAACAGGTGACCTGGTTCTAAAAGGATCAACAGAGGCATACTTCACAATATGAAGCTACTGTAGCATATGACTGTATCAGAAACTGTGCAAAGTGCAGACAATGGGCCTGATTCAGCAAGGAACGCAGTTGCTTATACGTACGCAATTGGGCGATTGCTGCGTTCTGTGCATGTGTATGCATCATAGTGTGCTTGCGGGAACAAGCCACTGAGATCGGGACTGCGATCGCAGAGGCTACGCAGATCCATGGCAGAGTGATTGACAGGAAGTGCCGTTTGTGGGTGGTGACGGAGGGGGGCGGTCGGGCGAACTCAGGAGTGCCACTGCGTTGGGACAGCATTGTAGGGGCGTGCTTAGATTATTCACTGCGAAACCATACGCAGCCTGAGGCCTCATAGCGTGCGCTGAAGTAAGTAAGCAATTCCAGAGTGAGGTCTGACCTGCCTTAACTGTGCCTATGGGTCTGATGTTACTCGATGCTACCGATTGTTTCGATATGTTGTCAAAGTATACGGCTGTGAGTAAGGGGAAGTGGGCATCCTTATATTAGGCTGCGATCTCAATGCGAATGCAAACATTTACATATCACCGCTGATATTAGCAACTGCGTTGCGTGAGTATACAACAGAATAGCGATACTTGCTGAATTAGGCCCAATATGCACTGGGGGTCCTCAGATACAGGGTTATTTTTCTGGACAAATAGGTTCAGGAACTGAGTGAAACTACTGGGGGTGGAGCAATTTAAAAACAATGATATAAATATTATATATATATGCATATAGCCATATACACAGTACTGTGCAAAGGTTTTAGGCAGATGTGGAAAAAATGCTGCAAAGTAAGAATGCTTTCAAAATTAAAGTGTTAATAGTTTATTTTTATCAATTAACAAAATGCAAAGTGAATGAACAGAATATAAATCTAACTCAAAAATTTGTGTGACCACCCTTTGCCTTCAAAATAGCATCAAATCTTCTAGGTACACTTGCACAGAGTTTTTGAAGGAACTCAGCAGCGAAGTTGTCTCTTAATGTAATCCCAGACAGACTAGATGATGTTAAGATCAGGGTTTAACCATATCATAAACGAGTGTAGAAAGAAAAAGAGATGCGCCCATATCTGTGTGCATGCCAAGTTTACTACAAGTAATCATTATTAGTGCGGTCTTCCACCTACCCTATACTAGGTGCAAATAAAACACTTCCAAACTGGCAAATTTTCATTTAAACACACCCTCGATAAAGTTTGCCTACGTGAAAATGCCCCATCACAACCCTGTGCCACCTAATTCTGGTTGTAATTGTAAATGTGATCGAAACGTGTACGACTCTGCATCTGCAAAGACTGCGCAGTGCGAATACACACGAGACACTCTGCAAACCGACTTACATTAAACTCTGAACCTGCACCTAAAACTGCCACTTCCACCACGAATAGTGTATAATAAAAGGTGAGAAAGACAGAACTATGCAAACAAAGTATACAGCAACATAATAAAAAAGACAGAACTATGCAAACAAAGTATACAGCAACATAATAAAAAAGACAGAACTATACAAAGTATACAGCAACATAATAAAAAAGACAGAATTATGCAAACAAAGTATACATCAACATAATAAAAAAGACAGAACTATGCAAATAAAATATACAGCAACATAATAAAAAAATAGGTAAGTAAAAACTTGTACAATCATAACATAGAAGGCCAGTTCTTCCCACTACAGTACAGACTGGTACCTTTATAATGCAGTATAAAGATTTAGGGAGGGGGATGAGCACGTGGAAATAGTACAGTATGTGTGTTATAGGGCAAACATTTCTTTACCCAGCAAAATGTGTGAGTAGGATCTCAGGAGAACAGACACACTTGTGCTTTTTTTTTTTACAATAGCTATTACTATTATACATGTTGGTAGAGAAGGTTATTATCCCCAGTGCAACTGAAGTTGTTACTTTCAAATTATTTATTTGTAATCAATTTGTTACAGTTTAACAGAGAATAATATGTTTTAATGTTATACAAATTAATCTATTGCTACATAACACCATGAGCAGTGACATAACAAGGGAGGACTAGTGGATACAGAATACAACTGGATCATACTTTAATCCCTTGGAGCTTTCATATTGCAATTTATATTGTCAGCAAAGGTTTTAAACCCATTTCACTCTCAGTATTCCATCAAAAGATATATTATATATAGCTGTCTCCTGTCTTGTGGGCAATGTGGGATTTAAAAACAAATTTCCCAGGAAATGAATCTATTATCAATTATTCTTTATATTAAATGTAATGCTTAGTTTCTGTTAACATTATTTTATCAATTAGTAAATATATATGTAGGAACGCTATTAAAATGTGTCCAGTAGACTTGTTATAGTAATTATTACAGTGCAGAAGTGGGCAAAATGCAGCCTGCGGCCTGGATGAAGCTGGCAAATTAATTGGGTCCGGCCTGATTAATGCAGCAGCCCCTGTGCCGGGACTGCTGGCTGCCAACACCACAGCAAGTTAAAAACATCTACAGCTTCCGACAGCACTTGCTGTTGGGAGCCAAACACCAGAACACAAAGGACTCTTGGAGGGGGGGCGGAGCCAAGCCTGGGCTGCAGAGAATAGATAGAGCGAGAGATTCAGGACGGGATGCATCAAGCATTGCATTGTGGATGTGATACATCCCACCAATGATCGCATGCAAGGTAGTGTTTAGTAACACCTCATGCATGTACAATTGCGGTAATAGCTGTCCTTTGTGGTGTGCAGACCTCCGGTTTGCAACCCAGGAGTCCCTCTGCGCAGCGATCTGCCAACTCTAAACTCTGATGCCATGAAATAAGGAGGCTAATCAGTATTTTATAAATGAAATTTATGTGTTGGATATATATAGCTTCACAACAGCACAGTGCCCTGGAAATCAACAGTCACTTTACTATATTACTAATAAGTTTACTATGAGCAGCATTAATCAATTTGCCATGTATTGTGCTACGCATGTACATATATATGTTCATACCTGCAATTTCTCCATTGCATTAATTCAAACACAAAACAACCCCTAATGAGCATGCCAGAGTGCTTACATCAACAATTGTGTATGTATGTATACACTATATACCCATGGCAACCTACTCATCAGGGCATGTGCTGTGTTACCTGACACCCCCTTGTTTGGGGCATACGTTGCAAGATTCTGCTCTCATTGCATATGTACAAAAGAGGCACCAGTCCAGGGGCATCTTAACATATGGGCACACTGGCCATCTTAACGTATGGGCACACTGGACACACTGACCATCTTAACGTATGAACACAATCAGAGTGGCCAGGCAGAATTCTCTACCTTCCTTCCAGCCTGCAATCACAAAGCCAGATTAAGGGGGGAAGGGGCACAGGGGGCATGTCCCCCCCACCCGGGTCTCCCACTTTCGGAGGATCCCCTATACTTTAATCACCGCTACAGTGCAGAGCAGGAACTTTACTGTGAGCTGGACAAGAGAAGAGGGAGGTGGAGGGTAGGGGGCGGGGATACATGGCACTGTGCCAGCAGCATCATGGGAGAGAGGAGGCGGACAAGCTGTCTGAGACTTACCAGAGTGATAACGATTATGAGACCGGCGGACGGCATGCCGCCAGTCTGAATCCCAATGCTGGAAGTCTGACATGGGACTTAAAATAGGCATCGAAATACCGATGTCTATCTTAATACCGACGCCGAACACAGACAGATGCCAGCCCAAACCAGGTAAGTCTGGGGTGTCTTAGCTGTTAGCCATGGAGGAAGAGGGTTAGGTTTAGGTACCATAGCGGGGTTAGCTTTAGTTTTTTTGGGGGGAAGGTTAGGGTTAGGCACCCTTGGGGGGTTAGGGTTAGGCACCACTGGGGGGGGGTAGGCACTAAGGGGGGAGGGCTAGGATTAGGCACGAAGGGGGGAGACTTAGGTTTAGATACTAATGGGGAGGGTTAGGGTGCAGGGTGGGGATTGTTAGGGTTATGCTACAAGAAGAGAGGGTTAGGGGGAGAAGGGCGGAGGGTAATTATACCAACCATCTGGATACCGCTGTCGGTATTTTGACAGGAGGCATCCCGACAGCCGACATTACAAACCGATTCCATGTGTGAGTATGTGTGTGACTGGGAAGGGTATTTAATGCCGACAGTCGGGATCCCGACAGGGTTAACATACCGACTCTTGTTGGTCGGTATGCTAATGCTCACCCACCCCCTACCTTAACCCACCCTCTTTGGTGCCTAATCCTTACCTCCCCTCTAGTGCCTTAACCTAACCTCGACCTCCCCGCTTAGTGCCTAACCCTAACCTTCCCCTTAGTGCCTAACCCTCCCCCTAGTGCCTCACCCTTCAATACTTACCTTTGGCATGCCGCCGGTCGGTATTCTGGAGCTGGAGTCCCGACTGCTGTCGAGATGTAGTCCATCGGCATGCCGTGTGGAAGCATGTTAACTACATCCCATGTGACTATATATGTGTGCGTGTGTGACTGCATATTTGTATATATGTATGTATGTGTGTGACCATGTCTGAGACTGTATGTACAGTATGTATGCATGTGTATAAGTGTGTGACTGTATGTGTGTGACTGTATATATTGCATGTGTGTGTGATGTATAGGTGTGTGATGGTATGTGAGTTCTGGATATATATATATATATATATATATATATATACACACAAATTGGTTACTGATGGGGCGCTTCTATTTGACCCAAATTGACAAGTCAAATTAGAAACATATATTTATTGTGCAATGCAATATAGGGCCTGATTCAGAGCTGAATGCTCTGAATCAGGGCCCTCCTACCTTTTTTTGGAGCGTCCTCATGGACGCTCGCATAGCTGTGGGTTACCACCCACAGCTATAACGAGCGTCCATGATGATGGTCGCGATGGTCTTGACCATCGCGACCATCGGGCTTGCGACAGAGACCCTGCGGTAGGGTCTCGCTGCCGCAAGCCCTGGAGTGATTTTGGCTCTATCAGTGCCAAAATCACTCCCACTGACATCACTAGTGATGTCAGTGGGGCCAGCTTGAGACGGTAGGCGTTCCCATGGGAACGCCTCCGTCTGGCAGGCACGCCCCCGGCACGCCCACCAAAGGGGGCGTGCTGTCAATCAACATCAACAGCATGCCCCCTTTGGTGCGAGACCCGGAGCGATGGAGAGCCCGTCGCTCGCCGGGTCTCGCGCATGTGCACGACGGAGCTCCCTCCGTCGTGCGCATGCGCAGTGGGGGAACATCGACCCGCTTGCGAGCGTACTGCCGCTCACGAACGGGTCTGAATGACCCCCATAGTCCCTCCAGAGGCTTATAGGTCCCGATTCTTTTCTTTTGAAGAGGCAATATCGCTGTAGTTCCTGCTTGTTTTCAATATTGATCAAATTAGTCCATAGAATAAAATTTAGCTTGTTTAAATCCTCCTTGAGGCTCTAAAAAAGATACCCTCGTACCAAAAAACACCCAAGAAATAGGCCCAAGGCCAATATTAAAAGAATTTAAAAATAAAAATATACCTTTATTAAAATATAACAATGTATCAGATGAACAATATATCTTACACAATTTTGATAATATGTAACCATCCACTCTTTGGAGAAAAAAAAAATTTCTACACCTTCCAATCAAGGGAGTGCTCAAGTACAGTGTCCACCTTCCACATAAAACCTACGCGTTTCGTCTAATTCCGAAACTTCTTCAGGGGTAAAACTCAAAATCAGTGTGTGCATATGTAGTTAATGTCTGACCGTATATTAGAAGATTCTTGTACCTCTCAGTCCAACTGAGAGGTACAAGTACAAATTCAGTTTTTATACTTTTTGATCATTGAATCGACTATTATATGGTCAGACATTAACTACGAATATCGTTATGTACACACCAGTTATGAGGTTTTACATTATCTGATTCAGAGAATCGTCTAATATACGGTCAGACATTAACTACACATGCACACACCGATTATGAGATTTACCCCTGAAGAAGTCTCCGAATGAGACAAAACGCGTAGGGTTTTATGTGAAAGGTGGACATTGTACTTGAGCATTCCCTTGACTGGAAGGTGTAGAAAAATATGAGATATGGTAAGAACTTACCCTTGTTATCTCTATTTCTACGAAGTCCATAGGGTTCCACAGGATACCTTGGGGTATAGGTGTGACGTCAGTCGCAGGGCACCAAAGAGTTAAGCTTTCAGCCTCCCAGGATGCACTAGGTCCCCCTCCTATACCCCGCCCCCGGGCCAAGGCACCTCAGTTAGTTACCAAGCCATAGGCCGGAGGAGGAGAAGGAAGAGAGAGAACAAAGATCTGGACACATACAAGAATCACATTCTCACCAGAGGGAGACGGAAAACCGGTGACCAGAGCAAAGCCCATCTGCAGCACAGGTGCGACAGGGCGGGAGTCCTGTGGAACCCTATGGACTTCGTAGAAATAGAGATAACAAGGGTAAGTTCTTACCATATCTCATATTTTCTACTTCAGGGTCCATAGGGTATCCACAGGATACCTTGGGGATGTCCCAAAGCAGTATCCTTTAAGGGTGGGGACGCTCCTGTGCAGAAAGGAGAATCCGCCGCCCGAAGGAAGCATCCTGAGAGGCGAAGGTGTCAAACCTGTAATACCTCACGAAGGTATGGACAGAAGACCACGTAGCAGCCTTGCAGATCTGAACTGCCGAGGCACCACGTCGAGCTGCCCACGAAGGACCCACAGACCTAGTGGAATGAGCCTTCAGAGAAGGAGGGACCGGTAGGCCTTCATGAAGATAAGCTTCAGAAATAGCCATACGGATCCAGGCTGCCAAAGTTTGCTTTGAAGCAGGCCAACCCTTTTTACGGAAGCCAAAGAGGACAAACAAAGCGTCCGACTTCCTAAACGAAGAAGTGCGGTCAACATAAGTCCTTAAGGCCCGCACAACATCCAAAGAGGCCTCACCCACGGAAAGACCCGGTGAGTTAAAGGCCGGAACAACTATTTCCTCGTTAATATGAAACTGGGAAACAACTTTGGGAAGAAACTCGGGCCGAGTGCGGAGCACTGCCCTGTTTCCATAAAAAACCAAGAAAGGGGGTCTACAAGAAAGAGCCCCTAACTCAGAAACACGTCTGGCCGAAGCAATGGCCAGAAGGAAAACAGTCTTAGCTGTTAGCCATTTAAGATCCACTGAGCCCAGTGGTTCAAACGGCGGTCCTTGGAGAGCCCTCAGGACCACAGCCAAATCCCAAGGCGCCACAGGTGGAACAAAGGGCGGCTGAATGCGGAGAACACCCTGCATAAAGGTGCGCACATCCGGGATTGTAGCAATCCTACGGTGAAACCAGACAGATAGGGCCGAAACTTGTACCTTCAAAGAAGCAAGGCGAAGCCCATGATCTAGTCCCGCTTGCAGGAAGGCGAGAATCCGAGACAGACGAAACTCCCGCGGTGCATAACCTCTCGGTCGACACCACTGGAAGAACGTATGCCACACGCGATGGTATATCCTCGCGGAAGACGGTTTCCGAGCTCGTAACATGGTACGCACCACAGAGCTGGAAAACCCCCGGGACCTCAGCATGGCCGTCTCAACAGCCACGCCGTCAAAGACAGCCGAGTCAGGTCCGGGTGAAGGCAAGGACCCTGAGACAGAAGGTCCGGTTGTAGCGGCAACCGCAGAGGAATGTCCACGGACAGACCCTGAAGGTCTGAGAACCAGTGCCGTCTGGGCCACGCGGGAGCTATCAACAGGAGCGTCCCTCCTTCCTGTTTGAATTTCCGGATTACCCGTGGAAGAAGGGAGACCGGAGGGAACAGGTATGCGAACCGGAACGTCCACCGGACGGACAGAGCATCCACCAGAGACGCCCCTTCGTCTCTTGTGCGAGACCCGTACACCGGCAACTTGTTGTTGTGCCGGGACGCCATGAGGTCGATTTCTGGAAGACCCCACCTGTCCACCAGTAGTTGAAAAACGTCCGGGTGCAGGGACCATTCCCCCGGATGAACGTCCTGGCGACTTAGAAAGTCCGCCTCCCAATTGAGCACTCCCGGGATGAAGACCGCTGATATGGCCGGAAGATTGCGCTCCGCCCAAACCAGGATCCGAGAGACCTCTACGAGAGCCGCCCGACTGCGAGTTCCTCCTTGCCTGTTTATGTAGGCCACGGTGGTAGCGTTGTCCGACTGGACCTGCACCGGGCGACCCTGGAGAAACCGCTGTGCCTGCTGGAGAGCATTGAAGACCGCACGGAGTTGCAAGATATTTATTGGAAGCTCCGCTTCTGTCGGCGTCCACCTGCCCTGGAACAAGTGTGGACCCGAAACTGCTCCCCAGCCCCGAAGACTGGCGTCCGTTGTCAACAGGACCCAATTTGGAACCCAGAACGGACGTCCCTTGTTGAGGTGGGTCGTCTGTAACCACCACGTAAGGGACAGGCGAACCTCCTGGGTGAGCACAATCGTCTGGGACTTCAGAGACTGAGTCAGCCCGTTCCACTTGGACAGGATCAGGTGCTGCAGAGGTCTGGAGTGAAACTGGGCGTATTCCACCATGTCGAACACCGACACCATGGAGCCCAGTAACCTCATCGCCGAGTGTAAGGACACCCGGCGGCTGTGCAGACAACTGCGCACCCTTGACTGTAAAGCAGAGATCTTGTCCTCCGTCACGAAGATCCTTTGCTGTCCCGAGTCCAATAAGGCTCCAAGATGCAGAATCCTCCGAGACGGGATTAGAGTGGACTTCTGCCAGTTGATTAGCCAGCCGTGCCGTTGCAGCAGTGCAATGGTCAGGTCCAAGTGGCGTAACAGGAGCTCTGGAGATCCTGTCACCAATAACAGGTCGTCCAAATACGGCAACATGCGGACTCCCTGCAGCCGCAGAGAAGCCGCCATGACCGCCATCACCTTGGTGAAAACACGTGGTGCTGTTGCCAGGCCAAAAGGTAACGCCCGAAACTGGAAGTGGTCGCTGCTGATTGCAAACCTGAGGAACTGTTGATGGCGCCAAAGAATAGGGACATGCAGGTAAGCGTCCTGTATGTCCAATGACACCAAGTAGTCCCCAGGTTCCAGCGCCAGAATGATGGACCGTAGGGTCTCCATCTGAAACTTCGGGACCCGCAAAGACTTGTTGAGTGCTTTGAGGTTGAGAATCGGACGATATGACCCATTGGGTTTCTGTACTAAAAATAGATTTGAATAGAAACCCTGGCCCCTCTGGGAGAATGGAACCGCCACTATAACTCCAGCCTGGAGCATAGTGTGCAATACCTTCCGCAGCTCCGTAGCCTTGTTCCGGTCTGATGGGAGACCCGTGGTGAAGAAGCGAGCCGGGGGTCTGTGCCGGAAGGAGAGGGCGTATCCGTGGGAAACCACCTCCAGAACCCAAGTGTCTGTCGTAGTGGTCGACCAACACTGGGCGAACTGTAGCAGGCGGCCTCCCACCCTGGGATCCCCCAAAGGGAGGCCCGGACCGTCAGGCCGCAGGCTTGTCATCTGGCTTGGGGGCCGGACGTCTGGTACTCCATGCCTGCTTCCGGGGCTTGACCGATTTCTTAGGGCCAGCCTGTTGAGGAAACGACTGTGGTTTGGGCCTGCCCTGGGCCCTAGATGACCGAAAGGACGATGGTCCCGAACCAGAAGGAGCAGCGGCCGACGGGAGACAGGCAGATTTGGCTGCCGCCAGCGTGGCCACAATCTTATCCAGATCCGGACCGAAGAGAACTTCTCCGGTAAACGGCAACGCTTCCAGACCTTTCTTGGAATCTGCGTCCGCCTTCCAGGATCGCAGCCACAAGGTGCGACGAGCAGCTACCGCTGCTGAAGAAATTCTAGACACCAGAGTACTAATGTCTAGAGCCGCCTCGTTGATGTAGGTGGCCGAATCACGGAGATTGCCAATCAACTCCGCCTGATCGGCCGGACAGTCGGATTCAAAAGAAGCCTCTAATGAATCCGCCCAGCGCTCCATCGCTCTGGCAACCCAGCAAATGGCCATAGCCGGCCGTGCTGCCCCCCCTGCAAGGGAATAAGCGGACTTCAGGCAGATTTCTACCTTGCGGTCCGTAGCATCCTTAAGGGAGGACATGGATGGCATCGGCAATGTGGCACTACGGACAAGACGGGTCACGTGAGAATCCACCTGTGGAGGGGATTCCCACTTCGCAAAATAATTATCCGCGAACGGATAAGCCACCGCCAGGCGTCTCTGCGGCTGGTATCTTTTGCCAGGTTGTTTCCACGCCTCCTCTAAATGGTCCACCAACTGACCCGAAAGAGGAAAGACTGTGGCATCGCCCTTCACATCTTTGAAAAAGGCATACTTAGATTTAGCCGCTGGGGGAACTTCGTCCTCAATCACCAAGGCTGTGCGGACCGCCCGAATAAGTCCAGGAATATATACTTTGGACTTATCATCAGCGTCCTTAGTATGGAGAGGTTCCTGATCGTAAGGATCTAGAATCTCCCCATCATCAGACGTCCCTTCGTCATCCTCATAAGGAGCGGACAGAGACGCCACCGGCCTTTTATGAGACCGCATCACAGACTCCCCTTGCAACACATCCGACAAGTGCTGTACAGAACTCGTCAGGGAGTTAACCCACGCTGGCTCCTGAGAACCCGGGAGCGGGGAAATAGGGAGACTGTGGGGTACCACCAATTGTCGTGGGAACCCCTGCATGGGTGACGACACCACAGACTGCTGGGACAAACCCATCGGAGTAAACGCGGGCTGCGGAGCTAACTGGCCCACTAAAGCTGTTAACGCCTGAGCGAAACAAGCCCAGGGCGGCTCCTGTACCGGTGCTGTAACCGTAATAGGCCGCGCCATGGACAAACACTGCCGGCAAAGGCCCTCCGCGCTACCCTCCCCCTCCGCTAACGGTACTTTGCACGTGGTACACTGTAGCCGGAGGGGAAAATCACTTTCAGACATGATGGCACCACGTATGTGACCTCTCTCACCAATTAAGTATTAAATAGGCGAGAGACCACCCTGCAGCACCGCACCGCAAGGGCTTTAGCAGAAAGAACAGGGACAGTAATAAAGCTGACAGTTTAGAGAAGAAAAGATTACAGGCAGCAGCGCTAGCACAGTCACATACAATGCAGAAAAATAACAATTCCTGCACTAACAGCGCTGATCACTCAACTACACAGACACAGGGCCTGGTAGGACACAGCGCTGCATACACAGACCTGACCACAGCGGAGGAGAGGTATGCGGGGGGACCCAGACCACGATGCTTCCGTCCAGCGCTTCCAGCAGCGTTCACCATGCGTTCTGGAGAAGATGGCCGCCGAGGAGCAGAGAGGAGGCTGGCCTGGGGGAGGAGCGCTGCCACAGGACCAGTCGGCAGCATGCAGAGAGGGCTGTGTGCAGCGGGGGAGGCGCCGGCTGTGAGACAGGGAAGGCGCGCTCCCCTGGCATGCATTTAACCCCTGGGACGCCGCAGCGCTACCGCTCTGCTGCGGTCCGCTGTCCCAGGGGGTAGTGGAAGCGCAGGTTGGTCGCCTGGCTCCACGCTGCAGCCAGTCCCCAGGGAGCCCCCTGCCTGGGGACTTAGGACCATGTGATCAGCGGGGACCCACCGCGGGACCCCGCTGCTTACCTCTGTCCCCCTTGAATCCGGCCATGGTCCGGAGCATCTGGGGTCACCGCTAGCTGTGACCCCAGACGCCCACCAGCATCCCCGGATCAGTACCGGCGTTCTGGTACCGGCGGGGTGTAGGGAAGACAGCATGGACGTCATGACTGACTGTCCATGCTGTTCATCCAGTTGTGCAGCCACAGCTGCATGAAGAATAAGCTTCAGGGGCTCTTCTAGCCCCCACTCCAACAGGTGCACCCGACTCCGGCCGGGCACCAAACTAAACTGAGGTGCCTTGGCCCGGGGGCGGGGTATAGGAGGGGGACCTAGTGCATCCTGGGAGGCTGAAAGCTTAACTCTTTGGTGCCCTGCGACTGACGTCACACCTATACCCCAAGGTATCCTGTGGATACCCTATGGACCCTGAAGTAGAAACAAATATTTTCTCCAAAGAGTGGATGGTTACATATTATCAAAATTGTGTAAGATATATTGTCCATCTGATACATTGTTATATTTTAATAAAGGTATATTTTTATTTTTAAATTCTATTAATGTTGGCCTTGGGCCTATTTTTTGGGTGTTTTTTGGTAAGAGGGTATCTTTTTTAGAGCCTCGAGGAGGATGTAGAACAAGCTCAATTCTATTATATGGACTAATTTGATCGATATTCAAAACAAGCAGGAACAACAGCGATATTGCCTCTTCAAAACAAAAGACACGGGACCTATAAGCCTCTGGAGGGACTGTATTGCATTGCACAATAAATATATGTATCTAATTTGACTTGTAAAATTGGGTCAAATAGAAGCGCCCCATCAGTAACCAATTTATATAATTTTTATATCAGTCCTACTAACAGAGGACTTACTGAAGGGTGCTGCATATATATATATATATATATATATATATCACTGCATTTTTATTATTATTATTTTTAATGTTTATTATATGGCATCATAGGTGTTCCGCAAAGTACAAAGTACATAAATAATTGAACAAGAAACCAGTGACTTACAGTACAACACAAGTCAGGACAAGTACATAGTTTATATACATTGCTATATTAGCATACCTCCCAACTGTCCCGCATCCAGCGGGACAGACCCGTTTTTCTGGGACTGTCCCGCTGTCCCACCCGCAGACCGCAGTGTCCCACGGTGTGGGGGGGGGGAGTTAGTGTGCGCATGCGCACGGCATCTGTTCACCATACAGAGAGCCTAGGGACTGCCCAGCATCTCGGAGAGTGCTGGGCACGCCCCCAGAGTGACGTAAACGGGGAAGCTGTGTGGCTCTGCCCCATTTTCCACAGGCCCCTCCCCCTTTTCGGCTGTGCGCGCCTGCAGAGCTTGAACTGTCCCTCTTCAAGGGACCTAAAAGTTGGGAAGTATGTATCATAACACTCAAATCAGCAACACGGTGTAAGCAACCAAGTGTTAGGTGCCCTAGTGGGGAGTAAGGAGTAGATGAAAGTAAAGTAAAGTAAAGAGAAGCACAAGAGGGTAGAGGGCCCTGCTCGTAAGAGCTTACATTCTAAAGGGCAGGGGCAGATAAACAGGAGTGACACATGTGGGGTAGACAGGGAGGAAGGAGCATGTAGCAGCAAGTTAGATCTGGTAGAGAGGTGGAGAGTCTGATGGGGAGATGGAGAGAATTGTGCATATATGTAATATGTATGTGAATACTATAGGCATATAACTGTATGTATATATGTATGCATGTGTATGACTATGCATATGTATGTATATGATTGTGTGTGACAGTATGTATGTGTATAAGTGTGTGTCTGTATCATACTTGCCTACTCTCCTGGGATGGTCAGAAGCCTCCCGAAAATCAGGTGGTGCTCCTGGCACGCCAGAAAACTCAGCAAGTCTCCCAACCGGCATTTTCCTCCCCCTGCTGGAGTCCACTTCCCACTTGTTGAGTGGGCAGTCCAGGGAGCCGATGATGCTATTCGCACTGAATCGTGTCATCGTGGCCCCGCCCCTGGCTGCACAATGCCGGTTATCTTGGAATTGAGTGGCGGGGGCGTGATCGCGATGACTAGATCGCACAGTCATGCCCCCAATCCATCCCCAAATTAGCATCACGACCCCCTGCTATGCCGATCTAGGCTACCTCTTACCGGAGGAGCCAGTCACATTGTCGGCAAGTATGGTCTGTATGTATGTGTGTGATTGTATGTATGTATATGTGTGGATGACTGTATGTATGTATATGTGTGGATGACTGTATGTGTATGTATGTATATGTGTGTGTGACTGTATGTGTGTATATGTGTGTGTGACTATATATGTGTGTGACTGGATGTGTATAAGTGTGTGACTGTACATATGTATGTATGAATGTGTGGGCAGCAGTTATCATTTATATATTGAAATGTTTGTGTTTTTCAAGGCTTATAATGTTCGATATACATCGAGCTTTTTAAGGTTTAAACATTGATTTTGTTGAAAGTACCAATAAATCTAAACGTTTAATTTTATTAACAGTTTACATTTTTATTCCCGTGAATGGGTGGGTAGGGGCCCCAGTGCATTGCTTTGCCCAGGGCCTACAATGCTGTTAAGATGGCCCTGGCTGGACACCACTGTATATATCCCAATGCCTCATTCCCCTGTACTTCCTCCTATAAGAGGTGAAATGTCACCTAACGACCTGCCCTGCCACCTGATTCACCTTGATTCACATATCAGTGGGCAGGAAGTCTGTAAACTTGCCTACAAATACCAGTGTAGTGTTTGAACATCAAATAAATCACCCTGGAGACTCTTGATACTGGATAGCAGCCGCTGAACAACTGTTTACTTTCAAGGGTCAACTGCATACATGGAACTACAACAATGTACCTATAAATAGAACATTGTTCCTGCTGTCTACATCCTCTGGGAGCAGCAATATATTATAACAATAAACCACATTTGTCCCTTCCTAGACAAGACACAAACAATCAACACTATATATCAGTGGCGTAACTAGGGTATTTGGAGCCCAGGGCAAGTTAAAGAGTGGAGCCCCAGAATGCCCGCCTGCCCAAGTATGTGCGCACGCTGAAAAAGCATGCGTGGTCACATGACACACGGGGTGTGGCCACTGGCAAATGGGGGCATGGCAACGTGACACACCACCATTTCTCGTCACTCTGGGAACATTCCTTTCCATTCCATATGTACCTTAATGCCCCCAGTAGTAGTGCCCCTCTTGCAAGCCCCCAGTAGCAGTGCCCTTATACAGTGCGCCCAGTAGAGCCCCTTATACAGTGCCCCCAGTAATGCACCCTTATACAGTCCCCCCAGTATTGCCCCTTATGTAGTGCCCCCAGTAGTGCCACTTATATAGTGCCCCTTATGCAGTGTCCCCAGTAGTGCCCCTTATACAGGGCCTCAAGTAGTGCCACTTATACAGTGCCCCCAATAGCGCCACTTATACAGTGCTCCCAGTAGTGGTCCCCCCTATGCAGTGCCCCCAGTAGCGCCCCTTATAAAGTGCCCCCAGTAGTGGTCCCCCCTATGCAGTGCTCCCAGTAGTGGCCCCCCCTATGCAGTGCTCCCAGTAGTGCCTCTTATACATTGCTCCCAGTAGTGGTCCCCCCTATGCAGTATGGATCATTGTGCCTTATAATCAATGCAGGGCAATTATACTAATGATCCCATTTGAATGTATATATCTCTGTTTTTTATATATATAACAGCTTCATAATGGGGGTAAGTTGCAATCAGGGAGATCGCTAGACTTTTCTGGGAGTCAGGGAGATTGCTACTATTTCAGGGAGTTTCCCTGACAATCAGGGACAGTTGGCAATTATGGTTTAACTGTTATCATGAACTTTATTGTGTACATTTTTTGTACAGACTTGATGGCCCTTTTAAATGTTTGGATGGACTTCTCCGCTAACCCATTATTAGCAGGGTGACATGGGGCTGAAATGTTGCGCTTAATGCCATTCTAAGCACGTGCCCTGCGTCCATTTATGTATTGAGCTGCCTCTCCACAGTGAGGTTGAGACAGTGACCAGAGTCATACCTAGACTTTTTGGTGCCCTGTGCCAGAGAAAGCATTGGCACCCTCCCCTCCATTTTTTTAAATAGGGACATAAGATAGTGCACCTGAAAAAGGGCCATGGCCTCATGGGGAAGGGCCAGAGAAGAGATAAGGGTACTCCTAGGGCAGCCAGGAGATGCTGGGGATAAAAGAAGAGGAAGCTACACGTAAGAATGATAATAGACGGGAAATTGACAGGCCCAAACGGCGCGCCCTGCCCTGCGGTGCCCTGTGCCATTGCACAGGTCGCACTACCCTAGTTATGGCCCTGGCAGTGACCACGCCACCTCCTTGGCCTTGAGTGGGCTGGTGGCACCAGTTTTATTGTTCTGTGACTACATCAATGTACTGATAAATAGAATAGTATTTCTAAGTCTACATTTGCTGGAAGAAGCAATGTAGTTCCATAAAATTCCACAAACAGAATCTTCAAAGAGTTGCTACTGTAGATCCTTTGTTGGCTTATGTCATATAACCTTTGCCCATCCCAATATGTTCTACTGTGCTTCACCACATTACTTTATTTTTATCCTTTTGCATTCATATCATAGCAGAAGAAATGTCATGATGTCTGCAAATATAAATATAGGCCGTGATGCTAAATGGCTATTTGCAAAGTAAATATTCATATACAACATCATAACGATAATGATATTACTTTCATAGACAAGAGCCATTTGTAATTTTGCAAGCTGATTAATTGGAGAAAAATTACCTAACATTGGAAAACCCGTGTTTCCAACAGCAGCTAATATATTTCCAGAGCAAGTCTTTTTTTTCCAGAGGAAAAATAAATATGCAAAAATGGAAAAAAATCTAAATCTCACACATGATGGAATAATAACTGATTAAGAATCAACATAATGTTCAGCTTTCCTAATTCAACAAATAACAGCACCAAAAGAGCGTATCTTCAAATTGGACATTATTTTGTGATCAGCCGCCTGCTGCATTACAAAAAGCTTTCCCAGTTATATTAATTGTTTCATTCTTTAGGGAACAATTCTTATTAATAATTCCGAATGATGGAAATTGTTCTCATTTTGCACTTAGTAAAAGGAAAGCAGCATGATGTATAAATATTAATTTCATGAAGGCACAGATCAATTGTAATAATGTTTTTTATCAACTGAATACAGTTAGCATACCTCCAGCTAGCCACTAATAAGCTGCATGCATTTACCAACTTCCATCATTCAATAAAGTGGCCAATTATAACTGAGCTATTAGTCAGTGTTCTCCTCAGATGAGGGGTTCTCAGAGCTGACCATCTAAAAGCAGAATTAGAGGTGTACCTGGAGAATGTACATCCAACCAAACACATGCAATGAAACTGTAAGTCATCAACCAAGGGGTGCTGTATATTACTTAGACAGTCAAAATTTAGACAATCAAATTATAGACACCATCATGTCGACAAGTGCATTATTTAGACAACCAAAATGTCGACATGGACTCTGGTCCTGATTGAGAGTTGTACGCACACTGGGCCTGATTCAGAGCTGCTCATAAGCGGCAGCTCGTTCGCTCCGAGCGATGTTCGCACAACTGCGCATGCGTATGGGTCGTAATGCGCATGCGCCAACCAGTCATTGCGGTCGGAAATCGAGCGCTCGCAAAATAGCGAGTGCCTGCTAATTTCAGTGACAGGATGAGGCGTTTGTGGGTGGTAACAGGGGAAGGTGCTTGAAAACGGGGAGTGGTGATCCGAACGCAGGCGTGCCAAATGGTCAAAACGGGCGTTTTAAGGGTGTGCATAATTAACAAAGCAGCGTCATCGACCACGTCACTTGGTTGTTTCTTAGCCTGAACTGTTCGCATGATTGCTGTAGGAAAATCCAACCACAAGCACTGCGAGCAGTTCAGACGCCTTTCGATGTACTCGATTAATCTAATAAATAGCGGAGATGACGTAGGATGCGAGCGGCCAGGGGGCGTCTTTACAAAATAGCGAGCGCATGTTTCGTTCGCTCGCTCAGACATAGAGGCATCAACAGACCGCAAAGAGCGAGCGCTCAATTTAAATAGCCGGCCCCTTTTTCTGAACGAGCGAGCACAAATAGCGTCCGGCTCTGAATCAAACCCACTGTGTGATTTGCAGTGTGATTGACAGACATGGAGGGTTTGGGGGTGGTAATGGGGAGTGTCGGCTGAAAACACAGGCATGTCTTGACCGTTTTTGGGAGTGTCACATCCTGCATCTGCGATCTCGTATGCAGAAAACAGAGCTCCGGCGTCTCAGTTACGGCGGCCATTCTGAGTGACCACAGGAGTCGATGTTTGCATGATTTGCGTCTGATGCTGCGTATGTGTTCCCTTACCCCCACACCGACTGCCCAGGGCTGGTTGGAACCCGACTGCCCTAGGCTGACCAGATAGACTTCACATGGATTAGCCAGCACCAATCGCTAGTGGTACAGAGGGCACATATGCTGACAGTTTGGACAAGCAACTGTCCCCACTGACGTTCCACTGCCTTCTACAACTCCAAATGATACATATCTTAAACTACAGGACCTGGCAGTAGAATTTCAAGTGCTTCTTCTGTTTCTGTGCTCATTATGCCTGCACATCCCATTCATAACCTATGTTTTCCTCTACCTCCTCATTATGGTGGTGATGCTCAGGCCTGTGGAGGATTTCTGAATCAATGCTCAATTCATTTGGTCTGAGCTGAAGTAGCCTTGAAATCTCCTTGTTATACACATTAGAACTTTTACTATGTCAGTCCTCTCTCCTGACTATGGCTCTCATTCTGAGCCGTTCGCTATTTGCGGTCGTTCGTTTTCTAAAAAGGGGTGGCTATTCAAATGAACCGTTCGCTCTTTGCGGACTGTTCACGCCTCTAAGTGTGAACGAGCGAGCAAAACATGCGAACGTAAATTTTAAAAATACGCCCCCTGGCCGCTCGCACCATACGTCATGTTCGCTATTTATTAGATTAATCGAGTACATCGACCAGCGTATGAACTGCTCGCTATTCTTGGGGCTGGTTTTTTCAACCACTATTTTGCGAGCAGTTCTGAGTTAAAAAAAACCAAGTGACGTGGTCAATGACGCTGCTGGATTAATTATGCACTCCCTTAAAACGCCCGTTTTGACCTTTAAGCACGCCTGCGATCGGATTTCCACTCCCCGTTTTCAAGCACCTTCCCCTGTTACCACCCACATACGCCTCATTCTGTCACTCAAAATAGCAGGCATTCGCTATTTTGCGAACACATGAATTTCGGCCGCACTGACTGGTTCGCGCATGCGTATTACGATCCGTACGCATGCGCA
The DNA here is from genome assembly GCA_031769625.1 of Taudactylus pleione. Taxonomy (NCBI): domain Eukaryota; kingdom Metazoa; phylum Chordata; class Amphibia; order Anura; family Myobatrachidae; genus Taudactylus; species Taudactylus pleione. The sequence goes on along the minus strand of JAUIMM010000555.1, from coordinate 7,250,190 downwards.
GTTGGGCAAACATCGCTCGGAGCGAACGAGCTGCCGCTTACGAGTGGCTCTGAATCAGGCCCTATGATCATAGCATAGGCTTTGCAATAGATACCAATAAACGTGATAGTATTGATCAGCACATGTGGTCTCACCATAACATAATAGAACATCAATTCCACTGAACCAGCTGCAGAGGGTTTATTTGTTTGTAACATGCCCTGTGAAAAAGCTTTCATTAAATCAAACTACAATAAATAAACACATCATTGTTTGTATACATACAACATACTTAACAAACTAACATTCACTTTTTTTTATTAAAAAGTAGAAAACAGACACTGCTAGAAGAGCATTTTTTTGGAAAGACCAGCTAATATATCATTAATGACTGACACTTTGTACACCGAAACATTTGTTACCAATTTCCATTGCTTTGTGTAAAATGGACTAAAATAAAAGCTTCACAGCACCAAATGTCACCTAAACATAATAGTGCCAGTTACTTTGTGGGCTGAACTAAATTGTGTAACCGGTCTAAAGATCTACAGTAAAAAGGTAGACAATGTCTTGATAGACACCAGATGTTGGACAGGCAATAGGTCGACAGGGACAAAAGTCGACATGGACAAAAGGTCGACACACTGAAGGTTGGCATGTAAGAATGTCGACATGTATGAATGGTCGACAGGGTCAAAAGGTCGACGTGCAAATGGTCGGCATGAAAACGGTCAACACATTTTTTTAAGGGTTAGGTTTAGGCACTTACTGGAGGGTTAGGGTTAGGCACTTACCCCAACGGTTAGGGATAGGCACCAGGGTGGAGGGTGAGGCACCAAGGGCAGGGTTAGGGTTAGGGTGAAGATTAGGGTTAGAAAATAAAAAAACATATGTTGACCATTTTCATGCCGACCATATGCACGTCGACCTTTAGACTCGTCGACCATTTGAACCTGTCGTCCTTCTTACATGTCAACCTTAGTGTGTCAACCTTTTGTCCCTGTCGATCTATTGCCGGTCTAACATCTGGTGTCTATGTAGACATTGTCTACCTTTTTAATGTAGATCTTTCAATCCATAACCCTACATTGATATGAATAAAGCCTATAAAAATCAATGGAAACCAGTGACACCACTGAAGCAAGTCGTGACCAATATCACAAAGCCCTGATCCTTAGAGAATAGGATGGCTGCACTCAGGAATTTTAGATTAGCTGACAAAATGGCTCCACTAAGTGTAGGCAACAGGTGCTCACTAAAGGGGGAGATGTATCTAACCTTCTAGAAAGATAAAGTGGAGAAGTTGTCCACAGTGATAAATTAGCTGAAAGCTGAATAGTTGCTATGGGAAATGTCTCCTCTTTATCTCTAAAAGTTTTTATACATCTCCTCTTAAGTCATTAGTGTGCTTTATCCCTACACCAACGGTAGCTTGGAACCGTAACCTAAAACCAGACTACACTGTGTTATCAGGTGGTAAAAGGGTCGAAGCCTTCAGCTACTGTATCCAAGTGCTAGATCCCTAGAATGATGGGCACTAGGCGAATAAACCTAAAATACACCTGATTGTCCCAAATCCTGTTCGTAACCAAATGACGGCAATGCAGCCTATAAATTCACCAGGACCCAATGACATTGTGAAGTTTTTTTGCATGTCATTGGTTCCCAGTAAGATGATGTAAAACCTGAGGCTGGAATATACTGCTACAAGAGTAGATGCAAAAAACAGCACTAGCATGTGAACTCTCCTTTAAGCCTTTGCAAAACACTTTTTTGTAATAATCAAGTTGCATAAAATATTCCCATTTTTAGATAATTTGCATGATAGTGTGTTATTGTACCTATATATAGAGAGGAATCTTTCCGTTGCACGTGGTCATCAATGTACGATACTCCAAGAGGTTGCACAGGAGTAGCACCAATTCCCAGGAGAACCTGTGCTCCAATAAGAAGCAGGTACATCATGTTGGTAGTAGTGGTATTCCTGCATATAATATCCGGATCAGGAATGTCTTCACTGGATGAACTATTAACTACGCAAAAGTCTCTTCCTTCGGCTCCCCATCGGATCTCACCAGATTCATATTCGTATTGGTGTGTCAGAAATTCAGGTAGGGCTGAAAGAAAGGCCCCTAGGGCCATAACAATGCCTCCACATCCAATTAAGCGAGGCCTGTGTCCACGGGCTCCAAAGTAACTCACAAACAGTATAAGAGCCAAGTTCCCAATCTCAAAGCTACTGGCGATTACTCCTACATCAGCACTCTGCAGGTTAAACCTTCGTTCCAAGGTTGTCAGCACACTGACCTACAAAGACAGTAATGTGTTAGTATGTACTCTTGTTGCTTCACAGACAGAGACACATGACCTAAACCATCTGTCTAGTTAATAATGTGACATGCTTTAGCTGTCAGCTGCAAATGTCTACAACATGAAAAAAAAAGACAACTTTCACTTCTATGCTAGAAATACAAAGCATCCTGTAACTTGAAAAAACTGTTAGGTTTCCAAATGTAACAATACATTTACAACTTTTATTGAGGCCATTGTAATAATCCTAAAAAAAACCCTCATATACTCTAATTATAATATAGAATTACTGTTACAAGGGATTGTAAACTCACCTGTATACTATTCCCACTTATATTTACAGTCAGAAGTTGTCAGTAATGATATATACACATTACTTCCCCACAATTTTTGACCCAACCCTCTTTGCCCATTCTTGGCTTTTTAAGATTAATGGATGCAATTATAGGGTTTATAAATTGGAGAAGACAGTAAAGAAAAGAACAGTTTGAGGACACCTGGACTAGAGAAAAAAAAATAAAGAGTATTGAAATAGGGATATGCTGTGGGTATATAATGACAATAGCATAAGTCAGAATACTATCAACACCTAATGTTTATATAATTATAAATGTATAATATATATATTATTAAGAACAACAGAAAGAAAGCAGGTGCAGATATGGTGCAAATATGAAGAGCAAAGAGTTAAAACCAACATTGCTCATACTGACAAGTATATAACAGAGGCGGTGTCTTGTTACCTTTGTAGATGTTTTTGTTCTAGATTCAATTAGGAACAGGTGCTTTATGTGTCTAATTACAAAGAAGATGAAAAAGATCCATAGTATAAATACAAATGTTCATTTTTACTAACGTACATAGTATATTGAACCTCATCTGATTCCAGGCTATTTACTAGCTGTAAAAGATTAAAAGCCTCCATAATATAACATATATGACAAATATGGAGCAAAATGCAGTAAACATTCTGCAATAAATTTCATCAGGCAAAGGAAAAATTTCCTAAAATCTGAAAAATATTGTTTTCAAACTAAACTGAGATGCAATTACAGTAAACACTATTCTGCTCATATGTGTGTGATTTCATGCATATTCTATACATTTACTATACATGATAGTGTGAACATGTGAACATCCTGACACCATCACTGAAACACAGGAACCCCTGACTGCATTTCTATACTATGGGGACCTTTGATGGCATCCTTGAACCATAACCACAGGGACCCCTTACTGCATTTGTGTACCACAGGATCCCCTGACTACAACTCTGAACCACTGGGACCCCTAATTGCATCTATGAACCACAGGGACCTCTGACTGCATCAGTGATCTGTGAACCATGGAGATCCCTGACTGCATCTGTGGTCTGTGAACCATCGGGATCCGATCCCTGACTGCATCTTTGGTCTATGAACTATTGGGAGGCCTGACTACATCTGTCTCTGGTTTGCAAACAATGGGGACATCTGGCTGTATCTGTGAAGCAAAGGGACCCCTGACTGCATCGCTGAACCACAGGGACCCCTGACTGCATCGCTGAACCTCTGGGACCCCTGACTGCATTTCTGAAGCACAGGAACCACTGACTGCATCGCTGAACCATAGGGACCCCTGACTGCATCGCTGAACCACAGGGACCCCTGACTACATTTCTGAAGCACAGGAACCCCTAACTGCATCTCTAAATCAAAGGGACACCTGACTGCACCTCAGAACTACAGGGACCCCTGACTACATCTCAGCAACAGTTACCTCTAACTGAGGGCCTGATTCTGTAAGGATCGTAATTGCAAATCTGCTCTCAGGCAGCTTTGCAATTGCGATCCTTTGCAGATATGGTAATGCAGCAGGAGGCATCACGCCCCCTGTGCATTACTTAACCTAGTTGCAGCATCAGTTAATCTGCGTACCATTGGCCGGCTGCGGTGACCCACATGTGCAGAAGGGGTCTGGCGCCTGCGCAGATTCCCAAACATCGGGAATCTGCGTTCAGCAGTGCCATGAGTCTCCTGACTGAGGGCCTGATTCAGACCCACTCGCGAGTGCTGAACGCTCTCAAGCGGGTCAATGTTGGCCCAGTGCGCATGCGCACGATGGAGGCGGCTCCGTCGTGCGCATGCGCGAGACCCGGATAGCGACGGGCAAGCCGTCGCTCCGTGTTTCGCTACAAAGGGGGCGTGCTGTCGATGTTGAGTGACAGCACGCCCCCTTTGGTGGGCGTGCCGGGGGCGTGGCTTCCCAGACGGAGGCGTTCCCGTGGGAACGTCTACCGTCTAGGGCCGGCCCCACTGACATCACAAGTGATGTCAGTGGGTGGACTTCTTGCTCTGTAAGAGCAAGAAGTCCACTGGGACTTGCGGCAACGAGACCCTACCACAAGGGTCTCGTCACAAGTCCGATGGTCGCGATGGTCTTGACCATCGCGACCATCATCCTGGCCGCCCGCACTAGCTGTGTGTGGTCACCCACAGCTATGCGAGCGAGGCTGCTCTAAAAATACAATAGGCGGGCACTGATTCAGAGCGAGTGCTCTGAAAGAGCGTCCGGCTCTGAATCAAGCCCTGAGTCAAATGTTTACAACATGAATAAAAAAGACAACTTCACTTCTATGCTAGAAATACAAAGCATCCTGTAATTTGAGAAAACAGTTATGCTTCCAAATGTAACAATACATTTACAACTTTTATTGAGGCCATTGTAATATTCCTGAAAAAAAAACCTGTTATTCTCATTATAATATAGAATTATAAGGAAATTGTAAACTCACCTCAAAACTATTCCCTCATTACATTTTGACTGTGGGCCTGATCCACTACGGATCACTATTCTGCTTATACGCATGCAACGAAGTTGCTAATATCAGCAGTGATATGTAAATGATTGTATTCGAATTGCGATCGCTGCCTGACATAAGGACGCCAACTTCCCCATACTTACATCTGTATTTACTTGGGCAACATAGCGAAACAATCGGTAACATCGAGAAACCTTGGACCCATACGCACAGATAAGGTAGGTCAGACCTCACTCAGAAATTGCTTACTTCAGCGCACACTATGAGACCTCAGGCTGCGTATGGTATCACAGTGGCTAATTCATGCACGCCCATGCAACGCCGTTGAAACGCAGTGGCACGCCTGCGTTCGCCCGACCACCCGCCCCCGTCACCACCCAGAAACGGCACTTCCTGTCAATCACTCTGCCATGGGTCTGTGTATCCTCTGCGATCGCAGCATCTGGTTTGCGCACATGCACTGCGATGCGTACACATGCGCAGAGCGAATTAATTAGCCGATTGCGTGCGTATGAGCAACTGCGATCCTTGCTGAATCAGGCCCTGAGTCAGAACTTGTCAGTAATGATATATACACGTTACTTCCCCACAATTTTTTACATAAAACCCTCTCTGCCCATTCTTGGCTTTTTTTTTTTTTATAATTTTTATTGACAGGTATACAACATAAAATCAACATTGTACAATGTACAACCAAGAAACAATTATATAACCATTGCTGTTACAAAATATATCTATTACTTAAATTATATATCAAAATACAGAATAATACCCAAAAAGCAATACACTATATCCCAGGGTACCTATGTTAACAATGGAGACATTATCAAAAGAAAAGAACAAGGTAAGTATCTCACAACTCTTAAAAATGGGAGTCAATACTTCCATATTGTACCATGAAGTTAGACAAAAGCACTTCCTCAGTGCTTCCCTGACTGTGGTCGATAAGGTAAGAATATATGGAAGCCATACATCAAAAAACTTTGCAGTGTGTTTCTCCTTCAACAATGTGGTATCAGTCCAGTCCATTCTTGGCTTTTTAAGATTAATGGATTATGGGGTTTATTAATTGGAGAAGACAGTTAAGAAAATAACAGTTTGAGGACACCTGGACCAGAGAAAAAATAATAACCAGTTTTGAAAGAGGGATATGTATTTACTAAAGTGCGGGTTTTTAGAAGTGGCCTGTGTTCAGGTTGTTTTCAGTTTCCTTTTCATTCCTAGACTGCAGCATCTTTGCAGTGAAATGTATAGTCATAGGGTGTATATTTACTAAAGTGAGAGTTTTTGAGAAATGGAGATGTTGCCATAGCAACCAATCAGATTCTACTTAACATTTAACTAGTACCATCTAGAAGATAATATCTAGAATATGATTGGTTGTTATGGGCAACATCTCCACTTCTAAAAACTCTCACTTTAGTAAATTTACTCCACAGTGTCTACAACAAGCACTGTTTTTTTACTGTGGCTGGAGCTCTGCAAATGTCTTTTGCGCTTTTAAGGCTGTGGATCATTTATACCCCTTTCAGACATACCGAGATTCCCGGGAATTTGGCCTGCCTCGGCCAAATTCCTGGGATGTCGCGTATGTCTGAAAGGTACCTACCCGGGAACATGTTCCCGGGAAGCCGACCCTCCAATCGACCAGAGAATTTCCCAGGACTTAAGTCCCGGGAAATTATCCTGCTCATGTCTGAATGGTGCTACCCAAAAATTTACTCCCAGGCTTCACCAAACAGCTCCTGATTGGACGGCCACAGCTGCCTGCTGCATGGTTTTGACATCAGCAGCAGCAGCCGGAGAGAGACAGGAGAGACGCCATACATATTGTACATATTGCAACAGAACCGCGATCTGGAATTGGTGAGGAGAGGGGTCAGGAGAGGGGACAGGAGAGGGAACAGGAGAGGGAACAGGAGAGGAGTGGCAATAAAGGCCTTTATTAAATAAAACTTTGTTTTGAAAACACAAATGTTGTGCCATAATTTTTTTTAAGTTACACCGTTGAATTACTGTTGCATGACCTCAATGTGTGCCAGAAAGCGTCCACTTTAAATGAGAAAACTGTGATTTTCTGTGTAGAAAACAGAAAAGCCCTGCTTATGTCTGAAAGGGGTCTATCCAGGAATTTCCGGGGTAGAAGCTGTAGTGTGAAAGGGGGGTCTCGACCAAATACCCGGGAATTTGCACAGGATAAATTCCCGAGTCAGAGCAGGAAATTTCCCAGGTCGTATGTCTGAAAGGGGAATTAGCAATCTGTGTATAGTGTTTGTATCTTTTGAATCCTGAATTTTACAGCCTCTAATCAGTTCATCATGTAGTGTGCCATGCAATATGTTTTATATACTCTGTGTATTTCTTTGCACTTACTTTAAACAAAAGCTCTCCACAGCATATAAATCCATATAATAGGTCAACTTCAGAGTTAGAAGTGAATCCAACTAGAGGGAGCAATTTTGCAGCTTGGCAAAGCCATGTTTTGCTGCAGGGAGGCACATTTAAAATGTACAACAGACTTATGGTGCGCACACTAGACGATATGCTCCCTGAGCGATATCGTCTAGTGTGTCCCCGACATGGTGTGCTCAATGTCGTTCATGACATTGAGCACACCCGCTGAACGATATCATTAATGATATCGTTCAGCGCCGGGCTCTCTTCCCCCATTCCCCAACATGCAGCAACCTGACGACATCGTCAGGTTGGCCTGCATGTAATGGTGGGTACACACTGGGCGATTAAAGTGGATGACTGAATGATAATGATATCGTTATCGTTCAGTCGTCCACTTTATCGTCCATTTTTATCACAAAAACAATGAACGATAACGACGACGCGCGTTCCCGTGGGTCGTTCGTCATCATCGTTCATTGGGTTAACATGCAGGCCAACCTGACGATGTCGTCAGGTTGCTGCATGTTGGGGAATGGGGGAAGAGAGCCCGGCGCTGAACGATATCGTTAATGATATCGTTCAGCGGGTGTGCTCAATGTTATGAACGACATTGAGCACACCCTGCCGGGGACACACTAGACGATATCGCTCAGGGAGCATATCGACTAGTGTGTACGCACCATTAACCCGATGAACGATGATGACGAACGACCCGCGGGAACGCGCGTCGTCGTTATCGTTCATCGTTTTTGTGATAAAAATGGACGAGAAAGTGGACGACTGAACGATAACGATATCGTTATCGTTCAGTCGTCCACTTTAATCGCCCAGTGTGTACCCACCATTAGAGTTGGGAAACCAAAGCATTTTAGGTCAACTTTTAGTCACAGGATAAAAACAAAGTGTACCAGTATTTGTGCGTTATTTGAAAAATAGGCAGTATTTATGCTATTTGTGATTGCTAATATTGTCACATTTCTGCGAGATACTAATGTCAGAATAGAGCCAATTGCCAACTTCCTATATAGGTAGATGGTATGCGTTTGGCATCCCGTCGGTCTGAATGCCTACGTTTACCATACCGGTGCCAGAATACTGCTGGGATGCTGAAGGTAAGTAGCGGGGTGAGGAGGAGGGTTAGGGGTTAGAGTAAGGCACTACGGGGAGGGTTAGGCACTAAAGGGGGAGGGTTAGGTTTAGGGTGTGGGGAGGGGGAGGTTAGGTTTAGGCACTAGGGGGCAGGTTAGGTTCAGGCACCAGGGAGGGAGGGTTAGGGTTTGACTAGGGAGAGGGGGATTGTTAGCATACGACCACCAAGTGTATGTTAACCCTGTCAAGATCCAGTTGTGGAGATTGTCACCGCCTGGATCCCGTCTGTCGGTAATACATACCGATTCCATGTAAATACGCTCTATACGGCCATTTTATTGTAAATCCTTGACCTTGATTTGAGAACTTTTAGACAATTATGTCACTTACATTCACAACTGAATCCTTTGGTTTTGAAGATCACTGAAACTGTAATAAAATGAAGGTAACCTGACAAGACATCACAAAACCTGACTGGGCATAAATAGGACAGGTCACTATCCTATATGCAGAGAACATATATTCCCTCTACAGTTTTATTATTAATATCTTGATCCTAGCTGCCATGTTGGATCCATCATAGTCTGACATGGATGCCGCCTGCTGACAGCAAAAACATATCAAGGGCCAAGTACAAATATTTAGCATTCTTCATTAAAATTGCATTATAATAACAAGGAAACCAGTCATCAAATAAAATTTTATGTGTACTGTTAAATTAAATCCAATATAACACTTATTTAATTTGATCGCTGAAATGCTTAATATTTATTTTTGCTAATTGTCATCTTATGATTCTCCGATTGTTTAGTACTTAGGTTAATTGTAATCATTACACTCACACAGTGGAAACAGGCATTCTAAAGGGAATGGGATTGAAATACCGGCGACTCAACAGCCAGGGTTGAACTGCTATTAAATCATCTCAGTGGTGTCATTGTATCCTATGAAATAATAAGCCACATTCTCATGAATATATTGGTTTAGAGCACAAAATGGCTGCCTGCAATTTATGTAGACGCTGAGTACACTATAGAAATGCAAATCTAATGACCCATCAACATGAGTAGTTTGATTTTTATTATAAGCAGAAAAATCTCCAAAATTATATAGAGATGTAGTTCCAATGCTTAAAATGGAGACACTGTTAGTTTGAACATGCTAATAATATGATAGAAAGCAGTTTAAGTGTCGGCTACACAACAATTTGGAAAGCCGACACTGTTAAAATACTTTCAATCACATTATTAGCATGTTGGCATGCCGGGCTTGACCAAACAGTGTCCCCGTTCTTATTGTCAAAAATGTGAATGTCGAAATCTCATACTAAACCCAACGATATATTATATTGAGATAGAAATATGCTAATAATTCCTTATTTTCCACAGAAAGGTTTCTTTTCTTTTCCAAGATATTTATTGGTCTTTTTGAATAGCATTCATTTGTCCACGATACTCTATAGTTTTACTGAACAGTTTTAGAATAGAATCCAATTTCTATAAACTGATATTATGCCTGACCCCAAAAAAACAACTAGCATTTCCAGACACAGCTTCAGGACCAACAAACATTTCCACAGGAGATATCAGAATGCGTAGCCTCTAAAATACTTAGAGGATGTAAATGATGATAGATCGGAAATCTAGTCATTACAGCAGATAAAAAGGGGATATGTAAATTCAGTAGGGTGTTGAAACCGCAGCATAAATCTCCTGCCACACTTGTTTATTTGCTAGGATTACACTGAAAATGATTGCATGCTCCCACCGCTCACATTATTCATTATTACGTTTCACTGGGGAGGGTTGTACACAGAACACTGTACAGAAAGAAAAAAAAGGTTTTATTTTAACAAATGCTCACAAAGGTAGAGCTGCACGAGATGTGCTGAATCGTGGGCACGTCACCACCACGGCATGAAGGGCACAGAAGTCTTCACGCTGCAGAGAAGGCAGTGATCCTGGCAGGGCAGCCAGTGGGTAAACAGCTCTGTTTGCAGGAACATACAAGATATGGATGCAGCAAAACATAGAGCAGACATTATGAGACCCGTCACTGGTGTCTGAACATCCTCTCAGATCCACACTGGTAATCAACAAAATGACATGCTACCTAAACATGGTCCCTCGCTTCTATTGATGTATTACATGACTTCACTACATTATTTTTTATTTCTCTTACCCATAAGTCACCACACACAGTCTACACACAATGTGCAGTAAAAGTTTATTTGAGCAATTTATATTTGTGTGCTTAGGGCCTGATTCAGCAATGATCGCAATTGATAAGCTGCACACAGGCTATAGATATATGATGTATGCACGCAGGCTATAGATATATGATGTATGCACGCAGGCTACAGATATATGATGTATGCACGCAGGCTATAGATATATGATGTATGCACACAGGCTATAGATATATGATGTATGCACGCAGGTGTCGAAACTGGATTATTGGCTGAGACAAGATCAGTTTAAAATTGAATCGCAGCGACTCCATCTTGCGACTGACCGCAAGACGACATTTTGCGAAATGGCCGCCTAAGTGCCATTTTAGATAAACTCACACTTTAGTACATGTGTGCTCAAACACTGGGTCTCTAGTCTTCTTGCTGAATGCTGATTGACGGAGGTTTTCTTTCTGAATGCCGGAATCTGGTCCAGAGGCGCTGCGTATGTATACTGTACTTGGGTCTGTATAATTCCTTTGCGCTAAATTGTACACAGATCATAGCGTGTAACTGACTGTACTTTTTACTTGAATAATACTTTGTGCTTTGGAACCACATGTTCTAAGTCTGGAGTCTCTATTTACTGTATGACTGCGTACGCAAATTAAGCGTCATCCTTAGAGGTTTATAGGTAGGATTTTAGAAGGTACAGGCAGGGGTATATAGAGGTTCAATTTTAATATTGTCAGATGGGGGCTCATCGGGTGAAGTCACTTACCTACTCACACGGCACATACGGCTATCGATATCTCAGCAAAGGGTGGAGTGGCCACATACAGGGTTTTCCTGTAACTGCTTTGTGCTGAGAGATCGCTATCCGTTTTCGTGTGAGCAAAGGAAGCTGACTAGAATCCAGGGACAAGAGAGGAAAAAACAAGAGATATGGTAAGAACTTACCTTTGTTATCTCTGTTTCTACGAAGTCCATAGGGTCCACAGGGTGACCTTGGGGTATAGCTGGATCCTGGATCCTCGGGCACCACGGAGTTAAAGCTTTTAGCTGCTCCCTGGATGCACTTGGGTCCATCCTTCTCTATACCCCGCCCCCGAGCCACAGGCACCTCAGTTGGTAAGCAGCCAAGGCCGGAGGAGGAGACGAAACAGAGAGAAGGAAGACTGGAACACACAAGAACCATACTCACAGAAATGGGAGACGGAAAACCGGTGACCAGTCACAGAGCCCATATGAAGCCAGGTGCGTCAGGGTGGGTGCCCTGTGGACCCTATGGACTTCGTAGAAACAGAGATAACAAAGGTAAGTTCTTACCATATCTCTTGTTTTCTACTTCAGGGTCCACAGGGTGACCTTGGGGATGTCCCAAAGCAGTCCAACTAAGGGCGGGGACGCCCCTGTGCTGATAGGAGAACCAGGCGCCCAAAGGATGCATCCTGAGAGGCAAAGGTGTCAAACGCATAGAACCTCAAAAAGGTCTGAATGGAAGACCAGGTGGCTGCCTTACACAGCTGAACAGCAGAGGCGCCATGGCTAGCAGCCCAAGAAGGGCCCACAGACCGAGTGGAATGAGCCTTAACAGAGGCTGGAACAGGTAAACCCTCCTGCATATAAGCCTCAATAATAACAGAACGAAGCCAACGGGCTAGAGTCTGTTTGTTGGCAGGCCAACCCCTCTTGTGAAAACCAAAGAGGATAAACAAAGAATCCGACTTCCTCACAGAACTAGTCCGGTCCACATAAACCTGGAGTGCACGGACAACATCCAAAGAAGCCTCCCCAGCCGAAAGATCAGGCGACTGAAAGGCTGGTACAACAATTTCCTGATTAATGTGGAACCTGGAAACCACCTTAGGCAGGAAATCAGGACGAGTGCGAAGCACCGCTCTGTCCTGATGAAAAACCAGAAAAGGGGGACGACAGGAAAGCGCCCCCAAATCCGAAACCCTCCTGGCAGAAGCAATTGCCAAGAGGAAAACCGTCTTAAAAGTTAGCCACTTGAGCTCCACTGACTCCAAGGGCTCAAAAGGAGGACCCTGTAAGGCCCGAAGAACCACCGCCAAATCCCACAGGGCCACAGGTGGCACAAACGGAGGCTGGATTCTTAAAACACCCTGGAAAAAGGTGTGTACGTCCGGCATAGCAGCAATCCTGCGCTGGAACCACACCGACAGAGTGCACCTTCAGTGAGGAAAGACGTAATCCTAAGTCCAAACCCGACTGAAGGAAAGCCAGAATACGCGAAACCCGGAACACCTGGGGATCATATTTTCTGGCCTCACACCACTGAAAGTAAGTGTGCCACACTCTGTGGTAGATCCTCGCGAAAGCAGGCTTGCGCGCCCTCAGCATGGTGGTAATAACGGAGCTAGAAAAGCCCCGAGACCTCAGGACGGCTGTCTCAAGAGCCACGCCGTCAAAGGTAGTCGACCCAGATCTGGGTGAAGACAGGGCCCCTGAGACAACAGGTCCCGCCATTGAGGTAGGAGGTACGGAGCATCGATGGACAGGCTCCGCAGAACGGAGTACCATGGCCTTCTGGGCCACGCTGGGGCCACCAGGATCAGTGTGCCTCAGTCCGGCTTGAACTTTCGCAGGACCCGAGGCAGCAGAGATATCGGAGGAAACAAGTAAGCCAGGTGAAACAGCCATTTCACCGACAGCGCGTCTATCAGACTTGCGCCTGCGTCCCTTGTCCTTGACCCGTACACAGGCAGCTTGTGATTGTGATGGGACGCCATCAGGTCCAGCTCTGGCAGCCCCCACGTGTCCACGAGTAGTTGGAATACCTCTGGATGAAGCGACCATTCCCCGGGATGCACGTCGTAACAGTTGAGGAAGTCTGCCTCCCAATTGAGGACTCCCGGGATGAAGACTGCCGAGAGAGCTGGAAGATAGCGCTCTGCCCAAGCCAGGACATGGGACACCTCCGACATCGCAGCTCGACTGCGAGTCCCTCCCTGGTGATTGATGTACGCCACCGTGGTGGCGTTGTCTGACTGCACCTGAACGGCCCTTCCGTGAAGAGCAGTGCCGGACGACTGCAGGGCTCTGTACACTGCCCGCAGTTCCAGGATGTTGATGGGAAGAATCGATTCCTCCGCCGACCAATGACCCTGAAGTGACAAGGAGCCTGTCACCGCCCCCCAACCCTGGAGACTGGCATCTGTCGTGAGCAGAACCCATTCCGGGATCCAAAAGGGGCGCCCCTCGAGGAGATGAGCCGTCTGTAGCCACCAGGCCAGGGACAGACGCACCTCCGAGGACAACACCAGCATCTGAGAGCGGATCCTGTGTGGCAATCCGTTCCATTCTGAAAGAATCAGCCTCTGCAGGGGCCTGGAATGGAACTGGGCAAACTCCACCATGTCGAATGCCGATACCATGGACCCCAAAACTCTCATCGCTGAGTGCACTCACACTCTGCCACTGCTCAGACAACTGTGAATCCGCAGCTGTATGGAGGAGACCTTCTCTGGAGTCAGGAAAATCCGTTGCTGACGAGAGTCCAGCAGGGCCCCCAAATGAACCATCCGCTGTGATGAGATGAGGGAGGACTTCTTCCAGTTGATCAACCACCCGTGCGCCTGGAGACAAGCGAACGTCAGGTGAAGATGCTGGATCAGTACCTCCGGGGAGCTTGCCAGCAAGAGGAGGTTGTCTAGATACGGTAGCAACCGTATCCCCTGGCTCCGAAGGTGAGCCGCCATGACCGCCATCACCTTGGCAAATACCCTTGGTGCCGTGGAGAGGCCAAAGGGTAGAGCCCTGAATTGGTAGTGGTTGTGGAGAATAGCAAACCGCAGAAACCGTTGGTGCGATGTTGCTATAGGCACATGGAGGTAGGCGTCCTGGATATCCAGGGAGACCATATAATCCCCCGGTTCCATCGCCAGAATGATGGAACGCAAAGTTTCCATCCTGAATTTGGGAACCCTGAGAAACCTGTTCAGGGACTTCAAATTGAGGATGGGGCGATGAGAGCCATTGGGTTTCTGCACCAGAAACAGCGTAGAGTAATACCCCATCCCACGTTGAGATTGTGGTACGGGTTTAATGACCCCCGTCGTCAGCAAGGCCTCTATGGCTTCCTGAACCTGCAAGGCCTTGGTTTTGTCCTGAGAAGGACTCGTGCAAAAAAAACTGGCGAGGCGGCCTGTGCCGAAAAGACAGGGCGTGTCCCTGGGAGTCCACTTCTCGCACCCAGGCATCCGTGGTGGTATTGTTCCAGCACTGGGCGAATTGAAGAAGTCGGCCTCCCACTCTGGGGACCCCCAGAGGGAGGCCCGTCCCATCATGCAGAAGGCTTATCTTCTTGCTTGGAAGAAGGGCGCCTAGCACTCCAGGCTTGCTTCTTTGGCTTTGAGGCGGTCTTGGTTGCGGACTGCCTCGGGAAGGACTGACCCTTTGCCTTGCCCTGAACCCGAAAGGAGCGAAAGGCCGAGCTCCGGACCTTAGCAGGTGTCATAGCTGAAGGGAGGAAGGCTGACTTGGATTTTGCCAGGGTATCTACTATTTTGTCCAGGTCCGGACCAAATAGTAACTCTCCATTAAAAGGTAAGGCCTCCAAGCCTTTCTTTGAATCAGCGTCTGCTCTCCAAGACCTCAACCACAAGGATCGAAGAGCAGACACTGCTGCCGCCGAAACCCTAGAGGTCAGCAGGCTAGCATCCCAAGACGCTTCTCCAATGAAGGAAGCGGCATCACTCACCCGTCCTAACAACGCCCTCTGGACATCCGGAGCTTCATCCGTAAACGTATTCTCCAAGGCGTTGGCCCAACCCTCAATGGCCTTGGCCACCCAGGAGATGGCCATGGACGGCCGGGCTACAGCCCCTGAGAGAGAGTAAATAGACTTTAGACAAGTCTCCACCTTCCTGTCCGTAGGATCCTTCAGCGAGGATATAGACGACAATGGCAAAGTAGCACTCCTGATGAGGCGTGTTACATGGGAATCGACCGCAGGCGGAGTTTCCCATTTCTTACAATGCGCCTCCGGAAACGGATAATTGGACGCAAACCGCTTCTGTGGCAGGAATCGCTTACTGGGCGTCTGCCAGGCCACCGCCATGTGATCCGTCAACTGATCAGACAAGGGGAACGCTGCAGAAGTAACCTTAGCTTTTTTAAAACTAGGATACCTCGACTTGGGAGCGGGTGCCTCATCCTCAAAGCCCACACCGCCCTAAACAGAGTACGCACATTGATGGAAGACTTATTGTCTACCTCCTGGACTGAGGCATCCTGTACCTCACCATCATCCGAGGACCCCTCAGAGTCCGAAAAATGTGCAGCCTGCGCCATAACTGTGCGTTTAGACGCCCTGGAGGGCACGTCACTGCGCAACATTGACTGAAAAGCCGAAGATGCTGCCGCCAAATCTTGGACAGTGTGGGAAAGCGCATCCACCCAAGGTGGAGGAGCTGCCACAGGAGCCTGAAACGGCACCACAGCCTGCTGCGCCACAGGGGTGGACTGTATATACATTGGCAACCCCGCATAGGGACCAACAGGCTGAGACCCCGGGGGAGTCTGCAATAATTGTGGGACACCCGGGGAAAGGGGGATGGTAGGCTGGGGCAACGCCCTAGTAGGGACGGCAGTCGGGACCGACAGACGGTCCGCGATGGACACCAGCACCTGGGAAAACATCGCCCATGGTGGCTCCTGCGACACAGGAGGTTTAGACGTACCAGGGACCGCCTGGCACCTTCTGCACAGGCCGTCCTGTGACTAATCCTCCCTATCCACTCCTGCAGAACAGTGACTGCAGGAGAACAATACCGGAGCCACGGAGTGCTCAATCTCCTCCTCAGACATGACAGACTATATAATTAAATATACAGTTATGACATAGGAAGAAAACGTGCGCACTCACCAGTGTGCTGGAGAACAGCCCACAATATGGCCCTGTGTAGCACACAACTGTATGTGACGGACCTCACAAATACGTGATCTATATAAGTGAGGTCAGTAGAAACACCCTTCCCCCGCACCCCTATAGGGCTTGTAGGAGAAGGAAAGGGATAGGTATAGGCTGACAGTAAGTAGAAATTAGCACAGACAGGCAGCACTAGCAAAAGTCACATACCATGCAGGAAGATATACTCACTGCACCTTTCCACTACAATCAACCTGCCCAGATTCAGTGTCTGGGAGGGCTATAATGCTGTGTACACTGTCCTTTTGCAGGGGAGAGGTACACAGGGGGACCGGTCCGCGTGCTCCCTGAGAGTATCTGCGCTGCCACAGAGAAAATGGCTGCTGGAGACCTCAGAGGAGGAGTGGCCGAGGAATCTGCAGCTCAGCGACGCCAGACTACGTGCTGAAAGGCGCGCTGAGCTGAGGGGAGGAGCCGCTAGACAGGGAAGGCTTCCTCCCCTGGCTAGCATATTAACCCCCGGGTTGCCGGGATCCCGCTTGCCTTATTCACCCTGGTGGTCTAGTGGTCGGGCGGGGTATGCCTCCAATGGAGGGGGAGCCCGCCGCCACTGCTAGCGCCCCCGGTCTGTCCCCTAGACTGGGGGCATGGGACTGCATTTAAAAGGAACCCGCGCACCGCCACTAATCAGCGGTGCGCGGCTTACCTTGATCTCCCCGGCGTCTCCGGCAGCAGTCCCGGGGGAACCAGAGTCCGGCTAGTACGGACTCTGGCTTCCCCCGCCGCGATCCCCAGTGCAGTACTGGCGGCGCCAGCAGGGAGAAGGAGCGGCAGCGTGGGCGTCTGTACAGACAGCCCATCGCTGCCGCTCTGGAGAAAAAAAGTGAAGTAAAAATAAAATAAATTTAACTTCGTTAAAAAAAATAAAAAGCTTTAGGGGGCTGCTCCTGCAGCCCCCCCGCAGGGTGACCCGACTCCGGCCGGGCACCAGCTTAAACTGAGGTGCCTGTGGCTCGGGGGCGGGGTATAGAGGAGGATGGACCTAAGTGTATCCTGGGAGCAGCTAAAAGCTTTAACTCCGTGGTGCCCGAGGATCCCCGGATCCAGCTATACCCCAAGGTCACCCTGTGGATCCCTATGGACCCTGAAGTAGAAAGTTTGTTTTCCTTTGTTGATAGAACCTAACGTTTAAAAGGGGTGCCGCAGTATTGAGTACGCGGCTGAGTCGAGGTTTTGTGCACAGTAAAAAATGCACTTTTGCGTACGCAGCTAAAAAGTTGTTATATGGTTGTGTGGTAGTCGCATTATTTTGTATGTGACTGGTTACACAATAGCGTATACATACTTCCGGTTGTGCTGCCATGGTGTTTAAACAAAGCCGTTTTTTACATCGAAAGTGGTCCCGCACTGATTACGTGATAGTGATCTTAAACCTGAGGTGGTGGATATTCTTAATATGTATATAATATAATATAGCTTTCAAGCCTATATAACTCCAATAGTTATTATATATTTCTAGTTTCCGGAGGTGCCCCCAGACTTAGTTGTTTCAGTAGTATATTTCTCAGAAGGGAAAAGGGAAGAGAAAAGGGAAAAGAAAGCAACTATTTCTGGTCTGGTGCACTAACAGGCTAACACATATGTAAATCTTATCTCCTCAGGAAAATTAATTAAAATATAACTTTTATTAGGTATTAATAAAATATGATGTGTCCAATGTAGTCAAATAAAGTCGAAATATAAAATGAAATAAAGTAAGGTAAGAGAAAGTAGGATATATTGAAAATAAGTAATTAAAACACCTCCTGTGTCTGCCGGATATAAATAACCATGATTTTTATACTCTGCATATGGATGGCACAATCGTGATTGGATGCATAGGTCTGCGATATATGAAATATCTCTATGAATATAAGTGCACAAGCCCCACCATATATCTTAAATAGTATTACTCATTTATCCTAAATGAATGGTTATAATGAATTCAGCCAAAGTGTCTAGATATTGTAGAAAATATTCTCACAAGGTACTTAGTGTCCTGTGTGTATTTTTAAATAGATACAATGTTTTTATGTGAGTCGACACCAAGTATCTAGTTTGTCGTGTGAGGATTCATAGATACATTAGGATATATAGTTGTTATGATTCTCATATATCATGACACTATCTGAGCCAGATATGGTGATAAGGGGTAAACACCTGTGAGGGTAACCGCACAGAAATCCCCCACACTTATGCACCCCTCAAAACACTGGATAATGATCTCTTAATGAAGCACATAAATATCTATACATATAAATGGATTGCGGAATAATGTTAGGCAGAGAGTCACAGTCGCTCTTATATCTGCTTTATAAATTCCACCAATTTTGAGAATACCCAGGGGGGAGGAAATATACTGCACATATGAATGTGCATCCTTAGATCATATGGATGTGCCGCATCATTGCTAATAGCAGTATTGCAGAGTTATATATTTTTTGTGCTTGGATCACTGTCCCAGAGATGGGTAAAGTGATATGCAATCCCGCATATGATAGTGCGGTATCCGGCAGCATGCAGGGAACGCTGACGCGCGTTTCGCCACGGGCTGCTTTTTCAAGGCAGTGTTTAAACAAAGCCGTTGAGGTTTTACATTTTTCAATTGTTAGCAATATCTGGGTTAACGTTTATTTTTCTGCGCAGGAAAAAGTGTGCAACAGTGAGTATGTGTTAGACAGTTAAGGGTATTGTATGATCCTTAAGGGCTAGGTGCAAGGGTTAGGCTAGCTGCTCGGTAAGCAGCTTACCGTTCAGTACACAGAGCAGGTGTATGGTTTGTTATTTTTGTTAGGGACCGGCTCTCAGGGTGACTGCAGTGTTCAATAATATTTGAGCATTGTAGTTGAGCCGCACTAGGTGTGATTGTGAGCTGAGAGATAATAGGTGAGCGGGGGCATCTAGAATTTTTCTGTTGGTGAGCGGGGGCATCTAGAATTTCTTCCGTAGGTGAGCGGGGGCATCTAGAATTTCTTCCGTAGGTGAGAAGGCATCTAGAATTTCTTCCGTAGGTGAGCGGGGGCATCTAGAAATTTCTTCCGTACGTAAGTGAGAGTATCTAGATTGTCTTTCACCAGTTTAAATCTTTATTGAAAAGCGTAGGATTTTGTCTCAGAATGGGAGCCATGCAAACAGTAGAGATGTTAGACAATGATGTGCTGCTAATGAATGCTCCGATTGGATAGGCTCGTCGTATTATGCATACTAAGTACGATACTTATGCAATAAGGTATTGTGATGTATGGTTTAAAATGACGATGAAGAGTGTTAGACCGTTTCCCAGAATTGGTAGTTTTGATAAGGATGTATTAGATAATGTCCAAGATCACATCAGTTTGATGCGCTCCCGAGAGAAAAAGGACAAATATTGTGAATGTTTAAAATTGTGGCAGTATGAAGGGGATGCGTGGTTTAAAAATGTGCAACGACGCAAACTAGCGTCGCGAGCGCATTGCCAGAAAATACGTTAAATTGCAATACGGGCGAGCCGCAAAATGGCGTGCACGTGCGGCAAGGTAGCGTTGTGGAGAGTATTGTCAGCAGTTCACGCTCACCTCCCCCACCTTATGTGGATGGAGGTGCAAGTACAGTTACCAAAAATACCCATAAAAATGTAACAAGCAATTTGTACCCTCTCTTAAGCAACCATAAAGAAAATGTTTATGATGTGGATAATGAGCCTATTGTAATGTCTGCCATTTCCCATGCTGTGCAAATGATAGATGCTGCATCACCACAATCACGGGTGGTGCCGCCATCTCCATCGGTAACAGCAAGGGAAGTGTTAACACACTCTGCACCCGTAGAGGAAGTTGTTAATACCATACGTAGCAGCAAAAGATTAAACCCCCAGCCAGGTAACCAGGTCAGAGGTAGCAACACTGCCGGTCTGCATCCAATTCGGACGATAACTGTTCCGAATGGAAATGCAGATGCGAACGGTGTAGTGCCCATGAGGGAAGTAGTAATGCATTGTCCCTGGACAAGAGCAGAACTAAATTCCATCATAAATGATTTCCCCGATCCAAAAAAGGAACTAGCCAAATGTCAAAGATTTTTGAGGAATTTGGGTAGTTCTCATGAGCCAACTAATAAAGATTGGCGTGTGGTGTTAAGGGCCTGTCTGCCACGCAATACCGATGTGACAAAATTTATCACGGATTGTGTATTGGATGGTGACATTCCCTTAACAGACCAAGTAAACCAAGGTAACATTTCCCGCATTGTAACTCAATTGGGTATATATTTTCCAGTAGTAGTTAACTGGAACAAAATTTTCACAATTAAGCAAAAGGAGAGTGAATCTGCAGAGGATTATTGCGATCGGGCTCTGCAGGCTATCACCCAGTACACTGGGATAGAAGGTATTAAAGATAGCACTCACCACAGGGGAATGATAGTCACGGTACTCATGGACGGTCTGAAAGACGACTTAAAGACTCGGGTTCAGACCTCACAACCTGGCTGGAGGGGAGTCACAATAGATAACCTCATAGAATCTGCTATAGAACATGATAAAAATATCACAAAGAAGAGAGAGACCCAGAGCGAAAAACTAATGGCTGTCAGTATACAAGCTCTGGGAGGAATGACAATAACATCACAGCCAACCGACACACCTGCACACACACACACACACCTGTACCTGAACAATTACACGTCCTCACCAATCCCACACCACAGCAAACACATCCTTACCCCACATATCATAAACAACAACAGGCCTCATACTACCCACAAACTTCATACCTCCCACAATACCCTTATCCTTCACATCCTTACCCATACCCACCATCTTTCCCTCTTGCTCAAATCCCACAACAATCTGTTCATCCACCCCGTTCAAAATTATGTTTTAACTGTCACCAAGTGGGACACATAAGTAAGTACTGCAAAGGGAAGAACACCACACAGGAACACAAGTTTCCCATGGGTTCATAGGTAACCCCAGTATCTTCTCCCACGCCTTATATGACTGTTTACAATCTTTTCAACTTGCCAATGTATCTGTTCTAATGTAAAATGTGGACGATTTATTTTTGTATTTTAGGTCATGTATAAATGATATTAAACTGTTGTGCTTTATCTGCCACTCATAGGACACAAGGTTGCTAAGGATAAACGGCAGCCATGCCAGGCTGAGGTCGACTACTCGGAATACTACCCAACCCAGTGGCACAGGCATTATTTAGAGCAGTAGCTATTAATAACAAGATTTAATTGCAGGACCTTTATGCAGATACTATATCCCTAGGATTATTAAAAATGATAGGGGGACTTATTTTACAGGTGACGTTTCCAAGAACATGTGTAAAGGTGATGGGTAACAACACTAAGATTATCCCAGACTGTCTTTTCCTTTATTTGCCCCCCTTGGAGATACTGTTCAAACAGGCAGCCTCATGAGAAAATATGATAATGAGGTTACTGTGCAGGGTCTCACGAAGATGAATGAGAATAACCGAAATTTAAAGTGTTATTAACTAACATGTCTAATGCAACCTGTCATGATGTCAAATCTGGAAGAATTTGTTATGATCCAAATTTTTTTTTAGCTCAGGTTGTTTGACTGATCGGTGGAAAGGTCCGATCTGACGATACAACATCCTCAAAGGGTGGCCGGGGAAGATACGTGGGTCCATTCCACTCACTATAGGGAGGTTAACCAACCGGTGGAGATACAAAGCGGAGACAAGGCCGATAACGTGGACCTGTCGATTGCGAGCTTGTGCCGGAAGGATTAAAAAGGTGACGATGAGATACCTGAGCTAAAGAAATGTGTAGATCAGTGCTTCCAGCAATGGCGTGGTCTGCTGTGGTCATCCTAGTTCTTTTTCTTTCCAGAGTTTTGTCGTGATGATCTGTTTGGGGATACCCAGTTTCTGTTATGGGGGACCGATAAAGGAAATGTGAGCTGACGGCAGAGCTGATGGAGTGAAGTCAGGAGGAGGAGTGCAATGCCAATAAGGGGAGTGTCTGACCAATTTTAGTATTGTAATTGTTATGTTATTTGGGAAGAATACTTCCAGAAGTTATGACCCTCACACATGTTGAAATGCTTGGTATACATAAAAACACACCATCACCATATCTTCACACGCAATATGAACACAGAGGCAAGAGAAATATGATACCTGGGGAAGTGCATAAAGCCACTCAGTTAATTAGTAAGACAACTGGCTTTCAAGTTTTAGTCATACTGGATCCCACCAGAATTGCTCGGGGTACATTAAATTTTAGATATATTCAGGAACTTGCTAAATTGATAGATAATATCACCAAGACGTACGATGACACATTCAGGTATACAGGGAGAGAATTGCAAGCGTACAAGAAAGAACTGGTGCAACACAGGCTAGTGTTGAATTATTTAACTGCTGTTACTGGAGGGTATTGCGTAATGTTAGCCACCCAATTTGGAGTAAAATGTTGCACCTATGTCACCAATGATACCAGCGACCCCAAGGAGGTGATAGACCGGAAGATAGATGAAATTCTGCAGCTAAAGTGGGAATTTCGCAAGAACCATAACGCTTCAGTGGCTGAAGTAGGGGAGAAGATAGAAGTATGGGTTTCATGGCTGAACCCAGTGAAATGGTTCTCAGGTCTAGGGGAATGGGTCCAGGAAGTGATCGCCAGCATAGGCAAATTCTTGATCCTTATACTAAGTGTCATCATAATAATTGGCATATGCGTCCGGTGTGTTCCTATTGTGTTGAAGTGTGGAAAATGTAAAAATAGAGTAACACGAAAGAATGAAATCATGATGGTGGCCAGTATGAATACCGAGGTAAATACAGAACTGCATTACAACCCTGAGCTAGGAAATACCATAATTTAATGTATTATATTTAGACATGCATAGAATGTATTATTGAAATGTTATTGTTAAAATACCTCAGATAATGTAAAGTCTAAATTCCCCTTCAAGACTGCTTTTATAAGACTGGTGCATCCCCACACCTTTCACTTGATCTTCCAAGATCCGCGGTGTGCGTATAATAGTAGTTTTATGTCCCCACTCAGAGACACATTACTGATGGATTAAGACCCACCTTGTGCCATCCCATAATAACACTAAATAATATATAAATGTAAGCCTAAATTACATTTTAAGATCAGATTCTGATAGCATGTTGTTCGCTATCAAAGGGTGGACTGTCGAAACTGGATTATTGGCTGAGACAAGATCAGTTTAAAATTGAATTGCAGCGACACCATCAAGACGCCATTTTGCGAAATGGCCGCCTAAGCGCCATTTTAGATAAACTCACACTTTAGTACATGTGTGCTCAAACACTGGGTCTTTAGTCTTCTTGCTGAATGCTGATTGACGGAGGTTTTCTTTCTGAATGCCGGAATCTGGTCCAGAGGCGATGCGTATGTATACTGTACTTGGGTCTGTATAATTCTTTTGCGCTAAATTCTACACAGATCATAGCGTGTAACTGACTGTACTTTTTACTTGAATAATACTTTGTGCTTTGGAACCACATGTTCTAAGTCTGGAGTCTCTATTTCCTGTATGACTGCGTACGCAAATTAAGCGCCATCCTTAGAGGTTTATAGGTAGGATTTTAGAAGGTACAGGCAGGGGTATATAGAGGTTAAATTTTAATATCGTCACAGGCAGCTTTGCAACTGCGATCCTTGCAGATATGGTAATGCACAGGTGGCATCACACCTCCTGTGCATTACTTATCCAAGCTGCGTTGACCAACGCAGCATTGGATACTCTGCATATGCGCAGAACGGGTCAGGCGTCTGCGCAGTGCAATGCTGAATAAGGCCCTTAATTCACTACACTACATATATCACATACTGTACAACCTCTATATCCCAAGTCATACATCTAGTTCTAAGTTGTACAACAGTGTCACAGTTTGGCATTTCTCTAGCCCATAATTTCTAACTCTACATAGACTACACCTTTATATTTTTAATTTTAAAGTACAACATTAAAATGGCTTCTCAACACCATAATTGGATATCTACCACTTTACAGTGTTAACCTGACCTTCCCCCCTGCAATGATATGTTACCAACTCCATTACAGACAACTGATGCTCCCCCACATCTTTAGGATAGTGTTCTAATGGGACTTGATATAGGTGGAATTGATGAGAATGCAATCATTTGATCTGCTGTGACATTACCCACCCTGTTCCTCTGTATGAATCAACCAACTCTCACGGTAGTTTATTGCTATGCAGGTCTGTCACTCTCATTTTGCCAGTTCTGTTTAAGTAGCACCTGTGTCCTAACATGAAAACCTCCTACACATGGTTACAGGAGGATGGACATTTATAGTTAAGTATAAACACTGAAAAGAACATTCAATTCTGCATGATGTTGGGCCGTGAAATGCGTATGCGCACAATATCACATATTTTACAACATCCCAACATCTGTAATTTCCCTGCGTATCTCTATGGCATACTTGCCTACTCTCCCGGGAGCTGTGGGAGGCTCCCGATTTTTCGGGGAACCCCCTGCACCCCGAAAGAGTAGGCAAATCTCCTGCAGCCCGCCCACTTCCTAGTGAAGCGGGCAGTATGGGGAGATTTTCCAAGCAATTTGCGAGTCCGTAGAGAGGGGGCGGGGCTAAATGATGCAAATCGCTTCATTTAGCCCCGCCCCCTCCTCATGGACCCACGAATCGCTGGACTTTCCTGTAGAGGGGGCGGGTCTAATGACGGTTATAGTCTGACTCCTCCCCCCAAAGATGACAGCAGCCAGGTACCCTCCTGGGGGTATGCTGTATGGTGTGTGAGGCCATCGGACAGAATATTTTTTTTCATATGCAGTAAATAATATAGCTCTGTACAACACATCTGATTTATCATGTGACAATCACAGGTCTATTCACTAATATGCTGCAATAACTAAGATTTTCTAACATTATTTATAACGTAGTTTATTGGAGTAATGGAAAATCTGTCACTGCCACAATTTGGATACTTTTCCCACTTCATCAGTCAGTCATGTGAGCCTTTATGTATATGTATATGTATACTTGCCTACTACATACTTTTGCCATCATACTCTCACGCACCACCCACTTTGATGCACCATGTGTGCAGTCTCCGTGTGTCCCCCCCTCTCACTGGCGCATGAACTGAGTAATCTCTGGCACTGTGCAAGTGTCTAATGTAGAGATGAGCAGTTCATTTTCCTAAAACCAGAACTGTGGTGTTCAGAGTCGAATCGAGACCCAGCTCGGATCACTTTGGGGTTCCGAGTAGAACCGAGTCTCGACTCGGGTCTTCTCATAAGTATGGAACTCGGATCTAAGAACCGTATCTCGTGTAATTTGGAATGCATGTAAGTCCCTCTCTCCTGATTTCAGGTGCTGTGAGTTGGTGAAACTTGACTGGAAATGAATGTTATTGATGTTAATAATTCTATAGGAACAAAAACATGTCCAATTTATGTGTTTTTAGCTCTTTTTCTCCATTTTTAAAGAAATACAAAACCAAACCAAAACACTTGAGGGTGGTTTTGCCAAAATGAAAACACAACAATGATTTAGAACCAAAACTAAAACACGGGGGTCTTCGCACATCTCTAGTATTTACAAATACTTAAAATAACACAAATCAAAAATGATCTGTTAGTAAATGTGTAATTTAAACCCAGAAACACAACATCAATGTTGATAGATTTTCATCGATTTTCAATCGATCAAAATTGATTAAAAATGACCTACTGTATAGTAAATATATCCCTACAGTATGTCTCCAAAATGAAGTTGCAACATAATGTAGTGCGGGTAGAGAAAGGGATGGGTGTTTATACCTTATTGAGGCCTGATCTCTCCCAATATTTACTAGGATGTCTCACATGATTTGATGAGTTTGAGTGACACAGAAGCAATAACTAGACGAGAATGAACAGCTAAGGATCTATTGATTGACACATCTCACTGGTTTCTCTAGCTCACATTGCTGATTCATCAATATGTCTCAAGTTAACAGATTTTTACTGAAAGTTAATGTATTGTGACAACACAACACTATGACACTGCTACATGGGATAAACAATTCTACAGACCTGGTGCTGGCTGGGACACAGATTCTTTTATCAACCATTTTGAAGTTCCCATTGTATTTGTTTTTTAAAATAAATAAAATCTACTGCGTACCGAGCAGCGGGCACCACCCCCCTATACCTGATTCTGGCAGCCATCTTTTAGGTGAGGTATTCGGTAATATGGCGCATTAGATTGCAAAGGCAGTGACACTGTGCCAGTGTTATGGTGATCTCCTGAGCATATGCCCCTTTTCTGAAAATATCACATGAAAGATGGCTGCCAGCAGAAAGAGGGGGCTGCATAGAGTGTGCATGTGTGTGTCTGGGGAAGGGGGATTCAGGCTGCTAAAGGCAATGTATTAAATATTCCAAATCCCACAGTTGTCCAAGCCATATACAGTAGCTCTGGCCTGACACTTTGGCATAATACCTTCTAACAGTCCTTAATGCAATTTATTTCATATTGTCTTTAGTTTACCCCATTCACAAAGATAGTGACAAGACAGAGGGCTTGATTCAGAGATGGACGCAATGCTGATTTTTATGCAGTCTGAGCGACTATCGGTAAAATGTGCATCCGTATGAGTCACACAGGAACTACATCACAAGTTTCATTTACGTTGTCACACGCAGAGAGGATTTTTTTTGCAAAGTGATTGACAGGCAGCGACCGTTTGTGTGCAGCATCGGTGTGTGTCTCACAAACTGTGATCCCATCTGCGCAACCATAGAGTTACCCATAAGCCCGATAATCAACTGAGCTACATCTTTATACACAGACGCTTGGATTTGCAAAGCCGCCCGTGGGCCTCTCATTACAAATCGCGGGGCTGCGACATTTGCATATTTTCGCACAGTGCTGCGTACAACTTTGCAGGCTTTATAGTACATCACTGAATCAGGCCCAGCATTGGGAATTACATCATTATTAACAGTGAACAAAAGATGCACAGAGGGCGAGTGCCTTCTCTTTAAGGAAGTACAGAAAACCTTTGCTGCTATTATTTACATGGGAGCGTTGTGTTCTCAATGAGTCAAGTTCAAAGTCCACATAATTCATATCTAAGTCATTCAATGTTCTCCACAGGAAACAGATAACAGAATATATTTGTTGAAATATTGAATTATGTGAGAACTATTCCTTTACAATGGTAAATAGAACATTTAGTAGTTATCTGCAGGGGAAAAAATGGGCATCTGTCTGTTCTCAAGCATGATCGCATCTGCCTAAGCAGGCAACTCTAAAATGAAATTAAGCCAGAAATGCAATTATGTACTTTGGCAAACCATGTACAATAGAGATGCGTGGTGGTGATGCAGTCATAGGGGTATATTTACTAAAGTGCCGGTTTTGGAAGTGGAGATGTTGCCCATAGCAACCAATCAGATTCTACTTAACATTTATTTAGCACCTTCTAGAAGATAATAGCTAGAATTTGATTGCTTGCTATAGGCAACATCTCCATTTCTAAAAACCCGCACTGTAGTAAATTGACCCCATTATGTTGACATTTACAAGGTCAAAATTTTTGATGTCGAAATTGTTGAAATGTCGACATTCTGCATGGATCGGAGGGTTAAGTTGTGGCAGCAGAGGGTTAGGGCTAAACTATCTCTCTCCACTTTATCCCTCTCCAAGGGATATATTTACTAAAGGTCAAGGCTTAGTACATATCTCCTTGGGGAAGGTGTAAAAAGAGGTGTTAGGTGCCAAATGCACTATAACCAGTGCAATTTGACACTTACATTGAACCTCGGTATGTATGAAAGCGGATAACGCAGAGAAAATCAAGTTAACGGCATCTCTGCCCCCCAGTGTATACCCAGCGGCGGCAAAAAGGAACAGCCATTGGGGACATATAAAGATACTAGAGCAGAAAAAAGGGAACCTTTTTTCTGCCGAGGGCCATTTTGATATATACAGTCAGGTCCATAAATATTGGGACATTGACAGAATTTTCATATTTTGGCCTCTATTCACCACCACAATGGCTTTGAAATAAAACAAACAAGATGTGATTTAACTGCAGACTTTCAGATTTAATTTGAGGGTAATTACATCCAAATCAGGTTAACGGTGTAGGAATTACAACGGTTTCTATATGTGCCTTCCACTTTTTAAGGGGCCAAAAGTAATGGGACAAACTAAACAATCCTAAATCTAACTTTCACTTTTGAATACTTTGTGGCAAATCCTTTGCAGGCAATTACAGCCTGAAGTCTGGAACGCATAGACATCACCAGATGCTGGGTTTCATCCCTGGTGATGCTCTGCCAGGCCTCTACTGCAAATGTCTTCAGTTCCTGCTTGTTCTTGGGGCATTTTCCCTTCAGTTTTGTCTTCATCAAGTTAAATGCATGCTCAATCAGATTCAGGTCAGGGGATTGACTTGGCCATTGCATAACATTCCACTTTTTAGCCATAAAAAACTCTTTGGTTGCTTTTGCAGTATGCTTCGGGTCATTGTCCATCTGCACTGTGAAGCGCCGTCCAATGAGTTCTGAAGCATTTGACTGAATATGAGCATATAATATTGCCCGAAACACTTCAGAATTCATTCTGCTGCTTTTGTCAGCAGTCACATCATCAATAAATACAAGGGAACCAGTTCCATTGGCAGCCATACATGCCCACGCCATGACACTACCACCACCATGCTTCAATGATGAGGTGGTATGTTTTGGATCATGAGCAGTTCCTTTCCTTCTCCATACTCTTCTCTTCCCATCACTCTGGTACAAGTTGATCTTTGTCTCATCTGTCCATAGGATCTTGTTCCAGAACTGTAATGGCTTTTTTAGATGTTGTTTAGCAAACTCTAATCTGGTCTTCCTGTTGTTGAGGCTCACCAATGGTTTGCATCTTGTGGTGAACCCTCTATATTCACTCTTGTGAAGTCTTCTCTTGATTGTTGACTTTGACACATATACATCTACCTCCTGGAGAGTGTTCTTGATTTGGCCAACTGTTGTGAAGGGGTTTTTCTTCACCAGGGAAATAATTCTTCTGTCAACCACAACAGTTGTTTTCCGTGGTCTTCCGGGTCTTTTTGTGTTGCTGAGCTCTCCGATGCGTTCTTTCTTTTTAAGAATGTTCCAAACAGTTGATTTGGCAACACCTAATGTTTTTGCTATCTCTCTGATGGGTTTGTTTTGATTTTTCAGCCTAATGATGGCTTGCTTCACTGATAGTGACAGCTCTTTGGATCTCATATTGAGAGTTGACAGCAACTGATTCCAAATGCAAATGTCACATCTAGAATCAACTCCAGACCTTTTACCTGCTTAATTGATAATGAAATAACGAGGGAATAGCCCACACCTGTCCATGAAATAGCTTTTGAGTTGATAGTCCCATTACTTTTGGCCCCTTAAAAAGTGGGAGGCACATATTGAAACTGTTGTAATTCCTACACCGTTCACCCGATTTGGATGTAATTACCCTCAAATTAAATCTGAAAGTCTGCAGTTAAAGTACATCTTGTTTGTTTCATTTCAAAACCATTGTGGTGGTGAATAGAGGCCAAAATCTGAAAATTCTGTCAATGTCCCAATATTTATGGACCTGACTGTATAACATTATTTGCGGGCCTTTTGCAGGCCACGCCCCTCCATGTGATGTCACACAGGGGCGGGGCCACAATCGCCGGTGATTACAGCAATGCCCGGAGCATCCTGAGGATGAGCCACTGATTTGGGTTGGGTTTTTTTTTGCATTGGCTGCGAAACAGAACCCAATTAAATCCCACTGAGGTTCAATGACCCAATGTCATTTGCTGTGCTCTCAGCAATGGGGGCCCCAAATATTCTACAACTTGAGCCTTTCGATGCCTTCTTCTCTTACTAACTGCATGTTTCTAAAGAGAATAAAGTGGCTTGCGAATTTGCACCAGCACCATATCTTATCCATTATTATCACTGTCTAAATGCCAACTGGAAACATTTTAGATAAAGTTAAAAGAAAAAAAAAAGAAATGACTATATGACCTTTTCTGCCACATTAACTGTGGTTTTCTGTTTGTTTGCTCTTTATTAAGCTAACAATGAGATTTGATTTAATATTATAGGTTTCTACAGACCTCAAGGGATCTTACTGGCAATGCCATTGCAAATAGATGTAGCTCTCGGTAATGAGACCATACAGCAAAGTGGAATGAAACATCTGTTCTATATCACAACTTCTAAATGAAGATGACCTTAAGAAGAGATGTAATGATTTTTTATATGACACTTTGTAACATATGCTCACGTTGCTTTGTACCAAATAATGACATTTGTACCCTCATAAGAGCACTCAGATTTCAATTAGTTACTCCTGCTGTCTTCTCCTTTTATAACAGTCATCTGAAGTCATGAAAAACTCTTACTGAGAGCCATTTGTTTAGACATGTAGACACCAGACACTGCAAAAAGGGTTCTATTGGGCTAGATTTCCCGAGCCGAGGGGTGGTGAGTCAATCATTTCTAAAATGTAAATATAGGCCCGATGATCACAACAAATAAATACATTTGTCACATTTTTTTTATTTAATGCAATGCATTTGTATGATAGATTTCAGTTATAGTTTTCCTTTAAACCTATTTATATTGTAAAAAGTCTAAATGTATGTACTGATGTTATATGTTGAACTACTTCTGGCAGCTGCAGCTAAAGTGATTTCTGCATAGTTCCTCTTCACAAATTCTAATTCTGTCTCCTGTACACAGTAAAAGTTCTTACTAATCCATACCATGAGAAAACCTGACTATCAAACAATGTAAACCCAGGGGAGATTTAAATTATTCATCTACTAAATTTACCATTCTAGAATCCAAAATATTGCAAAATAATCCATCTATCTGGGTGCCCTACATAGAGAATATGTGGAGCACCCAGCTGATCTGAAAAACAGTATCCACTCAGCTATCTATAGTTGGTTATTCCTCATCTAGAACTATGTCATCCATCTGAAGAAACAGTTCTGCAAGTTTAAGATCTGGACATTCCTTATGCTGGTTACTGGTAAATAGTGCATCCAAACCAACAGCTGGGTACACACTAAATGATGTGTGTACCCAGCGATGCGACTGATGTCCCAATCCCCCCCCCCTTCCCCACCTGACGAGCCGATATATCGGGTGACCGGTACACAATAGGCAATCCCGTGCCCGGCTGCCCCATATGTCGGCCCCTGCCGCTTCCCGCTGCATGGGGACATTACACGCATCGCCAGGTTGAGCTGCATGTAGGGCCGACCTGACAATGTGGCTAACGACCCCATGGGAGCGCGCACCGCCTGATATAGTTGGTACACTTCACACTTCACAATTTGAACGATTAGTCGCATCGATCTCACGGAATCGGGCAAATCGTTCAAAATATCTCTAAGTGTGTACTCAGCTTAACATGTATGAGACATAGACACGAATTAACCCCACTAACTGGTCCTAAAGTAGATGTTGATAAGCACCGTTTGCTTTACTATTGCACTTATTGCAAAGTGATCAGTTAGCTGTAAAGTCTGGGAGAGGTTCTTTAGGGTCAGGCAGATAGCATGCTAACCAGGCTATTATCAGTCAGAATAGCATGTAAACTGTTCGGCTAGAGTTAAAGTTATGCTAAGAACTGCTCTATGCTGAACTACCACCCAATATCCATTTCTGAGTAAACCTTCTGCGTTTTTGCTCCAATATTATCTCCTGTACTTCAATTACACAAAATAAACTGATTATTCAAAAAGTAATACACAAACATTTCAACATTTCATTACTATAATACAGGTGAGTGATATATGACCTATACTGTACTGTATATGTAGTTATCATAACGGCGGCATGGCGTCCGCCGGTCTGATAACTACATCCCATTGGGCTATAACCTGACACAAAGTCCGACACAGGACTTAGGCGTAGGTATTTCGACACCTATTTTATCTTAATCCCGATGCTGGAATCCAGAAGAATGGCAGCCCGAATGTGGTAAATCAAACGAGGGGCGCCCTTAGCGTTAGCCACGGGGGGGGGGGGGGTGTGGGGAGTGTTAGGTTTAGGCAGCGTAGCGGGTTTAGAGTTAGGTTTTGGGGGGCAAGTTAGGGTTAGACACCCCTAGGAGGGAGGGTTAGGCACCACTGAGGGGGAGTTAGGGTTAGGCACTAAGGGGGGAGGGTTAGGTCTAGGCACGAAGGGGGGAGACTTAAGGGGCCTATCCACTAGGTGACCTGAAAGACTGAACGTCTACCGTTCAGACCTTCAGGTCGCCGAGGTGCGGTGCCCGCACTAAATGGTGTGCACTGAATGTCATTCACTGCAGGAGCCCGACCTCCTATTTCTGAACATGCCGAACCTGACGGGCATGTCCAGTAGATAGTCAGAGTCGGCAAGGACCCAGCGGGCACGCAAATTGCTGGTCCTTGCCGGCTGTCCATTACCTGACTTTGTAAACAATGCGACCAAAACCTCCTGGTAATAAAAAAAATCCCCTAATGGCCACGAAAAATGTGGTTACCGCTCTTTTATACACTTCTGGTGACAACATCCAATTTTTTTAACTTGATTCAATAAAGTTTACTCTAAATAAAAGGGAAATCTCCCTAATGCAAAAGTCATCCTTGAAAAAGTGGCTGGAGAGCACAAAACGCGTTGCAGATATGTAGGGGACTGAAGCACAAGCCGCTGCATTCGGTCCACCGCCCACCCGCCGGAGTGACGTCATCGATCGCGGCCTGCCAAAGCCCAGATGCACCAGGAGAGCAGACAGCTGAACCATCCCTAATCTCCTCCACATCCACTAGAAGGACAGAGACAGGGTAAGCTAGGGTCAGCATAGCCCCCGGACTATGATCGCAAACGGTCCCCACCACGTATTTACAAAGACCTATAAGCATTGCTGCTAACAACCCTCTTTTTTCACAGGTGCCACTCATATTGAATTTTATTTGCATTTAAAAAAAATGATATTTTTTTTTGTTTACTTTTTTTTACTTATTTAAATTTTTATTTCAATTTTATTAATTTTATTAATATATATTTGGTTTTATATTTATTTTTATCATATCTTTCCTCTAAAAGCCAAGCACTCATATCTACCTATTAATCTACTTTAGAATATTTGACCTACTGTAGGTCATAGAATTAGTAGTTAAGAGGAGTTTCTGTGTCTCTCCCATCCCCATGTTATGGTGCACTAGCTAAAAATCTGTTTAGTGGAAATAGCAAACTAAAGTAGATTCCCTAGTAGAAAAGTAAGTTACCTGCAGGCTAATTACATTAACTGAATTAACACTTTGTAGTTTAAAGCATACTTACCGACTTTCTAGCAGTTTCCTCTGAGAGGGGGCTGCCAGGTCGATGCAGCAGGGGGCGGCTTAAGTGGGTGGTACGGGTAATTGTAAAGCAAGAGGCGGGGATACAGTCACATATTCAGCACAAATTGCATCATCGCCCCCCTGAACCACCCACTTTCGCTTGTTAAGTGGGTGCTTGGGCGGAGGAGGGGTACGGGTGGGGCGGCCATTCATGGAGACTTGCCTACTCTTGTGGGGGGCCGGGAACGGCACCTGATTTTCAGGAGGCTCCCGGCCATCCCGGAAGAGTGGGCAAGTATGGTTTACAGACGGGACAGCCCACAACATTTTACCAGTAGCTGTAGTACAGTATATCAATATCATGTGGACATAAATGACTTCAATGAACAATAGTTATAAATGCAGATGTTCATATGCGCTGGATCTTTACTGATGGTTGACTCAGTACTGAGGGCCTGATTCAGCAAGGAATGCAGTTGCTTATATGCATGCAATCAGCCGATTGTTGCGTACTGCGCATCCATATGCATCACAGTGCACGAACTAGTCACTGCACGATCGCAGAGGATATGCAGACCCATGGCAGAGCAATTGGCAGAAAGTGCCATTTGTGGGTGGTGACGGGGGGGTGGTCGGGCGAACGCAGGCATGCCTGTGTGTTTCAACTGCGTTGCAGGGGCATGCATAAAGGGGCGTGCATAAATTAGCCTCTGCGATACCATACGTAGCCCGGGGCCTCATAGCTTGCGCTGAATTAAGCAATTCCTGAGTGAGGTCTGACCTGCCTTAATTGTGCGTATGGGTCCGATGTTACTTGATGTTACCGATTGTTTCGCTATGTTGACAAAGTATGTGAGTAAGGGGAAGTAGGCGTCCTAATGTTAGGCTGCGATCGCAATGCAAACATTTACATATCCCCGCTGATATTAGCAACTGCATTGCGTGCATTTAAGCAGAATAGCGATCAGTAGTGAATCAGGCCCTCAGTTGCTAACAGCTATCCTTGTTGGTTGTTCCTCTGCGGACAATCTTTTTAGCGCATTGGATGATAACAACTGTCTAAGTGGCTGGTCCCTTGCAGTCATTCTATTAAGTGCTACATTAGGTGTCAGCTGAATGTATGGGTTGCCTCTTTTGTGGACAGTCTATTAAGTGCTAGTTCTGAAGTATATTTGCCTACTTTTTTTTTTCCTCCCCAGGAGAAGCCCGGGAAGGAGAAGCAACTGGGTGCCGATGAGGGCAGTGCCTGACGTTTCTTGTCACTAAGCTCCGCCCACTAGCAGTAAATTGCCACTATTAGAGCATATTTAAGTGACGCAATTCTTGTATTAGCCCCCTACTCAGAGACCCCCGATCATCGTGGAAATTCTCCCCATTCTGTCCACTTCACTACTGGGGTGTGGGGGTTTACCCGAAAAATTGGTAGCCTCGCGCGAGTTCCAGGACATAAACCATGGCATGTATGTTCTGAAGTAAAAACAGTCTTTAGTTTAAGCTTACTCAGTTCTGAATGCTGGTTCTGTGGTAAAACAGTCTTTACTTCACACATTCCTCATTCCTCTATGAATGACTATGTGCCCCTGTCATTAATGGTGCTGCTTTCTAGAAGATAGCGTGGCAGTATGTTAGGCAATGTATGAATGTTCAGTAGCATTGACCATTCCGACAGCTCCAGCTGTCGAAATCGCCCTACCACCACAGCAGGGGCAGCACCGTTCCTGGCTGCGGCGGCTGCCGGGCTCGGGGCTGCATACAAGATCTTGCGATGCTTGCAAGATCTCGCTCATAGCCAGTGGAGGTGAGACACAGCGCATTAGTTCTAGGCTGATGCGCCCTGGGCTCTGTCAGGGATCGACCAAGGGGGGAGTTTTCACTCCCCCACTCCAGGAGATGAGATGTTCATTCCTCTTATCTTTACCGCTTCCTTCTTCGCCTCTGTAAAGCAGCAAAGCAGGAAGACTTATAGCGGCACGATCCGCTATAACACATCTCCCCCTTAATACCAAACAATCAGGTCCTAATGGTAATTTTACAGGCTGTTTGAAAAATGACAGTTAGGAGTTGATTGGTTGGTACTTTATCTCTGCCCACTTTATCTCTCTCCAAGGCTTAGTAAATAGACCCCATATCTCAGAAAGGGATGTAGCTATCTTCTCTGAATTCAAAATGTCGACAAGCAAAAAGGAGGCAGCACTATGTTGATCCAGATATGCTGACATGCTAGTACTGCGATGTAAACCATTGTTACCATCTCGGCTTTAAAACTTGAAACATAATACTTTACCACAGGGCCGTAGCTAGGGTAGTGCGGCCGGTGCCATCGCACAGGACACCACAGGTCAGGGGGCGCTGTTTGGGCCTTTCAAATTTCTGTTTATTATCATTCTCACTTATAACTTCCTCTTATTTCATCCCCAGCATCTCCTGGCCTCTTCTATCTCTTCCCTGGTCCTTCCCCATGAGGCAATTCCCCTGTTTTGGGTGCATCATGTCCCTTTGAAAAATGAGGGGGGCGCCAATGCTCTTTCTGGCACAGGGCACCAAAAATGTCTAGTTACGGCTCTGCTTTACCATCTGGTTTAAAGCTTAGACGGTTATGATGCTGTACATCGCTGTACTAGCATGTCTAATTGTCATACCGCTGTCCCCCTTCTGCTGGTCGACATTCTGAATGTTGAAAAGCCATACCTAACCCCTCAGAAGTTATAATTTAACATTTAAGTCAGTTGCTAAAGTAAAATCCATTAACCAGAAGTTGTCAGTGTTTTAAAATATTGAAATAAGCATACCCTTGACTTCCGGTTCCGCTTCAACACACGTGGCTCACCATTCTCAGGGTCACTGAGTATCCGCACGGAGGGCGTAACAAGGCACGCACTGTGACCAGCACCATCCGGACCAGTCTCCTCCAGTGTGAGTTGAGCCACCAAATGGCGGCGGTGGACGGCGGAGGACCACATGACCTCACGGGAGTGTGGGACTCAACTGTCCCACCATTGTTGGTGATCCAGGCAGCCCAGAGAAGGTGACTTGTCCATCCATCGGAGACACATAGCAGAGAGGAAGACGAGAATCAGGACCACAGGGTAAGTTGTTGTCACCGGAGGGTACGGGACGCCGCCCCTCCAGAGCGCAACACCTGCAACTTTATTATCAACAGATCATGCATGACTTTTATTCTTTCTCCGGTTAGGAGCAATTGGATATTATTTAACTAATTTTTCCCTTACACATAGGGGACAGTACCCACACCCAGGTCTATCTCACAACACCTCCAATCAGGAAACTGAACTGCTACTATCCTCCTATTCATCTCCACATCCATCCCCCCCAACCTACCCCTGCACCCCACATTTGTTTTTGTTTTTTTACCCATTTGCAGTTTCATTATGGATAAGAAATAAATGTGACTATCCTGAGAAACTAATCTTCTGCTGCAAGCATAAAACTTGATAAAAAAATCTATGTTTAACGTAACAAATGTTAACAATTACTCTACTACTATCTTTATTCTCATAGGAATTAGGGGTATATATATACTTATTAATCACCATGCACGAACAGGTCAAGCGCAGGTACTCATTAATCAAATTCACTCCATATTGCAAAATAGGGGATTTGGGATAGACCCCTGAGTACAGCAACTGACACAACAAATCAAGTGTGCGCAGGTTCTAATTAATCCATTTATTTTTAAAAGATATTTAACTATTTTATTTAAAAAAAAAAAAAAATTACATAGAGGGGGTGTCTCACACTTATCTCCCCCTCTGTGTCCATAAGCCCCCAATCTAGAATTACCTACCTCCCCCATTGTCAATAAATACCCCAGCAGCAGCAGATTCCCAGTGGCATTACCCATTGTACTCCTAGTGGTGATAGATCCCAGTGGCACAAACTCCTCCACTCACCAGTGTTCATAGGCCCCCTGCATTGGTAACTGTCTCCCCCTAGATTAAATAAAACTTTTTGGGAGTATAACCCCTCCCCCACTCTTCCCCCCCAAAAGGCAAAGGATTACCATCTGTTAACAACATCCCCCCAGCAATGCCCCTTCCCCTTGACATTGCCCCTCCAGTGTCAACAGCAGGATTTCTAGCGGGGTGTTTCCAAATGCTTGAGTTTAGAGCGAGTGTGGCCAGTCCATGAAGAGGGAATAATTAGCGCTTAACCAGCTTTAATATGCATCATACAAAGTGTATTGTCTGTCATAGTTCCAGCATATAAAGGACCAGCGATCACAGTAAGCCATTAAGGGCCTCATTTACTAACGAGTTTTATCACCAAAACGAGTGATACATTTCACTGTGCATGATAAATGGTGCTCCAGCCAATCAGTTTCCAACTGTCAACTGTTAGAAAAATTACAGTTGGGAGCTGATTGGCTGGAGCACCATTTATCATACACAGTGACTAAATGCGGCAGTACGGCCATCCTGCCTGAGCTGAATGTTTTTATTTCAGATGTGGGCACCATTCCAGAGCATTGGAGCAAGTCTAGTAGTCTGGGGGAGCAGCAAAAGAACCTAGCACTGTCCTGGACATATATGTACATATTTGTCTCCTTACGCACTGGATAGTGTATTATTATACAGTATCAATAATTAACACTATTCATGATGACTGACTGACGCATGTTAAAAGATCCACACGTGGTGCTAATTATTTCATTTGTGATACAGAAAAGAACATGCAGCACTAGTAAAATTTTGTTATATTACTATTTCTATTGTGGTCATGGTGTGGACTGGGATGAGGGGTTTCCAGGCAACACCCCCCCCCCCCCGCTGCATTTGCCTATGCCCTCCCACCTAAAGCAGAGTGCACTTGCAGAGATCAACCTCACAGTGCTCAGAGTACCAAGTTTCCCTCTTTGCACTTTTACTTTTTGGCTCATGTGCCCCACAGCATTCTGGGGAGGGATTTCAGCAGTAATATCAGCAGTCACACACACAGCGACATCACTACCTGGGGGCCAGAGAGGGAGGAGAACTATTCTGTACATGTGCATAACAGATCTTCTCTGAAATCACAGGGGGACGCAGGGGATGCGAACGTGTCAGCAAAGGCCCAGCTGGCCACGGTCGCATCCCATGTTAAAGAGTGTCAACCACAAATGCATAACTGTTTTCTACTTAAACAGTGCAAAAACTAAAACTGGCCACATGGTTTCAACCAAACATATGTGGGCTCAATGGCACAATTTTAAAGGGCGCCAAGTACCATCTGATGAAAATCTCACATACACACTGAGCTTCAACAGTGGTGGTGAGCTCCTGCAGATGCACACCCTGCTGATATGGCAGTAATGCACTTGGCTGGTCACACACACAGGGCCAGATTAAGGCTTTTGTGCCCCTGGGCAACTATCTCGTGGGGTCCATATCAATAAAATTATCAAAATTATATACTGACAATGTTATTTAAAAGTATAATGTGTAAATACTCTCAGCACCAACACTGTAGGGCCTCAGGGGTCTATTCATTAAACCTAATTTTTCATTTTTTTATATACTTTTTAACAAATAAATGTATCACTTTTATTCATTATTAGACTTAACACAGGAGATAATGACAAATAAGTATATGACAGTAAGGGCTCTATTTACTACAATCCGCATTTGTAATGCAGATTGTAGTGTGATATTACCGACTGAATTCGCATTGCGAATTCAGGCAATATCACAGGGATAAATCTCTGTCCCTGCGAAACCCCTCCGCATCCTTATCACGGTATTTTCACAAAAAATACTGTGACAAGTGCCAACATATTGCGCCGACCTTTGCTAAGTCCTGCCCCGTTGATAAGCCCCGCCCTCCGCGATCGCGGACCTCGGTGCTCCGGTGATGTCCTCCGTGGCTCCGGTCAGCTGACATCCCATACTGCACTGGGACCCGAACAGGTGACGACCGGGCACCAGTGCAGGCTGGGAGACCAGCTGACCGGAGGGAGGACATCACCCTCTGAGCAGAGCAGAGCAGGAGTCCGGTAACCGGGGAGACCCTGGATAACGCCACCTCCAGGTGGCGTTATTATCACAGGGCTTTCCCCGGTATTTTTTCACAATTTATTTTTAGTAACTTTGGCCAGATCACATTTCCCATTACAATTATGGGAAATGCGATCTGATTACTAAAAATAAGTGATACTTAGGGGTTGGAGTAGAATTTTACGAATTCTACTCCAATTGCCCTGTAGTAACTTTAGGTGAAACTAAAATAATGTGAAAAGGGTGTGAAAACACCCTTTTTCACTTTATTTTAGTAAAAATAATGTTAATAAATAGAGCCCTAAGTCTCCATTAATTTCCACACTCCCCATATAGTAATATGGGGATGTGGAAATTACTGTATTCATCAAACACCGAAAATCTTAGATTTTTAGTAATTGATGGTGTTAATGTATGCTATATGCAGTAGGCGTACACAGCACCCTGACAGTGCTAACAAGCTGCCATTTAGACGGCACGGCAGCTTGTATAGCAGATATTCCCCCAGTCTGTTCGCTCCTCCACCCTCACCTCTTGCGGCCGCCCGCTCCTCCCGTAGCAGGACAATCTTACGTGGCCGCTGGGCTACTGATAGTAGCAGTCTTTTCCAGGACCTCACACTCCCTCCTTCAAGTTCCTCCGGCTCAACTTGCGTTCATCCCCGGCGCTGCATCCCGCTGCAGACAGGAAGCGTCTCCCTTCTGCTCCCCGGTGGCACTTGTAAGTAAGCTTAATAATTAACTGTTTATTTACTATAAACATTTAATTGAAGAAGCACTTACAAGTGCCACCAGGGAGCAGAAGGGAGACGCTTCCTGTCTGCAGCAGGATGCAGCGTTGGGGAGAACATGGATGAACTATAATATTTTATATTAAATTACCGCAGCTGTAATTAGTGCTGTGCATGCGCCGCTTCTGTGGTCAGAAGCAGCGTATGCACAGCACTGATTACAGCTGCAATAAAAGTGGGTATAGGTAGGGAAAAGTATCTATTTTCAGAAAAGCTGTCTTCGCAAAAATGACAGGTTTTCGGAATAGATACTTATGGAGAGGAGGAATGATGAATTTCCCCGGTAATTAGGTAGAACTCCATGCGCGTTCTAAACCTAATTACCTCCAGAGAAGTTTTAGTAATGATGAATAGGACCGCCAGTGCCTATGCTAC
Source organism: Taudactylus pleione (assembly GCA_031769625.1). NCBI lineage: Eukaryota > Metazoa > Chordata > Amphibia > Anura > Myobatrachidae > Taudactylus > Taudactylus pleione. The sequence continues at coordinate 7,209,040 of JAUIMM010000555.1, read as the reverse complement.
TGCTAGTCATATTACTATCCAACCTGGCCACACACACACACACTCACACACACAAAACTTCTGGTATGAATGGGGCAGCTAGAGTCATCTGAAGATAACTGCACACACAGGAAGTTAGCATTGGTCTCTGGCCATCGCGACCATCAGGCTTGCGACGAGACACTTGTGGTAGGGTCTCGTGGTCGCAAGCCCCAGAGAGCTTTCGGCTCAAACTGAGCTTGTGATGTCAGTGGGGCCGCCCCCAGACGGTAGGCGTTCTCATGGGAACGCCTCCGTCTGGGCAGCCATCCCCCCTGCCCGCCCACCAAAGGGGGCGTGCTGTCACTCAACATCGACAGCACGCCCCCTTTGGTGCGAGACCCGGAGCGACGGATTGCCCTTCGCTATCCGGGTCTCGCGCATGCGCACGACGGAGCCGGCTCCGTCATGCGCATGCGGTCTGGACCACCATCGACCCGGTTGCGAGCATTCAGCGCTTGCGACCGGGTCTGAGTGAAAAGTGATAAGGTGCCAGCCAATCAGCTCCCAACTGCCATCTCACAGGCTGTGTTTGAAAAATGACAGTTGGGAGCTGATTGGCTGGTACCTTATCACTTCTCACTCTGTCTCCTCCTAACACTGCTTAGTAAATAGACCACTGTGTCTGTACTCAGATTAAGGCATCATATTTGATGTAGCTGTGGCCTAAAATAATCAAAAATTATAGCCACACCCCCTTGCATGGTGGTCATGCCCACTTTAATGGCATAATGTGGAACCCCCCCCCCCCTCTAGAAATCCTGCGTTTGTCTCTGTATAGACAGATAGATCTACCAGCAGCTTGTTGTTTGATTTATTCCACTGCTGGGGCCATGGTGTGTAGCTGTGTATAACAATCACTTTGATGCTTGGTGTATTATATGACGTGTACTGACATTCTTTGTATTATACTGTATGGCAATCACTGCAATTCTGTTTTATATGGCGGTCACTGTAATGCACTCTGTATTATTTGTATATGGTGGTCACAGCGATGCTCAATGCATTATATGGCAGTCACCGAGATGCTTTCCGTATTATATGACGGTGACAATAGCAATGCCCTCTATGGAGTTAGCCACACCCACTGCACATGCCAGACTCCTTGTGTAGACCACACCCACACCACACTGGTCATACCCCCGCATTACTAGTCACACCGACACGGCGCTTGTCACACTCCCCTGCAGCGGCACACAATAGGCCCTTTATAAATTTCAGCTCCAGGCCCATGTGTACCTTAATCTGGCACTGCTTGTATATCTATGTGAGAATCTGTATATGAAGTGCTAAGATGCAGCGGCAGCAGCTTTTTCCTATGCCAAGATCATACTTGCCTACTTTTATTTTCTCCTTCTCGGGAGAAGTCATTAAGCCCTGTCCCCTTCGTGGGAAATTGATGCGATTGGTGCAAATTTAAATATGGGGGTGGCTAAATGATGCGGGACCCGCGATTGCCGCAGAAATTCTCCCCATTCTGCCCACTTCACTAGGAAGTGGGCAGAATGCGGGGGAAGTGCCTACACTTTCGGGGGTGTGGGAGGTTACCCGTAAAATCGAGAACCTCCCGCAAATTCCGGGAGGGTAGACATGTATGACCAAGATCCATTGTGCTTCAGTTACAGACTCAGTATAAATTAGATGTACCCAATGACCTCTATCACCATATAAAATCACAAGTCCACTTGTTTTTATAGAAGACCAGAAACATCAAGCTATTACTGTGATCTACAATAGAGTCATGATACTTAGGAGCCGATTCATCAACACTAACATAAAGTTTTTAAGGACATTTTCCGTAAATACTGTTATTTTAGTATTCATGAAGTATCTTAACACAGGAGATATCACTGAAGTCCCACTGCGTTAATTTTCACACTCCCCATACATTAGTATGGGGATATGGAAATTATGGTATTCATCAAATTCCGAAAATTATGTATTTTCGGAATTTGATGGAGTTACTATCCGCCACTGTGAGGTGGCGAATAGCAGGTGACACTTACCTGCTTCCAGCTGGTGATGAGGTCCCCCGGAGTATTCCTCCGGCGCTCTGGTTCCTCCTCTGGCTCCGGTGGCTGCTCGGACACTGTGTTCTCCCAACAGAACACAATAAAGTTTAGAAGAAAAAAAAACAGTTGTAGCGGGCAGGTAAGTGCGGGGACGGGGGGAGAGGTATGCGGAGGGGGGAGGGGGACACCAAAATTACCGCAGGTGTAGGGAGTGCTGCGCTTGCGCTGCTTTTACGAATGTAACAGTGCATGTGCAGCACAGATTCCAGCTGCGGTAAGTTAGTGTAGAAAGGGATAACAATCTATTTCCCGAAAAGCTGTCATCGCAAAAATGACATCTTTTCAGAATAGATAGTTATGGGGAGGAGGAATGATGAATTCCTCCGGTAATTAGGTAGAACGCCAAGTAAGTTCTCAACCTAATTACCTCCAGAGAATTTTAAGGTATGATGAACAGGCCCCTATATACGGTGTAAAGGAAATATTTCTAATGAATGAATGGAACAGAGGATAATTAACTTTATATTCTACATAAAAAATAGCACATTTTGGTAATACAGTAATCTCAATTTGTTTATGACATGCTGAACTTTAAAAGGGAACTGAATGATCGGAAGGTGATGCTGCAAAGAAGGGATTCAGAAATGAGCAAATAGTTACAGCAGGGCACTCTCTGTAAAGAGAAAGAAATAAAATCGAGAAAGGAGAGTGGAAGGTGTAGGGATGGATGTTTTCATTATTTACATCAGTCTCTGTCAGTCAGTTCTCATTGTTGCTCCCCTTAAACATCCTATTTCACGGAAAGACAAATGTGATCAAGTTCTGTCTGAACCAGAATACGACGGACATCTGCAAAAATACGGAAACGCGCATCTGTCCAGGAGAATGGCCACAGACAGGGACGTTTCTAGAGAGGAGGGGGCCCGTGTGCAGTTTCCAACAAGGGCCCCCCTCCTCTCCGACTGGCGGCTGGCTGCACACTGAGCGGTGCGCAGCCAGCGCCGCACTTATAGACTCTGGGCACTAGAGTCTGCCCAGAGTCTATACCGCATGCACAGGTCACGGGGAAAATTACCGCGGCGGCTATTTTCCAGCTGTTTTTACAGGCGCAGACACCAGAGCCAGACGTTGGACTCCGGAGAGGTAAGTTTTATGGGTGCAGGGTGTGCTGTGTGGGCCCCCTTGGACCCAGGGGCCCATGTGCCCCACACACCCTGAACCCATTATAAATATGCCCCTGGCCACAGAAAAGGCCTGACAGCTCTTCTTCAGAGGAGGCAATATTAAAAAGAAGAGCATTTAAAAAAAAAATCCATTCAACTCTGTGAGTCGCATTAACTCCCAGTCTGAGGTGCATTCTCAGGGGACACACTCCTCATCATCCTCCAGAGACTATTATGAGCAATGTGTGAGGATAAAGAAAAATGTAGAGAAAATATCACACAGGGATGTCTGTTAAATCAAATATGTATCATTCCCATGGAATAACCTGAAGCAAGCAATGCAGCAAGTGCTCATAATACTCCTCAATGAGGGCCCCCTTTGAAGATATAAGGTAATCCAACCAGATCGCACTTCAGTGAACTGGGAGTAAGAAGAGGTGACTGATTCAGAGTTGTAAGCTAATGCTTCCGCCGCTGCACCGCTGCAATGTGTACACAGCTTCTATGCAAAAATATGCAAATGTCGTAGTGGTCAGGAGATGTATTGAGATGCCCACTTTAGGCTTTGCAAATCCAAACATCTGCGTAAAAAAATGTGTCAGCATCTGCGTATAAAGACTCAGTATCGTTTGCAGATTATTCACTTGTTGCAGTCCTAAATGAGCTTCTAGTCCAACAGAATGGCTGTGGGAACTGAGACGCTGGAGCCATATTGCTTGCGTATGGGATCGCAGTAGAAGGATATGACATGACCCGAAACAGACGCAACACACCTACAAAGCAGAAAAAGAGGGCAAATCAGTCTGCTCATTATAGTCTCTAGTAGTCTCCAAGCATGCCCTACTCAAAGGTATTAGTAGAGCCAGCCTCTTTATTGGCCAGACATTTCATTTTATTACTAACAACCAAAGGGCTTGCTGGCTGACTAGAGCCAGACTAACATGTTTAGCCCTGAGGCCACTTAATGTGCCCAATCTAGTAGACATAGACATCTTTGGCCCAGATCTCATAGATGAGGTCTAGGCTCACTACAAGGCCCTCATGCTACTCTCAGAGCTCGAGAGGAGCCTGAACTCTAAAGCTGGGTACACACTAAACAATGTGTACCCAGCGAGATATTGAGAACGGCGGGACCCAGCGGGGGTGCCGGCATCGGCAAGTGCACACACACTAGCCGATGCCAGCATCGACAGAACGACAGCGGGGGCCATGCTGCATTCAGGTCCAATGGGAGATGACACTGACGATGTGCAGGAGACTGCATCGTCAGCGACATAGGGTGTACACACTACCCAATGTGCCCGATATGTCGTCCAATCCGATGGATCGGACATATCGTCTAGTGTGTACCCATCATAAGAAGCTCTTTTAGAAAGGGGTTCAAACTTTTAAAGCCAGCCCAAGAGTTAAAGGGTCTATTCGTAGAGTAGTGAAAAGCCCTTTATCAGTAATAACAGGGCTTTTCACTGCTACCTACTATTCATAGAAGGGATTACAGTGGAGAAATCTCAGATTTCTCTAGTGGTTTCCCTGACCAGTGTAGATATCGCTTCCCCATACAGTAATATGGGGAGAGCGATTCATAGAGCACGGAAAGCTCACCTTTCCGTTTTGCTTCTATGAAAAAAATTGCCATCTCAGGGAAGCCGCGTTAAGAGCTTCCTGAGGGGAGTAGAGCAGTGAAGACTCCTGTGTTCCTGTCTTCTCCCTGCCCCTTCACTTTCAGCTAGTCAATCACAGTGGCCCAGTGAGAAAGGGGGAGGGAGAAAAACTCTGCCCCTGCTCCCTGTGTGACCCTGGTCACTTCACACTGCTGACTTACCTGACTCCAGGGACCGGTGATCGGGGCTCCGGTGATGTTCTCCCTCTGGTTAGCTGGTCTCCCATAGTGCACTACTGCCCGGTCATCGGGTGATCGGGTCCCAGTACAGTATGGGAGACCACCTGGAGAACATCACCGGAGGCCCGGATCATGCAGGTAAGTGTAATTAAGGGAGGGGGGGTCACGGGCCTTAGCACCGGGGGCAGGGCTTAGCGCCGGGGGGGGGTAGCAGCGGCGGACCGCCGGCGCATGTGCGGGCACTTTGTCACTGTATTTTTTGCGAAAATACCGTGATAAGGCTTCGACGGGGTTTTCGCAGGGACAGAGCTTTATCGCAAGCTCTGTCCCTGCAAGGGATTTGTAGTAAAACCCTGTGATATTGCCTGAATTCGCAATGCGAATTCAGTCGTTAATATCACACTACAATCTGAATTCAATATGCGGATTGTAGTAAATAGAGCCCTAGGGCACATTAGTGATTTGAATTATATGGGAGGTCGACTACAATCATTTCATACAGCAAGTAGAGGCTCGCTAAAGGTGATATATGCAGCATTTTATTGGGTGCTTGCTTGTGGTTCTTATATTACAGAAAATAGAACTTTTGCATGTTACATAATCAAACCACCATAAGGCTTATAACTCAGCAAAGTACGTGATCCGCTGACGCACAGCATGTCAATAGCAAAATTTGTTCTGTCTGTCGCATTACTGGATATTGCTCTTAAAGCAAATATGTTAGAAAATACAAAATGTGTAGGGTGTACAAATCTGTCATCATTAAAGCACTAGCACAACAAAGGCACTTTTACTTCTGTGACTGCAGAGGGAAGCAGCATGATCAGTCATTGGTCACTGCAAGTTATCACACCACTATTCAGGACAATTGTATTATATAGATATATTGTGGATAGAAGGTAAAAAAACATACAAATGTAAATCATTTTCTAAATATAAAAAAAACCCATACAACTGTAATCAATGTCATTAGAGGCATATTACCACCTGTGGGATCTCGTGTACAGCGCTCCCAACACCACTACCTTTTGTCATCCTTTGGTGCCATCCTGTGTGTGATATTTTTGGAAGATGGCTCATCCACAGAGTATAGAAAAGGCTCTGGCACAGTGAGAGAGTCTTCACTATCACCTACACCATCTTTACAAATATATCATATGACAGATGGCACCACCAAAACAAGTTAGGGGGAACCCGCTGCAGACATACCGTTTTGGGTGCAGGGTGTGGTGTGGGGTCACCCTTAACACAGAGGCCTGTTGCATCTACGCATTATAGATTCGCCATTTGAGTGTCAACCATATCCTGTGAACATACATTTGGTTTTATAGCATATATACATGCATTTGAATAATACTGACTTTTTGTAATAAAATATATGTAAATATATAAAATATATATAATATATATAAACTGTATATACCGTATATAAAATGCAAAGTGAATGAACAGAAGAGAAATCTAAATCAAATCAATATTTGGGGCTCTATTTATTAACATTATTTTTACTAAAATAAAGTGAAAAAGGGTGTTTTCACACCCTTTTCACATTATTTTAGTTTTACCTGTAGTTATTACAGGGCAATTGGATTAAAATTAGTAAAATTCTACTCCAACCCCTAGTATCACTTATTTTTAGTAAAGCAGATCGCATTTCCCATAATTGTAATGGGAAATGTGATCCGACCACAGTTACTAAAAATAAATTGTAAAAAAATACTGGGGGAAGCCCTGTGATAATAACGCCACCTGGAGGTGGTGTTATCCAGGGTCTCCCCCGGTTACCGGGCTCCCATTCTGCTCTAACGGGGAGAGCAGAGGCGGGAGCCGGTACCAGTAATCAGCTATGTGGTCTAAACAGACCGCAAGCTGATTGCTGTAAAAAAAAGAAAAAAAATTACCTGAATCCAGGGACCGGTGATCGGGCCTCCGGTGAGGGCTCCTCTCCGGTTAGCTGGTCTCCCATAGTGCACTGCGGCCCGGTCATCAGGTGATCGGGTCCCAGTGCAGTATGGGAGATCACCTGATCGGGAAGCCCGGAGAAGATCACCGGAGCCCAGGAGGATGCAGGTAAGTGTAATGAAGGGAGGGGGGGTCGCGGGGGTCCGCGATCGCGGGGGCGGGGCTTAGCATCGGTGGGGGGTAGCAGCGACGGTGGGTCGGCGCATGCGCGGGCTCTTAGTCGCGGTATTTTTTCTGAAAATACCGCGACTAGAGTGCGAATGGGATCCGCAGGGACAGAGCTTTATCACAAGCTCTGTCCCTGCAAGGGATTTATAGTAAATCCCTGTGATATTGCCTGAATTCGCAATGCGAGTTCACTCGGTAATATCACACTACAATCCGCATTCAATATGCGGATTGTAGTAAATAGAGCCCTTGGTGTGACCACAGTCAGGGATTTTGTAGTATTATAGTCAGGTGTATGATTAACCAATCATACAAAACACAGTCATTAATTGAAACAGAAACAGCTGTGTAGGAGGCTTAAAACTGGGTGAAGAACAGCCAAACTCTGCTACAAATGTGAGGCTGTGGAAAACAGTTTCATGTCACAGGTCATACACCTTGGCAAGACTAAGCACAGCAACAAGACACAAGGTAGTTATACTGCATCACAGAAACAGACAAATCTCAGGTGCAAAACTCCAAATTACTGATAATATATAAATGCAATAAAAGTTTGCAATCAATAGTGGTTTTTACCATAATCATGGCCAAGGTTATGAGCCTACCCACCATATCCAGGTAACCTCTTTAGTGTAAGTCCCTAACATACTAGGGTTCAAATCCAGAGTGCAGGACAACGCCAAACTAGCCCAACTAAACCGCCCCAGGGCACCGCCATAGTAAGAAAAGTGCAGTGTAAAAGAGATAGCTAAGAGCAGCCACAGCTGCATATAAAGAATGAAAATAAAAAAGTGAAGCACATGTATAATAAACAAACAGTGAAGGGTTAAAATGTGTTATAAAAGAAAAATGTGTTATAATGCGGTGCCTTGAAACAGATCAAGCAAAGCAATCCAGGGGGACCCACGCCCCAAAAATGAACCAAAGTTGCACTACAGTATATAACTTGTAGGACTTACCTAGAATTGTTCCTAATTCTAGTGTGCATATACATTACCAGACTCCATGCTATTAAACCAATAAGGAAGGGGTGCTAATCCAGACTGAAGGCGTCTCCTTTCCCTCAGGTGTGCAATAAAGCACATTAAATGGAGTATATGGGAAAGATTCCTGGACTGCAAACCCTGAATATATATATATATATATATATATATATATATATATAATTTGCAAGTTGGAGTTGTGCACCTGAGATTTATCTGTTTCTGCGCCTGCAATTAGTCTCATCAGGTAGCACCTTCCAATATATATATATATATATATATATATATATAGACACAGTGGTTGGCCAAGGAAACTTAGTGAATCAGATGAGAGACACATCAGGCCAAATGTAATAGGATGAGAGTTTAGAAAATGTGAGAGTTTAGCAGTGGAGGTTCCTTGCAATTTTGGGGCTGCATTTAAGCAAATGGAGTTGGGGATTTGGTTAGAATTAATGGTGTCCTCAATGCTGAAAAATACAGCCAGGTACTTATCTATCATGCAATACCATCAGGGAGGCGTCTGATTGGTACCAAATTTATTCTGCAGCAGGTCAACGACCCCAAACATACAGCCAATGTCATTAAGAACTATCTTTAGCGTAAAGAAGAACAAGGAGTCCTGGAAGTGATGATTTCCCCCGACGTAATGATATGGCCCTCACAAAGTCCTAATCTCAACATCACCGAGTCTGTCTGGGATTACATGAAGAGACAGAAGGATTTGAGCAAGCCTACATCCACAGAAGATCTGTAGTTAGTTCTCCAAGGTGTTTGGAACAACCTCCCTGCTGAGTTCCTTCAAAAACTGTGTTCAAGTGTAACTAGAATAATTGATTCTATTTGAAGGCAAAGGGTGGTCATACCAAATATTGATTTGATTTAGATTTTTCTTCTGTTCATTCACTTTGCATTTTGTTAATTGACAAAAATAAACTATTAACACTTCTATTTTTGAAAGCATTCTTACTTTGCAGCATTTTTTCCACACATGCCTAAAACTTTTGCACAGTACTGTGTATATAGAGATAAGTATATAAAACTCAACCGCTCAGCCCCTTCAGTCACTCCGCCACAGGCACATTTTATGCTATCGCTTTTTCAGCTTCAGGAGCAGTCCTACATGACATCGATAGTATTTATGGGCCTGATTCAGAGTTGTACCCTGTAGCACACCCGCTGCGTCTTTGTACGCTGTACAAACAAAGCCGCATCTTAAATAATAAGAAGCCCACTGCCAGATACTCTAACCTGAGGCTGCATCCAGAGATGCAGCCTTCAGATCAACTTCGTGACCACTGGACAGCTAAATAACCCTCAGGTTACTCAGAATGTCCGGTGTAACCATGCTGCAGAGGCCAGTAAAGCTGCATTCAATGACACAACCACTGGCTTCGGCATGCCCAGAAAATGGGGGAGACGCACCCCCCTTTTCTAGGACGCTATGTGTTGCCACCCCTTCCCAGCCCCCAAACGATCGCAGCATGTCAATTATGCTGCGGCTTAGGGAGCACTACAGCCGTCGCAGAAACAGATCTGCACTTGTGCAGTACAGATCCCGTGCATGCGCAGACTGCCAAACATCGGAGTTCTACGTTAAACATCATTTTGAGTACTCTCTGAATCAGGCCCTATATTTCAGCTGGAAGTGCAGTGCTTTCAAATCTCTGAGTTTACAGCATACTAAAAGCTTAACATACTGAATGTGACGAGGTCTACTCAAAAATAATATATTTCAATTAGATAGCATTTTTATATAGCACTTTGTAAACTTGGCTAAAATGCTGTTGCCAGTGTTTTAAAAATCACTGGAGCACTTAATGTACATGTGTGACTTACTCTCCATTTTATTAATTTAGGTGAATGATTTCAATTTGGAAAGATTTTTTTTTAAATTGAAGAGTGCTCGTGGAACAATCCAAAATAGCGCTAAAATAATCATATATTTAAAATTTTAAGTAAATAAAAATAATAATAACAAAAAAACTCTCTCATGCCCCATTTCTAGTGAGTGCACTTTATCACTATAATTTGCAGAAAGGAGCCCACTTATATTTCATAGTCAACTGAAATATAGCAACGGTGGCAAACAAAATTAATGTTTTGCTAGTTGCTAGTGTTCTAATTATCTACAAATATACTGATGCTATTGTTGTCTGTGGAGAGTTCTCTGGAAAAGACATAGCAAAAGTGGCACACAGGGCTCTATTTATCATACTAAGAAAAGCCAGATCTATCAAAGGGTCACCTTCAGCAAAAAGATTTGCCAAGTTACTTTCAACAGCAAAAAAAAAAACTCCTAACAAGGATAATGGTGGTGCTTCCTTCTTCTGCTCCTGATGACAATAGCATAAGAAACTCATTACATATATATATCTATATATAAACAATAACATTCAGAGGGCGCATAGAACTGGAATATCTTCGATTGATTGACACCAAATATGAGAAAAAATTGATAAATTGTCTTTTAGAGGTTTCAAATTCACACCAGTGAAATGTCCCAGAGGAGTTTCAAATCCAGTTTTTGATTAAATTCTCTTTTCTCTAGAGTATTGTGGGAGGACTTCAATGCGGTTGAAGGATAATTCTGTAAATCCCGAACAATATCTAAAAAAAGACACTCTCACCAGAAAGAACACCCAAAAAGATGGCACAATGGCCCACTATTAGATTCAGTAGAAAATAGATGTTTAATAAAAAAATTTAAATAATTTCAATAATAAAATTCCATGTCAGTTGACATATAATGAATGTAAAAACAACTTACATAGTTATATTTCCATTGCCTTAACAGAAGAAAACAATTGTGGATATCCTGCTGCTACCCACACTGGGTCTGAACTCATTGAGCAGGTTCCTCACCTCTGACAAATGGATTTAAAAATCACAACCCTACGCGTTTTGTCCGCAAGAAAGTCATCAGGGGTACAGCAATCTTAAATTTGGAAACAAACATAATAAAAGGGTGAACACATTTTATAACTCATAAATTTGAGTAGGTGAGGGGACTTATTAAATAAATAAATAAATAAATACATTCTGCCACATCTGCACCACATTAGTAAATATATATATATATATATATATATATATATATGCAAACCTATATGATAGCAGAATGACCATCATATGGTGTGATATGGCTGATATAAAATGAAAATGGTGTGAATGGCTGATATAAAATGAAAATTTTCATGTTACATATTACAATCTCATTTTACATAGCTAATATATGTTAAACTAGCCATCATATAGTATAAAAAACAAGTAAAATTTTTTCTCAAAGACGGGTCAAAATTAGATAGCCAAAATTAAATAGCCAAGTAATATAACATATTAGCACTCATTACAATTATAATGGTAGACATAAAAAATAGATAAATAACTAGGATTGTATTGAAAGATTCCATCTTACTTACTGATAATGTGAAGTCTATTCTATAAGAACGACAGCATACTGGACCTCATTCAGAGTCGGTCGAAGCGGCCGCACGGTCGTACGCGAAAAGGGGCCGTATATGCAAATGATTCCCTCGCAAGTTGCATCCCTAAGTTCGGATCGGTAGTTGGCCGACCAAGGGGAGGAAGCGGTCGGAAGACAAAAAATACGCCCCCTTCTCTTACGCATTGCACGTCATCTCCGGGCATATAAGGATTAATCGAGACCATTGGCAACCATCGGAACTGGTCGTAGAGCTTAAGGTTGACCATACCCTCTCTTAAGCTCTACGATCATGTCAGTGTAAAAACCTCCCATATCACATGTGCCATGACGCTACTTTGTTAATTATGCACTCCCATAAACCGTATGCACTCCCACAAAACGCCGTCCGCATAATTAGGCATGCCTGCATTCGGATCTCCACTCCCCCGTTTTCAAGCACCTTCCCCTGTTACCACCCACAAACGCCTCAATCTGTCACTCAATCTACCGACCTGGCTGTGTTCAAGGAGAAATTTCTGATCGTAGCGGCTAGTTTGCGCACGCGCATTGCGAACTTTACGCATGCGCAGTATAGCGAACATCGGTAGCGTACGACCGTGCGGCCGCTTTCACCGACTCTGAATGAAGTCCACTGTGTCTATATTTTCGTTGAGACCATTAGGGACTAAAGATTTTAAGGTATATATCCAGTAGGTCTCCCTTTTTAATAGTAGTAATTCCCTACTTCCACCTCTAGGATCATTTTTCATGTTCCAAAATAGTAAAGGAAAAGTCCTTAATATTAGAACTGTGAACTTCAGTAAAATGTCGGGGTAGGCTGTGTTTTTTTAGCTGATTTTTAATATTTTGCATATGTTCTTGAATGCGAATTTTTGCACATCTTTTTTTTCCTACATAATTCAGATTACAGCTACACCTGACTTTGTAAACTACAAAGTCAGTGTTGCATGTAACAATTCCTTTTAAAGAGTACATCGTATTATCCTCAAATTTCCAGCTGAAACCTTTTCTATCCATAAACTTGCAGCAAATACAATCATTGCAAGGAAAGCAACTGTTTCTCTTACTTAAAAAACCATCAGTCCCTGTAACCAATGGGTTATTTGGCAGTGGGGTATTTATGCTATTGTAAAGTGCACTTACTTTGAATGCACTTACCATGGCACTGGAACACAAGCCCAGTTCTATGTATATGTTAAGGCCACTGGAGAGCTTGGCAGTTAAATACGCCAATTAGCTCCTTCAAAGGGGGTGTGTCCAGGGTCTCTAACGACCTATTATAGCAGCCGGAATGCAAGACGCCCACAAAGAAGTATATTGTTTCGGCAGCTGGTGCGCAGAACATTAGCGCATGCGCGACCAGCACTTTCGGTCGCTGGAACCCAAGACCACTAGTTGAGGTGAGCATTTCCAGCGGCTCATCATGGCCGCTGGAACGCAAGTCTGCCCTTCATCCGGAAGCGCCAGTTACCCAGGGAAAACGGCGAGCGATTACAATTATCTTATTTTTATGTGTCATAGATAGTTTTTTCACATTAGCTTTTTAGGGAGAAGGTCACCGCACTTTATTGGTATGCTATAGGGTAATTTTAACAATGGGAAAAGTATACTAATGGCTATTTTAGAGGCTAACATCAGTTTTAGGAACAGGAAATGATGTCATCCCCATTTGGGTATAAAAAGGGGATAAGCAGTGAATACTTCATTGCAGTTTGATCCTGGGATCAGAGCACATCACAGTATTGCAGGTCAATAGACTTCACATTATTATGGATACCATTTTAATGGTTTTATTGTAATGAGTGCTAATATGTTATATTTCTTGGCTATCTAATTTTGACCCATCTTTGAGAAAAAAATATATATATTTTTATACTATATGATGGCTAGTTTAACATATATTGTAAAATGAGATTGAAATATGTAAAATTAAATTTTCCATTTTATATCGGCTATTCATTATCACACCATATGATGGTCATTCTGCTAACATATAGGCTTGCATATATATATATATATATATATATATATATATGTTACTAATGTGATGTTTAGGCTATCGAATTATGTTATCAGGTTTTATATTATATGATAGCCATTTTAAAATATGTAAATGGTGATATTATAATGGCTATTACACCATATGATCATCATTTTGTTAATATATAAGTTCAGTTTAAGGATATTATTTTGCCAGTTCTATATTGGATTGCATACATCCACCAGTTTGCATATGTACTGTGCAGATGTGGCAGAATTTATTTATTTATTTATTAAGACCCACCACCTACTCAAATTTATGAGTTATAAAATGTGTTCACCCTTTTATTATGTCTGTTTCCCAATTTAAGATTGGTGTACCCCTGATGAAGTCCTTGCGGACGAAATGCATAGGGTTGTGATTTTAGATGCATTTGTCAGAAGTGAGGATCCTGCTCAATGAGTTCAGACCCAGTGTGGGTAGCAGCAGGATATCCATAATTGTTTTCCTCTGTTAAAGCAATGGAAATATAACAATGTAAGTTGTTTTTACATTCGTTATATGTCAATTGACATGGAATTTTATTATTGAATTTTTTTTTATTAAACATCAATTTTCTACTGAATCTAATAGTGGGCCATTGTGCCATCTTTTTGTTTGTTCTTTCTGGTGAGAGGGTCTTTTTTAGATATTGTTCAGGATTTACAGAATTATCCTTCAACCGCATTAAAGTCCTTCCACAATACTCTAGAGAAAAGAGAATTTAATCGAAAACTGGATTTGAAACTCTTCTGAGACATTTCACTGGTGTGAATTTCCAACCTCTAAAAGACAATTTATAATTTTTTTCTCATATTTGGTATCAATCAATCAAAGACATTCTAGTTCTATGCGCCCTCTGAATGTTATTGTTTGTCTAGATTTTTCTGTTCCCACTAATAGGAGTTCGATATGAGGTGCAGTAACTTCGATTTGTAGCACAAGATAAGGGGATTTTTTGTATTTGTTATATATATATATATAAATATATATATATATATATATATATATATACACACACACAGTCAGGTGCATAAATATTGGTACATTGAGAAAATTTTCATATTTTGGCCTCTATTCACCACCACAATGGGTTTGAAATGAAACAAACGATATGTGCTTTAACTGCAGACTTTCAGATTTAATTTGAGGGTAATTACATCCAAATCAGGTGAACGGTGTAGGAATTACAATGGTTTCTATATGTGCCTCCCACTTTTTAAGGGCCAAAAGTAATGGGACTATCAACTCAAAAGCTATTTAATGGACTGGTGTGGGCTATTCCCTCATTATTTCATTATCAATTAAGCAGGTAAAAGGTCTGGAGTTGATTCTAGGTGTGACATTTGCATTTGGAATCAGTTGCTGTCGACTCTCAATATGAGATTCAAAGAGTTGTCACTATCAGTGAAGCAAGCCATCATTAGGCTGAAAAATCAAAACAAACCCATCAGAGAGATAGCAAAAACATTAGGTGTGGCCAAATCAACTGTTTGGAACATTCTTAAAAAGAAAGAACACACCGAAGAGCTCAGCAACACCAAAAGACCCGGAAGACCACGGAAAACAACTGTGGTGGATAACAGAAGAATTATTTCCCTGGTGAAGAAAAACCCCTTCACAACAGTTGGCCAAATCAAGAACACTCTCCAGGAGGTAGGTATATATGTGTCAAAGTCAACAATCAAGAGAAGACTTCACAAGAGTGAATATAGAGGGTTCACCACAAGATGGAAACCATTGGTGAGCCACAAAAACAGGAAGACCAGATTAGAGTTTGCCAAACAACATCTAAAAAAGCCATTAAAGTTCTGGAACAACATCCTATGGACAGATGAGACAAAGATCAACTTGTACCAGAGTGATGTGAAGAGAAGAGTATGGAGAAGGAAAGGAACTGCTCATGATCCAAAACATACCACCTCATCAGTGAAGCATGGTGGTGGTAGTGTCATGGCGTGGGCATGTATGGCTGCCAATGGAACTGGTTCCCTTGTATTTATTGATGATGTGACTGCTGACAAAAGCAGCAGAATGAATTCTGAAGTGTTTCGGGCAATATTATATGCTCGTATTCAGTCAAATGCTTCAGAACTCATTGGACGGCGCTTCACAGTGCAGATGGACAATGACCCGAAGCATACTGCAAAAGCAACCAAAGAGTTTTTTAAGGCTAAAAAGTGGAATGTTATGCAATGGCCAAGTCAATCCCCTGACCTGAATCTGATTGAGCATGCATTTCACTTGATGAAGACAAAACTGAAGGGAAAATGCCCCAAGAACGAGCAGGAACTGAAGACATTTGCAGTAGAGGCCTGGCAGAGCATCACCAGGGATGAAACCCATCATCTGATGATGTCTATGCGTTCCAGACTTCAGGCTGTAATTGCCTGCAAAGGATTTGCAACAAAGTATTAAAAAGTGAAAGTTAGATTTAGGTTTGTTTAGTTTGTCCTATTACTTTTGGCCCCTTAAAAAGTGGGAGGCACATTAGAAACCGTTGTAATTCCTACACTGTTCACCTGATTTGGATGTAATTACCCTCAAATTAAATCTGAAAGTCTGTAGTTAAAGCACATCTTGTTTGTTTCATTTCAAAGCCATTGTGGTGGTGAATAGAGGACAAAATATGAAAATTCTGTCAATGTCCCAATATTTATGCACCTGACTGTATAAAACAAACAATAAACCCGTGGCAAATTCAAGAAGGAAAATGCAAGTGCTTATCGGAACCAATCTTGAAATGTGTTCTCAGATGTAGTTTTTTTTTTTAGATCTAACAATAAGAATACAGTACATGATCTTCAAATATCCATGTATGTAAATCCACTCCAAAAAAATAGAAAAGAGAATCATAGCTTTCCATATACACAAAAAGGAATTTATTAGACCAATAATTATTGCATGTAAAGTAAATAAATTATAATTTAAAAATACATCAAACGCTTATCTAAAATACTAAGGAATCAAGTTCAGCTAATTGAACCTGTAGACACCTTATTCCAACTCAAAACGTTTTGTCTAACTTTAGGCACCGTGACTTTATCAGGAATATAAATCTACATCTGCGAAGATATTCACTTGTTTGAAGGTCACCTTGGAGTTATTCTTTGAAGTATAAGTATTATTTGAAGTATAAGTACTGTATACATAGAGATATAGGGCAAGGTAGCGAAGTGCCCCTCAGCTGTCGCCACAATATTTTTTTGGATACATTTGGGAATGGTGGTTTCTATCTCAGTGACAGAGTCCTATCACTACAATTTAATAAATAGGCACAAAAATATCACAACTATCAATTTGACACACACATGGCGCATAAAAGATAAAAGATGACTCGGTTATCAAACCATAGACATATGAACTAAAGTATATATTAATTTTATTTAGAAAGCATATGCTACAGTAGGTGACTATGATGCTGAACATTATTTTATTCTTTGATACATTTAATACAATAATATAATCTATATGGTCTCTATAAATCTAAGATGTTTATAGTGGGAAGAGCATCTTGCAATATCAAAGGCAACAGGCTATAGGCCTGATTCAGGGGTGGACGCTGCTGCATCCCCTCTTGCATCTGTTGGCAGCCGCGGATATGATAATGTGCAAATGCTAGTTTCAGCCTCCCCCTTGTGTACTAGCGTACGCCTGAATGTGCAATCAGTGAGACGTCAGCTTTCAGCATCTCTGCACAACGTTACACCGCCAGTGATTCTTGACATGCCACCATCACCGTACCATCAGGTGCATCATCAACACTTGTACCAGCCCTCTGACAGGTGCAATATCTCCACCTAAACAGGACCTCTGTGGAAGTGGTTTTGTATCTGAGAACGCTTTCGCTGACACGCCTGCGACACTCCCATAACACAGCCATGAGATGGCATTTTTTTTGCGTTCACTTCAGGTCACTTCTCAGTCACTTCTTAGGAACGCCCATTACTTTGACGCTCCATTACTGATGCTGTCTGAGCTGATCACAATAGCAGCTTTGTGCATATACTCAGGGTAACGCATGTGCGCCATCTAGGCTTTCAAAATTTTTTGCACATGTACAGTAGCAAATAATCGCTCAACTACATGAACATCAGCATTGCGTTTGCTTTGCGTCCAACTCAGAATCAGGACCTATGAGTTTGAGTGATTTCCCATTAAGTATAAAGCATCACAATACAAGTACAATGTTAAGAAATATAACAGTGAATAGCTATCCATATTCTATGCGGTGCATGTAACCAAAATAGTGGTTCTCAATTGTAATTTCACTCAATCTGACTCACGGAAATCACTTTCAATAAGAAAGCTGTGGCCTTATACAGGAACTGTACCCTGTGACAAGTTATTGAGAAACTGTACTCTGTAACAAATTATAGAGGAACCATACCCTGTATCAAATTATAAAGGAACTGTACCCTGTAACAAATTATAAAGGAACTGTACTGTACCCTGTGACAAATTATTGAGAAACTGTACTCTGTAACAAACTATAGAGGAACCATACACTGTATCAAATTATAAAGGAACTGTACCCTGTAACAAATTATAGAGGAACCATACCCTGTAACAAATTTTAAAGGAACTGCACCCTGTAACAAATTATAGAGGAACTGTACTCTGTGACAAATTATAGATAAACTGTACTGTACCCTGTAACAAATTATAGAGGAACTGTACCCTGTAACATATTATAGAGGAACTGTACTCTGTGACAAATTATAGAGAAACTGTACTGTACCCCGTAACAAATTATAGAGGAACTGTACCCTGTAACAAATTATAAAGGAACTGTACTGTACCCTGTGACAAATTATTGAGAAACTGTACTCTATAACAAACTATAGAGGAACCATACACTGTATCAAATTATAAAGGAACTGTACCCTGTAACAAATTATAGAGGAACCATACCCTGTAACAAATTTTAAAGGAACTGCACCCTGTAACAAATTATAGAGGAACTGTACTGTACCCTGTAACAAATTATAGAGGAACTGTACCCTGTAACATATTATAGAGGAACTGTACTCTGTGACAAATTATAGAGAAACTGTACTGTACCCCGTAACAAATTATAGAGGAACTGTACCCTGTAACAAATTATAAAGGAACTGTACTGTACCCTGTAACAAATTATAGAGGAACTGTACCCTGTAACATATTATAGAGGAACTGTACTCTGTGACAAATTATAGAGAAACTGTACTGTACCCCGTAACAAATTATAGAGGAACTGTACCCTGTAACAAATTATAAAGGAACTGTACTGTACCCTGTTACAAATTATTGAGAAACTGTACTCTGTAACAAATTATAGAGGAACCATACCATGCAACAAATTATAAAGGAACTGCACCCTGTAACAAATTATAGAGGAACTGTACTCTGTGACAAATTATAGAGAAACTGTACTGTACCCTGTAACAAATTATAGAGGAACTGTACTTTGTAACATATTATAGAGGATCTGTACTCTGTGACAAATAATAGAGAAACTGTACTGTACCCTGTAACAACTTTTAGAGAAACTGTACCCTGTAACATATTATAGAGGAACTGTACTCTGTGACAAATTATAGAGAAACTGTACTGTACCCTGTAACAAATTATAGAGGAACTGTACCCTGTGACATATCATAGTGGAACTGTACTCTGTGACAAATTATAGAGAAACTGTACTGTACCCCGTAACAAATTACAGAGGAACTGTACTCTGTAACAAATTATAGAGGAACTGTACTGTACCCTGTAACAAATTATAGAGGAACTGTGCTCTGTAACAAATTATAGAGGAACTGTACTCTGTGACAAATTATAGAGAAACTGTACTGTACCCTGTAACAAATTATAGAGAAACTGTACTCTGTAACAAATTATAAAGGAACTGTACTGTACCCTGCGACAAAATATTGAGAAACTGTACTGTACCCTGTAACAAATTATAGAGGAACTGTACCATGTAACAAATTATATTGGAACTGTACACTGTAACAAATTATAGAGGAACTGTACACTGTAACATATTATAGAGGAACTGTACACTGTGACAAATTATAGAGGCACTGCACCATGTAACAAATTATAGAGGAAGTATCCCCTGTAACAAATCATAGAGATTCTGTAACCTGTAATAAATTATAGACAAAAACAGGTTTATCATACATAGGGCCTGATTCACAAATATACGTTATTCACACAGCCACTGCATCTTTGCATGCAGGGGCTGTGCGCAGATCTGCAAATGTAAAAGATGTGCGTAAGTATCAAATGTACGTACATATCTGTATTAGGCCCATAGTTCCATATAAAAAAACATTTAGTTACATTTATCTTTCTCTTCAGACCACTGTGTATCTCTAAACCAAAATATATTTATTTAAAGGACCTCTACAAATGTATAAAGTTTTTGTCAGCTTTTCTGAACTGGAGTTACCTCAGATAATGATGTGATTATGAGAGGACATTTTAAGTTCTGTTGAAAAAATAGAAACACATGCATTTTGGGGCCGATGCAGAGTTGAGCGTAATCTTGTGTGTTTATGCAATGCGCATGTTGTAGAACAGTGCATACACAAGTATGTGCAATTAATTACACATAATACCCCTTTTCCACCACCGCAAAACCCGGGTTATTGCCATGTCAACTAGGGTCGCGTCTCAGTGGAAAAAGCTCCTAGAAAAAAATCCCGGGCCGACTGACCCTGCATTTTTTACCGGGTCTCGAGCAGGGTTTTACGCGGGTAAGGCTCAGTGTAAACGGGATACCCAGGTCATCCGACCTGGGACCTGTTTACAGCATGGTGATAGCGTGAAATTGGAAGGGGTCTGTCACAGCTGTCACTGTGGGGGGGGGGGGAGATTACAGCCTCCCCATATGGTCCAGACCGTACGGGTGTTTTACCTCTCCCCAGTGACAGCCGTGACATCAAATACCCTCCCGGAAGGACCCACTCTCCCCCCCCTCCGCAGATCACTGTTCTGCTCCGGACTGGCATTCAGGTGAGGGCTGGAGTTTCCGGCAGTATGAATGGCGCTGGCCTGGACAACACAGTGGGAATGGGGTAAGTCCCGGGTCTGACCAGGTTTGGAAATGTGTTCCAAATCCCAGGTCAGACCTTGGACTTTGGTGGAAAAGCGGTATTACTCAGTGGCATCTCCCCCTCTGGCTGAATTGGCATAACTAGATGGAATTGCGTGCTATGCAGTGTTGTGCGTAGGCATAAATAAGCCTAGTTTCCAATACATCTCGTACGAAGGATAGGACTAACAGCTATGAAACCAAGTGGACGAATAATAGCGGATGGCCACAACTCTGTATACGAGCAAACATCTGCAGTTAGTTCCTCTGCATTGGCTCCTTTCTGGTTATTGGTCTGTTACGCAGCCATGGGTCCTCACCAAACAATGAGGAATCAACCATTATACTCAACCATTGTCTTGTGGCAGGATGAACATGTGGAGTATGTCAGGCTTGCAGACATTTGATAGTCAACATATATATATTATATATGCATACACATATGTATAAATAAAAGACCTGGCACATTAAATATTTAGTTTTCATTAATCATTTATACATATAGAGGTGTTACTCTCCCATGCCGTTTTTGTTTTTTTACAACATGCTTCATAGTTATGCAATCTACATTCATGGATCTTCACGGATACTGATGGCTAGGACAATTGATTGGATGTGGATTATATACACAGAGTTAATACTCCATTCCACTTCTCAGCCTTATGTACTTCTCAGTCATACAATATACAATACCATAAAAAGGTATGCCATACAAATGGTTACAAATGTTTGTGCGAAACTGGCAACACTCCGCAGCTGTGAGGGTTTGTTCACATGAGGAACAGGACAGGAAAAAAAAAAGAACCCGACACCCTGAAAATCCTACAGCCACTGCGATAACTATCAGATTGCCTGCAGCAATTCCGGGTCAGCTCTGCAAACTTGACTGTGCCCAATAATTTTCCCCTTTTGCTCTGACCATAGTGCAGGTCCTTAGTGCTTGTACTTAAATGTGGTCTATGGCTTAGACAGCACTCCACACTAACCTCATCTTTTGGGAAAAACGCCATTGCCATTCCTGGATAATATTCAATGCATGGCTCTTACAAGTACAGTAGATCTGCTCCACATAATGCAGTTTTCAGATGACATTGCATGGATGCAAAACTAAAGAGAAGAAATAATCCCCTTAGAACAAATGTTTTACAACCAATTTAAGTAAACTAAGCCCTGCTTTTGTCTATTGTTACTGTGTACTCATACATAGATACAGATAAACTACTGTTGAAAGTGATAGAGTGCTTGGTACAAATATAATTTGAAGGTAGACTTACACTATGAAGGGGGAAATGTATTGTCCTTACAGTAAATTGTGCTCTGCCCTATAGAAAGATTAATAATGTGAGTGTGGGGGTGAAGCCTGTAGTGGTCTCCACAAGGGTTGATCTAAAGCATAAGCAGAACCTTATGAAAGAAGAAGCAGCTTTAATCTGTGTACCTTACACCAAGCATGATCTGACAGCGACAAAGGCTTTGTATGGAAATAAAGAAGGGAAATAGTCATTGAGAGCTTTTAATATTACCATTGTGACACAGTCATGCTTACCCCAGGTGTGAGGCATGCTCACATACTGTATATAAAAACACAGTTCTTATTTTGACTTGTAGTTGTTCCTATACTGGATAACAAAGTATGACTGGAAGTAATAAGTTATACATAATACCAAAAAGCAAGAGAAAAAAGTAAATTATTGCTATGACCAAGAGCTCCCTCATACTCCATGTGGGGAGAGTGGTGAACAATGTAATGACATCAGAATGAATAGATAGATAGATAGATAGATAGATAGATAGATAGATAGATAGATAGATACTTTATGAAAGATAGATAGATAGATAGATAGATAGATAGATAGATAGATAGATAGATAGATAGATAGATAGATAGATACTGTATGAAAGATAGATAGATAGATAGATAGATAGATAGATAGATAGATAGATAGATAGATAGATAGATAGATAGATAGATAGATAAACTGTCTGGTAACCACAAAGTGATACATTGTGGCGCTTTAGTGGTTAATCTACAGTAGTGAACATCTAAAGTCTTATGTCTGAACACCGTTCTGTACAGTATGTCTGTACTTTAAAGACATCAGCTCTGGAAAACTGCGAACCTTTGCACCTCAATCACAGCAGCAGCTACCAATGCAGCATCATCTGCTCTGTAGAAGAAAAGTATGCAGTAACTTAGAATAGAGCACTTGTATGCACCAGACAACTTTATGTGGACCGCTGAGTGACAGTTCTTGTCCACTGCACCATGTCCTCTCATGTGCTAGCCTACTCACACCACAAGGAAAAAAACACATACAAATATCTGGATTGAACATACAATAACGTAGTACACTGCATTGACATTGCTCAATTAAAAATAGTATGTCAGTGCATGATATATTAGCAAAAAGCAATATACCTAACTACTATAGCAGAAACAATATGAATCTGTGTTACACAGTCTATAGTGTAATGACGAGTATGATGTTACAAACATTCCCAATTGTAACGTACACAAGCTGGCGATATGTAAGTAAAGGATATACTGTAATCATAGACCCTATGAGACTTGACAAGCAGTTAATGACAGCCAATAATGAAGTACGAATGTGTTCCACCAAGGTATTATTCACTGCATAGCCATCTGCAGGTACTTCTATATAAATTGAATGTAACTCCCCTTGTCTATTGCAGTGGATGCTGGCAGCCAACCCAACATTATGCGTCTCCGTTTAGCACAGAGTAATAGTTATAAAGCTGCTTGCCCCTTGCCCGCCTACAGAGGAAAGTCACCCTCTCTCTATGCAGCACTTGGAAACCTGAACACAGAGTATTAAGTATACACAGTGTCTTGTAGCCATGCTCACACAATGCACTGACCTGACCTCGCTTGTATGCATCAGGTTCTCTGAATGCACCAGCAGTCCTACACTACTTAGATGGGACTCACCAGGTAAGCTCCTACAGTGCCTTGTGCCAGCATCAAGGCACACTCAGACACCAGGAAGATCTTGATGTTTAAAAAGCAGGATGTCTTCTTTTTCTTCTTTTTCCTCTGTGCCTCATCCCCTTGAACATCCCCACTCCTTCCTCCAGAGCTCCTGGTTTTTTTGCCCTGCATTTTCCAGCTGGGATGACCTCTTCTTCTTTATTATTTTTATTTGCTTATGTCAGAATGTCTTAGAATAGGCAGCACTCAGCCTGGCACAACCCTCTGGTGTCTCCTTGGTTTAAATGGTCTAGAGCTGCTGTTGCTGCTGCTGCTGATCCTCCTCCCTCTTTGCAATCACAAGAGCTTAGAAAGAGCCAACCCCAGTGCCTGCTTCTTCCGCAGCTTTCCCTTCCTTACAAGCAAAAAAGCCAGTGAAGGGGCCGGCAGCTGGCTCGGATAGGGGGAGAGCTATCTTTCAGCTTCCAGATAACACACTATTCCCAGGCAAATGGCTGCAGGCCACACTTGCTTGCTCCTATTATTAACTGATTGCACTCACAGCTGACCTCTAGTGGATGTGATGGTTTGAAATGTTAAAATTAACATTCTAAAGCAGCACCTTTACCCTGAGCTGATGTACTCTCCTCTGATGGTACGCAGTCAGCAAGTCGACGTTCACTGGAAAATGTTGACACGGACAAAATGCAGACATGACATGTCTACATGGTGAAAATGTTGACATGATCATTAGGGTTAGGTTTAGGAGCTAGGGATAAGGATAAAGCTGGGTACACACTACCAGATCAATCGAATGATGAACAATATATATCGGTAGCGGATAGGCAGGTGTGTACACACGATATGTCTGTGAACAATGTCATTTACAAACATATCCGGTTGGCTCTGCAGCACAGCCGATGCGATATATCATGCAGATATATCAGTGCATCTGCATGCAGGGCCGTAACTAGGGGTGTGCAAGTGGTGCCATCACACAGATCGCAGGGCTCTGTGAGCGGCATCAACACTGCATCGTGGTCGCTGCATCTGGCTAGCAGGGTGTCAGTGTCACTGCTGCTGCGAAACTGGAGCGTCTGTCGGAAACACTCCAGACATGCAGCTGACAGCCTGAGGATGCTTTGGCGCTGCTTCTGTCCTTACCGACACTGGCAGCCCCGCACCCTCAGCATGACATCATGAAGCCCTGTTACAGATCTGTCTGCTTGTGTGTACGGGCAACCAAATGACCACCCGTACACTGGCTGCAGAGACCGCCGATATTGAGTGCCCACCCATATGTGTTGTCTGGCCAGACATATCGAGCGGTCAGTTGGTAAGTGTGTATAGCTTACCTAATCGGTAGCTCGATCGGCGCGATGGCTGGTCGTCCGCTAAGTCAGGTAAATGTATACTCAGCTTTAGGAATACCTTTCAAAAGCATTGTAAACATTATGACCATGTCGACTTGCTGTATGTTGATATGGCGACTGTCAACATGATGAGCAAATCATCATGCCTGTCGACATTATCATGTTGACATTATGAATGTCGACATGGTCATTGTCGACATAATATACCGGACCCACTCTGACAAAGAACATCATTTAGTGTATCACAGCTTTCTGTGCATATATTATTATTATTATTATTATTATTATTATTGTTGTTAAAATTTTAGAATAAAAAAAATAAAATTATTTCTGGAGACGATTATATTGCGGAATTTTACACTAATTATTGAATCCTCTTTCTGTTTATGACACTGGACAACATATAAAATTTACTGACGTGAAAATAGTTACTTCTAACTGACTTCAGCATGTGAAGAACGAATATGACATTTAAAACTCAGTTAAGCTCTTGGTTCTGAGATAAAGCCCATTTATGATGATGTAGGGGTAGTTTGTTAAATACTCGGGAATTTTGGCATCTGGAGAAATACAGGAATACTGAGTTATTGTTGGACATGTTTTGTTTATTGTCTTGTATAGCTTGCATCAAGTGAAGGTTATGAGTGCTGTTCCTTTCATTTGTTTGAGTTTTGTGTTTATAATTTATGTTAAAAGCCAGGATGCCACGTAAGTGTGTTAACATTGCACACAATTGTTGTTATGTGTGTGTTGATGTGACCTTTTCCACCCAGAAACGCCAAATGACTCCGCTCATGAAGACAGCTTACTATCATTATTTTGGCGTCAATGTAGGGGAACAGGACAGACCCTGGGCACCTCACATTTGCTGCATTATGTTTTTATAAAAGTGTTGTGCGTGGCTTCTTGGGTAACAGAAGAGCTGGAAACTACAGTATATTGAGATTGCAAACAACCTTCTAGAAAAGTTTCATCAGTTAGGCTGTAACATCCACTTTCTGTACTCTCATCTGGACCTCTTCCCTGACAACTGCGGTGCAGTGACTGACCAGCACGGTGAGCGATTCCACCATGACACTTCAGCAATGGAAGGAAAATATCAGGGTAGGCGGAACTCTTCTATGCCTGCAGACTGCTGTTGGACAGTGACAAGAGTTGCCTCAGAAGAGGAGAACAAGCGACAAGCAAAGAGAAAGCGCCTCATGTCACTATTTGACATGGTACTTTCAGTTGCTGTATACTGTTTTGTTTTGTGTTCTTATTTGCGATTGATTGAATTGAAACAACTGTTATTTATGTTGTATCAAGAAAATAGGTTATTTTAAAATTGTTTTTCACTATAACTGTTACTGAAGTACATGTAACTCAAGTAGTGTAACTTAAAAACTAGAGCTAATAAAAATATTCCGAAGTCATATTGTTTTTTGTTTTTTTTAACCTCAAATTACTGTAGTATGACTATTTATAGAGAGGAAACAAATAAAAGTATTTTTTTTTTGCACAGTGTTATTATTAACCTTTATTTATATTTATAAACATAAGCAGTGTAAACAAAACAAGAAAAAAGTGCAAATGACATACAGTACAAAACATTGCATAACATGGGATACAATAACCATTGCTGCACATGCAGTCATAACACCCACAGAAGTAGCACCGGATGAACCCAAAGGTTGGGTGCCATTGTTGGCAATTGGGAAGAGATGATGGTATAAATGAGGGAAGGAAAAGCAAACAAGGGGAGAGAGTTTACAATCTAAATTGGACATCAAGTAGGGAAGAATATAACAAATGCATAAGTACAGGAGTCATAACCATTTTGTTCTTAAAAGTTGACAACAATCCAATGTAATACTAATTTCAATATGATAGGCCAGATGTGGTATTAAACTAGTTGAGATTTTATGGGGGTTATTCAATTAGCAGCAATGTGAAGCTACATACATCACCACTAATTATGGTAGCCCAACATAACCTCTATGGGGTGCAAAGAAAAATCTGCAAAGTTGGTGGGCACAAGGCCCTGGCAAAACAGTCAGAACATACTTTACAGCCATCACCTAGATTTGGATATCCCTCCCTGCACTAGGCCAAGGCTCAGAGGGGGGTCTTCATCACGCAGATGATCCAGCCTGCTAACTGCTATTTAGTCACCGGCAGATGTATATCTGTGACTAATAAGTAGTTTGCTGCCAAGATCATCAGCATTCTGTGGGTCTCCCAGCTCCCTTACACTGACAGTAATCAGTTGCAGTTCCACATTGGCATTTAGATGGGAACAGGGCATAGGAGGTGCATGCCCCCAGTTTACCTTTCATGAAAGAATTCAATCTAACCATTGGCCCCTCCTATGCCCTGCCCCTAACTCTCCTCCTTCCCCCTGCATTGTCCAAGTTTCCTGCCATACTGCACAGAAGTAGACGTACACAGTAGCAAAAGTTTCCCAAGTGTGCATCTACCCACTTCAATCCCCAATGTGCCTCTGCCACCCACACTAACCAAGTGTGTCTTTGCCCCCCTCCATCACCAAGTGTCCCTCTCCCCAGTGGCGTCACGGGGGTAGGTGGCACCCTGTGTGGCAATTAAAACACCTGAAAAGGGAACATGGCATTGCAGGGGAAGAGACATGGCCGCGTGGCACACCCCAGGTTTCATCATTCTGGGGGGGGTGCCCTGCACTCCTGGAGATTCTGAGCTGCCCCCAGAGACTCTCCCAGCACTGCCAGCTCCTCCTCAGCTCTGCCTACACCCCCCTCCAAAGTGTGCCTCGGCTTGCATCCCTACTCAAGTGTGCCACTGAACACCCTTTTCAATTGTGCCTATGGTCACCAGCCCTCATACGTTCCTCTAACCACCAGTTATCATGCTTATCACCCCAGTTCCTTTTCCTGTCTCTGACCCTGCTTGCAACTTTGACTCCATTCTTCCTGACTAGTAGCTGCCAATCAGGAATAGTGTGGACGAATGCAGGCAAGATCATGTTCAACACCATATATATTACTGTGTTAGAGAGCAGTGTGCTCAGGGACTGTCTCCTATCTCTACTTTACATGCTGGGTACTAGGACCCAGAGTCAGAGGGGGACGCGTCCTCCAACCTGATAATGTTACTGGTGGGCTATTGCTTATGTGCATCTAGCACCATTTTTACTGTGCATTGACAAAATGTTATCCATATTTCAGCAATTGACATCTGTAGGAGTCCAGGTGGATGAGGAGGAGGTTGCAATGGCAATGTTGCAGAATCTAACGCCTGCATTTGACTTCTTATTGGTGGCTTTAGAATCCACTGTGATTAAGCTATTACTGGAGATCATGAAGACTAAACAGTTGCATTTTTAAGAACGCAAACTGGTAGAGACCAATGCTGAGAGTTATACATTACTCACAATGGACACCAAGTCTAAAAAGCCTAAGTACAATTGTTTTGTGTGTCACAAGGTTAGATCTAAAGCCTCTGAATGAACACTAGAGATGCAAGTGGTGCACAGAAAAAGAAGCTAGACAACAGAAATGAGTCAGCTTTAAATGTAACAGACATTCACAGCACACAGGCCCTGTCTGCCATCTTAGCATGCATCTTAAGCATGTCATCTGAAGCATGGCGTTAGAAACGGAGTAGAGTTTTAATACCATCTCTTATCTCTTTCAGGTAAATTAATGCCATCTATCATATCCGATGATTTTCATTGCAAGAATAGTCTGTATTTAAAGTTTGTTTTGCAAATGTTAGGATTCAACTCCCCCACTATTCATTTAGCTTGTAGAGCAAACTGTACCAGATAACCCAGAATGTCCTACAAAAGGGAATTTTTTGAAAGCCTGTACACACAGGCTCTGTGTGCCATCTTAGCCTGCATCTTAAGCATGTCATCTGAAGCATGGAGTTAGAACCGGAGTTTGAACTGGATTTGGACTTTGGGTCTTTTTCTAACCCCAAAACTAAACATTTGTCAAACACTGCAGCTCAGGAATGCTACTACCCCACATTCCATCCAATTCCCCTGAGACTGGGTTCAGGGGCAGTCTCATGCTGCAGCCCAATTGCAATCAACAAACTGCTGGATGCAACAAGTCATGTGGATTGTTGCAATTTACATCCATTATTTCTGATTCATTTTAACATGGTTTTTAACTTATAATACTGTCACCATTCTTTTAATTTGGCCTTTTATACCTTTGTATTCAGCCTCTGATTCATTTTTTCTCTCTCCACCTGGACATTGCACTTCTGCTACCTGCACACTCTGCCAGATGTAACCTACACAGTGCACCACAGATGGCTGCCTGGGATGGTTCTTTCTTGGGCAGGATGAAAAACCACATGTATCTATTTATTCAGTTCATATTATAATACATACTTTTCAGTCATCCGTATATGTCATGCCCGATCTGCATCACCGCTGTATTTGCTATTCCCTGTTTTGTACTATGTACTTCCGCCCCACTGTATGCTATACTAGTGTGCTATACCTCCACTAAAGTGCATTCTCCATGGACAGGATGTACTTCGCATGGATCTATTCATACAGGGTATATCATACTGCCACACACGTGTCACTTTTCCCATATATGCCTTGGTTCCTTGTTCGGTTTATTTCCCACAGTGTAACCTTCATAGTGTGCCCAACATGGCTGCCTCACCTGGTATACTCGTGGATGGGATGAAAAATGCATGGACATGATGATTATAGTGGGTCCCTACTCCTAGCATTAGGATGTTGCAACCACCATTTATATCATCTCTTCTAGGCATAACCTATTCCACCTAGGGTAATCCTACATAGTGCGCCCAAGATGGCTGCCTCATCTGGTACATTTCATAGGTGGAACATATAACCTGTGGAAATCATTTCCCAAAATGTCTGCACCAACCCTGCAATATACTTATTGTGCTCTCTAGGTTTTGGTTGTTTTTAATTGTCTCTGTGAGGTTTTCTATTTTTTGAAATACCAACTCCTTGTACAATATACCATGTTTTCTGATGTCTGTACTACAGGAGAAAAGCGCTATATAAATAAAATTATTATTATTATTATTATTATTATTATTATTATTATTATTATTATTTAAGTATTGCTGGTACATGGTACAGTAACTTCCCAAACTCAGCAACAATAGCTGAGACACCATTATCATTGGTGCATACAGATGTGTGTGGCCTAATGGTAGGAAAATCGATAAGTTCATTGATTATTTCATGAGAATGACACATATTCACTTCATCAAAGCCAAGAGTGAAGTAGTGAGCAAAAGAGCAAATTACAGATGTATGGTGGAAACTCAGAACAAAAATGATGCTAGTGAGCATGCAAAGCGCACAATTGTGGAGTGAGCTGGAGCTTTTCTGAGTGGCGCGGGCCTGTAGAAGTGTTTTTGGCTAGAAGCAGTATCTATGGCACTATACTTAGAGAACCATGCACCCAAAGTTGCTGCAAAAGGTAAAAATCTACTAGAGGCATGGCCTGAAAGCAAGCCAAATGTCAATAATCTCAGAGTCCATGGATGTAGTGTTCTGTGAAACAGCACCACCTTACATGAGGCTGGAACAAGAATCACAGCACAAGTTTGTATAGTTGGATATGGAAGCCTGTCTGAGTTGGAGACTGCCAGCGGGGATACCCATCCCAGAACAGGAGTTCGGTAAGAATAAAGGAAAGCCTCCCAAGAGATATCATGATTTTGCAAATATCACTTTTTTGAACCCCAAAATATCCAAAAAGGCCAAATCAAGCAGCAACTGGGAAAATAGAAGTCAGCAATAGACAAAGAAATTACATAATTGCAATCAAGAACAAGTGGTTTTTCTGTAAGATGTTAAATGTAGATGGAACTGTTGCCCATTACAGAGTCCATCTTGTCACTAAAGGATATACAAAGAAAACCAAGATTGACTTCAGTGAAGTCTTCTCATCTGTGGAAAGATCTTTGCACTGCGTTTAGTTATAGCTATTTCTGCCATATTCTGTATGATTTATTGCTGTACCAGTTAGATTTTGCTTCAGCTTTCCTAAGTAGAGATTTAGATGTCGATTTTTATATAGAACCTCCTGAATATTTTAGTGTTGACATGTTCCAAGGATATAAAGTCTGTTTATTAAAGAAAGCATTGTACATTCTGAAGTAGAGCGTCCACCGCTGGTATGTTAAATTAGATGCAGAACTTTTGCAAATGGACTTTGGGCCTGATTCAGAGCCGTTTGCAAAAAGTGAGTGCTCACTCTGAATCAGGTCGGCCGCTTTGTTTTAAAAAACCCGGCCTCCTGGCTGCTCGCTAAGCTGTGGGTCACCACCCACAGCTTTAGCGAGCGGCCAGGTGATGGTCGGGCTTGTGACGAGACCCTTGTTGTAGGGTCTCGTCTGCTGCAAGCCCCAGTGAGCTTCCGGCTCTAATAAAGCCGGAAGCCCACTATTGACATCACTCGTGATGTCAGTAGGGCAGCCCACAAACAGCAGGCATTCCTGTAGGAACGCCTCCATTTGTCCAGCCACCCCCCCACCCCACTTACAAAATGGGGTGAGCTGTCGATCAACATCGACAGCCGCCCCATTTGTAGCGAGCCGAGGAGCGATAGAATTTCTCTCTCGCTCCGGGGCTTGCGCACGCTCATTGTGCACACCGCACGTGCACAATGCCCCACCATCGCCCCTTTTGCGAGCGGGTCTGAATCAGGCCCTTTGTACATACAGAGACTGATCATTGTCTATACCACAAAACAATAGAGCTAAGAGTTCATCATTGTTGTGTATGTGAATGACTTGTTACTGGCAGGTCAAGAAAGGCACATTGCCATTGTCAAGCATCTGTTAGAGCAAATGTTCAAATTCAAAGACTTAGGGCCTTCACATCACCTGTTAGGTTTAAGAATTTTGCAGAACTTGACTAATGGAATGGAAAAATAGAAAGTGCTAACACACAGTTCTATAATGAAAAATAATTATGTATTATTCTCTGTTTTAGAGAGAATTTACCAGCTCTTTAGCACATATTAATAACCTTTGTTTTTAAACCAATAATATACATCAATAAATAAAACAATTTAAAAATTATTATGACAAATTCTATGTTGTGTAATCAATTAGAAATACATCTGAATTTTCACGGCCACATATGTCTCTATTCAAATAAGTATAAAAAACAAGAAAAGGAACTGAATTTTCTTCACATTATAATGACGAAAAATTCAATATAAAGGATTTCATAACCTGTAGATCAACCTTTATTATATATATATAATACAGTGTGGTTGTGGGAAACAGTACGTGGGACAGACCACAAGAATGTTCCACACAAGATTTTATGGAGCATTGGCGAAATATTAATAAAGGGATAAAAACCCACCCTCTGTCTAGTCACATATCACAATGTAAAAGTTTGTCCCAGGCATAGAACAACTTAAATTAACACCAAGGGGAGGAGATAGGTTCAGTATGTTGTGTTGGAAAGAGGCATTCTGGATCTATGGTCTTGGTACACTTTCTCCCAACGGTCTAAATGATACTACAGAACTAAATAATATATAGCTCATTCTAAAGGTGGTTCTAGTCATCCAACTTGGGGATGTATAGTACCAGAAGTCCCTTTGGCCCAGAGAAACTAGGAAGGATAGAATAGTTTTCCATTTTATAATAATGTTGGATGTAATAATATATATTTGTGATGTGTGTTTTTTTATTTCTATTTACATATGTATATTTTTCTCTTTATTTGTTTTTTTAGTATTTTTGTTTTTTTTTATATGTAAAAATATATATGTATAATTTATATTACTTGCAATTGTATCTCTCTCTCTCTCGCTCTCTCTCTCTCTCTCTCTCTCTCTCTCTCTCTCTATATATATACAGTCAGGTACATAAATATTGGGACATTGACAGAATGTTCATATTTTGGCCTCTATTCACCACCACAGTGGCTTTGAAATTAAACAAATAAGATGTGCTTTAACTGCAGACTTTCAGATTTAATTTGAGGGTAATTACATCCAAATCAGGTGAACGGTGTAGGAATTACAACGGTTTCTATATGTGCCTCCCACTTTTTAAGAGGCCAAAAGTAATGGGACAAACTAAACAAACCTAAATCTAACTTTCACTTTTTAATACTTTGTTGCAAATCCTTTGCAGGCAATTACAGCCTGAAGTCTGGAACGCATAGCCATCATCAGATGATGGGTTTCATCCCTGGTGATGCTCTGCCAGGCCTCTACTGCAAATGTCTTCAGTTCCTGCTTGTTCTTGGGGCATTTTCCCTTCAGTTTTGTCTTCATTAAGTTAAATGCATGCTCATTCGGATTTAGGTCAGGGGATTGACTCGGCCATTGCATAACATTCCACTTTTTAGCCTTAAAAAACTCTTTGGTTGCTTTTACAGTATGCTTCGGGTCATTGTCCATTTGCACTGTAAAGCGCCGTCCAATGAGTTCTGAAGCATTTGACTGAATATTAGCATATAATATTGCCCGAAACACTTCAGAATTCATTCGGCTGCTTTTGTCAGCAGTCACATCATCAATAAATACAAGGGAACCAGTTCCATTGGCAGCCATACATGCCCATGCCATGACACTACCACCACCATGCTTCACTGATGAGGTGATATGTTTTGGATCATGAGCAGATCCTTTCCTTCTCCATACTCTTCTCTTCCCATCACTGTTGTACAAGTTAATCTTTGTCTCATCTGTCCAGAGGATGTTGTTCCAGAACTGTAATGGCTTTTTTAGATGTTGTTTGGCAAACTCTAATCTGGTCTTCCTGTTTTGAGGCTCACCAATGGTTTACATCTTGTGATGAACCCTCTATATTCACTCTTGTGAAGTCTTCTCTTGATTGTTGACTTTGCCACATATACACCTACCTCCTGGAGAGTGTTCTTGATTTGGCCAACCAGGGAAATAAATCTTCTGTCATCCACCACAGTTGTTTTCCGTGGTCTTCCGGGTCTTTTGGTGTAGCTGAGCTCTTCAGTGCGTTCTTTCTTTTTAAGAATGTTCCAAACAGTTGATTTGGCCACACCTAATGTTTTTGCTATCTCTCTGATGGGTTTGTTTTGATTTTTCAGCCTAATGATGGCTTACTTAACTGATAGTGACAGCTCTTTGGATCTCATATTGAGAGTCGACAGCAACTGATTCCAAATGCAAATGTCACACCTAGAATCAACTCCAGACCTTTTACCTGCTTAATTGATAATGAAATAACGAGGGAATAGCCCACACCTGTCCATGAAATAGCTTTTGAGTTGATAGTCCCATTACTTTTGGCCCCTTAAAAAGTGGGAGGCACATATAGAAACCATTGTAATTCCTACACCGTTCACCTGATTTGGATGTAATTACCCTCAAATGAAATCTGAAAGTCTGCAGTTAAAGCACATCTTGTTTGTTTCATTTCAAAACCATTGTGGTGGTGAATAGAGGCCAAAATCTGAAAATTCTGTCAATGTCCCAATATTTATGCACCCGACTATATATATATGTGTGTGTGTGTGTGTATCTTTTTATTTATAATAGCTCTATTTCATATTTTTCTCTTCTCTATGATACATAGTAATGTATAAGAAAAATCTTCAGTGTAGGGGGTGTGGCCTGGATGGCTCTGTGGGTAGACATGCCTTACCTCAGCTCCGTTGACCCACAGCTCCAGACGGTAAATTAGAGGAGCTTCCTCTCCCTGTTTTAACCTCTGGGGTGCTTGCCTCCCTCTCCCACACATCACTCGTCCTCCCCGTGTGGATGCTGTGGCTGAGACCGGCTCGGTTGTGAGACGCTGAGACCTTGGGCCTACTCACCTCCGGAAGCCGCGGGATGGAGTGTGGGACCTCCGTTGCAGCAGTGCGCGGAGGTGCCCGCGCGATCGCCGGACTCCACCTAAACTGCAAGGCTGCTGGTCGTCACCCTCCCAGCACCTACTTACCAGCGAGATCCCACCGCTAATGCAGGGGACTGCTCCAGGTGCCCGGGGATGCTGTTTTCATGCTGTCCCCGTCTGGCCGCCATCTTGGATGGGAGACAGAGATCCCTGCACACTGGGATCCAGTACAGTACTGCAGAAAAACGGAGACTCAACATAAAGGTGCCCTGTCTCTCACAGATTGACATCAGAGGCCTTGGGATCTTTTCTTTTAACCCCTGGTGAGAGCTCCAGCCTAACCCTGTACAGCTACAACCATTATTGTGCAACAGCTCTTTCCCTGCACAGAGGCTGCTCCCTCTCATACATAAGCTATATATATGTTTTTGTCTCTGTAGCATTGATAATTAATCTATACAGTTCATACTCTTTATCTGTCTAGAGCTTATGACCACCTGAGGAAGATTCCTTCACTATACTATGATACTATAGTGTCAGTTCTGCAGGAATCTGTCTTTGGAGCTATAACGCTCTCCCACAGCATGCTTCCCTTTTAGGGATGAAGACACCCTCACCCATGCAGTAATCTTATGAGACTGTCTATCACATCACTACCAGGTGCCAAATATCTCCTGTCTCTTTCTTTAACGTTTTCTATTAGTATATCTGGAATTATAATGCCACCTAAATGTGGAGGGAAAATACAGCGATTACTATCTCCTGTACAATTCCCTAACTCAACCTTGAATAAACAAAAATATTCTACTTCTGCATCACTGAAGTCCGTCCTGATGCCTGTTGCTTCACTCTCTAATGCACTCACGTCACCGGCTGACTTGGGACTGGACTTAGATACCTCAGCTCCTCTAACTACTCAATCGATGTTCCAGATGTTTGCAGCATTTCGCATAGATATCCTCGCTGGAGTAGAATCCTCAGTGCAATCACTCAGAAAAGAGCTTAAAAGCCTGGGTGGCCATACAGATCACTTGGAGGGAAAGATGGGTGAACTGGTTTCCTCGCATAATGACCTGCTTACTGCTCATGCTGAGCTGCAAACTTAAGTATCAAACATCCGATATAAAATGGCTTATCTCGAGGACAGATCGAGATGAAACAATGTCAAAATACGCGGCATCCCTGATTCAGTTACTCCTGCAGAGTTTCAAGAATATGTGACCAAACTATTCCAAAAACTCTTACCATTGGCTTCTGTACAAGACTTACTTATAGACAGAGTTCATCATCTGCCTAAGCCAAGAGTAAGTACCAATAATTTCCCTAGAGACACATGAGAATCCACTTCTTCCATATTAAAGAACAGATTCTGAAAGCTGCCAGACAAGCAGAAGGGTCTGACACCCTGGGAGGTCTACAGATATTTCCGGATTTCTATCGGCCCACACATCGGCCAAGAGACGTTCGTTTCACACTATCATGGCAGCACTTCAAGATTACGGAATTCCTTACCGTTGGGGATTCTCCGTTAAGCTGCTAGTTCATTACGAATCCTCTTCGTATGTTATTTCTTCAATGGAGGCTGGTGTTAAACTACTGGCAGAATGGGACATACCTATAACCATAGGCACATCTAGATCTTCAAAAAGTGTTGTACCTGATTGGTCTTATGGACGTGAGATTATGAGTATTTTTTTTATTATAGATGCAGCTTCCCTGCTGAGTATAGTACCGTTTTAGGTCTGTTGCATTTCTCCTAATATTTGCATTATGTAAGTTTAATATTTCATCTATTGGTTATCTCAATTTCCTAATAGAAATGTTCAGGTGAATTATATATTATTATTACTGTTTATATTTTAAATTTTTATTTTTTGATACTGGTGTAATTGTTTTTTGCTTACAAGACTATATGAGGCTCCCAGTGTCATAGTTCACTAGTCGGCAATCCCGAGGAATAATTTTTTTCTAAACTAGATGATTACATATAATTGATATTCTGCTCACACCCCAGTTCTGTTAAGTGTTCTCTATAGTATCTAAGCAGCTGCATGGGTGGGTGGCTTTCATGCTGGGTCACTTTCCCCGATGTTTTTAGTTTTGCCATAATTTTGTACTTGCGGAAAACATTCTAGCCCTGATTTTTGGGCTACTTCAGTGCATTCCCTTTTAATGTATGTTCTCCTTAGTGTTTTTTGTTGTTTTTTTTGTCCTTTCCTGGTTTGTCAATCTCTAGGAATCTAGATATGCTGCTATATATGTTCTATATATGTTCTATGTAAAAGTGTGGCCCTCTCTAACTCCAAATGGTTAAATTTTATTCACTAAATACTCATGGGCTCAATTCCCCTAACAAGAGGCATTTGGCACTGGCTACTTTTCATGGTGGCTCTACAGGAGACACATTTCTCTTCACTGGCACCTCCGGTTATCGGTCATGCTAGATACCCAGTAACCTATTATGCTAATGGTCCCTTTGAGTGCAATGGAGTAGCTATTTTATTTAATTGCTCGTTACGATTTGAAATATCCTGCAAGATCGCTGAGAGAGATGGCAGATATTTGATATTAGTTGGGAAACTAGATGATAGAGAAATGACCTTAGTTTCCCTTTATGCCCCTAACACGAGGCAAATTCCTTTTCTAAAAAAGATGCTAGAGGCCCTTCAAAAAGCTCAAGGAGGTAATTTAGTGATCATGGGTGATTTCAAACTAGTAACAGATATTAAAATGGACAAGTCCAATGCAGTGGGCACCTCCAGATCTGGCCCAGACACATCCTCTTTGTTGTGCAATCTATTGAAGGAGTTTGAGCTATATGATGTTTAGCAAATTTATCCCCCAAGGGTTAGAGATCTTATATATTTCTCGCATGTACAGAATCTTTAAATCGTGCTCGTCCATCTTGTCTTCTTAAAAGAGAGTTGGTATCCATTAGAAATAAACTCCAAAAATTGTTCATGGAATGTATGAAAGGCGCCCTGTCACAACTACAACAGAAATTTTATACCCTAGGCAACAATGTGGGCAAATTTTTAACGCGTAAATTACGTCTACGCCAAACAAGAAATAGAATAAAAGCCATAAATACACCATATGGACAGAGATTGCTCAGTCCCTTGTTCTTCGCAGGTGCATTTGCCAAATATTATGAAAAATTATATAATTTACATAATGATCCTAATACTCCCCAACCCACATATAACCTTATCTCCTCTTTTTTGGAAAAATTACATTTACCTAAATTGACGAATGACGAGTTGGAGTCTCTTAATGCCCCTTGGTGGGAGAGAGAGATTGTGGATGTCATTAAGGCCCTCCCTTTAGGTAAAGCACCTGGCCCAGATGGATTTTCCAACTCTTTTTATAAACATTTCTCACTTGAGGTTGCCCCGGTTCTTACTACTCTCTTTAATTCAGCTACTGAACAAGGGTCTCTACCAACTGAGATGTTAGAAGCACGGATCATCAGTATCCCTAAGCCTGGGAAAGACCCTTCTCTATGTCAGAATTACAGACCAATTGCTCTCCTTAATTCTGATGTAAAGATTTTTTCTAAACTAATTGTCAATCGCATCTCCCCATTGATTCCTCAGCTCATACATCCAGACCAGGTGGGTTTCGTTAGAGGATTTTCTTATAACTACCTTAATGAAATTTGGATTTCAGGGAGCAATACTCTCTTTGTTTATCAGCTCTATATAGTAACCCAACTGCCAAAGTATTGAGCAATGGTTTCTTATTTTTTTCCGTTTACTATCTCCAACGGTACAAGACAGGGTTGCCCCCTTTTGCCATTAATGTATGTGCTAGCCATCAAGCCTTTTGCCACTTCTATCTGAGAAATGTCATGTTTCCCAGGGATTGGTGTAGCCTCCACATCACACAAACTATACTTATTTGCTGACGATGTTTTATTATTTGTTACCAGCCCGGAGACTTCTTTGCCTGTCTTACAAGAGTTTATAGATAGATACAGCAATGCATCTTTCTACAAATTAAATAACACCAAGACAGAGGAATTACCATTCCATCTATCTCAGAAGACACTTACATATCTTCAAACTTTGTAAAAATATCAATGGAAGAAATAATCCCTTTTATACCTTGGTATCCATATTCCAAATAATGTCTCTAAATTTGCCAAGATTAATTTTCCTCCCATTATAATACATATTGCTGATCTTTTAAAGAGATGGATGTGCTTTGAAGTCTCCTGGCTGGGGAGATTGGCAGCGTTCAAGATGATGGTCCTACCCAAGTTAATGTACCTGTTCCGCACAATACCTTACTTGGTACCACAGTGCTACATAGCTCAAATACATAGACTTATTCTACAATATATTTGGAAAGGTAAAACTCCACAAATAGCTTACAGTCATTTAATGCGTCACAGACATCGAGACGGCCTAGATCTCCCGGATCTCTTAGCCTATCATCACTCATGCTTAGTAGCCCAGATTAGCGACTGGGCACTACCTGCCAACTTGAAACCTTGGGTTGATTTGGAGAGAGCTTTGTTTCCTCAGTTCCCCTTAAAAGAAATTATTTGGACTCCTAGACAATTTCGTCCATCTTCGACAGACTCCCCTAGAGCAATATTAGATTCCCTTACAACATGGGATGCTACTATAGGAGTCTCTCATTTTATGATTCTACCTACCCATAATATCTCTCTTTTGGCCATTTCCCATTTAATTCCAGATTTGCACATTTTATCATGGCGCTCTAGAGGTATAAACACAATAGCCGACGTGTTATTTAATAATTCTGTGTTCCTTTTCGTATTAACAGACGCAATATAATTTACCCTCAAGCGAATTCTTTACTTATATACATATTAGTCACTGGGTCTCTGATATGTTTTGAACCATGGGTTCCCTGGCTTTACCCCCCTCTAATATATTTGCCAAAATGTTGTCAGGTAATGTTAGAGGTGCTATAAGATTTTGGTATTCCCTATATATAGAAGAAGAGACCCTTACTAAATCCCCTGCACAATTACAGTGGGAAACGGATTTACAAATTGTACTCAGCCCCAACAATGGGAAAAAATTTACTAATGGCTCACAGATTCTCTAGATGTTCTAACCATTTAGAGATGCAATTCAT
Organism: Taudactylus pleione; assembly: GCA_031769625.1. Lineage (NCBI taxonomy): Eukaryota > Metazoa > Chordata > Amphibia > Anura > Myobatrachidae > Taudactylus > Taudactylus pleione. The sequence continues at coordinate 7,169,121 of JAUIMM010000555.1, read as the reverse complement.
GTTACTACATAGGTTGTACTTTACACCTGAAAAGCTGCACAAAATATGGCCCTCCCAGTCAAAATATTGTTGGCGGAATGTTCGGAACAGGGAGATATCTTTCATATATTTTGGAATTGTCCAATCATCCGAAATCTTTGGCATGAAGTATTTGTATTAGCATATAAAGTTCTCAATGTCCAGTTTCAGGAAACGCCTACCATAGCTCTTTTCCATATGTATCCCCAAGAGATGTCTAATTCTGACAAATATATTATAGGCCACCAGGGCAGCTATAGCACAAAACTGGAAGAGTCCGTCTCCTCCATCCTTACAAAAGTTTTTAGGCAAGATTCAATATGCTTTCCAAATGGAAACTTTAGGTATCCCATACTCCTTTGTGGCCTCCTACCCTTTGGTAAAATTGTTCAAATGGCATGAATTTGTCATGAATGGAGAGGGCGCCACGCTGCTTTTTGATGCTAATTGATTTCTATGTATTTCTAGTGTCTATTTTTATTATGAGAGTATTATTCATTTTGTATTATTATTTTTAGATTGGGGAAAGTGTGGGTATTGGGGGTTTGATGCTTTGATGCCCTACTTATTATTTTGTTATCTTATTATTTCATAATATTTATTTATGCGGTATTGTGAATATGTTAAATGTTTTTTCAACACAATGTAATTAAGAGGTTTATTATATTGACAGTAATGTCTGATTCCTCCCCCCCTTCCTCCCATCCTTATGGTTTCTTTTTTCTGTATCCTTCCCTTTCTATGTTGTTAATGGAACAAAACTTTAATAAAAAATTATTGATGGGAAAAAAAAATCTTCAGTGTATATAAAGTAAACCCTACATTTTCAGGATTAATATAGTCTAGTAGTAATCATCACAGATACAAAAAGATGAAAGTAATTTCAAAGAAATCCTGGACAGACATCATCCACCTGAGGGTTAATTTTACACAGCTATTCAAATAAAAAAGAAACTTGATTAGTAGATTGCCTACACATGTGCTGATTACATAGACACAAATAAAAAGGGTGGTGAGACAATACAATGCACATGTTGACTGAGGAAGCCGCTGATATTTCACAGAGGCGGAGAAACGCATTTTATACTCAGAGAAGGAGGAGACAGCCATTAAGTGGCGTACCACATTTACTCCCTATACCCACTACAGGGATATCAATTGGCCGTTCCTTTGCTTCCCAGAACCGCTCCGTCCCCCGGTGCTTCAGCTGCTGAACTGTGGATACAGCCACAGTATAAAAGCTACGGAGCGGATATTAGATAGAAGAGGGAGAAAGAGCTGTAAATTGCATAACAAACTAACCCTGATAAACCAGGAGGATGTGGTAAATAATAATTTTTATACATATTTTTCATGGCCATGATTTTTTAAAGTGGAAACTGTGGAAACATAAATTGCTGAATACCAAGAACTTGCCTTTTCTTCACATATAAGTGTATGTTCTTAAAGGAACTGTAAAGAGTTTAAAGACTGTGTGGTAATGATTATTAATATGTGCTATAGAGCTGGTAATTTCTCTCTAAAAAAGAGAATAATAAATTATTATTTTGTATTATAGAACTGTGTGTTAGCGCTTTCTATTTTTCTATTTTGTAGTCTATATATATGGGGACCGAGCAATCCCCCTGTTTTTGAAAGCAGCAAACACTTCAGTTCTGTGTAAATTATATATTGGCGCCATTACTACACATTTTTTATTTCTTTTTTGTTATTGACTAAAGGAACTCTAACAGTTGATCAACAAGTCCCTATTGATGCAGTACTTAACAAGTATACAATGTCAGATGCCAAGCCGGTAAATAATCCCATTGACAAAGGCACAATATTAACAAAGCCACCAACAAGTGAGGCAGAGATAGAGGAAATGAAAAAAGTTCCTTATCAGAGCCCTGTTGGAAGGCTGGCGTATGCAAGTGTAAGAACTCTCCCAGACATTACACATGCCAAAGCTCAGTGAGTCAGTTTTCTAATAATCCTAGGAAGCAACCCTGGACTGCAATTAAAAGAATCTCAAAGTATCTAAAGGGTTCATGTTCCTTGATATTAGAGTTTTGAAAGCATGGAAAGTCTAAGCCGAAATCCTTCTGTGATTCCAACTCATTAGCAGATGAGGATGACCATCGTTCCTACACAGCATATCTGTTTATACTGGCAGGTGCAGCTGTGAGCTGGGCAAGTAGGAAGCAACCCACTGTTGCCCTATCCACCATTGAGGCAGAGTATATGATAGAGTCAGCCAAGTAAGCCTTAAGCCCCGTACACACCGGATGATTCTTTTGAACGATATGACCAATAACGACATCTTTGATTGATATACCGTTCAAATCATCCAGAGTGTATGCACTATGCAATGAACAATGCGTGCTCCCACGGGTCGTAAACGATATCCCCAGTCGTCTGTACATGCAACTCAATCTGGGGATATCGTCAGCGTTGCCATGCTGCATGGCCCCGCTACCCCCCGCCTTCGTTCGTCTTTGCCGGCATCGGCAAGTGTGTATGCACTTACCAATGCTGTGACCCCCGCAGGTCTCGCCACATCCGACATCACTCAGTACACACATTGCCCAGTGTGTACAGGGCTTTGTACTTAAAGGAGATTTGGGTCTTCTAGAACAGGATGAAACCATAAACATAGAGTATAACAATAGAGGTGCAATAGACTTGTCCTACAGCACAAAGCACCATAGACGGTTTAAGCACATAGCTATCAGACATTACTTCATCTGAGAGTTAGTAGAAAGGAAGTTTGTCAGCATCACCTTTGTGGTGAACAAGTTCTGAGTGTGTTTCTAAGACCATGTGGACTGGAATACATTTGATATTTGTTGATATGTTTCATTGTTTTTTCTGCATAACACAATGTTTCTGGTTACAGGATGGACTTTGCCAAATAATTATTGAGTAAACTGTGATATATGCTTTTATGTAACCGGAGATACTCCAGAGCGAAGAGGCTCGGGTAGCGGAGGGAGGTGTTAGAGAGCAGTGTGTTCCAGCGCTGTCTCCTCTCTATGCTATACGTGCTGGGTACTAGAACCCAGAGTCAGAGGTATGCACAGCCTCCGACCCGGGGATGTCACTGCTGGGCTACAGCTCATGTGCAGCTGGCACCATCTTTACTGTGTGGAGTGTCACAGTACTGTATGGATGCACAGTACTTAGCTCCTGAGGTGAGACACTTATATCACTGTCAACCCCTGCAATATCGCTATTGTGCTTACCGCTAATACCACTCTGTTGCCACTGTTGCTTGTTAGCAATAAACCCAGAATCCTGGTTACAGTCACTTTCACATTCCACCTGACACCTATTGTGACCACCATCCCAACAGGCAATATCCATAGACTGTACCTAAAAAAGCACAAATTTTCTATTTAATTAATCTTTTGGACTTTTCTCACTTCAAAGGATTAGTGTCACATATAACTGTGCTATAGCTAGCAATAACCCCTGAAGGATGTATTGTACTTTGTATGGGAAAGTCTCATAAGAGCCAATACCTGACCATTTGAAAAAAAAAGGTTTATCTCTTGAGTAAAGGACTTTTGTGTAGCCCTTAAAAAAATGTTATTTCATGTAACACAATTTTCATTTTGCAACTTATAATTTCTATTATTTATATATATATATATATATATATATATATATATATATATATATTAGGGATGAGCGAGTTCGGATTTCTGAAATCCGAACCCCCCCGAGCCCTCCTGATCTGAGTCGTATCCGAGTCAGGCTCGACTTTTCCCGCCTGACTCGGATCTGAAATCAAGGCAAAACGTCATCATCCCGCCTTCCGGATCTCGTGGGTTTTGGATTCTATAAAAGGTCCCCACGTCGGTGCCATTTCTCACTCCGGCTATCTACAGTGAAGAGGGAGGGTGGGAGCTAGGGCTGGCTGGGCTGTGTTGTGCTGCTGTTGTCCATAGGGGCTGTGTCCACTCAGTCCATAGGCGCTGACTGGGCTGTGTTTTGCTGCTGTTGTCCATAGGGGCTGGCTGGGCTGTGTTGTGCAGTCAGTTGTCCATAGGGGCTGTGTCCACTCCAAAGTCTAGTGCAGTCAGTTATCCATAGGGGCTGTGTTGTGCAGTGTCCCATAAAGGCTGTAGTCCTATAGGGGTGCTGTAGTGTTATCCAGGGGGTGATCTGTGCATCAGGGGTGCTCCCCCAAAGTGCACTCCAAAAAATGTTTTTACATTTTTTTTCTGTGTTTGTGAATTGTGTGCGCAGTAGCCGCACGTGCATCAACAAAGTAGCGGCAAGCATGCACCTGTGTCATAAATCAAGGGTCGGCTGGCTTGTCTGTTAAAGAGTACTGTAACCCACAAAGGGCACTCCAAAAAAAATAAAAAAATTTTTTTTTTGTGTTTGTGAATTGTGTGCGCAGTAGCCGCACATGCATCAACAAAGTAACGCCAAATGTGCGACTGTGTCATAAGTAAAGGGCCGGCTGGCTTGACCATTAAAGGGTGCTGTAACCCCCAAAGTGCACTCCAAACAAAAGAAAAAATTATTTTCTGTGTTTGTGAATTGTGTGCACTGTGGCTGCATGTGCATCAACAAAGGAGCAGCGCCAAGTGTGCGCCTGTGTCCCATAAGTAAAGGGCCAGCTGGCTTGTCCATTAAAGGGTGGTGTAACCCCCAAAGTGCGCTCCACAAAAAATAAAAAATTCTACTTTTTTTTCTGTCTTTGTGAATTTGTGTGGGCTGTTGCCACACCTGCATCCTCAAAGCAGCAGTGCCAAGCGTGCGTCTGTCTGTTAAAGGGTGGTGAAACCCCCAAAGTGCACTCCAACAAAAATAAAACATTTTCTTCTGTGTTTGTGAATTGTGTGCACTGTACGTGCATCAACAAAGGAGCAGCGCCAAGCGTGCGCCTGTGTCCCATAAGTCTGTTAAAGGGTGGTGTAACCCCCAAAGTGCGCTCCACAAAAAATAAATGATTCTTTTTTTTCTGTGTTTGTGTGCGAAAGTATGCGCAGTAGCTACACGTACATCAACACAGCAGCAGCGCCAAGCGTGTGCCTGTGTCATAAGTCAAGGGCCGGTTTGGACATCTGGTCCGGACTGAAGGATGTGCCAACAATTTCAGACATGTCTACTGTCACTGCATATGATACTGTCACCACTGACAGAATGGTGGAGGAATACATTGGTGACAGCATCCAAGTAGGGATGTCAGACAGTCCGTACCTGTACTGGCAGGAAAAAGAGGCAATTTGGAGGCCCCTGTACAAACTGGCTCTATTTTACCTCCTATGCTATTATTAGCCTCAATAACATTAATTTCCACTCATTTTCTAGTCTAATCTGAACACCTCACACCCCACAATAGTGTTTTTATGTCCAAAAGGTTGCACCGAGGTAGCTGGATGACTATGCTAAGCGACACAAGTGGGCGGCACAAACACGTGGCCCATCTAGGAGTGACACTGCAGTGGCAGACAGGATGGCAGTTTGAAAAACTAGGCCCCAAACATACATAGTGCAAAGAAAAAAAGAGGTGCAAGATGGAATTGTCCTTGGGCCCTCCCACCCACCCTTATGTTGTGTAAACAGGACATGCACACTTTAACAAACCAATCATTTCAGCGCTAGGGTCTGCCACACGACTGTGGCTGAAATGATTGGTTCGTTTGGGCCCCCACAAAACAAGCTGGCAATTAATCTGTCCCTGCACAAACTGGCTTTACGGAGGCAAGATGTCATCCTCATCCACCTCATCCACCGATTCTTCACCCTCTTCAGTGTTGTGTACATCCTCATCCTCACAGAGTATTAATTCATCCCCACTGGAATCCACCACCACAGGTCGCTCTGTACGTTCTGGAGGCTGGTCTCCCTGGATGAGTTGATAATTCATTTTTATGAACATCATCTTCTCCACATTTTGTGGAAGCAACCTCCTAAGCCTTTCGCCGACAAGGTTCCCGGCTGCACTAAACACTCTTTCGGAGTACACACTGGAGGGGGTTAACTCAGGTAAAATAGAGCCAGTTTGTACAGGGGCCTCCAAATTGCCTCTTTTTCCTGCCAGTACAGGTATGGACTGGACTGCCTGACATCCCTACTTGGATGCTGTCACCAATGTAATCCTCCACCATTCTGTCAGTGGTGACAGTATCATATGCAGTGACAGTAGACATGTCAGAAATTGTTGGCACATCCTTCAGTCCGGCCAAGATGTCCAAACTGGCCCTTGACTTATGACACAGGCACACGCTTGGCGCTGCTGCTGTGTTGATACACGTGCGGCTACTGCACATACATTATGCACACAAACAGAAAAAAAGAATTGTTTATTTTTTGTGGAGTGCACTTTGGGGGTTACACCACCCTTTAACAGACTTATGGGACACAGGCGCACGCTTGGCGCTGCTCCTTTGTTGATGCACGTACAGTGCACACAATTCACAAACACAGAAGAAAATGTTTTATTTTTGTTGGAGCGCACTTTGGGGGTTACACCACCCTTTAACAGACGAGCCAGCTGGCCCTTTACTTATGACACAGGCGCACGCTTGGCGCTGCTCCTTTGTTGATGCATGTGCAGCCACAGTGCACACAATTCACAAACACAGAAAATAATTTTAAATTTTTTTTGGAGTGCACTTTGGGGGTTGCAGCACCCTTTAATGGACAAGCCAGCCGGCCCTTGATTTATGACACAGGCGCACGCTTGGCGCTACTTTGTTGATGCACGTGCGGCTACTGCGCACACAATTCACAAACAGAAAAAAAATTTTTTTTTTCAGTGCACTTTGGGGGAGCACCCCTGATGCACAGATCACCCCCTGGACAACACTACAGCACCCCTCTAGGACTACAGCCTTTATGGGACACTGAACAACACAGTCCAGCCAGCCCCTATAGACTTTGGAGTGGACACAGCCCCTATGGACAACTGACTGCGCAACACAGCCCAGCCAGCCCCTATGACCAACAGCAGCACAACACAGCCTAGTCAGCCCCTATAGACTGAGTGGTCACAGCCCATATGGACAACAGCAGCACAACACAGCCCAGCTAGCCCTAGCTCCCACCCTCCCTCTTCATTGTCCACAGCCTGAGTGAGAAATGGCGCCGACGCATGGACCTTTTATAGAATCCAAAACCCGCGACATCCGGAAGACGGGATGATGACGTTTTGCCTCGATTTCAGATCCGAGTCAGGCGGGAAAAGTCGAGCCAGACTCGGATACGACTCGGATTGGCTGGCTCGGGGGGGCTCAGATTTCAGAAATCCGAACCTGCTCACCCCTAATACATATATATATATATATATATATATATATTGATGTGTGTGTGTATGTATGTATGTCTGAATAAGGAGAGTTCTGTGTTGGCATGAGGCACATGTTATTACTGTAGGTGAGGGAATCATAGCATGTACTTGCTATGGGCACCATGCTACATCTCTGCATCTACTGGGATGGAGACCAGAGAGGATGAGTGGGCCCTGCCTGTTTCATTTGTATTGGTCCCCACACTTTCTGATGGAAGCTCTGGTTAAATATACAGAGGCTTCTCTTCCTTATACCGCCCCATTATCTTGCTCAATGCTGATTTCATAATAATGGGAAAAACATTGTCAGGCAGACTGCAGGTTTTTCTCACCTCTTTACTTAGAGACCATCAGTTGGGCTGTGCCAGAGGTAGACACTACGTGAAGCGCATTTGAGCAGCCATTGCGGCTGTAATGGCTGCTAATCTCCATCCTGACTCCCCAGGTATCATTTTTTGATGCAACAAAAGCGTTTGACAAGGTATCTATATTTATGAACTCTTAGAAAGATGGGGACTTGGATTGAGATTTTAAGCTTTAATAAAAAAATTTTACACTCTCCCTACCACTCCTATTGTTAGTTAATGGGACTGTGGGAGAAAGCCTTGTGATGTCCAGAGGAACAAAAGACGGTTGTCCCCTTTCACCCTAGTTCTTTAATTTGGTTTTGGATCCCATGCTTAGAATCCTATAAAATTGGTCACCATTTTAGGGTATACTTATTGGGAAGGAGGCATTGCTATAGCATTTATTAGCATATTACACACCAGACCTTTGTGCGATTATGGAGCTGTGATGGCAATAGCGATCCTTAATGAATCAGGCCCAAAGTCTCTTTAATATCTGTCAAATATAGTAGAAAAGTCCAGAAATCAATAGTTATTTGCTTATTAATAATACAATGCTGTCCCCTGCTGTTAATACAAATAGAACTTACAGTGTGTATGTTTTTTGACAAACAATGTATGCTCTGAATGTGATATGATATGCAATAAAAAAGCTAAAAAAAAATAAATAAAAGTCAGAGTATTATCTGATACACATTTATTGTTGTGTGTCCACTTACTCTCCGGCCATGATAATCTTTCCTTTTGCAGAAATACTAGTTACAGTACCTGACAACTTGCCTTTATCAACTGGGGGTCCCAACGAGATCCCCAGTTCTTGACCAGAGACGGACACCACGACTGGTGGACGCTGGATGACAGAATTGCAAAACTGCATGGTTAGTAGAATTATGGTCTGCTCTCAAAGCTTTTCTGTCCTCCCATGTCCAAATAGTCAGTCGGTTTCTGGGTAAGACTCGGGGATCATAACTTTTAGTAACCAGGCTTTTATATGTGCTTTTGTGTTAATAGGCGAATGATTGAGTGAGTAATTGACTTAAGTTGCACATGGAAATGTGTGTCTGTCGTTTTTGAAACTTTGTAGCAAAGATTAACCCAGGTACCCTAGACTGGCTTGTCCGGCGTGTTCACTTGGACAGCCCTGAATTCTTGGTGGACTAGTGTCACGACTAGGGTTTCTCAGCATGATGGTCGATGGGTATTACCTGTGAGGTCACTGTGGCGGGGGGCATCTGGCGGTGGTGCTGGTGTGTGGTGAGGGGCATTGGCTGTGCGTGGTTCTGCGTGGGCATGCTGTCACATTGGGCTGGTGAGGCCTGGCGGTGCTTCCGTACCGTTTGGCATGGGCGCCGCCATCTTGCCTCCGGCCATGTGATTTGCTCGCCCAATCCTGGTTTGTCACATGCTCTCTCTGGCCAGTCACGGCACAGCACTTGGTATTTAGGGAGGTTCAGAGCCTCACTTCATTGCCAGTGCAACGTGTTTCTCAGCATAGCTGAGAGAGAGTTCCCTGTGCTCACCACCTTTTACCTGTGAAATGCTACCTGCCTGCCTGCTTGTCTGCTCCAACCCCGCTGGACTACCCTGCATCCTCCATTACCTTCCCCTTGCCTGAGTACCTGAGTCCTGCTGTTCACCTTGCACCTTGCCTCCACTGACACTCTGCTATTTCTTCCTCAGTCTGCATTCTTCATTAATCAGTCACCATCTGGACAGTTCCCCTTTTCTGCCACTACCTGGACATTTTCTATTAACCAGTCACTACCTGGACATTTTCCATTGCCTGTCACTAACTGGACTTTTTCCTATTTGCCTCACTACAGCTCCCAAGTGCACTTTAGTGCTATACCTGGACTTTCTCTTTTACCACATTCATGTCTGTTAAGCCACTCATTAAAAACTCCACATTTACTTTTATACCTGCTTCAGTGTCTGCTCCTATTACCACCCAGGGTCCACAAGAAAACCAGAACTTCACAACTAGGTTTTTAGACATTGCTTGTGTCAATTGAATCAAGTGATGGTGTATAAAGCTGCCCATTGACTTTGGAAAGATTTTCCTGCAGATCCCTGTTGGCACGCATATGAGGTGCCTGGGGTCACGAAATATGTCTTAAACATTTGTTTTAATCCATAATATATGTTTAAGTATTAGATTATAATGGGAGGGGTTTATCAATGGTTATAGATATTTGGATTTACTTTTTGGCTAGTGAACACCACATCTACAGTTAGTTGATGGCACCAGATTGTGTAAGGAGATTACCCTATGAGTTGCAGCCAGTGTGTCTGAACTGTGAATCTGACTCAGATATTGGGTAGGCCAATTATCCTCCACAGCAAAGATTCTTATGAAGAAGGATCAACTATTTACATTCCACTCTGATTCCACTTTCTGTCACTGGTTAGTGACATAGAGAAATGGTGGGATACAGTGGTAACTAATTCCACTAGATTACCACACAGTGTAGTGTCCTCTGAACCACTAGACCCCGGATTCTGAGATAATCTATAGACTAGGGGGAACACTTAGACCCGAGATTCTGAGATAGTCTATTGACTATGGCGAACACTGACAGTCATCCCTCAGATATGAACCCACAAATTGCCATGGATGTAATGCGCATGGTAAATGGCGATAGGTTGTGAAGGGAATGGGGAAATTATTTAAAAGGTGTGGATTACTGACACAGGGCACCTTAGATCCAGATAAGTTACAGGATATGGAAAGGTGACACATGAATTACATACAGGATAAAGATTTGCAGAAGTAAGTGAATCAGTGGCTTAACACGGCAAGCAGATTAAAATGGGAGATGGGAACAGAGGGCCTGATTCAGACCCACTCGCGAGCGGCTGTCCGCTCGCAAGTGGGTCGATGTTCTGCACTGAGCATGCGCACGACGGAGGGAGCTCCGTCGTGCGCATGCGCCAGACGCAACGAGCGAAGGATTTTCCTTCGCTCGTAGTGTCTCTTCAAAGGGGGCGTGCTGTCGATGTTGACTGACAGCACACCCCCTTTGGTGGGCGTGCCGGGGGCGTGCCTCCCTGACGGGGGCGTTCCCACGGGAACGCCTCCCGTCAGAAGCCGGCCCACTGACATCACTAGTGATGTCAGTGGGAGTGATTTTGGCTCTGATAGAGCCAAAATCACTCCGGAGCTTGCGGTTGAAAACCTCAACCGCAGGCTCCGGCTCGCAGTTTCGATGGTCGCGATGGTCACGACCATCGCGGCCATCAAAATGCACGCTCATATAGGCTGTGGGTGGTGATCCACAGCTATACGAGCGTCCAGGAGGACGCTCCATTTTTATGGAGGGCGGCCCTCATTCAGAGCGTGCGCTCTGCTCAGAGCGTACGGCTCTGAATGAGGGCCAGAATCCGGATAAACTCAGATGGTCACAGAGTCAGTGGTTAGAAAAAGGAAAGGAAGTCAGATCAATCTCCATTATCCTAATTGGAGTTTTCTAAATTGGGGATTGTGGACACAGGGCCTGATTCAGACCCGCTGAGCGTTCGCAAGCGGGTCGATGTTGCCCAAGTGTGCATGCGCACGAGGGAGCCGGCTCCGTCGTGCGCATGCGCGAGACCCGAATAACGACAGCCAAGCCATCATTATGGGTCTCGCACCAAAGGGGGCGTGCTGTCGATGGTGACAGCACGCCCCCTTTGGTGGAAGTGCCGGGGGTGTGGCTGCCCAGACGGAGGCATTCCCATGGGAACGCCTACCGTCTGGGGCCGGCCCCACTGACATCACTAGTGATGTCAGTGGGAGTGCTTTTGGCTCTGATAGAGCCAAATGCACCCCAGGGCTTTCGGCAGCGAGACCCTACCACAGGGTCTCGACGCAAGCCCGATGGTCGCGATGGTCTTGACCATCGCGACCATAATTTTGGCCACTCACTATAGCTGTGGGTGGTCACCCACAGCTATGCGAGCGGCCAGGGGGCCGCTCCAAAAAGGAGCAGAGACGGCCCTGATTCAGAGGAGCGTTCAGTCAGAGCGTCCGGCTCCGAATCAGGGTCACTGTTTCACTATTAACATTCTTAGCAGAGAAAGGATCCAAAGCATCAGAAACTACAATTGGTAGAAAATCTAGTACATTCTTAGGCCATTGTATATCAGCTAGAGTCAAGCACATTACAGCTGAAAGGAGAATGGCCATTTCACAGGAGCAACTTCCCAGACATTAAAACAGCTCTGGGTATTTCTAGGCCTCATAACATATTGTAGGGTGAGGATTCCGAATGCATCACAGAAGCTTCAGGTCCTGTATGATACTTTGAAAGGAGATCTTAAGCAAGGACATGTAGATGTGACAGACAACCAACACCTAATCTTCACACAACTAAAAATGTCATCCTTAGTGCTCCAGCTTTGGCACTTCCTGATTTTAGTAAACCCTTTAAACTTCTCTGTCATGAAAATTCAGGCTATGCCCAGGATACTACTCTTTACAGTTGGATCCTGTAATAAGAAGAGCACCTTCGTGTTTTGTGCTGTTGCTTCTGCAGCTGTACTTATAGACAAAGTGACAGATATTGCCTTAGGGTTCCCACTTACAATACAGGTACCACATGCAGTCACTGAAATACTCAATCAGGCCCAAACCAGACACCTCTCAACTGCCAGACTCACCAAGTATGAAGTAGCAATACTCACACTATCCAATATCATCATCAAAAGATGTAGAGTTTTGAACCCAGCTACTCTATTACTGCTGGGTCCAAAAGAGGGGGAAAAATTGATAATGATGCAGATGACAGTGAAGGAAATAGCTAATGGGTTAGGAGACTCAGATACCTCAACTTTTTTCTCTGATGACTATGATAATCTTGAATTAATGAAACTAGAGACAATTGATATTCCCATCATGGCTGATGTACCCCTTCAGAATGCAGACCTTAATCTTTTTGTTGATGGGTCACGTTATTATGTGGGGGGTGAGCCGCACACAGGTTATGCAGTAACCACAGAAACTTAACATTGTCATACAGGAGGCTCTAACGTTTTCCAGCTGAGTGCAAGATGGCAAGGTGAGGGCCCTGGCAGCCACCTGTATATATGCAGAAGGGCAAACAGTAAGTATTTATACTGATTCAAAGTATGCCTATGCGATAGCCCATGATTACAGTCCGATATGGAAGAGTAGAGATTTTAAGGAGTCATCTGGTAAGCCTATTAAACATGCGGATTGCATTAAATCATTGTTTGTTGCTCTGCATTTGCTTAGGCAAGTGGCTGCTATAAAGCTAAAAGCACACACTCGAGACAATACTATGGAGGTAAGAGGGTGCATTAGCAGACAGGACAGCAAATGAGGCCACCCTGAAACCACCCCCAGTTAGCATTTAGGAGCTTGGCCCGCTAGCTAAAGATGGCGTTAGCTACTGTAGCCATTAGGCTACAACTTCACAAAAGTTATCCGAGAGTGATCTGATGGATTCCTATGCATTTGCTGATGTGCGGCCCAATAGCACATTAGCCCTGCAGGGTCATAATACAGTAGTAATGTTATTGCATAAGTCATGACTTTACTTTTTAGATTTCGCCGAAACAGGGTATTTTCTGAGCCTTTGTATAGGGATCTCAGAACTGATACATTGCCCCAAAAACACATTCCAAATCACAGCGATATGCATTGATAAGGAATAACTCTTATTTCTCTTGTATGAATGAGTACTGGTGAGCATCACCATCATCAGCTGTTATTTGCATCAGTCAGTAAGCAGCCGCAAGCGATATGGCTACTCAGGGGTGCATGAAGGTTTGTCTGCATCAGTTCGCTATAACACAAACATGCCCTTACTCTATTCAGTCTGTGTTTGCAAGTCACTTAACATTTGCCTTTTCTCCAAGCATAAGGAGGTATGCTGCACCAAATATTCATAATAAAATAGGCCAGCGGTTTTCAACCACTGGCACATTAGTGTGCAGCAAGCGGTTGTTAAGTGTGCCGCGAGGTCAGTGCAGTCAGAGCTGACTTTACTTGTACTGCTGGCCCAGGCAGTGTTGGGCTCTTCAGAGTGGCTCAGGCGTGCCCAGGCCATCACCTTTCAAGACATGGCGGCATGACATAGGTCACGCACACCGCGTTGCATGCCCGCCTGCACACTGCTCCCAACTCTACACTGTATGTGACTGAGCTACCCCAGTCGATGAGGGACAGGACAGGGACTACAGTGAGCCTTCTCAGCTGGTTATTTTATTTTGTTTCTTTGGGGCCAATGTGATTTTTTTTCTGTGGGGAGCAATGTCATTGTTTTTTTTCTGTGGGGGCCAGCCAATGTGTGTGTTTGTTTTTTTTCTGTGGAGATAATTTTGTTTTATATTTTTTTGTGTGGGGCCATTGTGTATTATTTTTTTTCTGTTGGGCCCAATGCACTTGTTTTTGTTCTGTAGGGGTCATTGTGCTTTTTATTTTTTTCTGTGGGGGGCAATGTGTGTGTTTTTCTGTGGGTGCCAGTGTCAGTTCTTTTTCCTGTGATGGGGGCCAATTTGTGAGTGTTTTTTCCTGTGGGAGCCAATATGTGTGTTTTATTCCCGTGAGGGACTGATGGTGTGCCTTAGCAATTTTAAAATCTTGTTCGGTGTGCCACGAGTTGAAAAAGGTTGAAAATCACTGCCATAGGCATACAGCTTTTTTGTGGTGATGAGCAGTACAAATTTGCATATTGTATCCTAAGCAAATGAGCATACTCCTCATTCGGAATTAAGTACCATAGTAGGCTATGAAGGTAACTGGGTTAATCACCAAATAAATAAAATGAGGTAATAGGACAGTAGTCAAGACTTGTGGGGCATGCTGCCTGCACTTGACATCTTTTCTTGAGTGTAATTATCCCCCCTAGTCTCGCATTATCACATATACCCCCATAGTTAGTTTTTAGGAGATGCTTTAAACTAAGAGAAAGTTGTTCTGCAAGGGAGGGTATTACACAGTGCAGGTGCTGCCAAGCTAAAGTCCTGTATTCAGGAATTGGGGCAGATTTTGGATTGGATGCAGATTTTGTAAGGAGTGGAGGAGTAAAGTTGAGAGATGTTTTAAAAGTGAAGAAATCTATGCTGGTACAGTATTGTGGCCTTGTATGTTATTTATTAGAAGTATTTTATATTTGATTCTGTAACATACAGGCAACCAATGTAGGGATTGGCCTAGCAGAGCAGCAGTAGAATAACATTTTGCAAGGGAAATCAGGCTAGCAGCTGTGTTAAAAGTTGATTGTAGCAGATTGTAGGGGGTTAGTGGAAGACCAGGAAGGAGGCTATTACAATAGTCAATGCTGTAAATTATGAGTGTATGAATTAAAGCATTTGCAGTGTCTTGTACTGTATATGATATACATACAGTATATTCTGAAAATGTATCAAAATGTGGATACAGATCGGATGTGGAGGACAAAGGACAGTTCAAGGTAAAGGAACACCAAGGCAGCAAGCTTGAGGGGTTGAGTTTATTGTCATAAAATTAATAGAAATAAAGTTATCATGTAGGCAACTTCTATTGACTGGTGAGAATAGTTTTAGCTGTGTTTTTGAAAAATTGCCTCGAGGTAGCAGGATCACATCCTACAGTAGATGAAATTGCAGAAAGACATTTAGATTTGGACAGGACTGGTAAAGGTGAGCAACAGCCACATAGAGATGATACTGATGATATGGATATCCAAAGGAGCTTATTCGTTTTCCTATAGAAAAGGTATATAGAAGATTAGATGACCTTTAACTGAGCATTGTGATACCCCAAATGTTAAAGAAAATGGAGAGGAAGTGGATATAGATTACTGAACACTGATAGAGCCTTTTGATAAGTATGTTGGGAACTAGCATAGACAGAATACTTAAGATAGTGTTGGTATGAGAAGAAAGTGACCAACAGTGTCAAATGCAGCACAGAAGTGAAAAATAACTATAATTGAGCCTTTCAATTTATCAGTGATTAAATCATTGACCATCTTAGTCATTGAACACTTAGTAAAGTGTTGGGAACAGAAGCTGAACTGAAGAGGTTCCAATATGTCATGTGAGTGCGGGCAAGCCTCTCAAGTGAGGAGCTGATATATTTGATGGTAATTTGTGAGAGACTTTGAGTTAGACGTACTGTAGTTACTTCAACTTTATTTGTGGGATCAATTTAAGAGAAAGTACCAGTAGGTCTAGGAAAGAATTTGAATAGATTGTTGGTTGAGGAAAAGGGCACTGTACCATTTCATGTCAGATTTTGTCAATCTTGTACTTGAGGAGGATGTAGCAACATCTTGGACACTGATGATAGTTGGAAGATTTGGGTGCGTGTGTGGGTTGGCTTAAAAGCCACAGTATAAAGCAGAGACTGGAAGAAATTTTGGTTGGCAAAGTCAAGAGCATTTTGATAACAGTATATGGGGCCTATTCATCATCACTTATTTTTCACAAAGCATGTGAAAATTAACATTTTCACATACTTTTGTAAAAATAAGTGTCAGGGCTATTCATCAAGTTCCAAAAGAGCATTTTTTTCTAAACTTGATGGTGCTACTGAACGCCACCCTGAGATGGCGTTTAGCCCCTGATAATCTTTACAGGCTGCTGTTTACATGGCAGCATGTGAAGAGATTTACATGCCAGCCACAGCAGAGGGATCTATTCAGATCCCTCCCTCCCTCCTCTGTCTGCATGGCACTGCAGACATATGACCCGGAACGGCGGATAAGAAGGGAGGCCCCCATTATCGACACTGAGCACAAAACACTGAACAAAATAAAGTACGATTTTGTACAGTGCCGGGCTCCCTCCCTCATCCCCGAACATGTCCAACCTGACAATATCGTCAGGTTGGACAGGAAGTTCGGACGATGAACGAAAGCTACAAACTACAAACGGGAGCGCGCATTTGTAGCTTTCGTTCATCGTTATGCCTCAGAAACGGAACAATTTTGTGAACGATTTGTCGTTAACGACAAATCGTTAAAAAAATCGTCCCGTGTGAACACACCATTACTCTCAAGACAGTCTATTATATTGTCAAGATTCTATTTGCACATTAGAGTTTTGTGGGCCCTGGACAGCTGTTCTAACACCACAATTATAATCTGCCACTGGAATACAATAATTTCAGTATTAATTATGGAAAAATATTCATAGCAAGTTCTCTGTGCCCTGCAGAAGCTTCTGCCAAGAAAGTGAACAATAAGTGGGTACACTACAGGTAGTTCTGACACATGCTGAGTGCCTGTTGGTCTTGCTATGTAGGCACTTAGGGCCTGATTCAGAGCCGCTCGTAAGCGGCCGCTCGTTCGCTCCGAGCAATGTATGCCCAACTGCGCATGCGTACGGATCGTTATACGCATGCGCGAACCAGTCAGTGCGGTCGAAATTCATGTGCTCGCAAAATAGCGAATGCCTGATAATTTGAGTGACAGAAAGAGGCGTATGTGGGTGGTAACAGGGGAAGGTGCTTGAAAACGGGGAGTGGAGATCCGATCGCAGGCGTGCTTAAAGGTCAAAACGGGCGTTTTATGGGTGTGCATAATTAAAACAGCAGCGTCATTGAGCACGTCACTGGGTTATTTTATAGCCAGAACTGCTCGCAAAATTGTGGTAGCAAAAACCAACCACAAGAATAGCGAGCAGCTCATACCCTGGTCGATGTATTCGATTAATCTAATAAATAGCGGACATGACGTAGGATGCGAGCGGCCAGGGGGCGTAGTTTCCCAAAAAACGACCGCAAGTTTTATTCGCTCGTTCAGACCTAGAGGCGTGAACAGACCGCAAAGAGCAAACGGTTCATTTGAATAGCCACCCCTTTTTTTTGAACGAACGACCGCAAATAGTGACCGACTCTGAATCAGGCCCTTAGTACACATGGTAACCAGGGCCAGGGCAAACCCTCCCATGCGGAAGTATGGCACTTAGCTGTGACATCATAGCCAAGGGCCACACTCCCGTCTTAACACTGACATGGAGGAGCCGCAGTCAGCAGCACTGCTGTCTGGTTCTCCTTTGTGTCAGTAGCCAGCACCCTGTGCAGGGTGTCACAGCCTGGGGCATAAAATCACTGGATAACTGACATTATGTCACTGGATCAGACTCAAGGTTCCTACCCCCTTCTTGCATGATGATCGTTGTGACTTATTAAATGCAGCATTTAAGCAGATGACAGTATAAGTGTAAAAGAAAATCCTTCAGGCTCAAACCTTAGAGCTCCCTATGGCATCATTGCTGTGACCTTAGGCGAGCACCATGCAGCCAGTCCTTTATGTTCATTCGGCTGGAAAGTGAGTAATTAGCTACTTTGCCTCCAATAATTTCTGTTTACCCAACTGTAAATTGATTAATTACCATTATTTGGTTTGTTTCCTCACCCATGGCCCCTAATTATATAAGGGGAAAAGGGCATGTTGTAAAAAGATGTTTTGTTTCAATAAAACATTTAACTACTGTATATCTTTTTCTGAATGATCATTATCCTATTGTCATTCTTAATTTACTGCTTGATTTATTAAAAATGTCACAGTTGTATTTAACTTTTATGATTAAGAAGAAGGTCAAGTAGGATTAATTTACTGAATATAAATCGAAATATGCCAAAACATGCATAGGCTGGTTACAAGCTGGCATTGGTAAAATTCTAGTGACACAGCGTGGAAACCAACACTTGTACTTGCTTTTCAGGAGGAAATTCTTTCACTTCTTAATGGTAAATAAAATAAATATATTTACTTGTAAATTAAGTACATTTAAATAAATATTATGGGTGAGATGTACTAAGCCTTGGAAAGCGATAAAATGTAGAGAGCTATAGGACCTCATTCAGAGTCGGTCGAAGCGGCCGCACAGTCGTACGCCACCAATGTCCGCTATACTGCGCATGCATAAAGTTCGCAATGCGCGTGCGCAAAGTAGCCGCTACGATCAGAAATTTATCTCTCCTTGAACACAGCCAGGTCGGTTGTTTGAGTGACAGTTTGAGGCGTTTGTGGGTGGTAACAGGGGAAGGTGTTTGAAAATGGGGGAGTGGAGATCCGAACGCAGGCGTGCCTAATTATGCGAACGGCGTTTTACGGGAGTGCATACGGTTTTATGGAAGTGCATAATTAACAAAGTAGCGTCATGGCACATGTGACATGGGAGGTTTTTACACTGACATGATCGTAGAGCTTAATAGAGGGTATGGGCAACCTTTAGCTCTACGACCAGTTCCGATGGTTCCCGATGGTCTCGATTAATCCTTATATGCCCGGAGATGACATGCAATGCATACGAGAAGGGGGCATATTTTTTTTAAGTCCGGCCACTTCCTCCCCTTGGTCGGCCAGCTACCGATCCGAACTTAGGGACACAACTTGCGAGTGAATCATTTGCATATCCGGCCCCTTTTCCCGTACGACCGTGCGGCCACTTCGACCGACTCTGAATGAGGTCCTTAGTACCAACCAATCAGCTCCTGCCATTTTTCAAACACAGCCTGTAGTTAGGAGCCGATTGGTTGGCACTTTATCTCTCTCCAATTTATCACTCTCCAAGACTTAGAAATTTTTGATGAGTCTATATCATATTTTTTGAACAAGAAAACAAACAAATCACAGATGCACAACTCCAAATTACTGATTATATATATATATATATATATATATATATATATAAACACATTATACAATACAATTTTGCAATAAATAGAGGTTTTTAACATAATCATGGCCAAGGTTATAGGCCTACCCACCATATCTAGGTAACCTCTGTAGGGTAGGTCCCTAACATACTAGGGTTCAAATCAAGAGTGCAGGACACCCCCAAACCAGTCACCCCAGGGCATCGCTTTAATGAGAAAAGTGAAGTGTAAAGCAGGGGCTGGCTGGCAACTTTTAGCCTGGGGGGCAAATGCAATGCAGGCGGCCCTGGCAGAGGGCTAGCGTGTAGCCAGGGTGCCCGAAGAACATGCGTGCTACGGCGCCCCCCCCTCAAGTTTTCCAGGGAGGAGGCGGGTCCATATGGGATTAATGTAAAGTAAAAATAAAGATTAGGAACAGCCCCATCGTGGAGCCCATATGCAGTGCCCCCCTGTGCCCCAGGAGAGGATCCCCTTATGCAGGCCTCCAGTAGTGCCCCCAGTAGTGATCCCCCTATGCAGTGCCCCTTATACAGTGCCCCCAGTAGTGGTCCCCGCTGTGCAGTGCCCCTGGTGCCCCCAGTAGTAAGCCCCTTATATAGTGCTCCCATTAGTGATACCCCCTATGCTGTGCTCCTTATATAGTGCCCCCAGTAGCAGTCCACACCCCATGCAGTGCCCCCAATAGTGGTAACCCTTATGCAGTGCCCCTTAAATAGTGGCCCCAGTTGTAGTCTCCCCCCTATGCAGTACCCCCAGTATTGCCCTTTTTATAGTGCCCCCAGCAGTGGTCCCTCGATTCAATCCCCCAGTGGTAGTCCCCTCCCCCCTATGTAGTGCCCATAGTAGTAGTCCCCCTCCCCCCTATGCAGTGCCCCAAGTAGTTGTCCCCTCCCTTGTAGTGCCCCTAGTAGTAGTAGTTCCCCCTTGTAATAGTAGTCCCCCCATGTGGTGCCCCCAGTAGTAGTCCCCCCAGTTGTAGTCCCCCCCTTGAAGTGCCCCCAGTTATAATCCCCAGTAGGGGTCCCCCCTTGTAGTGCCCCCCCTGTAGTGCCCCCAGTAGTGATTTCCCCCTTGTAGTACCCCCAGTAGTGGTCACCCTCTTGTAGTGCCCCCAGTAGTAGTCTCTCCCTCTTGTAGTGCCCCCAGTCCAGTAGTGGTTCCCCCTTTGTAGTGCCACCAGTAGTCCCCCCCTTGTAGTGCCCCCAGTAGTAGTAGTCCCCCCCCTTGTATTGCCCCCATTAGTAGTAGTCCCCCCTTGTAGTGCCTCCAATAGTGGTTCCCCCCTTGTAGTGCCAGCCTCCCCCAGTAGACACACGTAGTTAAAAAAAAAGAGAAAACACTTACCTGAATCCCCTCTCCCGCCATTGCCATCCGCTCCTCCGTCTGTCCTTCCCGGGCATTATGGGAGAGACGTCATATGACGTCATGACGCCTCTCCCACTGCCCACTGCGGGAGCCGGAAGAAGGATCGGCTCCTGCAGTGGGCACAGCAGCAGCTAATGAGAGTATGACAGACTCTCATTGGCTGCTGCTTACAACAAACACACAGCTGCCGGAGCCGGCGGCTGTGTGTTTGTCACTTGTGTAGCACTGACCGAACTCCGTCCGGTCAGCGCTACACACGCGGTGCAGTCTGTGTCACAGAGACACAGTCTGCACCGTGACCCACGGCCCGCGGCCCGCATGATGCTGCGGCCCTGGGGGGCACATGGCACCCTGCCCCCCGGCCCAGCCCGCCACTGGTGTAAAGTAAGATAGGTAAGAGCAGCTGTGGCTGCATATATAGGATAGAAAAGTGAAAATACAAATATAATAAAAACAAACAGTAAGAGTGTTAAAATGTGCAAAAAAGGAAGAATGTGTTATAATGCGCTGCCCTGAAGCAGATCAGCCAAAGCAATCCAGGGGACCCACGCCCCAAAAATAAACCCAAAGTTGCACTACAGTATTTAACTTGTAGGATTTACCTAAAATTGTGCCTATGTACTGTAAATGTAAAGCACTTTGAGTCCTTTAGGAGAAAAGCGCTATATAAATAAAATTATTATTATTATATTATTATTACTAGTGTGCATATACAATACCAGACTCCATGCTTTAAACCAATGGGGGAGAGGTGCTAGTCCAGGCTGAAGGTGTCTCATTCCTTCAGGTGTGCAATGAAGCACACTAAATGGAGTGTATAGAAAAGGATCCTGGACTGCACCACCTGAATATATATAATGGGAGGTGCTACCTGTTGAGACTTTTATTGTAGGCACAGAAACAGACAAATCACAGGTGCACAACTCCAAATTACTGAATATATATATATATAAATACATTTTGCAATAAAATTTTGCAATATATATAGATTTTTAGCATAATCATGGCCAAGGTTATGGGCCTACCCACCATGAAAAGCAGCCGCTCTCACACTGGATATTTCCCTTTGTGTACAGGAGACTCCTGGTAGGTTAATGCAATCTTTTTCCAACCGCACTGGATAGTAGCGCAAGTGGATGAACAGGTAAGTACACAGGTAGGTACACGAATAAAACCCTGTGAGTGTCGACCTGTTTGGCTCCACCAGGGAGCTTTTTCAAGACTTTGAAAAAGCTCCCTGGTGGAATGAAACAAGTCGAAATTCATGGGGTATCCACTTGTGACACTGCCTGTGATTTGTGTACCTACCTGTGTACTTACCTGTTCATCCACTTGCGCTACTATCCAGTGCGGTTGGAAAAAGATTGCATTAACCTACCAGGAGTCTCCTGTACACAAGGGGAAGCATCCAGTGTGAGAGCGGCCGCTTTTCATTCACCATACCATGGTCTCCCAGGACTGCTTTCGAACACAGGCAGACGGCATTGCTCCGCTACTTCTACAATTTGAACTTATGTGGTGAGAGCATATTTTAGCTACTAAAGACATTCACAGTGCATGAAAAGACTTTCTTTATGCTATAATATGCAGATGGATAAGAGCTTAAACAGACAGATACATATCAACTACAGGAGAGATATCTCCCTCTTTTCCGTCTGGACATTTGATGGAGCTTTATGTGGAATGATTATGTGCATGTCACGAGTGCTATTTTATGCAATTACTGTGTGTTTTAGATACGGGTTTTTGTTTTATTATTCATTATGTCTATTTTTTTATTTTTATCTATTGTAGGTTGTGAATAAATTAGTTTTTTTATATGTAGAGGAGCCTTGATCGTTGATTCATTTAAAACCAGTGATATATATGAGGTATTATATTTTATAGCGCAGTCCTAATTTGTAGCTGTTTGTGGGTGACTTTATTGAGACCAGCTTATATACAGTAACTTATAAACACACCTCCAATCAACCCATTGGTCATACAACATACCATCTGACCAAAACCTAAACTAATCTGCCTGGCAACAAGGCTGTCAAGCCAGCCAATCAGCAAAAAACTCAGGATTCTTATCTATTCTCAAGACTATTCAGCTTTTGCCTGCCATGAGGCCTGAAGGTATGGTATATCATAGGGAATTAATCCAATTAACAATACAGAAATTAATAAGTAAATTATTTATAAAATACAAATTATGCCTGCAGCATTGTTTATATTTTTCAGTAAATATCAGAATTCATAAATACATAAGTGCCTTTGTGGATCTATGTAAAGGATAATGAATACTAATGCCGTCTCTAACAATCATAACACATAATTCTACCTATTTGAATACCTATCCTGGTGCCAGTGTCACCACAGTCACGCTTATAGGGCAGTACAATAGGCAAAATGAGATAAACGTGATGCATGGGTGTATATTTACTAAAGTGCGGATTATTAGAAGTGGATTTGTTGCCCATACCAACCAATCAGATTATAGCTATTATCTTCTAAAAGGTCCCAGACAAATGATAAGTAGAATCTGATTGGTTGTTAAGGGCAACCACTCCACTTGTAAAAACCCACACTTTAGGAAAAATACCCCATGGAAGTGGTCCTTTAACTTCATTTTTGAGGATTATAAATGGGCCTATGAGTGTTATATAAAAAAGAACATTAATGAAAATGTCATTTGCATTGCTTTAGAATCCAGAACCACTGTACTATACGTGGTGAATTTCATGTTTGTGCATCACATTGTCCAAGGAAACTGCTCATAAAGGAACCATTACTTCAGACATAATGATTTCATGTTCAATTCACCCTCAGCCATAAAGATGGATGATTTCATATGGTCTAAAAATAAACATGCACAAAATTAGAATAGTCCTTTCAAAAATATTTTCCATCTCACCTCATTTTCTTTTCTTTTCAGACGTGTTCAGTGATCAGAAGGTATTAAAGATTTATTGGTACAGAAAATAAATTATACTTTTGCTTTGAACTTTTGCAAGGCAATTTCAGTCGTTAATAAGATGCATATGGATGCCACATCAAACCCTGATTATAGGCATATGACCACATTAAAAAAAAACCTCAACATAATAAGGGTGGTTAATTCTCAAGTATTCATTTACAAAACCTTAGCTGTCTAGTTGTTGATGGACTACATCCCCTAACATGCTCTAACAGGTGTCGTGGGCACCTTCTCATACCCAGTGGAGCTTAGAGGGGGGTGAGCACAATGTAGGTGTAACCAGCAGGGCTGTAAGTAGAGGTGTGCGAGCGGTGTAACCACACAGAGCCCTGTCAACGACACTGTTGGTGCCCCATGACACCTGCATCTGGCTAGCAGGGTTCCTGCAATGGATTGCTGCCGCAGTCCTGCCCGAAACGTCCTTTGGATGCTCTAGACATGCATACTGCTCCGGGCTGTGATGTTCTTTTCGGCGCTGTCGGCCCTCCCTTTCTGCATTCCAATGACATTATGTGCTCAGGGGGCGTGGCAGGAAGAATGTGCGAGTCAGCTCTATAGGGTGCTGGTAACTAGTGCCGCTACCATACTCCCTTCAGAGCCAGCATATATTTTATTGCAGAGTTAACAAGGGTGCCATTCCCCCATTTAGCCACACCCCACTCCACATATCAGACGGCATGCCATCTTGACTGCTTCATTGGGGGCAGGGTCAATTTCCAAAACAGTCTTACACAGATCATGATATAAAATCTGTAATTTTTCATTGCGACATGTAGTCAAAAACCCAGTGGCTGGTACATTGAAGAACTGGGATGTCATGCAAATATATACCTCCCACAACTGGCAATGGCAATTCAGGAAGCATGCCTATGGCACTCCATTGGTACACAAAAATAAAAATTAAAAAATGATTTATGCAAAAACTACCCAAGCTACATTAAATCGGGATGAACGACCTGATCGGGGGGGATGGCACGACAGTCCACTGAAATCAGTTCTATTCCACCAAAATCAGGATGGTTGGTAGATATACAAATGGCATTAACATAAAGTTTTCTTTTCAATTCAGTAGGCCTTTCTGCATTGCAGCAAATGCCCCCTCCCCCTAAAACTCCCATGTTTTGGTTCAGTTTTGGTTATGGTTTTGGACTTCTTTAAAATTTATTAAAAAAACAGCTAAAATCATGTCATTTGGACCCGTTTCATGGCATCCAAAACCTCTAGACCCGCTTTTTTAGATCCAAGATCAGAACTTACTGGTAGACCTGAGCCAGGAGTCTGTTCGACTCGGAACCCCAAAGTTTAGATGTGTTTGGTTTTCAACAAAGCTGAATCACTAATTTCTACTAAATATTCATTAAAAGCCATTTATAATGTCTAGACAGATCCAGAAATATAAAGTTCTACTCACCTCCTATGGTTTGTGACAGATTTGCTGGTTGTTCTGTTTTGCACATTTGTGACAAAAATTATTTAGAAGTTTAGATTAATTCTGGCATTTGTCAAGATCTGGATTCAGAAATTCTTCTCACGAGAGTTTGTTTATTTTAAATTTTTATCAATATACACACACCTGTTATATAATGGCATTAAAGTCTGTCTCCACAGTTGTGCACTAGAGTTGAGGGGAGACCCCCTGATGAAGTCTGGAAAAAAATATACCTGCCAGGTTGCATTCTACCATATAACATGCAGGTGTATGAAATATTAGAGACCTTTAGACTGCACTCCGGGACCTGCAGGTAAGATGAAGCTGCACACTCCAGTTTGCCAACATTTCAGTACAGATTCCGTGATGAAAATAAATCCTCACTAAAACATTGGTAAACAGGAGACAGTTCTAAAGCTCACGTGCCTATTGTAGGTGCTTTCGATGGTGGACAAGGGTCAGCACGGGCACTCTGACCAATCTGCAGCTACAAAGCCCATACGCAGCAAGCAGTGTGTTCTGGCACCTTTCCATCATAGCCAGCATTAACTTTTTCAGCAATTTATACTACAGTATTGATTGGGATAGAACCAGACTGGCAGCCTTCGCTACCCACATGCATCAATGAGCCCTGGGCACCAATGAACCAGTTGTCAATTCACCGGTTGTTCTTCCTTGAACCACTTTTGGTATGTACCAGTGGAGGCTCTAGAGGTGGGGCTGCAGCACAGTCCAAGATTCAAATAGGGGAGCAACACCAACTGCCAGCAAGTCCCGGCTGGTGAGTTTTGGCAGCTTTTGAAAACGCAGTTGGTGTGGCTAGCCAATTTTAATTTTGGATGCGCAGCAGCCCCACCTCTGGAGCCACCACTGGTAGGTACTAACAACTGCATACTGGGAACACCCCACAAGACCTGCTGTTCTGGGGATGCTCTGATCTCGTCCTCTAGCCATCACAATTTGGCATTTATGAAAGTTGCTCAGATCCTTACACTTGCCCAAGGCATCTGTTCACCTGCTGCTCTTCTATTAGAGCAGTGGCGAGAGTGCAACAATAATGTGGAAAAATGGCAAAGAGACAGGAAAAGCAGCAGACACCTGGACCCATCATGGACTTCCTAAAACTCTGGTCTACATTTGGAATTACACAATTTGATTTGCCTGGGATGGTACTCTGTTGTCTCTGTTTCTCTGGGATGTTACTGTATTTTGCTCCCCATTCTTCTATGCAGGGCTTAAAGTGGTCATCTTCTATGTGCATCTCCAGCATCTCTCTCCAGCATCATCCTCTTTCATAACTTCTGCACCATCTCCCATGCATCTCTCCAGCACCATTCCTCCTGCATCTTTACAGCACCATCCCACCTTCATTTCTCTACTGCCATTCTCCCTGTGATTTCTCTAGAACCATTCCTCCTGCATCTCTCCAGCACTATTGCCTCCTTGTTTATCTAGCACCATGTCATCACCATTGCTTCTCTCCAGCACTATCCCACCTGGATCTTTACAGCACCACCCTGTATATTTCACCAACATCAGGATGTATATTTATTGATTTTCTGCCCCAATCACTGCTGTCCCCACTTTATATTTATTTATTACATTTTTCTGGCACAGTAACTGATCCAGTGCAAGCACCTTGACCCCCTGATTTTCTTCCCCACCCCAGTCATTGATGTCCCCACTTTATATAATTAATTTTTTCTGTCCCAGGTCCAGTCAATAATACAGTGCAAGCACCCTGTTCTTTTGTTTTGTTGTGGACAAATCTGCTCATCTCTGACCAATTTCTGGTGGTGTCTCTCTTTGTGACTCATTCAGTCAGTTCCAGGCGGTGATGGTGGGGTCTTTCCTCCTCTGCTGATCCTCTCTGCTTCGCATGTATGTCACTCTGGACTGCATCCTTACAAGTCTAGGGTCTGGCTCTCTGATGCTACTCCTCTTTGTGTGCTGCAGGAATGAGACAGACATCACGATATCACAAAATCTCATTACCAGCAAGCCATAGGCGATGAAGGCTGCAGTCCAGGCTGGGTGCTGGCCAACTAATTGCAAGCACCGTAGGGTGAGAATTTAGTGACTCTTCTCAGTGGAGAAGTCACTTTTGATTGGCATTGGGTGCAGGTGCAGTGCCGTTGGCAGAGGCAGAACTAATTTCCCCTCAAAATACAAATTACATAACACAGTTTCACCATGTTCCGACCCACTTTAAACCCTGCTTCTATGGCAGTTTGCACCAGGCCATTAGCAGCTAATTCTCTGGCTATGGCAGACTTTTTATGGCATGGGAATTGCCCTATCCTCTCTAAGCAGCAAAAGGCACCAGCTGCAGCCTCAGTGCAGACTGTAGAGCACTGTGCGGGCAGTACGGTGGGCGGCTGCATGACCTATTACACCACATCATCATAGGTCATGAACTAGTCCACAGCAAAAATGATATAATTGGGTACCCTCTTGTGTGCTAATCAATGCAGCCTATATATTCTGAAACATAAGAGTTTCACCAATACTCAAACAAATCCAATACATGCATAAAAATCATAACAGATATAATGGCGCTTTAAATAAAATATAGTCCCCTGTTAATGTGAATCTGTGTCCTCAATGAAGATCCTCAAATAAAGAGAAAAAACAAATTACAATTGTGTAATCCCATTTTTAAAGTATGCAAATAATAATATTTCATAAATTGTCCTCTTTCAAATTATGAACTTCTCTCAATACATAGGAGAGTAAATTATTGGGAATGCCCCCCACACATTTAACTCACAGCCTTAGGCTTGTAATCAGGAGTATCACAATATCTTTCTCCCCAAGCAGACCACCACCGTGAAGATAAGAGAATTTGGGGTTGTCCCCTCCACATAACACTCACAAAACTCCACTTGGTAATAGGCACATCAAATATCCTGGAAAAGCAGCATTCAGATACCTTGTTCTCATGAAGTCAGCTCGAAATTTTATTACTCCCAAGACAAAGGTTATGTAGTAAAACAGCCTTTTATTACAGTTCCAAGTTCCCGATGAAAAATAACAATATATCTACCCAATAGAGTTACGAATAGTCTCTAATTCCGGACATCTAGATGTTAGAGATCCCATAAGAGTCCTAGTATTTAGCATCCTTCCATTCCATTGGGTAAATAGTCAAACAGTAATATCAGTTGTCCTCCACCAAAGCATTTCGACCCATTGAAGGGTCTTGGAGGTGGTCGTGGAAAGAAGCAATCAGATGGTAGAAGAGACGGCATTCATTGGAGAGTGAAGGGAGATAAGGTCAGAGATGTAACTGGGAGAGTAATGGGAGAGAGGTTTGTAGGTGAGTGTGAGAAGCTGTGATTGGGTTCTGATGGGAAGGGGAGCCAGTGTAGGGCTTGTAGGAAAGGGGATAGAGATGTAGTACATTTGGAATGGAACATGAGCCGGGCACCAGCATTGAGGACAGATTGGAGTGGAGAGAGACGGGAGTCAGGGAGGCCAGATAGGAGGAAGTTACAGTAGTCCAATCTGAAGATGACCATTGAGTGGATGAGGGTCTTAGTAACATCCTGGGTAAGAAAGGGTCTGATCCTGGAAATATTTTTGAGATAGAAATGGCAGGACTGTGAGAGGTGCTGAATGTGAGGTTTGAAGGTGAGGGAGGAGTGAAGGATAACTCCAGGACAGCACACTTGGAGGCTAGAGCAGAAGGTTGTGCCATCACTAGATAATTAAATTGTGGGAATTGAGCTTAAACGGGAGGGTGGGAAGAGGATCAGTTCAGTCTTAGACATATTAAGTTTAAAAAAGCACTCGGACATCCAGGAAGAGATAGCAGGGAGACAGTGTCACGGCTCGGGTAATTGGGATTGGTGAACCCGAACTGGGTTGATGAACAGAGACACCTGGACCAGTAAGTAGTTGGAATTTAGATGGTTTAATGTAATTCTTGGTCATACAGCTGAATGAGGACTTTAATATGAGATGTAGAATAATGTACTCTATGCAGGGATGTGCAACAAAAGATACTGAATAAAACTATAACACAAAGTCTCTGGGGTACACGAAGTAATGTGTTGACAAGAGCTGTAGACTTGGAACTGTAGAATTAGACGAGGAATATTGAAACTTGAAATAGAGTCCGGGCTGCGGTGTGCTGAATAAGAATTGGATACTTGAATGTGACTCCTGGGTGGAGTACGCTGGATTGGAGTGAGAATTTAAGTCTGACTCCAGGATGGAGTATGCTGGATTGGAGAGAACACTTGAATAGGACTCCGGGATGGAGTTTGCTAGATTGGGTGAGCACTTTGAATAGGACTCCAGGATGGAGTGTGCTGGATTGGGTGAGCACTTTGAATAGGACTCCGGGATGGAGTGTGCTGGATTGGGTGAGCACTTTGAATAGGACTCCGGGATGGAGTGTGCTGGACTGGAAGCAGTAGTACTCCCAACTGGAGTATACAGGAACTTGAGGCAGGCAAGCTGGAAAGGAAACCAGTGGAGCTCAGGAACATAGGTCTTGCTGTAGCACAAAGCACTATTGTACTGGCAATGAGACAGAGTCAGGAAAGGGCTTTTATACCCCTGGTCTGATGCTGATTGGCTGAAGCCACTGGAGAGTGCTGCTGACTGGATGGATCTGGACCACCTGACTTGATCCAAGATGGCTGAGCCATGATCCGGAGGTCTGACACACTGAAGTGCAGGAAATGCATGGAAGTGTGGCTGGGACACCTAGGCAACAGCGGGGATGCAGGAAACCACCTTCAGCCATAGGCCCCACTCTGGATTCCACTGACAAGAGTGGCCGGCGACTCAGCAAGGTGCGATGACATAAGCGCATGGGGAGATGCAGGGGTCTCAGCCGCAGATCTCTAGCATGGTTTGTGACAGACAGTTAGAGATACAAGTGAGGAGAGAGAGAGAGATGTCAGTGGAGTATAGGTAGATATGAGTATCATCAGCATAGATATGATATTGGAGGACAAAAGAGCTGATGAGCTCACCTAAAGAGGACATATAGAGGGAGAATCGGAGAGGTCCAAGAACAGAACCATGGGGGAAACCTACTGTTAATGAAAGTGTGGGGGAAGTAGAGTCATTAGAGGAGACAGAGAAGTTTCTATGGGCAACTTCTCCACTTGTCTACTACTCCATTCTTTTCACCACTTGATACATCACCCCCTAAGTTTTCTATTTATTATTTATTTTGTTGTCAATCAGAATTACTGCAATTTTAATTATGTGGACTAATTATTATGAAACATTTGGTCACTGTGTTTTTATTCACAAAAGAAGCACCATAACTTGATATCATTAGCTATTATTGTATATAGGCTACATTTAAAAAAAAGTGATCGTTGGATCCCTTGTGGAAGCCTATACTTGCACATGCATGACCCGATGGCCACATATGTGCAGAATTCAAGTTAGATCCGAACCCGGCATAAGCTATTAATTTACTATGTATTCTTAACTACTGTAGGATGGGCTCTTATTGGAGCAACAGTAAATAATAGGCAACATAAACCATATCTTATCATCTTATGGTGCACTCGAGCACATCACAACTACCTCTATTCAAAATAGACTTCTGTAGTAACATTATGGATTTGAAGGGGTTAGAGAAAATTTGGCACAGTTGCTCTCTCCCTCCCGCTCTTTGTCTCTCTCTCTCTCTCTCTCTCTCTCTCTCTCTCTCTCTCTCTCTCTCTCTCTCTCTCTCTCTCTAATATTCTGAACTTTCTGTCTATATTGGTTAGGTTTTGCTAGTTTCAGCCCTGCTGTGCTCTATAGTTTGTTTTCTAAAAGGCCTGGAAACAGGCATATCTTAGTGGATTCATTTTCGTCATGTCATATATGATTATAAACGCTTGTTACCTTCAGGCAAAGCATCAAGTTCAAACTAGATTGCAGCAGATGAAAAATCAATTGGAAGAAGCAGGCCAGGACCTACAAGAAATAACTGAGAAATATAACCTCACAAACTATGCAGTGTGCTTAAAGCAGTCTACAGTACACTTTCACTTTAAATATCACTACATTGATTAACTCAGAAAGGTTTACCAAGAGATTTATGAAATGCTGAATTGATTGGACAGTTTAAAGTTTTTCTCAAAGGGGATCAGTCATTAAAAATATATTATAAATGTATTAATTCTTTAGTAAATCCAAATCCAGTAACTAAAGAATTGTTGTAATATTCTAACATTATACTTACATAACAAACAAATTGATTTTATTTTTAATACCATCATGTAAACAGATATGAAACATACAGTATTTGGGCTGCATTTGTAATATAAAGTAAGGCTGTTAGTGAGTGTCCAAACTGTATGCAGTATATACATAGCTGGCATTCAGAGTGTTACTATCCTCCATAGACTATGCAGAATATAACTGACAGCCAGATGTGATCTAGGAGCAATATATGGGTTTATCTCTTTACTTCTTGTCAACAAATGGTTGGCAATGGGGTTTATCTGATATACTGTATAACACTGTATAATATTATATATATATATATATATATATATATAATGTGATAGGATCACTGGTAAAATGGTCTGTGGCTGGGAAATTTATCCCAGATTCCTGTCCTATGTGTTTAAAATCCCCAGGAGAAAGTCTGCAGTGTAACAGGCTTGATTGGGTTCCCACCTGAGAGTGGCCAATATAAGCCTAGTGTGTTGAGGGCTGATTGTCTCACCTGGGAAAGCAGACAGGGAGTTTGCTCAGAGACACTTGAAAACCTAACTGTAAGTGTTGTGCTGTGCTTTTGTTGCTGGTGAGGGCATTAGGCCCTGCCAGGTTCTGGTAGTGAAGGAACTACCTGTGAAGTTAGTGCCCCGACAGGGCTATGATTTACGTTTATGTTTTCTTTGTGTTATTTCTGACATTGTACAATAAAGACTGGCGCCGACCAGCTTGTACTTGCATCCAGACTGGTGTGCTGCTTCCCTGCTGCTGTGTGTGTGTGTAAGGAAGGAGTCCTCTACCCAGGAGAGGGACCCCCTAACCTAACTGTGTCACAATATATATATATATATATATATATATATATCTGCTCCAAAACTGCTGGCACTCTTAATAGTACAATCCCACTGGCCTCGGTGCCACCACTCCATGCATATGTAGTCGTCCAAACAAATGAATGGGCACTCAGGAGACATGGTATGAGATGCAAAAAAATCAATTGTATTGTAGAATCATGTCAATGTTTCAGGGCATCCGCCCTTTCATCAGGACACACTTGCAGTAACAAACAACACAGACACATAACACTTACCCCCAATAAATGCCCATCTTCCAGCCCGTCCCCATGTTCGGCGTCTGCCACGAAGAAGGGAGCACCCGTCTAAGCTGCACTTCCGGATCCCGCACGCCTGTGGTGCTAAGCAACCACTATGCCAGCAAGCCCCTCAGCGCGTACACCAGCAGCAGCAGATCTCCTCAACCCCCCCCGGGCATATCAACGCTGAGAGCGGCTCTAGACATATCACCCACACTAAATCCATCATATATATATATATATATATATATATATATATAGTAGGGGTGAGCGGTTTCGGATTTCTGAAATCCAACCACACCCCGAGCCCCCCTATCCGAGTCAGGCTCGACTTTTCCCGCCTGACTCAGTTCTGAAATCGAGGCATAACGTCATCATCCCACCTTCTGGGTCTCGCGGGTTTTGGATCCTATATAAGGTACCCGCGTCGGCGCCATTTTCTCACTCGGCTGTAGACAGTGAAGAGGGAGGGTGGGAGTTAGGGCTGGCTGGGCTGTGTAGTGTAGTGTAGTGTAGTGTTGTGCTGTGCTGCGCTGTGCTGTGCTGTGCTGTGCTGCTGTTGTCCATAGGGGCTGTGTCCACTCCTCCAAAGTCCATAGGGGCTGGCTGGACTGTGTTGTGCAGTCAGTTGTCCATAAGGGCTGTGTCCACTCCAAAGTGCAGTGCACCAATCCTAAAGGGGTCCTGTGTCCACTCCAATGTGCAGTGTCCCAGTCCTAAAGGGGTGCTGTAGTGTTGTCCAGGGGGTGCTCTGTCCATCAGGGCTGCTCCCCCCAAGTGCAAAAAAAATACATATTTTTTCTGTGTTTGTGAATTGTGTGCACAGTAGCCGCACGTGCATCAACAAAGTAGTGCCAAGCGTGCGCCTGTGTCATAAGTAAAGGGCCAGCTGGCTTGACCGTTAAAGGGTGCTGTAACCCCAAAGTACACTCCAAACAAAATAAAAAATATTTTCTGTGTTTGTGAATTGTGTGCACTGTAGCCGCACATGCATCAACAAAGTAGTGCCAAGCGTGCGCCTGTGTCATAAGTAAAGGGCCGGCTGGCTTGACCATTAAAGGGTGCTGTAACCCCCAAAGTGCACTCCAAACAAAATCAAAAATATTTTCTGTGTTTGTGAATTGTGTGCACTGTGGCTGCACATGCATCAACAAAGGAGCAGCGCCAAGCGTGCGCCTGTGTCCCATAAGTAAAGGGCCGGCTGGCTCATTTCTTAAAGGGTGGTGTAATCCACAAAGTGCACTAGTCTCCAACAAAAATAAAAAATTATTTTCTGTGTTTGTGTGCGCCTTAGCCGCACGTATATATCAATATAACATAAATGGAGGACCAAACTTTCTCCAATAAAAATAAAATAGGGACAGATCAAGAACCATTTCCTCCTAGTGCTGTTGCTGCTGCTGGGAGTTGTTCATCATCCCAGAGAGGAAGTAGGAACACCACTACTTTTACTAAACAATTGACCCTCCAACAGTCCTTAGCGAGGAGGATGAAGTACGACAGCAGTCATCCTGAAGCAAAACGTATAACTGAGGCCTTGACTGCTATGATGGAGTTAGACGTGCGTCCGGTATCCGCCATTAGTGCAGTGGGATTTAGACAATTGATGGAGGTAGTTTGTCCCCGGTTCCAAATCCCGTCTAGATTCCACCTGCATCCTCAAAGCAGCAGCAACAAGCGTGCGTCTGTCTGTTAAAGGGTGGTGTAACCCTCAAAGTGCGCTCCACAAACAATAAAAAAATTATTCTTTTTTTTATGTCTTTGTGAATTGTGTGGGCTGTAGCCGCACTTGCATCCTGAAAGCAGCAACGACAAGCGTGCGTCTGTCTGTTAAAGGATTACATCGGTGACAGCATCCAAGTAGGCATGTCAGACAGTCCGTACCTGTACTGGCAGGAAAAAGAGGCAATTTGGAGGCCCCTGTACAAACTGGCTCTATTTTACCTGAGTTGCCCCCCCCTCCAGTGTGTACTCCGAAAGAGTGTTTAGTGCAGCCGGGAACCTTGTCAGTGAAAGGCGTAGGAGGTTGCTTCCACAAAATGTGGAGAAGATGATGTTCATAAAAATGAATTATCAACTCTTCCAGGGAGACCAGCCTCCAGAACGTACAGAGGGACCTGTGGTGGTGTATTCCAGCAGGGACGAATTAATACTCTGAGGATGAGGATGTACACAACACTGAAGACGGTGAGGAATCAGTGAATGAGGAGGATGAGGATGACATCTTGCCTCCGTAGAGCCAGTTTGTGCAGGGACAGATTAATTGCCAGCTTGTTTTGTGGGGGCCCAAACGAACCAATCATTTCAGCCACAGTCGTGTGGCAGACCCTGGCGCTGAAATGATTGGTTTGTTAAAGTGTGCATGTCCTGTTTATACAACATAAGGGTGGGTTGGAGGGCCCAAGGACAATTCCATCTTGCACCTCTTTTTTTTTCTTTGCATTATGTACTGTTTGGGGCCTAGTTTTTCAAACTGCCATCCTGTCTGCCACTGCAGTGTCACTCCTAGATGGACCACGTGTTTGTGCCGCCCACTCGTGTCGCTTAGCATAGTCATCCAGCTATCTCGGTGCAACCTTCTGGACATAAAAACACTATTGTGAGGTGTTCAGAATAGACTGGAAATGAGTGGAAATTAAGGTTATTGAGGTTAATAATAGCATAAGAGCAGAAAACCCACAAATTCTGTGATTTTAGCTGTTTTTATGTTTTTAAAAAAAAAAATACAGATCCAAAACACAAAACCCAGAACCCAAAACACGGAAGGGTGGTTTTGGCAAAACCAATCCAGATCCAAAACACGAAGAAAGATCCAGATCCAAAACCAAAACACGAAAAGTGGCTGGTGCACACCCCTAATATATATATATATATATATATATATATATACAGTTGTGTCCACATACATCTATCCTCCGTGCGCTACAAGTCACGTTGCACATATCGTGTCACTCGGTAGTGCTGAGCGTCTTTTCTTGTGATTTTATACCTTGAAATGCATCATATTCACACAGTGATGTGAATAGGATGCACAAGCAGCTTCTGCTGATTAAAATGATATGCGTTATGCCTATATTCTGTGCACAACTGCAGGTGTATCTGCATGCGAAATGCTACGTTACAGTTTCAACAGCTGTGGCAGTATAACGTAGCGTTTTGCATGCAGATACACCCGCAGTTGCACACAGAACATAGGCATGTTCGCGTCATTGTGCGAATCTGATGAATTTGATGGTAAAAAGTTGCACAAAAAGACACTAGGCGCTACCGAGTCACGGCATGGCACAACTAGAAGGACTGTTTAACATGGGAGGCTATATGTATATGGACACATCTGTATATGTATATACATACAAGCACACCTATATCATGTACCATCAGTTTGCTTGCATTGTTTGTAGTGCGTCTTCTTTGTGACATGAATGTGACAAATGTTTCCGTGTTCATATAGATGGGCCACATGTTTGTGCCGCCCACTCGTGTCGCTTAGCATAGTCATCCAGCTACTTTTCTGCAACCCTTTGGACATAAAAACACTATTGTGAGGTGTGAGGTGTTCAGAATAGACTGGAAATGAGTGGAAATTAAGGTTATTGAGGTTAATAATAGCATATTAGCAGGAAAACCCACAAATTCTGTGATTTTAGCTGCTTTGCTATGCTTCTTTAAAAAAAATACAGATCCAAAACACAAAACCCAGAACCCAAAACACGGAAGGGTAGTTTTGGCAAAACCAATCCAGATCCAAAACACGAAGAAAGATCCAGATCCAAAACCAAAACACGAAAAGTGGCCAGTGCACACCCCTAATATATAGTGATAAAGGTAATGGGGAGGTATACATGTCCCAGGTTCTTAACTTCTTTGTGGTAATCACCAGGTAATGAGCAACCTTGATTGCCAGACCGGGATGTAGTCAGGAAGCCGACGGTCTAAATGCCGACCCCCGGCTTCCCGACTGTCAGATCCCGGCAAGGTACTAATGACAGGCGTGGAAAACACTGTCATTAGACCTACTCCGGCAGCCTGACGCAAGGCATACTGAACGAAGGTAAGCCGGGCGCCGGGCGCGCACAGCCACGTGGGGGGGGGGGGAGGTTTAGGTGTCTGGGCTCCCGGGGGGACTTAGGGTTAGGCACCCCCCCCAGGAGGATTAGGTTTAGGCTAGGGGAAGGGGGGGGTTAGGTTTAGGCATTTAGAGGGGGGTTAGGCACTAGGGGGGAAGGTTAGGGTTAGGCACCCCTAAGAGAGGGTTAGGGGGGAAAATAGGTTTAGTTATACTTACCTTATTAGCGATCGGGATCTTCACTGCTGTCGGATTTGAACCGTCGGCCACATACCTACTGTACCCGCCAGACCGACTGTGAGAGGCTGACAAAAGGTGTCTCAGTCTCTCATTGCCTGGGGGAACAGACACTGGTTTTGTTTAATGCAAGTACTGAGGTCAATGGTGTTTTGTTTGTGAGTTGGACATTAGGCCCTTCCACATGGAGAGAGAGAACTTTAATGTTATTTAGAGTCGGACAGGCTAGGATTTATTTTTATGTTTTATTTATTTATACTGCTGACACTTGTACCTGTTATGAACCCCGTGGGTCACAATAAGTCACAGAATACAGAGGCAGGGGAATGCAGATAATCTTGGAAATCCAGATACACTTGGAAATGCAAATAATGATAATGTCTAGGAGTGTAATGGTAAATGCAGGTAAACAAGAGGCTATTGAAAACAGCAGAACGCACTAGTGAATACAGGTAAACAGGTATGAAAAATATGATAATGTCCAGGAGTGCACTGGTAAATGAAAGAAATAATCCAGAGATCTGAATGGGAACAAGGCAGAACCAAATAAACTCCAGTAAAACTGAACAAAGAAAAGTCTAAAGGTAACCTTACGAATGCTAGGAGTTTGTTAGCTTGGCAAGTATAAAACACAGAAACACATGTAACCTCCCTTTACTCTATAAAGGTACACCAATTTATCAACTCCCTTAATGTCTAGGATGCACTTACCTTTAGATGACCATCCAGTGGTGTACCCTTATATTATCAGTGCCTCCACCCAAGTATCGGTATTAGATATGGGCCTACTTGGGAAAACCCTAACTTAGGTATGAGACTAGGTAGTAATAGATTGAATAAGTCAGGTGTGTAAACTTACAATTTAATATAGGTTATCATCCTTAAAACATACAATGTATAACAAGTAATAGTTACATACATTACCATTTTCATATATTTTTAGCTGAACAAGAGAATAACACAAATTATAAATTTAGATAGTATTTAGAGAATAAAGAGTAATCTATATGTCACAACCGGGCACAAGGACTAACTCTGATGAGGTTAAGAACCAGGGGGTTTAGGATAGTGGTAGGAAAATGACAGACTAAAAGTCTCCTATTTTCGGGGAAACCCAAGTTTGGCTAGACCTGCCCAGAGGCACGGAGTCTAATGCTGGCCATACACCTGCATGACCAGCATCACATCCGATTCATCATACGATTTCCCTTAGATTCCCCGGAGCTCCCTGCCATTCCCGGCAGCATATTTGTTATTTTTCTTAGCACTGGATCTGTCGTAAGATCGATCCTGTGCCTCACGTGCTCGTTAGGGAGACAGTCATTGAAATGACTTGAATTGTCACACGATGGATCGCATGAACAAAATAAACGGCACGATCTGCACATGATACGATGGAACATATGGGCTGCACATCTGATCATAAGATCCGATTATAAGAGCTGCAGGAGCGCGCATTGGATCGTATCTTACTAAAATAATACACGATTTTCACAAGATCCATCATATGACTCGTCGAAAATCGTGCAATCAGCCTGAAATCGCGCAGGCGTATGGCCAGCATAACTCACTTGGTGGTTTTTTCCAGGGACCCCTCCAACTAGGATTTGGTTTTTGCCACACCAAGTGACCAGGTCGCCGCCCCCTGGACAGGTACCTGGGGAGTGACAAAAGACCAGAATAATATACTGAAGACAATTAACACAGGGAACACTGGGAGTAGCAGAAAGGAATGGCTTGAACTGAGACACAGGGACTGAATACACTGGGATGCTACATGGGATGCACTGGAGGTGTAGATGGGAGTTGCACTGAAGCACAGGGATAAGGTACACAAGGATGCCACTCAGGGCACACTGGAGGTGTTGATGGGACTTGCACTGAAGCACAGGGAAAGGGTACACAATGATGCCACTTGGGACGCACTGGAGGTGTAGATGGGACTTGCACTGAAGCACAGGGATAAGGTACACAAGGATGCCACTTGGGACACACTGGAGGTGTAGATGGGACTTGCACTGAAGCACAGGGAAAAGGTACACAAGGATGCCACTTGGGACGCACTGGAGGTGTAGACGGCACTTGTACAGAAGCACAGGGATAGAGTACACAAGGATGCCACTTGGGACACACTGGAGGTGTAGACGGGACTTGCACTGAAGCACAGGGATAAGGTACACAAGGATGTGTATTTTGTACACAAAGGTGTGGCCCCGAACACACTAGCAGATGACTTTGGGATTTGTATACAGGGATGTGTAATTTGTACACAAAAGGTGCGACTCCGGACACGCTGGCAGATGACTTCGGAAAAGTACACAGAGATGCAACTTGAGACACACAGGATGAACTTGTAACTTGTACTGAACACAGGGACTGAATGCACAGAGGTGCGACCAGTGTTGGACTGGGGCATGAAGGGCCCACCAGGGGAAGGCAGTGGTAGGAGCCCATGCTTAAGGGGTGTAGCCATCCACCACAGAGGATTGCCCAACCATTAGGACACAGCCTGCAAACAACATTGATGCCACATTGCATGGTCAGTTCATCCATGTTTCTGCTCTACCAGGTAACTCACCCTGTAATAGAGTTACAATGTATAATTTGAGTGAACAGTCTAAAGCCTGACATTAGAAAAGTAGGTAGGGCCCTAAGGCAGTGGGGCCCACCGGGGATTTCCCCTGTACCCTTGTGGACCAGTCGGACCCTGGGTGCGACTAGAGACACGCAGGATAAACTTGTAACTTGTACTGAACACAGGGACTGAATGCACGGAATAGGTATGAAATACCGCCGGCCGCAGCGGCAGCCCGACAGGAGCAGAGTGCGACGCAGCGGAAGCCCGACAGTGCTGGAAATCCCGATCGTGGATAGGTAAGTATCCACTAACCTAACCTAACCCCCCTAACCCTAACCCTCCTTAGGGGTCCCTAACCCTAACTTCCCCTCTAAGTGCCTAACCCTAACCACCCCCTTCCCCGCTACCTAAACCTAAGTCCCCCGGGGGGGTGCCTAACCCTAAGTCCCCCCCCCGGGGGTGCCTAACCCTAACCCTCCCTCCCCCTAGCCTAACTCTAACCCTCCTGGGGGGGTACCTAACCCTAAGTCCCCCCCGGGAGCCCTAAACCTAACCCTCCCCTCCACGGCTGTCCGCTCGCGGCGCCCGGCACCACTACGATCGTGATGCCAGGCGCCGGTCTCCCGGCGTCGGGGAAATGTGGGCGTCTACATCTAGACACCCGGCATTTCACCCTTGCCGGGATATGACAGTCGGGAAGCCGGCTTCCGGTATATAGGCAGTCGGCTTCCCGATTGCTTCCCGAATGCACAGAGGTGCGACTAGAGACACACAGGATGAATTTGTAACTTGTACTGAACATGGAAATTGAATGCACAGCGGTGCAATTTTGAGACACACAGGATGAACTTGTAACTTGTACTGAACACAGGGACTGAATGCACAGCGGTGCAATTTGAGACACACAGGACGAACTCGCAGTGAACACAGGATTGAATACATGGAGGTCTCAAGGAAAGCACAGGTAACCAGGAACACCAAGGAAAGTAATACAGCCTTTGGAACATGAGACAGTTGTCACCTGGAATGACTACGTGCAGTCATACGGTGATGTTGATCAGCAGCTTCCTGTTGCAGGAGTCGGACCTAAATACCTCTAGACAGCAGGTCATTGGATCATGAGATCAGTTGGGAGACCTGCAGGCTGCCATTGGAGGAGACTGATCAGGTGAGATGAACCAACATTGCTGTGCCCCTGCCTGCTAATACAGAAGTCAGGACACACGCATGGAAGTCCTAGTGGACCCTGGGGAAAATCATCAGCCATAACCCACCACTACCACTGGCGTCTGAACGCCTCAGAGCCTAAAGACACCAGATTAGCAGTGAGTAAAGGCAGATCCCAGGCCAGATCCTGACACTATACTTCTAAAATACCAGCACTCTAAGGGGTCGATTCAGACCTGGACGCTAAGCTTTGCTCTCTCGCAGCCAAAAGGGGCCGGGTATGCAAATTCCATGATCGCACTGTCTTAGAGAGAGACGGCAAAGCGAACGCACGCCGGTCTAAATACGCCCACTTTTCTTTCTTACCACACGTCATCTCCAGGAAGTGTATGATTAATCAGAACCATCGAGAGCCATCAGAGCAGCACGCAGCGCTTGAGGTAGACCAGGGCCGGATTACTAATGGGCCGGGTGGAGCTCCAGCTCCAGGCCAACCATTAAAATAGGCCCAACGCAGTGCAGACAGGAAAAAAAAATCCCTGTGAACACTGTCTGCACTGCTTTGAATCCGACAACACTGCATTGCAGTGATGGAGGATTCGAAGTCTGGTCCATTCACCCCCCTCTGCGCATCGGCAGTCCGAAGCTCCGTCACTGACTGTCCAATTTCTCTCTCTGGCCCTGCAGTCTGAGGCTCCGCCCCATGATGCGCGAAGCTCCGCCCCATGTCACCCAAAGCTCCGCCCCCCAGGTCGTACTAGGTTCCCTGGCCATGTGAAATTGGCTCCGGTTCCCTGGGTCATCTGAAGCCCAGCCCTTTCACTCAAGGGGCCACTACTCCCCTCCTCCCTGCGCAATTAAATTAAACTATAAGATTAGCCTTTTGAGCAGAGTGCAGAGGCTGAGCTGCTGTGAGAAGAAGCCAGCATGCTTAACCAGCGTTCCTTCCCACAGGTCAGTGTAATGTCTGGCATCTATTAAGTGTGTGTATGTACTGTGTGTATGTGTATGTATATATGTGTATATATACACAAATGTGTGTATTTGTATGCATATATATATATATATATATATATATATACTGTGTGTATATATGTGTGTGTGTGTATGTGTGTATATATATATATATATATATATGTTTTTGTATATATATGTATATGTTTTTGTATATGTGTGCACATGTATGTATATATATATATATATATGCATATATGTTTTTGTATATGTGTGTGTATATATATATATATATATATATATATATATATGGGATGTGCAGGCTCGGATAGGTTTGAGTTTGCACGTGGAGTTCGGATTTTTCCCTCCAAAAAAACTGAACTCAGAAAGAGGCAAAACGTCATCTTGCACGGACGAACATCATCATTCCTGGACAAAACTCAAACCTATCCGAGCCTGCACATCCCCAATATATATATATATATATATATATATATATAGATATAGATATATAGATATATATAGATAGATCAG
Organism: Taudactylus pleione; assembly: GCA_031769625.1. Taxonomy (NCBI): domain Eukaryota; kingdom Metazoa; phylum Chordata; class Amphibia; order Anura; family Myobatrachidae; genus Taudactylus; species Taudactylus pleione. The sequence continues at coordinate 7,127,313 of JAUIMM010000555.1, read as the reverse complement.
TTGTTGAACCTGGCACTCCCATACTCGCAGTGGTGTATCTATAATGAGTGCAGTGTGTGCGGTGCGGGGCCCCCGGGTCCAGGGGCGCCCCGCACCGCACACACTGCACCCATATTTTTTTTAAACTTACCTGTCCGAGGTCCCGCGTCGAGGGTCACTGCTGCTCAGAACACCGGAAAAATGGCTGCCCCGCCCATTTTCCAGCGTTCTGCGCATTTGTAGTAGACTCCGGGCACACTCTAGTGCCCGGAGTCGACTAATGCTCCAGTGGCTAGCCAGCCGCATCAGTCGGCTGCCAGCCACCAGGGAGAGAGGAGGGGGCCCCGCACGAGGAGTGCACACGGGCCCCCTCCTCTCTTAAAACGCCCCTGCATGCTCGTAAATAGAATTTGCGCCAGTGTCCTCCTTAATTGCCAACTTCTGCAATAGGTTGGCATCCACACAATTATGCCAATAAATGCGACCCTGATGGTGATTATGGACCACACAGGACATCCAATTGCTTTCAAAATACAATAACTCTTTACTTAAGCTGGGTACACACTGATAGCTATATCCCCCATTTCACTGAACAGGCGATATATCCATAGTGCATCACCGTGTGTGTACAGCGGATATGTCTGTGAACGACATGGTTCACAGACATATCCGATCTGCTGTGCAGCTGTCAAGGCCGGGTCATCGGGCAGATGATTGGCAAGTGTGTATACACTTAAAAATCGACAGATAGGTCGCGGGTCAGTCCAACGTCGACCTAGTGTGTACCTGGCTTTAGGTTCTTTCATGATTAAAGAACCTAAGTAAAGAATTCTGAAACATTGAAAGCATCTTGGGGGTCTTGTGTGATCCACAATCGCAGTCAGAGTGTCGCCTTCACTGGTATTGGATGTGGTCATTATACCGACAGTCGGGATTCCGGTGCTTACAATGCCAGCGCTGGAATCCTGACACCTGTCAGAATCCTGGTCCCGGCGCCGGCATTCTGACTGTAAGTACTGGGCTTAGGGTTAAGCATTAGGGGGAGGGTTGGACACTAAGTAGAGAGGGTTAGGTTTACGGGTGCAGAGGGGAGAGGTTAGGATTAGGCACTAGGGGGGAGGGTCAGGATACTGACCAGGAAGTGTTGTTATCCTAACCCTGGCAGGATGCCGGTGCTGGAAACCCGTACCCAACCCATTGATATATATATTAGTGTTTATATACAGTGTGTATATATATATATATATATATATATCTCTGTGTGTATGCATATAGGGAGCTGCTGCATCTATGAGGGGTGATTATGGTCAATCATAACCTCCAGAGGTGCCGCAGGCCACGGATGGCAGCTGTGTTTGCACTTTCACAAAAGAAACAAAACTTTTTTGTTATAGCTCCACTATAAATTTGTTAAAGGTAGGCGCAAGTTTTGCCCCATGGACATAGCCATGCCCCCTGTGTAGACCACATCACTGGTCACACTGCCACAGAAGTTATCACACTCCCCTGCAGCGCCACACAATAGGCCATTCAGAAATTTCAGCTCCAGGCCCATGTGGACCTTAATCTGGCACTGAGGTAGACCCTACCCAGCCGCAAGCACTGTGATCACTGCAGGCTGAAATACAATCAAGTGACATGTATAATGACGCTTCCATGCTAATTATGCACACCCATAAAACTCAATTTTGACACCCAGACATGCCTGCGTTCGCAGCACCACTCCCCCGTTCACAAGCACCTTCCCCTGTTATCACCCACAACCGGCACATTCTGTCACTCAAAGTAGCATCCATATTTTGCCACATACGCATGCGCAGACGGGCGATAATCGCCCATAGTGTGCGTCCGCGGCTTAGCGACCGGGTCTGAATCGGACCCTTCGTTCATTGAGCCCATCTTATCTAGAATACCAGTCCTATTTTAATGCTTAGTTTTTTATTATAACAGCCTTATAATATTGAAGTTCCTTTATAGTTTTGATGCTATAAGCTGTTCCTTACACCTGGTATAATATAATGGTCTGCTGATGCTAGAGTATCCTGCATCTTTCCTGAATGCTTCAGGCAGGTCAGTAGGAACATTGAATTATTTTGCAGTAAACATATACAATCCAGACCCTTGTTAAATGTATGGCATAGCATAAAATAACAGTTTCTATAGCAATTTTGCAGATGGAAACATAAGTGTTATAAGCTGTGAGCTGTATTGTGATGCTAATAGTCTCCAATGAATTGGCTGCAGCTACAATAAATTACTTTTTAGTCAGCTTCTGCTGCTGAAAAGTATGATACTAAAATTTTAACCTAGAGATGTAGCAAGAAACTGTAACGCTGTATGGCAGTCCATTTAAAGCTTCACTGGAATGGTTAAATACCTTTAAAGATGGGTAAAGATTTTCTGTCCAACCATCCAACTAGTTGATTGGTTGGAATGAAAATCTGTTAACGTATGGGAGTAACTGATGATCAGCAATTTGCTCCTAAATGCCATAAAACAGATGAAAATGGTCGTTCAGACAAGTTTGTTAAATGTTTGATCTAAACAATTTGTTCAAACAACAGTTTTTGTCCATTTTCTGGCGTTTGGTGATTGTCATTTGCTTTCATCCCTTACCAGATTTTCATTCCAACCAATCAGCTAGTTGGATGGTTGGACAGAAAATCTTTACGTGTGTACCCAGCTTAAGCCCTGCACCAAATAATGTAATCATTTCTCCAGTTACAGGTAACTATGACTTCCTGTCACTATAATAACTTAGGCTGGGTTGTATGATTAGATTGTAGATTGTAAGCTTCTAGGAGCAGGGTCCTCCCTACTGTCTCACAGCCCTCTTCTCTAGCACTTCTATGACAGCCTTCACCTTCAGAGCTGTACTGTGTATGGAGAATTGTGTTGTTAATTTTTACTTGTGTTCTGTTTATATGTTCGTTATGGTTTTTTAATTTAATGTTCTGTGTACCCTTTACTGTATTTACAGCTTTGTGGACCACTTGTGGCGCCCTCTAAATAAAATGTAATAATAATAATAATAATAATAATAATAATAATATTATGATGATTCATTGATGATTTAAGTACTAGGAGTCATCTGATTCAGTCTCTCCTTCACTACATAAACTCTCCCAAATGTCTTCTGCAGCTGAATATTATTAGGGTGTTGTGAACTTACAACATTAGTTCCCAGAGTCTGATCCCCTCATTTTGCCGAATGCTTTCCTGAATACCTCTTTTCCACCAAAAACCCGGGTCCGACCTCAGTGGCGGGCTGGGCTGGGGGGCAGGGTGCCAGCTGCCCCCTGGGCCGCTACAATTTTACAGCTTTGGAGCCGCTTGACTCACATGCTTGTTGACCGGGAGACAGGAAGAAGTAGCTCCCCAGCTGCTCCAAGTCGGCCTCCTGTCCTAGGCTTGTCAGTGGCTCAGTGCCACCCGTCGGGACTGGTGGTGCTCGGGAATCCCACAGCGGGGGCCGGCCGGCGCCAAGGATGTCACTGAGTTACCAGTCTGCCCCGCTGTCCACTTCCTGATGGCTTTGTCTTGTCCATTCAGCATAGTGAAGCGGTGGGCAAAATATGGCCCGCGAGTCAATCATTCCCGGCCCGCTGCGTCCCACCACTGCACAATGACAAGCGGCCCGACCAGCCACTTGTCATTGTGCTACAGTACCACCGGACCGCGGCTGCCGCTGGGAACAGCTGGGTGCAGCTTTATGCTCCCAACTACAGTCTCACATTCACAGGCACGTTCCCTTGTGCACTGCAGCGTGACTGTCTCCACCTATCAGAGCAGAGTCATGAGAGCATGCCCCAGACGTTCAGCAGCGGATCAGCAGTGCAGAGAAAGGCAGTGGCACAAGAATGATTTTTACAATGTGAATCAGCTATAAATCCCTTATAACCGTAAGTAATAGGGCAATATTTTTACAACACTGACATTATTTTTTAGAATGTTTCTGTGTGTTTTTTCTTTTTACTGACTTCCAGTGGATTTTTTTTTAGGCATTTGCATTTATTGTTACCTGTTTCCATTATCATTTGTATGGAAATAAGCAAAATAAAAATGTAATGAATATGGAAAAAAAACATAGATAGGGCTGGGCAAGTGGAGTGGGTGTTTGGGGTTACAGCAGAAAAGTATGAATATATAAATATTATGGGGCTGATTCTGATGGCCGCATTTGCGTATAGCTGCAGCTGCCTGCTACTACACCATGGTGATGTGAGAATTCGCCCCGTGTATACTAAATATTACGTAGTCTATCCCACCCTCTTTTCTTACATCGAGAGCCACCATCATTAGTATTTGTACCAGCCTCATGCTGGGTGCAAAAGACTTGTCCCATCTCCATTCGCACTCTGCCAATGAGCACTGAAGTCATCTGACACACCCACGACCCATCCCAGGCCAGTACAGACTTTTTTAATAAATTATACTCAAAAAATGGTGGTTGCTCAAATAAATTTATAAGCCCTTTACAGATGCATGTAAGGGAAGGGTTAATCTGTGATACCCCGCCAAGGTGAGGATAATTAATGGAGTGGGTGTAAGCTGGAGTTACCTCTGTAATGGAGACACCTCCTCTCTTCTTCCTTCTGTGGCAACTCTTAGCTAAGACCACACCCTGGCAGAGAGGCAAGGACCCCACCATTACCCCAAGCTCAGTGACCGACAATTGTTATGAACAAAAAGAAAAGTTTATTTAACTCTAGTCCCGGACTGGAATGCTGGGATACCTGTTCTTTTTAAATGTTGTATTTCAGTTAAACAAATATACAAACTACCTCCACAGTTTTGCAGTACAATGTATAAATTAATTAACTATACTACTATCTATTGGTTTTGATTAGGGGTGAGCGGGTTCGGATTTCTGAAATCCGAACCCCCCCGAGCCCCCCCGATCCGAGTCCGATCCGAATCAGGCTCGACTTTTCCCGCCTGACTCGGATCTGAGATCGAGGCAAAACGTCATCATCCCGCCTTCCGAGTCTCGCGGGTTTTGGATCCTATATAAGGTACCCGCGTCGGCGCCATTTTCTCACTCGGCTGTGGACAGTGAAGAGGGAGGGTGGGAGTTAGGGCTGTGTAGTGTAGTGTAGTGTAGTGCTGCTGTTGTCCACTACTTCAAAGTCCATAGGGGCTGGCTGTGTTGTGCTGTGCTGCTGTTGTTAATAGGGGCTGTGTCCACTACTTCAAAGTCCATAGGGGCTGGCTGGACTGTGTTGTGCAGTCAGTTCTCCATAGGGGCTGTGTCCACTCCAAAGTCCTGTGCAGTGTCCCAGTCCTAAAGGGGTGCTGTAGTGTTGTCCAGGGGGTGCTCTGTCCATCAGGGGTGCTCCCCCCAAATGCTAAAAAAAAAATATATTTTCTGTGTTTGTGAATTGTGTGCGCAGTAGCCGCACGTGCATCAACAAAGTAGTGCCAAGCGTGCGCCTGTGTCATAAGTAAAGGGCCGGCTGGCTTGACCGTTAAAGGGTGCTGTAACCCCCGAAAGTACACTCCAGTCCAAACCAAAAAAAATTTATTTTCTGTGTTTGTGAATTGTGTGCGCAGTAGCCGCACGTGCATCAACAAAGTAGTGCCAAGCGTGCGCCTGTGTCATAAGTAAAGGGCCGGCTGGCTTGACCGTTAAAGGGTGCTGTAACCCCCGAAAGTACACTCCAGTCCAAACCAAAAAAAAATTATTTTCTGTGTTTGTGAATTGTGTGCGCAGTAGCCGCACGTGCATCAACAAAGTAGTGCCAAGCGTGCGCCTGTGTCATAAGTAAAGGGCCGGCTGGCTTGACCGTTAAAGGGTGCTGTAACCCCCAAAAGTACACTCCAGTCCAAACCAAAAAAAAATTATTTTCTGTGTTTGTGAATTGTGTGCGCAGTAGCCGCACGTGCATCAACAAAGTAGTGCCAAGCGTGCGCCTGTGTCATAAGTAAAGGGCCGGCTGGCTTGACCGTTAAAGGGTGCTGTAACCCCCGAAAGTACACTCCAGTCCAAACCAAAAAAAAAAATATTTTCTGTGTTTGTGAATTGTGTGCGCAGTAGCCGCACGTGCATCAACAAAGTAGTGCCAAGCGTGCGCCTGTGTCATAAGTAAAGGGCCAGCTGGCTTGACCATTAAAGGGTGCTGTAACCCCCGAAAGTACACTCCAGTCCAAACCAAAAAAAATTATTTTCTGTGTTTGTGAATTGTGTGCGCAGTAGCCGCACGTGCATCAACAAAGTAGTGCCAAGCGTGCGCCTGTGTCATAAGTAAAGGGCCGGCTGGCTTGACCGTTAAAGGGTGCTGTAACCCCCAAAGTACACTCCAGTCCAAACCCAAAAAAAAATTATTTTCTGTGTTTGTGAATTGTGTGCACAGTAGCCGCACGTGCATCAACAAAGTAGTGCCAAGCGTGCGCCTGTGTCATAAGTAAAGGGCCGGCTGGCTTGACCGTTAAAGGGTGCTGTAACCCCCAAAGTACACTCCAAACCAAAAAAATATATATTTTCTGTGTTTGTGACTTGTGTGCACTGTGGCTGCACGTGCATCAACAAAGGAGCAGCGCCAAGCGTGCGCCTGTGTCCCATAAGTAAAGAGCTGGCTGGCTCATTTCTTAAAGGGTGGTGTAACCCACAAAGTGCACTACTCTCCAGCAAAAATAAAAAAATATTTTCTGTGTTTGTGTGCGCTTTAGCCGCACGTATATATATCAATATAACATAAATGGAGGACCAAACTTTCTCCGATAAAAATAAAATAGGGAAAGATCAAGAACCACTTCCTCCTAGTGCTGTTGCTGCTGCTGGGAGTTGTTCATCATCCCAGAGAGGAAGTAGGAACATCACTACTTTTACTAAACAATTGACCCTCCAACAGTCCCTAGCGATGAGGATGAAGTACGACAGCAGTCATCCTGAAGCAAAACGTATAACTGAGGCCTTGACTGCTATGTTGGTGTTAGACGTGCGTCCGGTATCCGACATTAGTGCAGTGGGATTTAGACAATTGATGGAGGTAGTGTGTCCTCGGTTCCAAATCCCGTCTAGATTCCACCTGCATCCTCAAAGCAGCAGCGACAAGCGTGCGTCTGTCTGTTAAAGGGTGGTGACACCCTCAAAGTGTGCTACACAAACAATTAAAATATTGTTCTTTTTTTTTCTGTCTTTGTGAAATGTGTGGGCTGTAGCCGCACCTGCATCCTTAAAGCAGCAGCGACAAGCGTGCGTCTGTCTGTTAAAGGGTGGTGACACCCTCAAAGTGTGCTACACAAACAATTAAAATATTGTTTTCTTTTTTTTTCTGTCTTTGTGAATTGTGTGGGCTGTAGCCGCACTTGCATCCTCAAAGCAGCAGCGACAAGCGTGCGTCTGTCTGTTAAAGGGTGGTGTAACTCTCAAAGTGCTCCAAAAAATAAAAAACTATTTTTTTAATGTGTTTGTGACTTGTGTGCGATGTAGCCGCACTTGCATCCTCAAAGCAGCAGCGACAAGCGTGCGTCTGTCTGTTAAAGGGTGGTGACACCCTCAAAGTGTGCTACACAAACAATAAAAATATTCTTCTTTTTTCTGTCTTTGTGAATTGTGTGGGCTGTAGCCGCACCTGCATCCTTAAAGCAGCAGCGACAAGCATGCGTCTGTCTGTTAAAGGGTGGTGACACCCTCAAAGTGTGCTACACAAACAATTAAAATATTGTTCTTTTTTTTTCAGTCTTTGTGAAATGTGTGGGCTGTAGCCGCACCTGCATCCTTAAAGCAGCAGCGACAAGCGTGCGTCTGTCTGTTAAAGGGTGGTGACACCCTCAAAGTGTGCTACACAAACAATAAAAATATTCTTCTTCTTTTTTCTGTCTTTGTGAATTGTGTGGGCTGTAGCCGCACTTGCATCCTCAAAGCAGCAACGACAAGCGTGCGTCTGTCTGTTAAAGGGTGGTGTAACCCTCAAAGTGTGCTCCACAAACAATAAAAATATTCTTTTTTTTTTTCTGTCTTTGTGAATTGTGTGGGCTGTAGCCGCACTTGAATCCTCAAAGCAGCAGCGACAAGCGTGCGTCTGTCTGTTAAAGGATTACATCGGTGACAGCATCCAAGTAGGCATGTCAGACAGTCCGTACCTGTACTGGCAGGAAAAAGAAGCAATTTGAAGGTCCCTGTACAGACTGGCTCTATTTTACCTGAGTTGCCCCCCCTCCAGTGTGTACTCCGAAAGAGTGTTTAGTGCAGCCGGGAACCTTGTCAGCGAAAAGGCGTAGGAGGTTGCTTCCACAAAATGTGGAGAAGATGATGTTCATAAAATGAATTATCAACTCTTCCAGGGAGACCAGCCTCCAGAACGTACAGAGGGACCTGTGGTTCCAGCAGGGACGAATTAATACTCTGTGAGGATGAGGATGTACACACTGAAGAGGGTGAGGAATCGGTGGATGAGGAGGATGAGGATGACATCTTGCCTCCGTAGAGCCAGTTTGTGCAGGGACAGATTAATTGCCAGCTTGTTTTGTGGGGGCCCAAACGAACCAATCATTTCAGCCACAGTTGTGTGGCAGACCCTGGCGCTGAAATGATTGGTTTGTTAAAGTGTGCATGTCCTGTTTATACAACATAAGGGTGGGTGGGAGGGCCCAAGGACAATTCCATCTTGCACCTCTTTTTTTTCTTTGCATTATGTACAGTTTGGGGCCTAGTTTTTCAATGCCATCCTGTCTGCCACTGCAGTTTCACGCCTAGATGGGTCACGTGTTTGTGCCGCCCACTCGTGTCGCTTAGCATAGTCATCCAGCTACCTCGGTGCAACCTTTTGGACATAAAAACACTATTGTGAGGTGTGAGGTATTCAGAATAGACTGGAAATTAGTGGAAATTAAGGTTATTGAGGTTAATAATAGCATAGGAGCAGAAAAACCTACAAATTCTGTGATTTTAGCTGTTTTTATGCTTTTTTTCAAAAAAATACAGATCCAAAACACAAAACCCAGAACCCAAAACACGGAAGGGTGGTTTTGGCAAAACCAATCCAGATCCAAAACACGAAGAAAGATCCAGATCCAAAACCAAAACACAAAACACGAAAAGTGGCCGGTGCACACCCCTAGTTTTGATATCCTTGGCTGCTAACATTTATAACTGCTCCCTTTTACCTTTACTTACTCACTATATTAGTAACACTTTATAGCACATGTAAAACAATACTAGCAGCAATACATTTTGTTTAGATCCTTAAAAGCTTATATGCTGTCTTGAAAGTCCATATCACCATTTATCACAATAGTCCTATTTGCTGCAACTAAATAGCTGATGCGGTGGTGCACATACTTTAGTATCATTTACTTGTTGTTATTGTCACAAGCTGATAACTGGCTGTGATTCATAAGTTGCTGCAGTTCCTTACTGAAACAAAGTCACTGTTGGGATACAGTTGTGTCACTATCCAATTTTAATATTGAGGTAAAAACTTTGCCTGTAAACTACAAGCTTCTCCCACTGCCAGTCACTGGGTCACTGCACTGTATGGATGGGGCAATTTACCTCTCACAGAATAGGATGAAGCCTCACACACAGCAAGGGGTGGAGCCGTTCCTGTGATCAATTTTATGGCGACTCCCACCTTAGACTTTGGGTCAGTAACTGATCGTCTTGGTGAAACCATGCTGCACTGCAGGTGGGGCAAATTTAAAATGTGCAGAGAGATTTAGATTTGGGAGGAGTGTGTCCAAACTTATATCTAAATTGCAGTGTAAAAATAAAGCTGTGCATTATTTGTGGGCTACATGCAACAACAGCCAGTATTTACCCCACATGCAAAATAAAATGTATGTATTTGCACCCCTTGCATTGCAACATGGTTTCTCTAGGTGCACAGTTACTTGCTATATCTTACTCTATTCCCAAAGCTGAATCAGGCTCTATGTTCTTTAACCCTTGACCAGGGTTACACACAAGTCCAGAAACATTGATGACAGGTGTCAGGTGTAATTCAGGCTGGTGATAAATAGGAATTTACCTGACACCTCGCCTCAGTATAGACTCAGAAAAGCAGCACCTCTGGAACCTTCAAGAATTGCAGCTCACAATACAGGAAGCCTGTCAATCCTTGGTGGTGGGGGATCATAGCAGGACAGAGTGGTAACAGTAGGCACTGGACAGGTGTGCTATTGATTGGGCGCCCCTTAACCTGATCTATCTATCTATCTATATATGTCTGTCTGTCTGTATATCTATCTATCTAATCTATCCCAACTGGCATGGCTCCTCAGAACATTTTAAGTCTCAGCAATGTTTTTTTTTTTTTCCAGTACATGGTTGGTGAGGGGTGAAAAGCGCCAGGATAAGTCCTTGGGAGGACCAGGGTACTTATGACAGTGGGCCCTCCTTTTTTCAGGACCTCCATGAGGCAGCTCTCCCAGCAGCATGGCAACTGCTGCTGGTTGCAGCAGCAGTGCCAGCGGCAGAAATCTTTGGGCCCAGTACACTAATTTTTCTTGATAGGTAGAGGCCAGTTGGCCCTCAGCTCAACCCCTGTGTCTCCCTATAGCCTCACCCCTGTCTCTCTATAGCCTTAGCTCCTCCCCTTTGTCTGTTCATAGCCTCACCTCACCCCATGTCTCTGCAGCAATCTCAACCCTGCCCCCATGTCTCTATAGCCCTCAGCTCAACCTCTTTTTCTCCTTATAGCCTCAGCCCTGCCCCCAGTCTCTCAATAGCCACAGCACTACCCCCATGTGTCTCTATAGCCTCAGCATTCCCCCATGTCTCTTTATAGCCTCAGCCCTCCCCGTGTCTTTCTACAGCCTCAGCTCACACCCCATATAACTCTGTAGCCTGAAACGCCGCCTTCCTCTCACTGACCTGGATCTTCTACTTGCTCCTCCAGAGTCCTCCTCATTGCAACAGCAACGATAGCGGGCTCCTTTCAGTGAGTCTCTGTTCTTCTTCAGCGCGCCGATGTCATGACGCCATGTGCACAATCCAGAGGAAAAAAAAAACAAAAAACCTTTAATGTGCTGGGTCACGTGTTCCCGGCGCCGGTGCTCAATGCCTGCACCCTGCTGATTACTGCAGTGGCGTAGGCACAGGGCCCAGTCACAATCACTGAACTGGCCCTGTAATGGGAGGGGATTAGTAGCAGCCAGCTGGGTCGGTGCAGCTCTGAGAGAGGGGGTCCCGGGGGTACTTGCCCCCTGTGCCCCTTCCCTTAATTCGGCTCTGGGGTGAAGCCCATTATATAACTGGCAGGGGGTGATCTATGTGCAGTACATGACTGAAAGTGAGAGTGGGAGCTGAATATCTGTGCAGTATATAACTGGCGACTCAGTCACACAGTACTTAGTATTGCTGCCTCACAATGCTTGGGCTATGCATTTAATACCAACCAGGGCACTATCTTATTACAGTATATGTTCTCCCTATGAATGCATGGGTTACCTCTGAGTGCTATATTTTCCTAACACAGTCTAAAGACATGTGGCCAAATGTAATAGCCCGTGATTTTGGCACAATTCCTTTGAGATTAAGGGGCATATTCAATTAGGTGCGAAAAGTCCCATACTTTTCGCATGACGGACTTTTCGCCATCATCGCTGGTTTTCCATGCAGAAAGGCATCGCGCGCGTCCCCGCTTATCCCCGTAATCAATTAGAAATCGGCAAAAACAGCACCGGAGAAACACAAACAGGTGAAAAGTGCTGTCAAATTTGGAGAAATCAACCTGACACCCCCCAAAAAATTTACTGACATTGGGGATCACTATAGATACCCCCAAATAGGACCGCTGAAGGTATTTGGGGTACTTAAATGCTCTCAATAGCTGCTAATTAGCATCTTTGCAGAAGTGTTAAAGAGCATTTAGCAGTTTTTTGGGCAGAACATAAGTAGTACCATCAAATTTGGGGTACACGAAAATGGAGGCCAGCATATTTTAAAGTTGCTAAAGTGAAGTTTTTCAAAAAATGTTAGAAATCCACCTGCCGCAACCACCTGCAAACTTAAAAACACCTGGGGCATACTTGGGGACCCCCCTGGAGTCTATTTCACTAGTTTATAAATTTGTCCCCCAACTTTGGACATTTTCCCCCCCAAAATGAAAGTACTCTTTTGGGATGATCTAAAGTATTTTTTAAACTTTTTTGAAGCAGTTTACCTTTGGGGGACTGTCCCAAGGGTGCAGGGGGGTTTTCCAAAGTTTGCACCCCAAAACCCCAATTCTGCACTTTTTTTTAACACCTATTCATAGGCGAACTTTTTCGCCGGTTCAATTGCATAGAGTTTCCGCACCGGTGAAAAGTCTCCGGAATTGAATACGTAGGAAACTTCTTGCATGGTGAAATGACGTCTCTCTCAAAACTTTATCGTCGAAAACGGCTTTTCGCACCTAACTGAATATGGCCCTAAATTTAAAGAGGCAATTAGTTTAAAAGTATAACCGACCTGGTTTTACCTTTAAACTAAACTTTGAAACTAATGACTATCTTAACGGAATTGTGGCAGCTCCATCAAATCACGTTCTGCTACATTTGGCCCATAATGGCAAGTTAGTTGGCTGCTGACAACGTGGATCTTAGTGTGTGTGCATGTACAGTATGTGTGTTTGTGTGGTAATGCATTTGGAATATAAGCTCCACAGGGTTTGGGACTAATAAGAATGATTAAAATATATTCTTTGTAAAGCTCTTCATAACATGATAGTCCTAAATAAAAAAAACACATTAATTATTGTTGTTTCAGGGGCTTATATCGCCAATACACGCAGGGGTGAAGGTAGGCTTTCTTTCACTTTTATTTGAAATGTTCCTTACTGCTTTCTGAGTACTTGCCAAGAGCCCACATGTGATGGAAGACGGTCCTATGGGGATCCCGATGGGACCGGCTGCATCTCTGCTGTTATGGCAAGAAGTGCACCTGCTGTGGGAGACCTGTTAGATGTGGTGCACTCTGCGCTGCCTCATATTCATGCAGCAGTAGAGCAGCGGTCTCTGGGACCCACCGTGGCTTAGCAGGAAGCCTGGCCTCTGACATGCTTAGTCCTTCCTCCTCAGCGTTCCAGGAAACTGGACATAGCGTCTGAGACACTCAGTTATAAGAGCCATACAGAGCCACCATGAGTAAAATAAGTACCCTATATCACCACCAGGGCAGAAACTAGGATTTTTGTCACTTGGGACAAGATAGTAGTTTTGCGCCCCTCCCTGCGTGTCCATATCACTGCAGCAGCCTATGGGCCTGATTCAGAGCCGGACGCTATTTGCGCTCACTCGTTCAGAAAAAGGGGCCGGATATTTAAATAGAATGCTCGCTCTTTGCGGTCTGTTGACGCCTCTATGTCTGAACGAGCGAACGAAACATGCGCTCGCTATTTTGTAAAAAATGCCCCCTGGCCGCTCGCATCCTACGTCATCTCCGCTATTATTTGATTAATCGAGTACATCGAAAGGCGTATGAACTGCTCGCAGTGCTTGTGGTAGGATTTTCCTACCGCAATCATGCGAGCAGTTCAGGCTAAAAGAGAACCAAGTGACGTGGCCGATGACGCTGCTTTGTTAATTATGCACACCCTTAAAACGCCCGTTTTAACCGTTTGGCACGCCTGCGTTCGGATCTCCACTCCCCGTTTTCAAGCACCTTCCCCTGTTACCACCCACAAACGCCTCATTCTGTCACTCAAATTAGCAGGCATTCGCTATTTTGCGAGCACACAATTTCCGACCACAATGACTGGTTCGCGCATGCGTATTACAACCCATATGCATGCGCAGTTGTGCGAACATCGCTCGGAGCGAACGAGCGGCCGCTTACGAGCGGCTCTGAATCAGGCCCTATGTCTCTCCCTCCTAGATATCTGCAGCAGCAGCCTATATTTGCATTACCCCTCCCCCCATCACCACTTACCTGGATCATCTGCTTTCTCCTTCTTAAGTCTGCGGTGTCAACACCCTGTTCCTCAGCGCATGTGATGTCCCCTTCCTCAGCCAGCCCCCATAACCTACTTAAGCCAGCACCCATCCCCCCCAATACCTTCATCAGCCAGGCCTCCATTATGGCATGCCACTTCTGCAAAGTCAAATTATATTTAAAATGCAGAAAAAAGATGAGGATCTGATATTGTCATACTTCTGACATGATCATGTGTGTCCTCTGTGGTTGTATTTTGTAACCAATGCTAAGGGGACATAACCTATGGCATTCAAAGTGTTCACAAATGTCACCTTGGTAATACAGATGACAATCAGCTAAATCAAAGTAAGTTTATTAAATACAGTAGAACTTAAGTCTTATATGACTCCAGCATAATTCCTGGAGATTGACCTGATCTCGCTACTCACACTTACTGTCTATGCTAGCTTTAGTCTAAAACCTAAACTGCTGAATTCACAGGTCAAACATCTGCTTTGAAGAAGCAGGTGTACATTTAGCAAGTGACTGGAGTTTCTTTAGTCGTAGAATTATTTCAGTGACAGCATTGTTCCATAAAACACTCTGCAGCCACAGATGAAACACGCTGAGCTGTGGAATTACATTCTGTCTCTTGCCTCCTGTTGGGTCTGCATTAACCATTTCATTTGCAAGAGACATGGCAGGCAATTTGTGTTGTTTTAAAGGATTAGCATTAAAGTAGAACTTTCTAATTGAATTCCCATGTCACTCACAATACTAGAAGTAGACCAAGGGCGGAATGCACCAATGTCAGAAATGCGATCAAACCCCTGAAAATGCTGTTTTCGGGGGTTTGAATGCATTTCTCACATGCACCAAGCCCCGGAATGTTGGATGCGGTGGGCAGCGCCATCTTTAGATGACGTTGCCCAATAGAAGCCTATGGGATTCTATTTGCTGCTCCTCCCAGAGACCCCTTGGGTTGCGCTTGTCCTTCAGCGCATGTCATAGACACCCGGAAGTCCCTCTCTTGCAAAGGACAGCTTTCTTTTCTTGCATACCGGCATAATTAATGCCAGCATGCATGTGATGACTGGCAGGATGTATTGCATGCAAATTGCCATGTGTCATGCATCCCACCCCAAATGATGGAGCCCCTGCAGTTTGGGAGTTTCCACAAACCACCGACTTTACCCAATGGCTCTCTAGGACTAACAGGCAATCAAACAGTGATATGCAACCTGATACACTTCAGGGGCTGCTTGGGCATCTTTAACCTTCAAAAGGACAACAGTAAAAGTTCCAACAATACAATTAGTCAAAGAAAGAGACATCTATTTGTAATAACATATCAGCAGGCATTTTATTGTAAAATAAACAAGTGTTACAAGCAGAGAGCAGAGACAAATTGCTATATTTACTAAAGATCGATTTTAATTGATCGAAATCAATCGACGCTATTGTTATGTTTCTGGGGCTAAATCACACATTTACTAAAAGACAATTTTTGATTTGGTGTTTTAAATGTTATTAAATGTGTGATTTAGCCCCAGAAACACAACATCGATGTTGGTCGATTTCAAATCGATTAATATCAACCTTTAGTAAATATACCCCATAGAATACTTTGGTATGTACTGAGAGTAAATAAAAGTGTAGTACAGTACTTACAAAAATGTCACAGTGCTGAAAGTATCAGTTCTTCTTTGTGGAATACACCAAATTGGCACAATGTTTTAGGGGTTGAACATATCTTAAGGGGCCTATCCATTGCCCGACTTAGTGAACAATCCGACCAAAACCTCCTGGATTTGGTCGGATTGTTCACAAAGTCGGGTAATGGATAGCAGGCAAGAACCAGCGATGCGCAAGCGCGCGGGGTCCTTGCCGTCCTCGACTGTCTGCTGAACATGCCCGTCAACCTGACGACGCTCATCAGGCTTGGCATGTTCAGGGATAGGAGGTCGGGCTCCTTCGCTGAATGACGTTCAGTGAACGCCGTTCAGTGCGGGCACCGCACCTCAGTGACCTAAAGGTCTGAACACTAGATGTTCAGACTTTCAGGTGGCGTAGTGGATACCCCCCTTTATATGTACTTTTCAGTACAAGCCAGTCTTACAATAAAAGTATTATTTAACATAGGCAAAATACAAATACTTGGTGGTTTGCAACCATAATCTAGTCACTTTCTACAATGCAAATAGAGGTTAAAGAATAAGGTATTAAAATATAGAAAAGAAAAACATTTATTTTCATTTCCATTTTTGCAGTCAAATTAGAAGATATATGTTCCGATATACTTCAGAGAGACTTATGTCTCCTAAAAGAAAAAAAAAAGTGTTTATGAAGATTAACGAAATTAAAACTTATTCCTAGCTAAATCTGACACAGTGTGCAGCGTGAAAAGTCATTCTAGTCATTGGGGTGCAATACATTTCTGGTAACAAAGGCCAAATGCAAATGCAGTGTGCGGTTTCCAGTACCCTGAACCCCCCCCTACACACCCACACACACACACACCATCACCAGGCCCACCAAGAGCCGTGGCGGGCCCCGGTAATAGGGGGCGTGGCTTAATCGCAGGAGGCGTGGCCACGCCCCCTTGCCGAGAAAAAAAAACATTTGCAGTGCCATGAAGCGGCGCTGCGCGCTGGGGTTGGGGGGCGCTCTGAGCCCCCTCAGCCCGGCGCAAAGCCAGGGGAGGCGCAATCAGTGTGATCGCTCCCCCGCACAGGCATAGGAGACTGCTGTGGCTGCTGCTCAGCAGCCACGAGCAGTCTCCACTGCAGCTCAGCACACGCTGTGTGCTGGGCTGCTGTGAGGGAGGGGGAGCGGCGCCAGACCCGGGCCCCTCAGGAAGCCCGGGCCCGGGTAATCTGTACCCGCTCCCCCCCCTCTCGGCGCCACTGACCATCACCACCTCCCCATATTCACTGGCAACTCAATTCATGACCATAATAGAAGTAATATATAGAGGCCTATTTACTCAGCAGTGTTAGGAGACAAAGTGAAAAGTGATAAGAAAGTGATAAGGTGCCAGCCAATAAGCTCACAACTGTCATTTTTCAAACGCAGCCTGTGAGATGACAGTTGGGAGCTGATTGGCTGGCACCTTATCACTTTTCACTCTGTCTCCTAATACTGCTTAGTAAATAGACCCCTTAATATGATATTACTAGAGCTGCGGCCACAACATGCAGTGTAAGGGACAGAATGGAGTTGCTGTGCATGCCCAGTAGCGGTAGCTTTTCCTACCAAGTGTGCAGTACATGTGGATCTGGGGGCTCAATCAGTGCCAGAGATACCAGAGAGCAGCTGCCAGCAAGAAGACACATATCTTACCATGAGGTGGGAGAATGTGTGCTTAGAAACCTCAGTTCTGTGTCCTACTGATTATATTATATATGTATATTTATTATGGGATATTTCATTTTTTTCCTGACCACTATATGGTATTTATATGAGATAAATATGTTTTATACAGAATGTTTGTTTTTTTAGACTCTCTCCCATGCAGCCTATAATGTCCTATAGACTATCTGTAGTGTTAATACTATATTAAATCACTATTCATATATGTTCAGAACCAGGGTTGCTCTGCCGTTCCCCCAGATTCTCGGACTTGGTCCAAGGGGCTTTGGATTGTTGAATGGTACCCACATCTGAAAAAAAAAAATTCAGCTGAGGTGGGCTGGCCCTACCGCCTCATCGCTGGCCCTCCATATGCCTCAAGTATTACATACACTGCACTTTATATTAGGCTTGTTACTGTATGCCCTCTTTATGGGCTGGCCACACGCACTCTAAAAGCAAGCATTTGGAAAGCCCCATTTAGAAATCCTGCATTTGCCCTTGAAGGGGTCATTTGTGCTTAGTAAAGGGGAATGTAAATTCTAGGCATTGTTTTATGTTATCTCTTTGTAAAGGTATTGCAGAAATGAACCCATTCCCCAGTGTCCTATTTTTTGGTTTGCCCAGCCTAAACATTTACAGACCCTGCCCTTAACAATTTCAGATCATGCCCACAAATATTGTACTGGGAGAAAAATATTGCATGTGAATAATATGGACACCATTTTTTGGGAAGACACAGAATTATCTAAGGAATACAAAAGCGGAGGAGGCTCATTAAATCTTGGCACTGGAGTTACTAGCAAATTTTTAGATGCTATTTAATGCAACCTGGGCTTTACATTATTTCCTTTAAATACTGTAAATGCAATGAGAATTCGGTCTGGCACATTGGCTTTTAATATCGGGCAAGGTTTACAGCTAAAAGAGTCATTAGACAGGAGCAGACAAAAGAGAAACAGAATGTGAGACTGGGATTAGACAGTGTGAGATCTGTCTTTGAAAATGGAGAAGAAGCTCAGTAGTGATCTTAGAAAGGACAGCAGTTAATTGGAACAGATTGTGGGAGAGCACAGAAGTTTATCCATTGAATAAAATATATAAAAGAATAAATGCATTTTCCTGTCATTAGTTGTGTCATCCAACAGCCATATGAAATTTCCACTGGATCTCATGTACAAAGCGTCCTGGCTTTTCTCCGCAAATCACCACTGGTCACATTTCACGGTGCATGCTTAAGGGCCTCATACATCAGGCGGTCATTTTACTGATTCCTCAATCCAACCGGAAACCGCATATCTGCCAGTCGGAAATGCTGATCTGTCAGGGAATCTGTGAAATTCTTCATGTTGAAAATCCAACATGTTGGATTTCAACGATACTCCGACCCAGGCATCAGGGGAGCGGGGGAATTGGCCCAATACATCACAATTGTATGGGGAATTTACTCTCTGCTCTAGGGATTCACTTCTAAAAGCTAGAAGTGCTTATAGATTTGTGGGAAGGTGAAAATAAAATACAACTCAGTTTTTGTCTTAAAAAGTGAATGCACAGTGTATTTAAAGCTTTTTGTTACATTGGGAAAAGTCATGGGTGCCGGCAGAAGTTTTTTGGGTAATAATTACCTGGGTCTGGGTTTGTGGAAGGACCTCCAGTGGAGGCATAAGCCAGGTTCTGAGAAGACGCCCTCTTTGCAGCGCGGGGTGTTATTTGTTTTTGGAGGAGTGTGGCCATGCTTACCAGAGTTGGTCGCACACATCCCTTAGTATCTGGGCCCCATTATTGTCTCAACGGCCTTGGACACAGTACACCTAGAAATAAGGTCAGAGCATGCAAAACTTAAGTGTTTTTGCAAAGTTTAAGGGGTATTTTTAGTGAAATATGGGGAAGCCTCTTCATAATTACAGTATTCTCTCTTCTTTAATATTTAATTTTGCTGTATTTATATGGAAAAACTCTGGGATAGACCTTGCGAGGAGAAAACTGTGCTACGCTGGACTTTATTTGCCATTGTTTCGAACTGCGAAAGACAGCAACATAAGTTTGTACCTGGCACATGCATAGAGTGGGCCACCTGTACCTGGCACATGCATAGAGTGGGCCACCTGTACCTGGCACATGCATAGAGTGGGCCACCTGTACCTGGCACATGCATAGAGTGGGCCACCTGTACCTGGCACATGCATAGAGTGGGCCACCTGTACCTGGCACATGCATAGAGTGGGCCACCTGTACCTGGCACATGCACAGAAAGCAGGAAGAGAAGTGCCTCTTCCCAGCTTTTCTCCATTCGCCAGGAGACATAACGCTTTGTGCCGCATTGATCCCTAAAGGGCTGCACAAACAAATAAATTAGTGTCTTCTCTACTCTTTTCTCTATACTAAATATGGATAAACAATATTTTACTAGATTTTAGGCTTTTTCCAGCTATAATGCTGGAGAAAATGCTTTTTTAAGTCTACTAAATAGATGCCTAAATGGCTCTGTACCCTTCCACAAAGTAAGGAACAAACACAAAAATTCATTTTCTTCAGTATTTTATCTTACGTCAGTGATCTGTAAATTACAATATTGTGTTTGAACTGTTTGTTAAAACTTTGTGCACCTCTGCCCCTACACTGTACTACTTATCCACCCAACTTCCCCTATCGACTGCTACTAACTTTTGCTCCTCCTCAAATGCTTCGGTGGAAATCTAGGTGCATTTGCACAAATCATGGCACAACGCTTCTCCTAAGAGCTTTTGTCAACGTTCATTATGTCGACATCATAATGTGAAATTCTGACATTCTGCATGGACCAGCAGTGGAGGGTTAAGGTTAGGCTACAGGAGGGCAGGGTTGGGATTAGACGCTATGGAGAGGGTTAGGGTTGGGATATGGGAGAGGAGGTTAAGTTTAGGCACTAGGGGGAGGTTTTGGGGTTAGTCATACTTACCTTCAGAAGTGATGCAGGGTCCACCGGAAGTCCTCCTGACGTCACCCTTATTGTTATTCTTGATGTACTGTGAAGAACTGTTGATATATAAAATTAACTGTGTCTATTTCTCTAAACACTTCAGTCATATACATATCATTCTTTATAGAGTATTCCTGACCTTTTAAAGCAGTGATTCCCAACCTCGGTCCTCAAGGCACACTAACAGTTCTGGTCTTAGTGATATCCATGCTTGAGCACAGATGGTTAAATCAAAATAACTGAGGTACTAAGTAAGTCACCTTTGCTCAAGCATGGCTATCCTTAAAACCTGGACTGTTAGTGTGCCTTGAGGACCCTGGTTGGGAACCCCTGTTTTAAAGAGTAGTTCCAGACTAATCTTTTTTAAATATGTAATCTGCACTATTATTAATACGAAAGTATACAGATGCTATGACTAATAGCATCCCAGAGCCTGCCACCCATTTTGTCCAAAAATAGCATGTGCTAATCTGCCAAAGAAATCTGTGTAGTTATACAGTATTTGTAGAGTAAAAGCCAGCAGACTGTCAGGTACAATACATAGTATAAAAAAAAAGTGTCAGTCACTGTGTATCTGTAAGAAACATTGTATGGTCTTTTATTCTTTTCCTTCTCTTTATTTAACCTTGGTTCAATACTGTACAGTACAGAAGCTTTAACTGTGACAGAGATAAGTGTCTGTAATGCAGCTGACTCAACACAATGCAAAGTGACTAGGTTAGTCATGTTAATGCTGTTAAAGAAAAGTTTCTACTGAAATACAAATTACTATTCAATGCATGTAGCACAAAGGTAGAAACAAATAAATACAATATTGCAGGCATGGATAAAATTGATTGGGTAGATGGGTGTTCAATTTTACTAACATTTTTTTTCATTTATTGTAAATATGTCATTACTTTTGTTCTTCCCTATATACAGTACTATGTACATACAAAATTGGCCGCAAGGTTTTACCCACAAAATTTATGCTGACCTCACGACGAATTTTGCATTACGTATAAAAGTTGGTCACAGGGATATTTACGGTGCTTTTCAACTGTGGACGGCTGCCGATACTGTGTGCAGGGAACGGGTGCAGGGTTAGTGGAGGTAGTGTAGTGTATTGTAGAGTAGGTAGTGTGTGTGGGGTGCGGGTGCAGGGTTAGCGGCAGTAGTGTAGTGTATTGTAGAGTAGGTAGTGTGTGTGTGGGGTGCGGGTGCAGGGTTAGTGGGGGTAGTGTAGTGTATTGTAGAGTAGGTAGTGTGTGTGTGGGGTGCGGTTGCAGGGTTAGCGGCGGTAGTGTATTGTAGAGTAGGTAGTGTGTGTGGGGTTCGAGTGCAGGGTTAGTGGCGGTAGTGTAGTGTATTGTAGAGTAGGTAGTGTGTGTCGGGAGTGGGTGCAGGGTTATTGGCAATAGTGTAGTGTATTGTAGAGTAGGTAGTGTGTGTGGGGTGCGGGTGCAGGTTTAGCAGTGGTAGTGTAGTGTATTGTAGAGTAGGTAGTGTGTGTGGGATGCGGGTGCAGGGTTAGCGGCGGTAGTGTAGTGTATTGTAGAGTAGGTAGTGTGTGGGGGGTGCGGGTGCAGGGTTAGTGGTGGTAGTGATGTGTATTGTAGAGTAGGTAGTGTGTGTGGGGTGCGGGTGCAGGGTTAGCGGCGGTAGTGTAGTGTATTTTAGAGTAGGTAGTGTGTGTGGGGTGCGGGTGCAGGGTTAGGGACGGTAGTGTAGTGTATTGTAGAGTAGGTAGTTTGTGTGTGGGGTGCAGGTGCAGGGTTAGCGGCGGTAGTGTAGTGTATTGTAGAGTAGGCAGTGTATGTGAGGTGCGGGTGTAGGATTAGTGGCGGTAGTGTAATGTATTGTAGAGTAGGTAGTGTGTGTCGGGAGTGTGTGCAGGATTATTGGCGATAGTGTAGTGTATTGTAGAGTAGGTAGTGTGTGTGGGGTGCGGGTGCAGGTTTAGCAGTGGTAGTGTAGTGTATTGTAGAGAAGGTAGTGTGTGTGGGGGCGGGTGCAGGTTTAGCAGTGGTAGTGTAGTGTATTGTAGAGTAGGTAGTGTGTGGGGGGTGCGGGTGCAGGGTTAGTGGCGGTAGTGTAGTGTATTGTAGAGTAGGTAGTGTGTGTGGGGTGCGGGTGCAGGGTTAGCGGCGGTAGTGTATTGTAGAGTAGGTAGTGTGTGTGGGGTGCGGGTGCAGGGTTAGGGACGGTAGTGTAGTGTATTGTAGAGTAGGTAGTGTGTGTGGGGTGCGGGTGCAGGGTTAGGGACAGTAGTGTAGTGTATTGTAGAGTAGGTAGTGTGTGTGGGGTGCGGGTGCAGGGTTAGTGGCGGTAGTGTAGTGTATTGTAGAGTAGGTAGTGTGTGTGGGGTGCAGGTGTAGGGTTAGTGGCGGTAGTGTAGTGTATTGTAGAGTAGGTAGTGTGTGTGGGGTGCTGGTGCAGGGTTAGTGGCGGTAGTGTATTGTAGAGTAGTAGTGTGTGTGGGATGTGGGTGCAGGGTTAGGGACGGTAGTGTAGTGTATTGTAGAGTAGGTAGTGTGTGTGGGGTGCGGGTGCAGGGTTAGTGGCGGTAGTGTAGTGTATTGTAGAGTAGGTAGTGTGTGTGGGGTGCGGGTGCAGGGTTAGTGGCGGTAGTGTAGTGTATTGTAGAGTAGGTAGTGTGTGTGGGGTGCAGGTGTAGGGTTAGTGGCGGTAGTGTAGTGTATTGTAGAGTAGGTAGTGTGTGTGGGGTGCTGGTGCAGGGTTAGTGGCGGTAGTGTATTGTAGAGTAGTAGTGTGTGTGGGATGTGGGTGCAGGGTTAGCGGCGGTAGTGTAGTGTATTGTAGAGTAGGTAGTGTGTGGGGGGAGCGGGTGCAGGGTTAGCGGCGGTAGTGTAGTGTATTGTAGAGTAGGTAGTGTGTGGGGGGTGTGGGTGCAGGGTTAGCGGCGGTAGTGTAGTGTATTGTAGAGTAGGTAGTGTGTGTGTGGGGTGCGGATGCATGGTTAGCGGCGGTAGTGTAGTGTATTGTAGAGTAGGTAGTGTGTGTGGGGTGCGGGTG
Organism: Taudactylus pleione; assembly: GCA_031769625.1. Lineage (NCBI taxonomy): Eukaryota > Metazoa > Chordata > Amphibia > Anura > Myobatrachidae > Taudactylus > Taudactylus pleione. Next base: position 7,104,172 of record JAUIMM010000555.1, on the reverse strand, counting down.
CAGGGTTAGTGGCGGTAGTGTAGTGTATTGTAGAGTAGGTAGTGTGTGTGGAGTGCGGGTGCAGGGTTAGCGGCGGTAGTGTAGTGTATTGTAGGTAGTGTGTGCGAGGAGCAGATGCATGGTTACGGCGTTAGTGTAGTGTAGTGTAGTGTGTGTGGGGAGTGGCTGCAGGGTTAGGGGTAGTGTAGTGTGCGGGAAGTGGGTGCAGGATTAGGGTCCTGTGCACTGCCTGTTCATAGAAGCTGTCTGCGATGCTGGAGATGGAGGAGGAGGACAATGCTGGAGAACCTGAGTAGTTAAAGACTAATTAAAACTAATTGGAAACTTCCAAATGCTTAATTAGTCATTAGGGGGGGAGCAGGTGCCAACAATTATTGCTTTAAATATGGATTCTTGGAAAAACTGGATGTGCTCTGGAGTTGCTCAAAAAAATTGAGAGCCCAATAGAATTAAAAACAAACTTGCATCCTATTGAATACCAAAGATCTTGCACCTGCAGGAAAATTCTCTGCAGGTGCGAGATACTTGGTAAACTCGCACGTAATTGTGTATGCCTCTATATGTTCATTCAATAAGCCATTCATTAGATTTAAACGCTTACCCCTTAAATCTGATTTATTTATTAGTCGCCCTGGAACATCACGCACCCCATGATGATGTACTCTATCTAAAGTTTATCATAAAGAAACTAAGTAGAATCGGTAGAATAGTGCAGTATTCTGACCGTCACATTGTGACCGTCGGGATCCCCTACCCAACCCGTGGTTGTCATTACTGCTTCAGAATGGTAGAGTCTTGTATTTTATTACCACCAATGCCCTATCTGTACTGTATGTTCTCAAGTTTGTGTTTCCTTCAGGTGCTCTGGGTTCCTCCCATAAAGTCCAAAAATATACTGGTAGGTTAGTTGGCTTCTGTTAAAAATGGATCGATAAAAATATGATTTTTTTTTTACAGTGCAATTAATTTTTTTCCTTTTTTTTTGCGGTTACACCTAACTCTAAATAACCCCTAAGGGTTTAAATGTTTGCATCCAGTGATGGAAAGTGGTGTAAATGTTTGTATCACCTAATGCAGTGGTTTCCAAGCTCGGTCCTCAAGGCACCCTCACAGTCCAGATTTTCAGGATATCAATACTTAAGCACAGGTAATTTAATTAGTACCTCAGTCAGTTTGATTATACCGTCTATGCACAAGCATGGATATCCTTAAAACCTGAACTGCTAGAGTGCCTTGAGGACACTGGCCTTAATTCAGAGCCGGACGCTCTGACAGAGCGCTCGCTCTGAATCAGGGCTGTCCCTCTTAGTTTTTAGAGCAGCTTGCGACGAGACCCTTGTGGTAGGGTCTCATTGCCGCAAGCCCTGGAGTGCTTTCGGCTCTATCACTTGTGATGTCAGTGGGGCCGGCCCCAGACGGTGGGCGTTCCCATTGGAACGCCTCTGTCTCGGCAGCCACGCCCCCGGCACACTCACCAAAGGGTGTGTGCTGTCACTCACCATCGATAGCACGCCCCCTTCGTAGCGAGACCTGGAGCGACGGCTTGGCCGTTGCTATCCTGGTCTCACGCATGCGCACGACGGAGCCGGCTCCCTCGTGCGCATGCGCACTGGGCCAACATCGACCCGCTTGCGAGCGCTCAGCGCTCACGAGCGGGTCTGAATTAGGCACAGAGTTTGGGAACCCCTGTCCTTATGGAAGGAGGTAGGAGGATTGGGGTATTATTATCGCAATTTGTGTGTTTTTTTTAGAAGACTTTTTCTGCCTGTTTCATAGTATAAATGCGCTAAGGTTTAGGTGGCAGGAGCACAACGTGGATGCACTTTGGTCCCCACCAGAGATTTACCCTGTGGACTGTGGTAGCCAACAGATATGTTATAGTGATCACCAGAAGATGGTTTGTATTGCTTGGTGGTCTCCAGAATAGGGGCTATAATGCATAAAGCTCAGTAGATTCAAGCAAGTTTTTTTTTTTTTTACATGTGGTGTTAAGATCTGTAGTGAGTGCAGCAACGTTCAGGGCCATTGTTTAGCAACAGTAACAACCACACAGACACCGGAGCTCTTTTGACTGTCAGTACAAGTTGCCTACTAACCAGTCAAGCTTTGCTTTACCATGCTTTCTTCAGGATTAGCTGCATAGCTGCTGCAGATTGAATATCTTTCCTGGTGTGTCATGTGCAGTGTCAGACTGGCCCACAGGGGGGATCGGCATGAAATACTGGCGGCTCAATAGCCACAGGTTCAAATCCCGATGCCAGATCCCCGAAGACTGAAGATCCCGACAAGGGTGGTAAGTATATTAAATCCTCACACGATAATATTGTCATTCAATATACAGAATGGAATAGATAAAATAAATGTAGAAAATAGAGGGCAAGAACGTAGAAATATCACACACACACATAGGACCTGATTCAGAGCTGAATGCTAGTCCAATGTTCACGTAGTTGAGCAATTATCGGTGGTTTGCGCATGCGTCACAGCCGCATTGCGCATGCACTGCGACTGAATTGTGATCACGCTCGCTGTGAGGATTCACTCACAATTGATTACAGGAAGAGACTGTTATGTGGGTGTTTACAGAGGGTTACTGTCAAAACGCGGGCGTGTCGGGGCCGTTTCCTGGGCCAGCACCTACGAAAATGCGCGCAGAGAACAAAGCTCCAGCGTCACAATTACCATGTCCATTCTGAGTGACCATAGACTTACTCAAGGAGTCAATGTTTTGAGGATCTGCATCCAATGCTGTGTTTGGTATGCAGTTGTGGGCAGCTACGAGGGCTCCGGTGGGCATCTCAGTACAAAAACTGCCTGCTGAGGCATTAGCATATTTTAGCAATTGCTAAGCGGCAAAATTCACATATGTGTTTGCATTAGCATATAGCTCTGAATCAAGCTCATAGTGTACAGCATGTCCAAGTGCTGGGGTGACTTGATTTTTTTTCATTGTACGAAGACCCTGGACTATTACATGGAGAAGGGGACCGAGCACATCCAAGGAGTAGGTATGTATGAGGTGTGAGTGTGTGTCAAATAAAGGGATACATCAATCGGTGTGTTTGTCCTGTAATTTTTGTCATATTTTCTTTACAGTGGAACTATAGGCACCAGTGGGCCCTTAATGGCCGGGCATGCTGGCACTTGTGGTTCTCCAGGTGCCTGCATTTCAGGGGAAGGCTTGCTGGGACCTGGAGTTCCACTGTAAAGAACAATATTAAATCTACCTTTTACACATTACCCCCCACACCCACTGCCATCAGGGGTGCAGGGAAGAACCCTGGGCTTTTAGTTTTAGTCCAGGGCTTGTAGATGCTTGGGAGGGGGACCCTAATTTATTTTTGGGATCTCCACTTTCCAAGGATTTCCAGCTCTGTGCTGACCCCATGTTGAGTGTCCCCCTACTATGGTGTAAGCTTCCAGGCTGGTTCAGCCTGGTGCTGGTTAATGGAATATTGGTGGAACACCACGTCAGTTTTCCCCTCGATTATCCATTACAGTTTGCAACAAATACTGTTGAATGCACTTTAGATGAACACAATTCTCTGATGCTTTGTCTAAGTCAAATGCAATAATAAATTCTGAATGCAGCTTGAACAAATCCAAAGTCACAGGCACTTAATGCAGCTTGAAACATTTAAAATGTCCTGGCTAGCTCTGAGTACAGCCTGCATTAGTTCAAATATTCCAATGGACTCGGAAGGCAATTGGAAAATATGGCAAGCACTTTTCTGTAGTAAAATTTGTAACACTGGGCCTCATTCAGATGTACGCTGTTCCAATTTTTACGCAGTTGAGCGATTATCGGTGAACTACACATGCATCAAATTGTGCATGTGCCAAGCCCCCTCTGTGATCCCACATGCATAGCATCAAGGATTCCAGTGTAATTAACTGGAAGGCACCATTTAGGGGAGGAAAAGAGGGAGTTGTTGGTAAAACGCAGATGGGTTGCAACAGGCGTCTGCTGTCCCCTACGTACATAAGATGGTGCAAGCGTCTTCATCCAGGCATCCATGCTGCATGACCATAGGGTTACTCACATGGCTGATTATTTGAATAACTGTGTATGGGCTGAAAATATGTGCACAGATGCAGTATTGTTTGCAATGGTTCCGGTGGAAGTCTCAGTACTGTTAGGGGGGTTCTATTGTACAAACAATCATTCTTCTGAAGCATACGAAATTGCAGCTGTGATTGCAACATCATAAATCTCTGTTTCAGGCCCACTGTACTCTAGGGTGTAAATTTACTAAGATTCGAGTCTGATCGAGTTTGATTTTTTTTAAACTCGATTTGCATAGCCGAAACTCAGGTGATTTTCCCGTTTTTAAACTCGCAAATTTACAAAGAAGTGAGTTTAGCTGAAAGTGAGTTGGCCGATGGTGATGCAGATCGAGATATCTCCCCGGAGTTGCAAGTATAGATGAGATTACTCACCGAGATTGCAGGTTTTTTCCTCTGCAAAACTCTCCCGAGCAAGCAGCCTGCACATATCAGTGAGATATGTGAAGTCTACTTGTGTGTTGTAATTGTAAAAAATGGGTTAAATGTCAATAAAATATGACGTAGGGTCCCCCCCCCCAAAAGCATAACCAGACCCGGACTGCTCAGCCAGTCCTGGTTCCAATTCTGGGGAACAAAACAAATAGGGTTCCACCTCAATTTAGGAACCAACACCTGGCTGCAGGTCCAGTGCTGGTTTTAAATATAAGGGAAAACATTTTTTGGGGTCCCCCTATATTTAAAACCAGCACCGGACCCAAACTGACCGGGGTGTAATGCCACCGCCAGGAGACCCTATTACTGGGTCTCCATGGCCAAAGCATTCGCACCCCAAGCCGGTCAGCCCAAGTCAGGGATCTCAGGGGAGGTGGGGACCCTCACAAGAAGGGGTCCCCCCTCTCCTGATACCCCAGGCTTGGTCTGAAGCCCAGGTTTCTTCCATGCACCCCTGGGCTGTGGGTACATGGGTAATAATGTGTTAAATAGTTATAAACTATTGTATTTTACAGTGGAACTACAAGTTCCAGCATGCCTGCCCTTTTGCACTTGTGGAACTACAAGTGCCAGCAGGCAGCCAGCACCCATACCGCCACTGTAAAAATAAATAGTTAAAAAAAGACAGTACACACACACCGTATACAATAAAACTTTATTACACGCCTAACGCACTCACTCATACTTAACTGTTGCCAGCTGGTCTGTCCCCTTGTCCCATGTGGAATCCATTTGGATGTACCTGAAATAAAAATCTGATACTCACCTCCATCTCTGCGCTGGTCTCCTTAGCATCCTGGGGTCTTGGCAACATAACAAACCGAGTAACAGAACCCATACGGACAAGTATTGGTATGTGTTGTCATACACACCAATACTTTGTGAATGACAGATGGCAGGCCACCTCGGGAAATCCCATGGCCCGCCAGCCATTCAGAGGCCGCTTTACATGTAGCGGGCGCTCATTGGCTGGGACAAATGTGTAACCAGCCAATGAGCGGCCGCTATATGTAAAGTAGCCTCTTCCATGTGACGTAATTCTCTGAGCCTCTCAGCTTCATAAAGTTCATGCTGGTTATTGATGCACAGTGCATGCTGTATGCTGCTCCAAATGCAGGACTCAATGTATGCTTCACACGCAGGATAGTTTGGCGCCTCTGGTGCCTGAGCCCATAACCTGTTGATACTGTATGTCCAATTGGTGTAGAACTAGGTCTGAATACAGCCTGAATGAGGCCCTTATTTAGAGATGGATGCAATGGCAATGTTTACGCAGTTGAGCGATTATTGGCAGTCTGCGCATGCAGCAAGTTTAATTACCAATGTCACTCACAGTGAGGATTTATTTGTAAAGTGATTAATAGGCAGGGACCATTTGTGGATGGCAACGGAGGAGGGAGGGTGGCCGTGACTACTCAAACACAGGCTGGTCGCAGCCATTTTCAGGACATGTCTCTGTTTGTGACTGGGATCCCATAAGCAGTAAAAATGGCTCCAACATCAAAGTTCTGGGGGCCATTCTGTATGATCATAAGGTTACTCGGAAGTCTGGTCATTTATTGATCTGCGACTGAACTCTGGACCTCATTCAGAGTCTCTCGCAAGATGCGATTGCTCGCTTGCAAAAATGGGCAGAGTGTGCAAATCAAGCGATTGCTCTTTGCGCTGTAAGGCGCCCTCAATGTCTTAGTAAACGACGGTAGTTAGCGTACACTGGACTATTAAACCTCCCACCTGTCACTCACAGCACACGTCATCTCCGGGAAGAGTCTGATTGATCGTGAACATCGAGGGCCATCGGAGCTGCTCGCAGCGCTTGGGGTTGACCTAACCTACCCCAAGCACTGCGAGCAGTTCAGGCTAAAAACAACCAAGTCACGTGTGCAATGACGCTACTTTGCTAATTATGCACACCCATTAAACGCCATTCTGACGGTCAGACACGCCTGCATTCGTACATCCACACTCCCGTTCACAAGCACCTTCCCCTGTTACCACCCACAAACGGCACTATCTGTTACTCAAAGCATCGACCTGAAAGTGGCTTGTGAGCTACCAAAATCAGATCGCAATGACTTGCGCACTGCGAATTATACGCAGGCGCAGATGTGCGATTATCGCACCCAGTGAAGGAGCGTGCCCTAGATAGAGACTCTGAATGAGGTCCTCTGTCTTTTTAAGTAGTTGCTTGGATATGTGAAGCTGCCGGTAGATGTTTCAATACAAATCCTGGTGGCTGCAACATTTGCATATTTTCACTAGGGATGTGCAGGCTCGCATTAGTTCGGATTTTCCTGCCAAATTCTTTTGTGCCAAAAATCGGGTCTCAGAAAGAGGCAAAACCTTATCTTTCATGGACAAACATCATCATTCCTGGACAAAAGTCCATGAAAGATGACGTTTTGTCTCTTTCTGAGAAGCGATTTTTGGCGAGAAAAATCCGAACTTGGCGGGAAAATCCGAACTAATCCTTCACATCCCTAATTTTCACACAGCCGCTGCCTACAAATTTGTGACCATGGCAGCATTAGCTTACATCAATGAATCAGGCCCTGAACTCAAATATACAACCTAAGAAGGCAATTGTAAAATATAGGGCCTGATTCAGACCCACTCGCGAGCGGCTGTCCACTCGCAAGTGGGTCGATGTTCTGCACTGAGCATGCGCACGATGGAGGGAGCTCCGTCGTGCGCATGCGCCAGACGCGACGAGCGAAGGACTTTCCTTCGCTCGTTGTGTCTGATCAAAGGGGGCGTGCTGTCGATGTTGATTGACAGCACGCCCCCTTTGGTGGGCGTGCCGGGGGCGTGCCTCCCTGAACGCCTCCCGTCAGAAGCCGGCCCACTGACATCACTAGTGATGTCAGTGGGAGTGATTTTGGCTCTGATAGAGCCAAAATCACTCCGGGCCATGCGGTTGAAAATCTCAACCGCAGGCTCCGGCTCGCAGTTTCGATGGTCGCGATGGTCAAGACCATCGCGGCCATCAAACTGCACGCTCGTATAGGCTGTGGGTGGTGACCCACAGCTATACGAGCGTCCAGGAGGACGCTCCATAGTTATGGAGGACGGCCCTCATTCAGAGCGTGCGCTCTGCTCAGAGCGTACGGCTCTGAATGAGGGCCATAGTAAGCACTTTTTTGTAGTAGAATTTGTACAGTAAGTAACATTGGGCCTGATTTGGAGATAGATGCAGTGCGGATGTTTGTGCAGTTGAGCAGTAATCTGCACATGCATAGGAGTCACACAGCGCATGTGTCAAGTTTCATTTTAGTTGTCACTCGCAGTGAGGGTTTATTTGCAAAGTTTTTCACAAGCAGTGACCATTTGTCAGCAGCAACTTAGGTGTGTGTGTGAGACCATTTTTGGGGCGTGTCTTGTGACTGCTATCCCGTGCGCAGTAAAAATGGCTCCAGTGTGTCAGTTCCTGCAGCCATTCTGCATAACCATGAGGTTACTCTGAAGGTTGATACTTAACTGGTCTGTATCCAATGCTGCTTCTTTGTACGCAGTCTCTTGGCTTTGCAAAGGAGCGTCTCATACAAATCCAGGTTGCTGCGACTTTTGCATATTTACACCAAGCTACTGCATACAAATTTGCAGCTGCGGTGGCATTAGCATACATCTCTGAATCAGGCCCAATGTACACTATTTCTTAGTAGTAGTAGTAGTAGTAAGCCAAATGTCCCTATAACACTTTTAAGTCTCCAATGCTCAGTATGCAAGTTAACTGGATTAGCGTTCTTTTCAATGCCCTCAAGTATATCTTGTGTATCTGCTGTTGTAGTTACTCTTAATTTGATTGCATACTCTTCTTATGCTGTTCCCTGGCTAGATGAGACCTGCGCTGCTCTTCTATCATGATCAGCGTAAGCTTTACACTGCTCATGATGACTCCACAGCTTACTCTGCCAGGTGCCACACTCTCTGCTGCAGCCATTACAGGGGAGTTTCTCCCTGCAGAACTGCTAATCTGCAGCTCTGGGAAAGCTGTTTGGCATCAAAGTAGGGCCTTTTATAGCCTCTGCTCCCTTTCTCTGGCACCAGTTATGCACAGGCTCCACCCCTGTTGACCTCATTGCTCCCTGCTTCACCCCCAGTCAGAGCAGTGCAGGTTCTATTATCTCTTCTGTGGCTATCTTGGGGAAGTCCTTTCTGGTGCTGCCATCTTTGAAAAGCCATTTAACAGACAGTGCCTGCGGTCCCCTGGTCTTAAACTTCCCAGGTGGACCAGGGTGCTAAATGTACAGTATATGATCACCACATGATACAGACAGCATCAATGACCTCCATACAAAAGACAGCATTAGTGATTGCTATATACTACACACAGCATTAGTGACAACCATATACTACACACAGCATTAGAGACTGCCATATACTACAGAGAGTATCAGTCACCTCCATATACTACACACAAAAAATTAGTGACCTACATATACTGCAGACAGCATTAGTAACCACCATATACTACAGACAGCATTAGGGACCGCCATATAATACAGACAGCATTAAACTCCTAATTACTGTACATCCCAGTCTCATAAAAAAAAGGCTGTTGCTATCTGTGAGGTAGAGGCAGGGTCATGCAGACATAGGCAGAAGAGACAGGGGCCATGCAGCCTATTTAGGCAGAACACAGCTGCTGGGATGGATAACTGTGTGCAAACCCTTCCCCCTCACTGCTCTCCAGCATTGCAACTGAGGCAGCTACAGCTCCAGATTGACAGGTGGTGACCCTCCCCTCTGTCACCTGGGCACATTCTCCAGCTGCCCCCACCCATCACTGCACTACTGCCTTTGAGACCATATAATGACCATTAGCTGTGGATATTCTTTCTGAAATAATTTGGTCTAACCGAGTAAAGAAAGTTTTATCATTTGTCATTTGACTTGTAGCTCCACAGCCAGTACACCAACCATCTATCACTGTGCCTGTGTTTGCAGTGAATTCACATTCAACATTAGAAGTATTTTCCAGGTCTTTTATAGCATGTGCTATTTGCTTTGCATCTTGTTTCTTTAGCTGATTAATTCTGGCTTTCCAAACTCTTCATTCTGCCTTTAAGTGACCAGGCTTCTTGCACACAAAATAATCACATGTTTCTGTTTTTTGACTAGAGTTTCTAATAATCCATTCCTGAAATGCATTTTGCTGTATCATGCTTATTAGCACCTTCTGCACAACTTTCTGATTAAATACAGCTTATTGCTTAAATTAGGTCTCTCGTTCACATTTTGCAGAACAACCCACATTTATCTTGCAGTGTCAGTTACATATATGCACAATCTGATCATCATCCACACTTAAAGACATTGTACTCTAGACTTTCTGGAGTTTTTTAGTATAATTCTCTGTGACTGGATCAGGCCTCTTGTTTACATTTCCACATACCTTATGAACAGCATCTTTACTTTGAATTTCCATAGCGTTCTCGCTAGGCTGTTTTAGCAGGGCACAGCACCCTGCCCTCCAGAAGGAGGGCAAAAAGCGCCCTGCCCTCACAGCCTGGGGGTGCCGTCTTCACCTGCGGGACGCAGTGTCCCGCGGGTGGAGAAATGTGCGGTGAACCGGTCACCGCGGGAGAATAGATGCCGGGTGCATGTGCCTGGCATCTATTCTCCCTCTCTGCAGCGCTTGGGGGCTGCCCAGCGTGTCCATAAGTGCCGGGCATGCCCCCAAGTATGACAAAAAGGGGATGCGTCTTATAGACACATCCCCTTTTCATTACCATGCCCCCTTTTCAGATGCGCGCGCGCGCACAAGGTTGCCCTCTCTAGCTCTGGCACCCTGCCTGCCGCCGGAGCTAGAGTGAACACTATTTCCATGTCTGATAATTCTGGTTAGTCAGACTCACCACTGTAAATTTGGATGCAGCACTGGTAGCAGTGGCTATTTCCCCTGGGTTTTGTCTTTTGATTCAGTCAGGTTCTGACTTTTAGCACTGTTTTTTCTGCAGTCCTGGGAACAGAACCTGTTATCAGATGTGCTATGAAGAGGCAGCAAAATGTATAATCAAGCAGGAACCCTTTATTTATTTTTAAAGAAGGAAACCTTATTATATAACAAAGTCCAGATAAAAACACAACCCCTAGCTACCACTTTTTATTTACCTTTATCAACAGCTGAATAATTATGACATCTGCATTTATAATAAACACAGTTGAGAACAGTGGTTGCAATATCAAAATGACACATGTCTAACAATAGAAGAGAATAGAGAAAGATGGATGAGCACACCATTCCTACCCTGATTGGATAAGCTCTCTGTGACAGCTCTACCAGGATCTAAACTTCTCTCCACGTAAAAAGCTGCAACAGCAATGCAATGCCTGCAATACAATGATGCCAACTTTGGTGCCGCTTTTCCTCCACACATGACATGGCCAGGGAGAACAGAGAAAAGAAACAAGGACATCTAAAAGTAAACGCAGCAGGCAGCTTCCCTAGATTCCACCTGGCCCTTGGTGGGCACCTGTACCACTTTGTAATCCAGCATTAAAAATAATGAATTTCCACACATGTGAAGCACTGTATCCTTCTCGCTGTGCAGTTGTCTCAGTAATGGCATCATCATCATTAGCATGTAGTTGCACCTACTATAGGGTAGATATGCCTCCTAATCAATGTGTATATAGAGGTGTAGCATGTTCCCATTTCCGGGAACGCTGGCCACCCCGCCCCTAAACCACCCCTTAAATGCCTCTGCCTGTCAATCAGGCAGAGGCATAGAAGGGGCTGGGCGTGAGCATGCAGGACCCATTCTGCACAAAACGGGGCCTGCATACGAGCAGGTTCCCGATAATTGGGTATCTGCGTTCAGCATTGCACATTAGCCCAGAGTTCATTGTTTTCACTCACAAAAGCAGATCCCCTAGGCTTTTATGGGTGCTGCTTTTTTTTAATTTACCAAGCAATGCATTCTAGAGCTTGGCCCTGGTAGATAACACCATCTCCAGATGGCTTTAGCCGCTGTAGCCCATGGGCTACATTCCGCAAGAGTTACTGGGAGAGGGATCCTACAGATCCCTCCTCAACACTCTCCACACACGCATGCTGCTTTCTATATTGGTACATTTTAGGGGTCCAGGAATTTTTGCATATTTAATGGTAAAAATTATTAATAAATAGGTCTCAAATAGTGAATCATTTTATATTTGTAAAATAATTATCACAATTTAGATTTAAAATATTCACATATGACACATTCTGATAAACCTTACCTGGTCAATCCAATTAATCAAAATGCATTGCTAATAAATGTACGCAGTTATTTAATTGTTTATTTAATAGAGCAGGCAGCCACATAACTCATTTACTATAATTAAAAAGTCACATTAATAGAATTAAGTGGTAGACTTGAGAAGGGGTTATTGACATTTTAGAAGCCGCTAGATATAAGAAATCAAGGCATAAATCTCAGCAAGTGAAATAAATCTGTCTTATGTCACTGAAGATAGGCTGTTACAGATTTCCTTTACACATCAAACCAATGATTCTTGTATGTCATGCTAAGAGAATTCATATAATATATTTGAGGAACTCTCTAACTGCAAGGTTATAGCTGAAATGCCAGTGTATAGTAAAATAAATTAGTTACAGGTCCTGAATCAAAAAGTACTTGAATGTTCTTATTCAATAGGTTTGGAAGCAGGAAAGCTTGCAGCCAAGTCAATGAATAAGTGTTTAATATGAAACACACAGCATAATCTTAAACGCTACTATAAATCTTGTGTCTTTTATTATTTCAGGCAGAATGAAACTTCAGCTGGCTTTGAAAAAATATTCACCTGGAAGGACTTAGACTTCAGTATGTGTTTACATTTTGCCCGTAGATCAAAGGCGTGCTCCTATAAGTACCACTCTACAGAAACTGCTGGAGTAGACAGGAAAACACATATTTGTAGCCTAACAACAAGATATTATGATCTTATAATGTCACAACTGATCTTTTTCAGATTAGCTGCTTCAATTTCTTTTTTAGACCGAACTCCACTTTGATGTACACTGTAAGCTGTTTATATGAAGTAGAGATGAGTGCGGACACCCATGTTTTGATTTTGCCAAAACCACCCTCACGTGTTTTGGTTCTTTCCTTTTTTTGTTCCTATAGTATAATAAACCTCAATAACATTAATTTCCAGTCATTTCCAAACAATATTTACCACCCCACAGCTCACAATATTGTTTTCAGCCATATTGGCCAAAGGCTGCAATGAGCTGACTGGCTAAACTAAGCGACAGAGCAGTGGCACAAACACATGGCAGTTTAAAAAAGAATATAGTACATCTAGGAAATATTTTGGCACTGCAGTGGCAGACAGAATGGCAGTTTATTATAAACTATACAATGCTATAGAACAGGGGCTGCCAAACTCGGTCTTCAAGGCACCCTAACAATCCAACTTTTAAGGATATCCATTCTTGACCACAGGTGACTTTATTAGTACCTCAGTCAATTTGATTTAACCACTTGTGCTCAATGAGAAAGAGGGATTGTTACCTTTACCATGGAGTATTATTAAAATAATGGAGATTTTTTTTTTACACCAGCCGAGAAATGATTGATTTTCTTACACTTGTTTTGGGGTTCAAATACTAGAAGAAAAACAAACACTGCAATTTGTTTTGCAATAATTAGTTTTTTTACACTGACACTGGCAACTGTTTTCACACACTAGGAAGAAACAAGTCTCCTTAGTGAGAATTGTTTTGCAGTGGAGATCATGGGGGGGGGGACCACCGCACACATCGTCACTTGCACTGGAAGGAAAGCATACTATGCAATTTTTTTTTGCACTATTGTCTTTGTTTTTTATGCACAAACAATACTGGTGATTGTTTTCACGCACTTGGAGGAACAGGTCTTTGTGAGAATTGTTTTGGTGTGCGGATGATGGGGGATACCACCGCACACAGAACAGTAATATACACTGCATCAGTGATTTGAACACACACTTATTGAAATACACAATATAATTGAAATTTAATTAGAAAAAACTGCAGTTTTTTTGTTGCAGACAACAGGAAACAAAAGGAGGATTTATGGTCTTACCTTGTAAATCCTTTTCTTCGACTTCATAGGGGGGATGGGGATCACTCTGGGTATAGCCTGGAGAGGGAGCCTGGGCACCAAATAGTTACTTATTTTCTTCCCATCAGCCCCCTGGCTCTCTCTCTCCACTATACCTTGCCTCCAGCTAGTTAAGTTAGCAAGCCAATGGCAGGAGTGAGGAGAGGATAGGGAGAAGGAAGGCCAGCGCACACTCAGAACACACATCAGAGATAGGTGAACCAAGAACCAGCATCAGAGAAAATAAACCCCACAAACAAGATGCAAAAGGGTGGGTGCCCAGTGCCCCCTATGGAGTCGAAGAAAAGGATTTAACAAGGTAAGACCATGAATCCTCCTTTCTTCTTCCTCCACTAGGGGCACAAGGATCACTATGGGACATTCGAAAGCTGTCCCTCAATAGGAGAGTCGCTCCTGGGCTGCACTGGTAACCTGTGCTAAAGGCAGCGTCTGAAGATGTGAAGGTGACAACTGCATAGAAACGAATAAAAGATTGTGGGTAGATATCCACGTAGCAGCTGGACAAGTTGTACTGCAGAAATGCCACGTTGAGTCTCCCACAAAGGTCCCACTGACCTGGCGCAATGAGCAGTCAGCACAGCAGGGGCAGGATATCCACCACAGAGTGTGGCATATAGCAAGCAATGCCACCAGGATAACTTGTTCAGAAACAAGCCAGCCCCGCTTGTGCAAATCCTACAGGACCACAGATGCATCCTCTGGTGAATCGGAAAACTGGATCAACACAGAGAGGAACCAAGGAGAGGAACCAAGACACAACTCTGGGCAAGAACCCAAGTGAGACCACAGAATGGCTTAATCTAAGGATAAGATAAGAGAGGAGAAGCGACAAGACAAGGTGCTCAATCAGACTCCCACCGCGCAGTGGCGTTCGTCCCCTCGGTAATATCCGGTGCAGGGAGGGACGCAATGCACACGACACCCACTGAAAAAGGGGCATGGTCTCTGAGATGGGCATGGTCTCAGGAATGGGGCGTGGCTTCACAGCCGATCCTGGTCCCTGGCCTGTGGCAAACAAACTTATCAATGGGATGGTGATGGTGGGGGGTGCAGGAGGAGCGGGCACAGGCAGTGCCGGCTCCCTCACTGTGACAGGAGACGAATGCTACACTTAATATTACAGTGCAGCACCCAGCTCCTGTCACTGAGGGGGAGCCTGCACCTTGGTGTCACCCCTCGGCGGGTGACACCCGGGTGTGGGCTGCACCCCCCTTGTGACGCCACTGCCACCACGCCAAGCAATGGCAAGTAGTAAGACAGCTGTCCTGGAAAATCAATGAATGAGAAATGTGCATCGCAAACCAGGAAACAAGGACTCCTAAGGGAGCTTACCGAAGAGTCAGAAGAAGCAAGGAAGGCTATATGGAGCCACCTGGTAAGAATAAATTGTGACAGCACACAGAAGACACCTTGAAAAAAAACTTGTGTGGAAGCAGTCGATGGAGGAGAAACAACAGGTCTAAGGCCTGTATCACCAGGAAGAGGGCCAAATGCCACAATTCACAGAAATGAGATGATCAAAAATAACTGGAATGATCTGGGGAAGAAGCCTCTAACCAAACTCCCCAAGAGGTTCTTTAATTCAGTAAGAAATACAGACCAAAGTGGGCCACTCAGCATGTAGCAGGTACAACAGATCCCTCTGGAAAAAACACTCCTAGCTTTTAGGTCGGGGTGACAAGAGTCACTTCGGCAAAGCGAGGCGGGCCAGAATCTGGTGGAAGTATGGGCTCGGAGACCAAAAACCAATCTTAAAGGATGATGCATAAAGTGTCAACTGAGAGGTGGAAAGAGCTGCATACTATGGCTGCAGTGGCCAGGCTAAGCCACGAGGATCACCATGCTCCCTTCCATCAGCAATCTGTGGAGCATGGAGGAAAGATAAATAAGAGTGGCAATACAGTGGAAGTGTACAGAGCTACCAACAGGAGAGCTCTGGGAACTCTGGAGCCATTACAGTATCTTAGTAACTTGTGTTTATGCGATACACCAGGATCTCGATGTCCGTCAGACCCCAGTGATCACCAGGCACTGAAAAGTGTCAGAAATGTAGAGCCTACTCACCTGAGTGAATGACCTTTCAGCCTAAGAGTCCTCTGCTTCAGGAGAACTGTGGGAACGGCTGACCATCTTAGTGGAACCGCAACTGAAAGCGCCACCCTGATGGCTTATGTGGGCAACAGGTAATCACACTGTTGGGCAAAACCAGGACCGGACAATATCGAAGGAAGGGTAGAACCAGACAGAGAACTCTGAACACCATCCAGGACAGCAGAATAAAGATCAGTAATAGGCTCCCTTGAACCGTCCACCGATCCTAAAGGGCTAATGACAGGTTACTGCCCTCCACCCATGAAAATGTACCTCGTGGTGAGAAGGATCCATGTTCTGGGACCCAAAGGGAGCGGCCCTTATGCCAGTGGGTCTCCTTTAGCTACTGTACCACAAAAAAAGTGGATGAATCTTGTGTCTTAAAAAGCAGAATGGATCTATGTCAAAGGGCTCGATTTTCCCTGTGAAAAGGCAGGGATTGAAGCACTGCAAACTGCCACAGCACCACCCCGTCGAAAGGGTAGATTAGAGAGCCCAAGATCTGCCTGCAAGAGTGTAAGAACACTCGGTAGAGATTCCAGAATAGAGGGAATGGTAACCAGGAGACCAATAGTCTAACGGCAGGGAGTAATTCCTGCCGAACTTTGGAATGCAGTAAAGCTCTCCCCAAGGGGAAAAGCTTCCAAGGAATTATCCATCCATGGGACCACCAAAGATCTGCCTTGGGACAGATGGATATCCAGTAACTGAACCCTGATGAGTATATCAAGAGGAGCTACCATGATTGTCCTGATCCTCATGAAAAACACAAGGGGCTGAGGACCTACCGTAATGGTGAAACTGGAAGTGATTGTACTGCACAGCATACCCAAGGAATTGCTGGAGACTAATTCAGATGGCAATATGTATATAGGCCTCCTATATCTGAAAGTATGCTCCTCTAGTCTGAGTGGGTGATAGAGCAGAGCGACTACATGCGGAACCTGATAATCCTGGAGTTCCTGCTAGCACCCAGAGAATTAGGATGGACTGGAACAAGCATCCCGGCATCTGACCAGTAAGAGACTGGTAAAGTAACTCACACCTTCAGAGACAAGGCCCTGGACCCTAAACATGGAGATCAGAGGGGATCGAACAAAGTCTGCCAGAGTGCTGCTCCTGGAAGTACTTGGGAAACCTGCTAAGGCATATATGGGACTCAAACCCGGGCAGTGCTGGTCCCAAGATGGGAACACTACCCCTGTGTCAGAAGTGAGATCTGAAACCACGTCTCCAGAGGAGACTGATCCTCCTTGTAGGAAGGAGACCTGTGCATTAGCCTGCTGGACCATGGAAGACTAACTGGCTGGGTGTCATGATCCGATGTTAGGAATTCCTCTGTGAAGGATATGGAACCGGGTGGTTAGGCTGACTAAGAGACAGCTAGGAGACAGTGAGGGAAGTGACAGTGCTAGTATCCTCAATAAAGGTCAAACCCAGGTGTTGGCTAGACCTAACCAGAGGTGTGGAGTCTAACTCACTTGGTGGTCTTCACCAGTGACCCTTCCTATTGGGATTTGGGTTTTCACTGCACTGAGTGAGCAGGTCATGGACCTTTAGTTAGGTACCTGGGAGTGATGAGGAGACTAGGGAATGACACTGAAATAATGAATGGAATGGTGCACTGGTATGCTTTATGAAATTCGGAAGATCTGGACGCAGGGAAATGTAAAGGAAGCTCAGGAATCCAGACACAGAGAGACACTGGGTGTACAGTAGACCCAGGCACAGGGTAGTGTGAAGATCCAGTCAAGGAATGCAAATAACTGTGCAGGTAATTCAGACGCAGGTCATTGCATATGCCCTCTGTAGATTCAGTCACGGAATACAATTAACTGTGCAGGAAACTCCGACACTGGTAAATTAACTTGTTACACTGTAAATAGTCTTGGAATACAAGTAATTGTGCAGGGAACTCAGATGCTGATGAATGAACTTGATACACTGCAGATACAATCGTGGGGATAAGGTGCTTCGTGGATTCAGACACAGGGAAAGCTACAGAAACTAGTGCTTGGGAAAGATACAGGAGGAGACACAGGAAACTGATAAATGAGCCAGAGCTGACTCAGCACAAGAGGATTAACTGAAGCAAAACTTGAGGTTAAACTGGAGTTTCAGCACAGAGCCAGGTGCCGACATATACACAGGAGAATTAGATACGGATTAGTGCTGAAATAGTTAAACTGGTGTTTCAACACAGAGACCGATGCTGACATATATACAGGAGAATTAGATGCTGATTGGCGCTGGAGTCTCAGCATAGAGACAAGTATTAAAGAAATCACTGGAAGAGTCTGATATTGGGAAACATTGGAAAGAGTCACTGGAGATAAACAGTTTAAAGCTAGGAGCGAATCCAGACACTAGGATATAACACTGGTAGGAAAGAACGTGGAACTTGGAAAGCTGCAACAGCTAGTAAACATAGTCACTGGAAAAGCGAAGCTGAACAGCAACTTCCTGTTCCTGGAGTCAGGCCAAATACCCTTAGGTAGTTGATCACTGGATCAGAGGATCAGCTGAGTGACTGCAGGACTACCATTGGGAAAGACTATTCAGGTGACATGGACCAACATTACTGCACCCATGCCCGCCACCATGGGAACCAGGACGCACGCATGGAAGCCCTAGCAGACCCCGGAGAGAATACTCAGCCACCACTCACCTTTACTCCCAGATACTGAACACCTAAGTCCAATGATGCCGGTGCGGAGGTGAGTAGCGACCGATCCCAGGCCGCATCCTGACACCGGGAGCTGTAAATTGGTAAATTATCATCCACATTGAAGGAAATCTCAAGCAGTGTAGCCTTGAAACATCGGGCACCAAGACCTGTGATAGGGATTCCCCTCATTGTGGTTTCAGAACACAGAGGTCTGTGGAGAAAATACATTATTACACAGCTCTAGAAAAAGGTTCATAAGCTACTTGAAACAGGAACACCCACCTCTGGAAGCCATTTAAAAGCAGTGCAAGTGTAGGAGGAGACGCTAACAGGAAGAGCCTTTCTCCCCCTATGGAGCCTAAACTAACAACACAACTGGTGGTCTCCACAATGGTGGTGTATATCTGCGAGCATGCGGCTCCCTGCAGGCAGGGAGCCACTCTTACCTGTCTCCATTTGCATGTGGCTGTGGGCTACAGGAGCTGTGGTGTGCTGTCCCCCAGAGTACAGCAGTGGAAGTCACTGACCCAGTCGCCAGTGCTGCCATCGGCGTTGGGGTAATTTGAGCAGCGATGATGTCATCCTATAGGACACCGTTCACTGCCCACTCTGCAGGGAATGTAAAATAAAATATATTAAATAGAATATAAGTAACAGGGGGCAACTTAAAAGCAGCCCCCACAACCTGGTGGCCTCTCCTGCTCGGCACCAAACTAAAATTGCTGGCAGGTGGCTGGGGTGGGGTATAGTGGACAGGGAGCCAGGGGGCTGCTGGGAAGAAAAATCAGTAACTATTTGGTGCCCAGACTCTCCCTCTCCCTCTCCAGGCTATACCCAGAGTGATCTCTGTGCCCCCTAGAAGAAAATGGGTGCAAGCATAATTTAGTCCCTAAAATAATTTTTTTAATTCTTCAAAAATGCAGCTGCCGCTACTACCCGCTATGAAGAAATCACCTGCCGCATACTATGGAAACCCTCTGGAATCTATTTCACTACTTTAGGATTTGGTTTCCTTTTTTTTTTTTTAATACCCCCAAATTCTAATTAATTTTTTGGGGTGTCACAATTTTTTTTAACACACATTGTTTTTAGGGGGCATTCCCAGGGTTGCAAGCTATTTTGTTTAAGCCTGCACCCCTAAACCCCATTTCTGCACTTTTTTTCACCAGGTAAAGGCTGGAGAAAAGTTATCCCCAATTTTATACACAGACTTTTCGCACCGGCGAAAAAGTCTTTGTAATTGAAAACGGGGATAATTACAATAGGCGAAAATGACATCATCGCCGATAACAGGTTTTCGTCTAGAACTGAATGCGGGCCGATGAATGATGACTTTATGAATGTTGAGATTATATTCCACACCCTTTGTAGACTATTAGTATTTTTGATGGATATATTGTTTTTCGTTTCGTCCCTGCATTGTTTTGGTCAGAGGTTCCCAAACTCAGGGCCTGATTCAGAGCCGGACGCTCTGAAAGAGCGCTCGCTCTGAATCTGGGTGTTTTTTTTTGTGTGGCCTTATGGCCGCTCGCTTAGCTGTGGGTGACCACCCACAGCTACTGCGAGCGGCCAGGTGATGGTCGCGATGGTCTCGACCATCGCGACCATTGGGGCTTGCGATGAGACCCTTGTGGTAGGGTCTCGTTCCCGCAAGCCCCAGTGAGCTTTCGGCTCTATTAGAGCCGGAAGCTCAACCACTGACGTCACTCGTGATGTCAGTGGGGCCGCCCCCAAACGGCAGTCGTTCCTTCGGGAATGCCTCCTTAGCTCGATGAATTCTGTCCCCATACTAGTGTACAGGGGCCACACCGCGAGGGGAAGGTAAGCAGGAGATATCCATGATATCTGTGATATCTCCTGCTTTAACTTCTTGATAACTCAATTTTTACAATTGCAGGTGAAAATGTTCATTACAACCTGCTTTTATAAAACTTAAGTGATGATGAATAGGCACTTAAATATAGTATTATGCTTTAAATATGTGATGTGGTCACAAGTAGAATAGAAACAGTTGGGGGTTGAACATAAGTCAATTTACAGAGAGTGGTCCTGATTCAGCTTCAGACGGAATACACAGCAGCTTTGCAATTCCGTCCTTGCAATTATGGTAAAGCAGCAGGAGGCATCATGCCTCCTGCATGCATTGCTTATATGAGCTGCGTCGTCCAAAGCAGCATTGGACAATATGCGGGAACATTGGCCAGATGAGTGACCCATGGGGTCACGCAAGTCGGCCATTGCAGATGAGAGAAAGAGGGCAGAAAATCTCTGTCAGCCGACGGAGATCCGGGCCTCTTCCCTCCCCCCCCAAAGGTAGCAACACACCTCCGTTTCAGGAAATGGAGGCCATCGCCGCCCTCTCCCACCCCCAAACGGCAGCAGAGTGTCAATCACTGACAGTGTGCTGCCGCTCTGTGTGTGTTCATGCAGGACCCGTATTGTACATGCACAATATGGGCCAGAAGCCTGCGCAGATTCCCATCCACTAGCATGCACTGCCGAATGAGGCTCGGTATCTTGAGAGAATTTGCACTTCACATGCTGATAAATGGGGGGCACGCAAGTACAAGCTATACATATGCGTGTCGATGGCACCTACGGTTACATCTGAAGAGGAAGACAGGAATTGTAAAGGTATTCCCATGTAATTACATTTCGTTACAGGTGTGCTTATGCAAATGCAGAGTTGGAGTGAAATTCTCCTATTGGCTGTGTATAGGGAAGGTGGAAGTGGTGGCAGCTGAAGTGGAGAAATAATAAACCAGGAGAGCATTTCAATATGCGTACAGCATATACTGTATATACTCTTTTTCCATGCATGAGCAGTGTATGCCAAATGTATTTCCAGTTGTGCATCAGGTCCATAGTGGGTAAAATCTAACTCCACAATGCCATTATCTGGTGCTGTATTTGTTTCTAAATAGTGTGTAAAAGGGATTTAGTGAAAATGTTGACATGTGCAATGCTGACATTATGCTCGTACAGGCAGTGGAGGGTTAAGGTTAGACTGTGGAAGGCAAGGTTAGGGTTAGACTACAGAAGGAAAGGTTAGGGTTAGGCTACAGAAGGGAAGGTAATGGTTAGGCTTCAGAAGGGAAGGTTAGGGTTAGGCTACAGAAGGGAAGATTAGGGTTAGGCTTCAGAAGGGAAGGTTATGGTTAGGCTTCAGAAGGGAAGGTTAGGGTTGGGCTACAGAAGGGAAGATTAGGGTTAGGCTTCAGAAGGGAAGGTTAGGGTTGGGCTACAGAAGTGAAGGTAAGGGTTAGGCTACAGAATGAAGGTTAGGGTTAGGCTACAGAAGGGAAGATTAGGGTTAGACTACAGAAGGAAAGGTTAGGGTTGGGCTACAGAAGGGAAGGTTATGGTTAGGCTACAGACGGGAAGGTTATGGTTAGGCTTCAGAAGGGAAGGTTAGGGTTAGGCTACAGAAGGGAAGATTAGGGTTAGGCTTCAGAAGGGAAGGTTAGGGTTGGGCTACAGAAGGGAAGGTTAGGGTTGGGCTACAGAAGTGAAGGTAAGGGTTAGGCTACAGAATGAAGGTTAGGGTTAGGCTACAGAAGGGAAGGTTAGGGTTAGGCTACAGAAGGAAAGAGTAGGGTTGGGCTACAGAAGGGAAGGTTAGGGTTGGGCTACAGAAGGGAAGGTTAGGGTTGGGCTACAGAAGGGAAGGTTAGGGTTAGGCTTCAGAAGGGAAGGTTAGGGTTAGGCTTCAGAAGGGTAGGTTAGGGTTAGGCTACAGAAGGAAAGGTTGTGGTTAGGCATCAGAAGGGAAGGTTAGGGTTAGGCACTAGGGTGAGGGTTAGGGGGATAGGTGTTAGGCATACTTACAGCTGTAAAATGCTCCTTGATGCACCGGAATGCATCATCAACTTCCGCCAGATCTGGAAAACATTGACGGAGCTAGGTATGTCACAGTTAGACCACAAGGGACGTTTTGTCAATATTCCTACTAAGTCAACATTTCATCGGTGTTCACCCTGTCAATGTCGACATTGCGAAATTGTCGACATAATGCACTTTGACATTATTACCATGTCGACATTCTCATGTTGACATTATGGCCCGTAATCATTGTGAGGCTCCTTTTCGCCTCCTTCGCCTGTTTTCCAGGCGGAAAAATATTGTGCGCGTGCCTGATTATCTCCGTAATCAACTCCTATGGATGCAAAAACGGGACCCGGCGAAACAACCTGTCAATTTTTGGGAAATCATCTTTGGCCCCCCCTAAAGATGTGCAGACATGAGGGATCACTATGGGTACCCCCGTTTTTACCTGCTGAAGGGAAGTCAGGTTTTTAAATAGCCGCGGCAGGTGCATAAATGCACCTGTGAAGAAGTGATGAAGAATAGCATTTAGGAATTTTTTTTGGGGAAAAATAACTATGCCCATGAAATTTGGGGTACATGAAAATGGGTGCAAGCATAATTTAGTCCCTAAAATAATTTTTTAAATTCTTCAAAAATGCAGCTGCCGCTACTACCCGCTATGAAGAAATCACCTGCCGCATACTATGGAAACCCTCTGGAATCTATTTCACTACTTTAGGATTTGGTTTCCTTTTTTTTTTTTTAAAACCCCCAAATTCTAATTAATTTTTTGGGGTGTCACAATTTTTTTTAACAGACATTGTTTTTAGGGGGCATTCCCAGGGTTGCAAGCTATTTTGTTTAAGCCTGCACCCCTAAACCCCATTTCTGCACTTTTTTTCACCAGGTAAAGGCTGGAGAAAAGTTATCCCCAATTTTATACACAGACTTTTCGCACCGGCGAAAAAGTCTTTGTAATTGAAAACGGGGATAATTACAATAGGCGAAAATGACATCATCGCCGATAACAGGTTTTCGTCTAGAACTGAATGCGGGCCGATGAATGATGACTTTATGAATGTTGAGATTATATTCTACACCCTTTGTAGACTATTAGTATTTTTGATGGATATATTGTTTTTCGTTTCGTCCCTGCATTGCTTTGGTCAGAGGTTCCCAAACTCAGGGCCTGATTCAGAGCCGGACGCTCTGAATCTGGGTGTTTTTTTTTTTTTTTTGTGGCCTTATGGCCGCTCGCTTAGCTGTGGGTTACCACCCACAGCTACTGCGAGCGGCCAGGTGATGGTCGCGATGGTCTCGACCATCGCGACCATTGGGGCTTGCGATGAGACCCTTGTGGTAGGGTCTCGTTCCCGCAAGCCCCAGTGAGCTTTCGGCTCTATTAGAGCCGGAAGCTCAATCACTGACGTCACTCGTGATGTCAGTGGGGCCGCCCCCAAACGGCAGTCGTTCCTTCGGGAATGCCTCCTTAGC
The DNA here is from genome assembly GCA_031769625.1 of Taudactylus pleione. Classification (NCBI taxonomy): domain Eukaryota; kingdom Metazoa; phylum Chordata; class Amphibia; order Anura; family Myobatrachidae; genus Taudactylus; species Taudactylus pleione. The sequence continues at coordinate 7,080,517 of JAUIMM010000555.1, read as the reverse complement.
TCGATTAATTCTGTCCCCATACTAGTGTACAGGGGCCACACCGCGAGGGGAAGGTAAGCAGGAGATATCCGTGATATCTGTGATATCTCCTGCTTTAACTTCTTGATAACTCAATTTTTACAATTGCAGGTGAAAATGTTCATTACCACCTGATTTTATAAAACTTAAGTGATGATGAATAGGCACCTAAATATAGTATTATGCTTTAAATATGTGATGTGGTCAGAAGTAGAATAGAAACAGTTGGGGGTTGAACATAAGTCAATTTACAGAGAGTGGTCCTGATTCAGCTTCAGACGGAATACACAGCAGCTTTGCAATTCCGTCCTTGCAATTATGGTAAAGCAGCAGGAGGCATCATGCCTCCTGCATGCATTGCTTATATGAGCTGCGTCGATCAACGCAGCATTGGACAATATGCGGGAACATTGGCCAGATGAGTGACCCATGGGGTCACGCAAGTCGGCCACTGCAGATGAGAGAAAGAGGGCAGAAAATCTCTGTCAGCCGACGGAGATCCTGGCCTCTTCCCTCCCCCCCCAAAGGTAGCAACACACCTCCGTTTCAGGAAATGGAGGCCATCGCCGCACTCTCCCACCCCCAAACGGCAGCAGAGTGTCAATCACTGACAGTGTGCTGCCGCTCTGGGTGTGTTCACGCAGGACCCATATTGTACATGCACAATATGGGCCAGAAGCCTGCGCAGATTCCCATCCACTAGCATGCACTGCCGAATGAGGCTCGGTATCTTGAGAGAATTTGCACTTCACATGCTGATAAATGGGGGGCACGCAAGTACAAGCTATACATATGCGTGTCGATGGCACCTACGGTTACATCTGAAGAGGAAGACAGGAATTGTAAAGAGGTATTCCCATGTAATTACATTTCGTTACAGGTGTGCTTATGCAAATGCAGTGTTGGAGTGAAATTCTCCTATTGGCTGTGTATAGGGAAGGTGGAAGTGGTGGCTGCTGAAGTGGAGAAATAATAAACCAGGAGAGCATTTCAAGATGTGTACAGCATATACTGTATATACTCTTTTTCCAAGCATGAGCAGTGTATGCCAAATGTATTTCCAGTTGTGCATCAGGTCCATAGTGGGTAAAATCTAACTCCACAATGCCATTATCTGGTGCTGTTTTTGTTTCTAAATAGTGTGTAAAAGGGATTTAGTGAAAATGTTGACATGTGCAATGCTGACATTATGCTCGTACAGGCAGTGGAGGGTTAAGGTTAGACTGTGGAAGGCAAGGTTAGGGTTAGACTACAGAAGGAAAGGTTAGGGTTAGGCTACAGAAGGGAAGGTTATGGTTAGGCTTCAGAAGGGAAGGTTAGGGTTAGGCTACAGAAGGGAAGATTAGGGTTAGGCTTCAGAAGGGAAGGTTAGGGTTGGGCTACAGAAGGGAAGGTTAGGGTTGGGCTACAGAAGTGAAGGTAAGGGTTAGGCTACAGAATGAAGGTTAGGGTTAGGCTACAGAAGGGAAGATTAGGGTTAGACTACAGAAGGAAAGGTTAGGGTTGGGCTACAGAAGGGAAGGTTATGGTTAGGCTACAGACGGGAAGGTTATGGTTAGGCTTCAGAAGGGAAGGTTAGGGTTAGGCTACAGAAGGGAAGATTAGGGTTAGGCTTCAGAAGGGAAGGTTAGGGTTGGGCTACAGAAGGGAAGGTTAGGGTTGGGCTACAGAAGTGAAGGTAAGGGTTAGGCTACAGAATGAAGGTTAGGGTTAGGCTACAGAAGGGATGGTTAGGGTTAGGCTACAGAAGGAAAGAGTAGGGTTGGGCTACAGAAGGGAAGGTTAGGGTTGGGCTACAGAAGGGAAGGTTAGGGTTGGGCTACAGAAGGGAAGGTTAGGGTTAGGCTTTAGAAGGGAAGGTTAGGGTTAGGCTTCAGAAGGGTAGGTTAGGGTTAGGCTACAGAAGGAAAGGTTATGGTTAGGCATCAGAAGGGAAGGTTAGGGTTAGGCACTAGGGTGAGGGTTAGGGGGATAGGTGTTAGGCATACTAACAGCTGTAAAATGCTCCTTGATGCACCGGAATGCATCATCAACTTCCGCCAGATCTGGAAAACATTGACGGAGCTAGGTAAGTCACAGTTAGACCACAAGGGACGTTTTGTCAATATTCCTATCAAGTCAACATTTCATCGGTGTTCACCCTGTCAATGTCGACATTGCAAAATTGTCGACATAATGCACTTTAACATTATTACCATGTCGACATTCTCATGTTGACATTATGGCCCGTAATCATTGTGAGGCTCCTTTTCGCCTCCTTCGCCTGTTTTCCAGGTGGAAAAATATTGCGCGCGTGCCTGATTATCTCCGTAATCAACTCCTATGGATGCAAAAACGGGACCCGGCGAAACAACCTGTCAATTTTTGGGAAATCATCTTTGGCCCCCCCTAAAGATGTCCAGACATGAGGGATCACTATGGGTACCCCCGTTTTTACCTGCTGAAGGGAAGTCAGGTTTTTAAAAGCTGCGGCAGGTGCATAAATGCACCTGTGAAGAAGTGATGAAGAATAGCATTTAGGATTTTTTGGGGGGGAAAAATAACTATGCCCATGAAATTTGGGGTACATGAAAATGGGTGCAAGCATAATTTAGTCCCTAAAATAATTTTTTAAATTCTTCAAAAATGCAGCTGCCGCTACTACCCGCTATGAAGAAATCACCTGCCGCATACTATGGAAACCCTCTGGAATCTATTTCACTACTTTAGGATTTGGTTTCCTTTTTTTTTTTTTAAAACCCCCAAATTCTAATTAATTTTTTGGGGTGTCACAATTTTTTTTAACAGACATTGTTTTTAGGGGGCATTCCCAGGGTTGCAAGCTATTTTGTTTAAGCCTGCACCCCTAAACCCCATTTCTGCACTTTTTTTCACCAGGTAAAGGCTGGAGAAAAGTTATCCCCAATTTTATACACAGACTTTTCGCACCGGCGAAAAAGTCTTTGTAATTGAAAACGGGGATAATTACAATAGGCGAAAATGACATCATCGCCGATAACAGGTTTTCGTCTAGAACTGAATGCGGGCCGATGAATGATGACTTTATGAATGTTGAGATTATATTCCACACCCTTTGTAGACTATTAGTATTTTTGATGGATATATTGTTTTTCGTTTCGTCCCTGCATTGTTTTGGTCAGAGGTTCCCAAACTCAGGGCCTGATTCAGAGCCGGACGCTCTGAAAGAGCGCTCGCTCTGAATCTGGGTGTTTTTTTTTGTGTGGCCTTATGGCCGCTCGCTTAGCTGTGGGTGACCACCCACAGCTACTGCGAGCGGCCAGGTGATGGTCGCGATGGTCTCGACCATCGCGACCATTGGGGCTTGCGATGAGACCCTTGTGGTAGGGTCTCGTTCCCGCAAGCCCCAGTGAGCTTTCGGCTCTATTAGAGCCGGAAGCTCAACCACTGACGTCACTCGTGATGTCAGTGGGGCCGCCCCCAAACGGCAGTCGTTCCTTCGGGAATGCCTCCTTAGCTCGATGAATTCTGTCCCCATACTAGTGTACAGGGGCCACACCGCGAGGGGAAGGTAAGCAGGAGATATCCATGATATCTGTGATATCTCCTGCTTTAACTTCTTGATAACTCAATTTTTACAATTGCAGGTGAAAATGTTCATTACCACCTGCTTTTATAAAACTTAAGTGATGATGAATAGGCACCTAAATATAGTATTATGCTTTAAATATGTGATGTGGTCACAAGTAGAATAGAAACAGTTGGGGGTTGAACATAAGTCAATTTACAGAGAGTGGTCCTGATTCAGCTTCAGACGGAATACACAGCAGCTTTGCAATTCCGTCCTTGCAATTATGGTAAAGCAGCAGGAGGCATCATGCCTCCTGCATGCATTGCTTATATGAGCTGCGTCGATCAACGCAGCATTGGACAATATGCGGGAACATTGGCCAGATGAGTGACCCATGGGGTCACGCAAGTCGGCCACTGCAGATGAGAGAAAGAGGGCAGAAAATCTCTGTCAGCCGACGGAGATCCTGGCCTCTTCCCTCCCCCCCCAAAGGTAGCAACACACCTCCGTTTCAGGAAATGGAGGCCATCGCCGCCCTCTCCCACCCCCAAACGGCAGCAGAGTGTCAATCACTGACAGTGTGCTGCCGCTCTGTGTGTGTTCACGCAGGACCCATATTGTACATGCACAATATGGGCCAGAAGCCTGCGCAGATTCCCATCCACTAGCATGCACTGCTGAATGAGGCTCGGTATCTTGAGAGAATTTGCACTTCACATGCTGATAAATGGGGGGCACGCAAGTACAAGCTATACATATGCGTGTCGATGGCACCTACGGTTACATCTGAAGAGGAAGACAGGAATTGTAAAGAGGTATTCCCATGTAATTACATTTCGTTGCAGGTGTGCTTATGCAAATGCAGAGTTGGAGTGAAATTCTCCTATTGGCTGTGTATAGGGAAGGTGGAAGTGGTGGCTGCTGAAGTGGAGAAATAATAAACCAGGAGAGCATTTCAAGATGCGTACAGCATATACTGTATATACTCTTTTTCCATGCATGAGCAGTGTATGCCAAATGTATTTCCAGTTGTGCATCAGGTCCATAGTGGGTAAAATCTAACTCCACAATGCCATTATCTGGTGCTGTTTTTGTTTCTAAATAGTGTGTAAAAGGGATTTAGTGAAAATGTTGACATGTGCAATGCTGACATTATGCTCGTACAGGCAGTGGAGGGTTAAGGTTAGACTGTGGAAGGCAAGGTTAGGGTTAGACTACAGAAGGAAAGGTTAGGGTTAGGCTACAGAAGGGAAGGTTATGGTTAGGCTTCAGAAGGGAAGGTTAGGGTTAGGCTACAGAAGGGAAGATTAGGGTTAGGCTTCAGAAGGGAAGGTTAGGGTTGGGCTACAGAAGGGAAGGTTAGGGTTGGGCTACAGAAGTGAAGGTAAGGGTTAGGCTACAGAATGAAGGTTAGGGTTAGGCTACAGAAGGGAAGATTAGGGTTAGACTACAGAAGGAAAGGTTAGGGTTGGGCTACAGAAGGGAAGGTTATGGTGAGGCTACAGACGGGAAGGTTATGGTTAGGCTTCAGAAGGGAAGGTTAGGGTTAGGCTACAGAAGGGAAGATTAGGGTTAGGCTTCAGAAGGGAAGGTTAGGGTTGGGCTACAGAAGGGAAGGTTAAGGTTGGGCTACAGAAGTGAAGGTAAGGGTTAGGCTACAGAATGAAGGTTAGGGTTAGGCTACAGAAGGGAAGGTTAGGGTTAGGCTACAGAAGGAAAGAGTAGGGTTGGGCTACAGAAGGGAAGGTTAGGGTTGGGCTACAGAAGGGAAGGTTAGGGTTGGGCTACAGAAGGGAAGGTTAGGGTTAGGCTTTAGAAGGGAAGGTTAGGGTTAGGCTTCAGAAGGGTAGGTTAGGGTTAGGTTACAGAAGGAAAGGTTATGGTTAGGCATCAGAAGGGAAGGTTAGGGTTAGGCACTAGGGTGAGGGTTAGGGGGATAGGTGTTAGGCATACTTACAGCTGTAAAATGCTCCTTGATGCACCGGAATGCATCATCAACTTCCGCCAGATCTGGAAAACATTGACGGAGCTAGGTAAGTCACAGTTAGACCACAAGGGACGTTTTGTCAATATTCCTATCAAGTCAACATTTCATCGGTGTTCACCCTGTCAATGTCGACATTGCGAAATTGTCGACATAATGCACTTTAACATTATTACCATGTCGACATTCTCATGTTGACATTATGGCCCGTAATCATTGTGAGGCTCCTTTTCACCTCCTTCGCCTGTTTTCCAGGCGGAAAAATATTGCGCGCGTGCCTGATTATCTCCGTAATCAACTCCTATGGATGCAAAAACGGGACCCGGCGAAACAACCTGTCAATTTTTGGGAAATCATCTTTGGCCCCCCCTAAAGATGTCCAGACATGAGGGATCACTATGGGTACCCCCGTTTTTACCTGCTGAAGGGAAGTCAGGTTTTTAAATAGCCGCAGCAGGTGCATAAATGCACCTGTGAAGAAGTGATGAAGAATAGCATTTAGGATTTTTTTGGGGGGAAAAATAACTATGCCCATGAAATTTGGGGTACATGAAAATGGGTGCAAGCATAATTTAGTCCCTAAAATAATTTTTTTAATTCTTCAAAAATGCAGCTGCCGCTACTACCCGCTATGAAGAAATCACCTGCCGCATACTATGGAAACCCTCTGGAATCTATTTCACTACTTTAGGATTTGGTTTCCTTTTTTTTTTTTTAAAACCCCCAAATTCTAATTAATTTTTTGGGGTGTCACAATTTTTTTTAACACACATTGTTTTTAGGGGGCATTCCCAGGGTTGCAAGCTATTTTGTTTAAGCCTGCACCCCTAAACCCCATTTCTGCACTTTTTTTCACCAGGTAAAGGCTGGAGAAAAGTTATCCCCAATTTTATACACAGACTTTTCGCACCGGCGAAAAAGTCTTTGTAATTGAAAACGGGGATAATTACAATAGGCGAAAATGACATCATCGCCGATAACAGGTTTTCGTCTAGAACTGAATGCGGGCCGATGAATGATGACTTTATGAATGTTGAGATTATATTCCACACCCTTTGTAGACTATTAGTATTTTTGATGGATATATTGTTTTTCGTTTCGTCCCTGCATTGTTTTGGTCAGAGGTTCCCAAACTCAGGGCCTGATTCAGAGCCGGACGCTCTGAAAGAGCGCTCGCTCTGAATCTGGGTGTTTTTTGTTTTTTTTGTGTGGCCTTATGGCCGCTCGCTTAGCTGTGGGTGACCATTGGGGCTTGCGATGAGACCCTTGTGGTAGGGTCTCGTTCCCGCAAGCCCCAGTGAGCTTTCGGCTCTATTAGAGCCGGAAGCTCAACCACTGATGTCACTCGTGATGTCAGTGGGGCCGCCCTCAAACGGCAGTTGTTCCTTCGGGAATGCCTCCATTTGGCCAGCCACCCCCCCTGCCCGCCTCCAAAACGGGGAAAGCTGTCAATCAAAATAGACAGCTGCCCCGCCTTGGTGCGAGACCCTGAGCGACGGAGCGCCCGTCGCAAAACGTGTCTCGCGCATGCGCATGTCGGAGCCGGCTCCGGCGTGCGCATGCACAGTGGCCAAACACCGACCAGCTTGTGAGTGAATAGCGCTTGTTATCGGGTCTGAATGAGGCCCTCAGTCCTCAAGGCACCCTAAAGGTACACATCCATTAGACAAATTATTTGAGCAATTAAACAATAACGATATCGTTCAATCGCTCATAAATCGTTTGCAAATCAATTGCAAATCGTTTGTAAAAATGTCTTAAACAACCAGCGATGCACGCTCCCGCTGGTCGTTTAGACATCTGTCATTGTGCAAACTTACTGTACAACCTGACGATATCGTCAGGTTCAGTATGTTTGCAGATGATTGATGTACCTACACTGAACGACTGCTCATTCAGTGAAGGCACATCACAGACAGACAAATGACTGCAAGATTTCAATGTTGTAATCGTGCAGTCTTTTGCCTGTCATTTAGTGGATGTGTGCCTATACAGTCCAGGTTTTAAAGGATATCCATGCTTGACCAGGTGACTTAATTAGTTCCTCAGTCAATTAGATTTAACCACCTGTGCTTAACCAAGGATATCTCTAAAACCTGAACTGTTGGTGTGCCTTGAGGACCACGTTTGGGAACCTCTGGCTTTGGTGAACACAACAAAAAGTGTACAACAACAATATTTCTTTTTCAGGATAATGACACTTTGGTCTCCGATATCATTACTGTTTTAGGTTTTGTTTTTTATGCTGCAGTAGAGTTTAATTTTACCAATAACAATGGGCCTAATTCAGATATTTACGTAAATTCGATATTTACGTAAATCTCTAATGTTTGCCAATCTCGCATGTGCGGATTTGTTTCTTTGATGCTGGTCGCAGTGCTGCAGAGCTGCAGCATGATTGACATACTGCTGGTGTTTGGGGGAGGTGACAGAGAGCATTCCAGAAAACAAGAGGCGTCAGCCTTGTTTTCTGGGTGTACCAAAGCCAGTGGCTGCCTCCTTAGATGTTGATGGATATCCTGAGTAACCGGAGGGCTTCTCAGATGTCCAATGTTCATGCAGTTGATCTGATGCCTCCTGCGGCTTTTGCATATTTTAGCACAGCCGCTGCTATAGCGTACATGATTCAGGCCCAATGTTGCTACAGGATTAGTTGTATTAATGCAAACAAAATGAACGTCTTTCTGTGGTTCCTCTATAACTTTCAGATGCTCCCAGTCAGAGTTACATGCCTTTTAAAGTCTAATCTCCAGTGTTTGGTTTCTAGATTAATATGATCTGGTAAAAGGCCCAGACTATGGTTTTCAGCTCTTTGACGTCGTTACAATGATGGTAGCCTGCAGAGATGGTCCTAAGCATAGGCAAACTAAGCAAATGCCTAAGGGTATCCAAGACTGCCTAGGGCCAATGGAGGTTTTGGCCAGGCACAGCTGGGGCACCACAAAAAGAAATACAGGTGCTCGACTCCAAATTAACTGATTGTATATAAATAAATAAATTTTAGCAGTAAATAGAGGTTTTTGGCATAATCTTGGCCAAGGTTATGGGCCTACCCACCACATCCGGGTAACCTCTGTCGGGTAGGTCCCTAACATACTAGGGTTCAAATCCAGAGCGCAGGACACACCCAAACTAGCCCAGTTAAGCCACCCCAAGACACCGCTCTAATAAGAAAGGTGAAGTGTACAAGACAGCTGGGGCACCTGCTGCCGGCTGGGCAGAGACTCTGGCAGCCGTTATTGCACTGTGCAGTGTCAACGATCCTAGCTCAGCTGACAGCTCCAACCGGGCTTGGCAGCAGCAAACATTGAGCGGTCAGCGGCGGTTTGCAGGGGCAGGGCACCTGGGTGGCAGCTAGTGGTTAGCGCTGAGGTTGCAAGCACCGGACGTGGTCTGCCAACCTGAGCTGGGAACAGCGGGTACCTCAAGTTAGATAGCTGTGCAGACTGCAGTCGCTGCGCTCAAGTAAAGCAAGCCTGGAACTGGGAGAAAGACAGGGTTCTGTAGTCCTCACTGCTGGGAGAGGGGTGCTCTGCTGGATAGGGGTGCTGGGTAAGGGTAGGATGGTTGCTGACACCGTGCTGTGCTGGAAGAAGGGGGTGCTGTGCTGAGTGAGGGCCGGAGTGCTTGGTGAGGGATGTTGTCATGCTGAGTGAGGGGAGTGCTGTACTGGGCTACAGGTGCTCGGTCAAGTGAGGGGTGCTGACACCGTGTTGTGCTGGTAAAGTGGGTTGCTGTGTTGGGTGAAGGCTGGGGTAATGGGTGCTGTGCTAGGTGAGGGGTGATGGGTCTGTGATCTGTGCAGTGCTGGAAGAGGAGTGATGGATGGTGTGCTGTATTGGGTGCTGAGTGATGTGATCTATTCTCTGCTGGGAGAGGGGTGAAGGGTGTTGTGCTGTGATCTGTGCTGTGCTGGGAGAGGGGTACTTGGTAAGGAGTGCTGTGATTGGTGCTGTTCTGTGATCTGTGCTGGGAGAGGGGTACTGGAAGTGCAGCACCATGGGGAAGCAGCCACAGCATAGTGTGACCACACCCTTTCTGTGAGGCCACACCCCTTTTCAGGATCCCACCAAGGGGGCACCACCCAAAATCTTGCCTAGGGTACAAATTTGGCTAGGGCCGCCTCTGGTAGCCTGGGTCTCCCTAATTTCCAAAAATATTACTTAACAGCTAATCCACTCTAATGGTACTGACTCATTTAATCGCAGGGTATAAATTGAGTTAATCTTGAAGCAAACATTGCAGGCCTCCTCTCTCTGTACTCACTTTATTGATTGTAGCCTGGACACAGACCTCCTTATTCCCTCCTCCCTTCTACTCTCTGCTTTCTCTCGATATGGAATTACCATGGTCGAGTATTTAGTTGGGAATTCAATTAGCCGAGATCATAGGGGGAAGGTGAAAAAAAATCCAATAATGACCCTGTTTTCGCATTCACGGGATGTGAAAACATGTAGGTCTGTGAACTTATTACGGATTCTATGTGTTTTCAGGCAAATTACAATTTTTTTGCACAAAAAAAAGGTGAAATAGAATTGCGAAAAAAAAACCCTACAAAAAATGGTGTGGCTAATTGAATTCCCCCTTAGTCTTGTCCAAAATCATCTCCCCATGACATCTCTATGGAACAACAATGTGTTTCCTCCTGGATATGACCCCAAACCCTTTATTTATTGGACCAAACACAAGTTTCTCAGTGATTTTGCTCCTCTGCGTGTGTTCTCTTTGCTAACTGACCTCTGGTTTGGGTATGGGATCCCATAGGTAAGTAAGCTCATGCTTACTTACCTAACCCTCCCTCCCCGGTACCTAACCCTAACGCCCCCCCCTTAGTGCCTAACCCTAACCTCCCCCTCTCTGATGCCTAACCCTAACTCTCCCCCCTTAAAGCCTAACCCTAAACCTCCCCCTAGTGCCTAAACCTAAACCTAATCCTCCCCCTAACCTCCGATACTTACCTTTGGGATACCAGCGGTCAGGATTCTGGAGCCAGGATAATTCCGGCGCTGGCATTTTGACCGTCGGCATCCCACATGCCTGGATGCTGATTACATTGCCTCCAAAATAGGTAGTTTGCCTTCCAAATGCTTTTACCATTATCTCCAACTCAGCCACCTTTGAACCTCTCTCTTAGGTTCTCGGTGCTACCCTTCATATACAACATCATATATCCCTCTAGATACCTTTTGCCTCCACAGATCTGAATCTAAAGGCCTCATATAAACCCGTCATGGTCTCCTCATCACCCACAATCAACTACCCAAGCAATTGTATAATCTGGCCTTGGAGAGGAAGATTGGGGAAGGACTGGAGCCAGAGGAGTGGATTAAAATTCTAGAACACACCACAAAATCCTCTCTTAGGAATGGATTAAGAAGAATATTTATAAACACTTATACTAATGGTACCTAGTACCTACCCGTCTTCAAGCCATATTATTTCTTCAGGCTTCTGATAGCTATTCAAGGGCCTGTGGAGAAGAGGGAACCTTCTCTCATATATGGTACTTACCAAAGATTAGGCAATTTTGGTATATGGTTCATTAATTAATATGCTATCTAGCTTGTGTTTCGGTATGGTCTGGTCTCATTTTCCCTTTTGCCACTGTATATCCTCAATGTGGATAGCCTCATTCAAGCACTAATTAGACACATTGTCAATGCAGTTAACTGTACCATTGCAGCTATAGTAACTGGAAAAATGCAGACCCCACTTTCTCCTCTTCTCTGCACTTCACAACTCCATGTGGCATATTTATCATCTGGAGTATGTCACCAGCTGTTTTCATGAACATGCCCACAAATTCTCTGGAATTTGGTCACCATGGCTCTCCTACCATGAGGCCCACACTTGACACTCAGTAGGCTTCCTCTAACTATCCTCCCTGCCAGCAGTTCCTTATCCGTCTTTCCTACACATCCTTTACTAACACTTTCTATTCCCTTACTTCCTTTTCCCCTTCCTCCTCCTGCTGCCCCCTCTTCTTCCATTCCTCTATTTTTCTTATATATACTCATTATCTCTAGTTACTCCCATTATTCACTTGTCGTCAATTACAAGCACTTGCCTCCATATTTACTTACTGTTTTGCTTGTTTAATTGAAGATGGGATTAATGTCTGATACTTTCACTTACTATGTTTACAGTATATCCATTACTATTTATTGGAAAAATATAATAAAACCCTCTTTCAACAATGTTGCTACTGTGCAATTGCTTTCTTTAGTTTATTTAATCATTCTACTCTATTTGTATTGAAAAAAATGCTAGGTATCATTGGCTTGTGTTTTTGAATTTCATAAGATTTTGTGTTTGAGTGGGAATTTTTTAATGTTTTGGTACCCATCCTGGCAGAGTCACAGGGATTTGTTTGACACATTTTTATTGTTTCTTTTTCACTTGAGAGAACTATTGTATATTATTTATTAATATTAGGAGGCCAGAGTTGACCGATGTGTTGATAATATATGTATAGCCTGGAATTGGCTATGTAATCCTGCTAATATTCTGTTACTATCAAAACACCACCCTACAATACATGAAATTGTTGCCACATACAAAAACACCTATGGGACTATCATTATTATTTTTGTAATACCCACAGAGCATGTAGAAGCTACCAGAACACAAGGATTTCCATATTTTCAACAGACATATGTGTACATTTTATTGCCCAGGGTAGGAAACTGGGGTCCATAACCTATCAGCTTCAGGTTGCTGGATCGCGTGCGCAGTCCATAACCTATTAGCAGAATGAAGCGAAATATGCCTGTCAAAGACACTTTGGGGTAAATTTACTAAAGGTCGATTTTAGTAGATTTTGCATTTTTGTGTGATTTACGGTCTAGTTTGCAAATTAGAGATTTACTAAATTCAAAACTGATGCCAAAATCTGACTTTAAAGCACGTTGATCAAGACCTATCCAGTTGAGACGCGTTGGTGGAGGATCCTGGATTTCCTGGTACCACTGTTCCTATCCCATTGATAACATCAGGGACATTTTCTGGGACTTCCTTTGACTGTGCAGCATTGTGGACCAGTTTTGTTGTTGGGACAGAGGATACCAAATTCAGCCCTGAGTGGGATCATTTTATTTGTTCACCTTGAAACTATTCTGGAATAAAGCTTTAATAATTGAAGGCATTGTATGGTGTTTATGTCCACAGTGGTTTATAAGAAGAGGATATGGTATTAGATCCAACCAACACTCATATTTAAGACTTTTCCATGCCCTTTAAAGGTTGAGTTCATCTAGTGAATGGTCATTTTTTACTTATATATACAATATTGCATTATTATGTTTTATTCTTTTACATGTACTGGACTGTGAATATTGCAAAAACCTAAAGTGAGTTGTTTCCTTCCTTTTTCATTTGGCGGAGGTGCTTTAGCACTTACTAGGGGGATTTTATCATGATTTTATCTGTATTTTATCTAATTGTTACTAACTTTTTATACTTTTTTTCTCCCCTTATCTTTGTATGAGCGCCATTGGCTGAAGATCTCATTGTTGTTTTATTGAGTCTAGAACATCAGACAGACAAACAATAAATACTTTCACATAGACGACAAAAGAAACTGGAGATTTACTAATGGTCAGTTTTAAAACCTACCAAAAACCAACCCAAAAATGCTGGCAAACCAACCCAAACAATATACAGAGTTTGGAAGAAGCACTGCACAGAATACTGTTATCTGTGCTGGATTTATTAGGTTATAAAGTAAACAAAGAGTTAAAGTTCTAAAAATGTGTGGGGTCGTCCCCCCATAAATCCATAACCAGCCCCAGAGCTCTCAGCTCTGGTAGAAAAAAATAAGGAGAAAAAATCAGCGTGAGGTCCCCCATATTTTCCTATAACCAGCACTGGGCTGACCCAGCGGGCTTATACTATAGCACGGGAGACACACAGCATGGGATCCCTCCTGCCATATTGTAAAACCAAACCCAAACTGGTAGGCCAAGGCTGAGAGGTTCGAGGCTGGTTATATATTTTTTTTTTTGGGGGGGGCTGTTAAAGACATAGTGTTTTACTTTAACCCTTTGTTTACTTTATAACCCATTGAAGCCTGCACAAATCATACTGATCTGTACAGTGCTTCTGTTCTTGGGACTTTGCTGTCGATTTTGCACTTCTTTTGTCAAAGGTTTTGAACTGAAAAATGGCATTTACAGCTGCAAAAATCATCTGACATTGACGTTGGGTTTCAATTGAATCTGAAACCCAGTGGATATTACTGTTTTTTTTAGACATCGATATGGAATGAATTGATCCAGCAGGAAGACAATACACCTGGCAAGACTGTGTAGGATGATAAGTGTGTTGCACAGTAGAATGGTGCTGGTGGTAACTCAGAATGTCAACATTAGTTGGTTGCGGGAGTTAGGGTTAGCATTAGGCTGTTGGCGGGAGTATAGGGCTTAGGCTGCAGGGAGGGAAAGTTAGGGTTAGTCACTAGAGGGAGGGTTAGGTATATGGATTATGGTTAGGCATAGCGGAGAAATACTTACCCAAATGCTGTAATGGATGTCTGACCTGAAAGGCAAAGTCACATGACCACTGGGACCCGGAAGACGCAGCCATCCTGAGCAGAAATGTCACTGCTGGGGCACTCGGGAAGATATGGTGACATACTCTTTACTCATAGCCATCAAGCCTTCTGTGTAGTATCACCAAAGACAGTGGCTGACTGGCAAATTTTAGCCTGGGGGACAAGTACACAGCAGTAACCCATGGCAGCGGCCGATCCTTATAAAGTAGTTAAATGTATAGAGCTCATGGGCTTTCTCTGGTCAATTTTTTTTATTGCAACTCACTGCCACCAATAAAATATCGCTAGGACAGCTGTGCTTTGCTGACCTGGAGCGCCACCTGGCCATTTTCTGTAGATGTGCACACAGGGCCGTAGCCAGGACTTTGTGGGTCCCACAACAACATTTTGAAACCCTCTCCCCCCCAATACTTCGAGAGACACCTATCTTTACAGTGGTCATTCATTTTACACCCCATAATATTGTCTTAGATCATTCTATGCACCATAAAGTAATTGTGCCCTAGTTCATTTAATTCCCCATCGTACAATAGAGCCCTAGTATGGCCCATAGAAATGACCTAGTTCACATTATACCACACAGTGCCATCAGTTCATATTATGCCACATTGTGTTCCCTTTGAGTTTACAATATGTTACATTGTAGTGCTGCCAGTAGACATTATGCCACACAGTGCCACCAGATCACATTATAACTCACAGGGAGCAGTGACCAACTAGATCCTATCTGAGGAGGATACTTCCTAATGCAGGACATCCTAAGCCTCTGGGCTCCATAGCAATGGCACCCCTTGCACCCACTATAGTTATGCCCATGGCCTCTACTTTGTTTTTAATTACTGCTTTAATTACTGCTTTCAGCTAATGAGAATGCGTTTTGTATCATAAGGGGAAGAATCAATCAAAATATTATAGTGGGAAAGTATAAATCTACAATATTATGAATAGAATTCCAACAGTATTATTTTCACATGCAGTGCTTGATATTCCATAGCCCGAACATAGATGTAAATATACGGGTTCAAAGTTGTAGCCTTATGTGTAGCTTTTAAGTTGCACTTAATTTCTCAGCTAGAATTATGAATAATAAGGTGAAGACTATAAATGGTATTACACTATATGCATTTTGTCTTCTGTTTCTGGCATACAGTATACTATTTGAAGATATAAATATAAGAAACAAGCTGCTGAGAACCAAATGAGCATCCTTTACAATACTTGACTGTATGTTGGTACAATCCATAGAACATGTTCTGGTCAATTTATTATTTTCATTCATATACATTTGCAGTTGATGACTCTTTATTAGTCTGACCTTGTTGCTTTGGAGTGTAGTGCAATAGGACTGGTTTTGTTTTGTTTAGAATCAGGAGTAAATCCAGCTAGATATTGCAGTATGGGAAATCATGTTTCACGGTAGCAGGGACAAATTAAAATCCATAGACCAATTGTGAGGCACCGGATTCAATTACACATAAGCTGCCGTTGGCCAATTACTGTAGGATGATTCTGCTCACGCCTCCATAGGCTGAGAGCAGATTCAACATTCTGAGACAATATGCAAAGTGGTTCCAGCGGCTTCCATGGCTAATTGACTCTGGCCCTCAGAGTTGGAAGAATATGCAGCCTAGCTCAACCTTTACATCAAAGTGTAAAAATAAATCTGCTGAGAATTTGTGTGCTACATGCAAAGGCGTGCAGTATTTTCCCTTTCAAAGTATTTTGTCCAGGTGCAAATTTCCACGTTTCAGACAGATTTGTTCAAAACTCTAAATGATGTCCTCTGAAAGTATCTTGAGATGGTTGGAGTAAAGATATAACAGTTATCATCAACTTCATCTTATTTCTATTGCTGCTGTGGAAAATGTTGAATATCCACCAGGTTATGCCAGAACATAACATATCTCCCAACTTTCAGGAAGTTAAGATGGTGAACTTTGTGCACAAAAAACATGTTCCAGCCAAGCTGATGTAAGTGACTCCAAATGATCTCATAGAAAAACCTTAATTTGTGTAGCAATTTGGCAAGGAGCAAGGGCATGATGGGACTTTCAATTCAACAAAAAATGTAACTAATTTTCACATTCCACTAACACCTTGTCACTCACCACACTAAGGCAACAGTTGTATTTGCTTCCAACTTTAAATGGGGCAGTAAGTATTTTATTTCAATCTGAATAGAAGGTACTTGCAGTAAACTGGAAAGATTGATGCCATTAGTTGTGATACACAAAGTGGAGTAGAACTTGTTGTGCATTAGAAGTAGATGGGTTTATAGGGACCTATTTACTACAATCCGCATTTCAAATGCAGATTGTAGCGTGATATTTCCGACTGAATTTGCATTGCGAATGTAGGTAATATTACAGGGATTTATTAAAAAATCCCTTGCAGGAACAGAGCTTCCGATAAAGCTCTGTCCCTGTGAATCCCCTCCGCAGCCTTTTTTCTGAAAAATACAGTGACAAGGTGCCGTGCTTGCGCCAACTGGCTGCTGCTACACCTCCCAGTGACCAACCCCCTTCTGTGAACCCCGTGGCCCCGTCGTGATCTCCCCCCCTTAATTTCACTTAAATCCGGTCATCACTGCTCCGGTGATGTTCTCCTTCTGGAGCTCCGGTCAGCTGGTCTCCTATCCTGCACTGTGACCTGGTCAGCTGTTCTAAGCAGCAGCGGACACGGGTCACAGTGCAGGAGCCGGGATACCAGTTGACCGAAGCCAAGGAGGACATCACCGAGCACCGATCTCCCTGGAATCAGGTAAGTGTTAAGTTTATTCTTACAGTGATCAGTTTGCGTTCTGTTTAGACCTCACAGCTGATCACTGAGACCCGGCTCTACCTGTTAGAGCAGAGCAGGAGTGGGGGACATCTGGAAGAGCCTGGACACCTGCAGGTGGCGTTATTATCACAGAACTTCCCCCAGTACTTTTTCACATTATATTTTTAGCAAATCTCAGGCAGATTGCATTTCCCATTACAATTATGGGAAATGCAATCTGCTTACTAAAAATATGTGATAATTGGGGATTGGAGTAGAATTTTACGAATTCTACTCCAATTGCCCTTTAGTAAATTTAGGTGAAACTAAAATAATGTTTATTTTAGTAAAAATAATGTTAATAAATAGGCCCATTAGACATAAAAGTAGTGAATCTAAGTAGGTGGAGATGGGATTATTTGAACTACAGATCTAAGAACATAAATATTATGGCCTGATAGTCAACAGATGATAAAAAATAATAATAAATCTTTGGATACACAGTATATATGTACAGGTATAAACCATTGTGACCGAAAAATAATGAGGCAGTAAAATCTGCCTGGAAACTGCTGATGCGGCACAGTATGTCAAAGTGCTTTGTCTTTTGTCAGGTTCCCATTTTGTAAATAGATCCTGCAGTGTGAAAGTAAAAGCTGAGATAGCTTCTTATTATATACTTAAACACTACAATAATTCTTACTGTCAGCTTCCGATACACAAGTCCTAAGTAATGTAATTAACATCTCTCCACTGATTACAGCTTACAGCACACTACTTATTTTTTTTAATAAGGCTTATTTAACTCCTGACATTCCCACATGAAACATAGATTTACTACTGCAGAACTATTACACACACTGATATTCAAATCGATTGTAAAACACATAGGGACATATCCAATTGGGCGCGAGATTTAGCGAGGTAAAAACCTTGCGCCCAATTTACAAATACCGCGGGTATGCGCGCTCCCAATAGCTGTGGTATTCAATTCCAAAAATACTGGTCGCTGAAAATCCCGCGGCGCCTATTTTTTACTGATAGAAAGAAAAAAATACCTTACCGGGGGTCTTCATGGCTCCCAGCGGGCCTCCCATCTCTTCTTACTGGAGAGGGGGCTGCTGGGAGTCCCAGGGGCTGGTAGGAGGAGCGCCCATTCTGGGGGGCCATACTAGCTCTGCGGGGGCACAGTGACAGTGGGAGACACACACACACTCATACAAGCTTACATACACCACACACACTGACATACTCACCACTGCTGCAGAAGAGCCGGCTCCCGACGCAGGATGAAGAAGACAGCGCTGCTGGAGGCAAGTAATTAAGGACTAATTAAGATAATTGGATACTTCCAATTGCTTAATTAGCCCTCTGGGGGGGGGGGGCGCTGCGGCGGTGTCAAAGCAAGTGCCGTTGATTTAACCTAAAATCAATGATTTTAGGAAAAATCACGCTTGCTCAGGAGGTGTGTAAATAAAAACCTCCTGGCCCGTGTTTTAAAACAAAACACGCACCTAATAGAATACCAAAAGACCAGCACCTGAAGGATGAAGCTCGCAGGTGCGGGTTTTTTGCTAATCTCGCAGCCTATTGAATATGCCCCATAAGGACGGATTATGATTTGGACTCAGACGTGGCTGCATCTGCTTAGTAGTGACTGCTTCTAATATCCGTAGATGCGGTAATACCATTGGACGCACCTTTGACACTTGAACCTGCCCTATTTGTCTGTCTGAGTACGGCCTTCTATGTGAGTTCAGCATCACTGTACGCAGCCACTTTCAGCTACACTCCTGCAACACTCCCATGAAATGCAACATCTCCGTGCATTCTTTTAGCCACCCCCGTCACCTTCCAGTCACCATACAGAAACGTCCCTTACATTTCTTATACCGTGTGTCCAAATGTACTGCGACTGTCTGCGTACAAAATTGCATGCACAGTGCAACTCAGGTGCATGCAAAACACATGGATCCACTGTGTCTGACATCACCTGCATTGCACATTCCCACGCATAGTGACAAAGGTAAATCTACCACGCTCAGCCCCTCCGTTGTTTATGTGTCTTAGAATAAAGGTGTGGGTATTCATCCGTCTTGGTGTGCTGTGTGTGATGAGTATAGGAAAAATACAACTCCTAATTGTAATGAAAGAACATTGTATTTGGTCGATCCTCCACTAAGGGTCTTATTTCTACTGTTCATTCCTTATTAAGGGAGGAAGTAAGTCCCAATCGGGACTCTCATGCATTGGCGTGGGAACGAGATTTGGGGTACTCTATAGATGCTGAGGATAGGACAGAAATTTGGGACAATGCTGCCGCCAGTTCTATTTGCATCAAAATTAAGGAAAATACTTACAAATTGCTATATCAATGGTATTATGTGCCATCGCGGCTACAAGGAATGTTTCCCGACTTTTTGGATAGATGCTGGAGGGGCTGTGGTGGCGAGGGCACTTTTTTGCACATCTGGTGGACCTGTCCCAAACTAACCAGTATATGGCAGGAGGTTGTCAATCTTCTCTCGCGCCTCTTTGAGACCACGCTTCCCTCTGATCCTCAGCATTTTCTACTTCCCTTATATTTGCCCTCCCTATCCCGGTATCAGAACAAGTTATTCCGACACATAGTATCTGCGATGACCTGCCAAATTGCAGCGGTTTGGAAAAACCCTGATCCTTCTCCTATGCAGGCAATAATATCACATATCTGGTATGTCTACAAGATGGAATAGATGACCGCTTTATTACGCAATACATCGAAAACATTTGATAAAACATGGTCCCCTTGGCTGACATACCAAAACATTTCCTCTCCATTCAACATTTAATTTTTATTTTTTTGTCTACCACACTTAGATTGAAAGAGAATTTTCTTTCTTAGAGTCCACCCACCTTTCTCTCCTCTTATTTTCCCCTGTTTTTTCCTATGGTTTTTCTCTCTTTTACTCTTAGACGGGCTGCCGCAAGATATTTTTCTTGCTTCTATATATTTTTTTATTATACTGAGAAAATTAATCACTATTCTATTGTTCTGAAATGTTACCGTCCTTATTTTAAAAGCATATTTTGTTCTGTAATTTATCTTTGAATGTTTGACTAATTTTTTATTGTGATTTGCTCAATAAAAAGAGTTTAAAAAAAAAAGGAAAGAACATTGAGCCATATTCAATTAGAGGCGAAGTTTTCGCCTGTCCGACTGTTCGCTTCATTCGCCTGTTTCAGAGGCGAATTTATTCTGTGCTCGTCCCAGCTTTTCGCCAAATTCGATTGCAAAACAGGCAAAAACGGAAATAGGCGAATGTGGAACAGGCGAAAAGTACTGAAAGAATTGGGGAAATCAGTCTGTACCCCAGAACAAGATATATTAACATAGGGAATCAATATAGATGTGTACTAATAGCCCTAATAAAACTATTTTGCATACTTAAGTTGTGTAAATTGCTTGCTATTAGCGTCTTTGTAAAAGTGGTGAAGAATGGCATAAAGCTGTATTTTTTGGTGAAAATAAGTAGTCCTGTCAAATTTGGGTGCTTGAAAATGGGTGCTAGCATGTTTTTATGTCTCTAAAGTGAACTTTTAGAAAACGTGAAAAATCCACCTGCTGCATGCACCTGCAATCCCTGCAATCCCAAAAACACCTGACCCATACTTGGGGACCCCCAAGAAGTCTATTTCACTACTTTTAATGTTTATCCCCCCACTTTTTAAATTTTCACCCCAAAAATGACATGTCTTTTTTGAGGTGTTCTTCGGTTTTATTTCTGGGTTTTTTTTTGCAGATTTGTCCTTTGGGGGGCTGTCCCAAGGGGTCTGAGTTGTTTCCCCACGTTTGCACCCCAAAATAAAGATTTTGCATTTCTTTTCACCAGCTATTGATTGGAGAATCATTTTTGGAGAATTGTTTCCACTTAGACGAAATTGTCCTGGAATTGAATTTGGCGAATTTTTTTTTAGATTAAGTTTTCACAAAAAAACAGGAGAATATGGCTTTTCGTCTCTAATTGAATTCCCCTCATTGGATTTGTTTAACATCATGAAAATACAAAATGATAGTATGTAATATACAGTTGCAATCCTGATATACTAATGTAATGGTATCTGTTGCAGACAGAATGCAATACAATTTATCATATTGTGAATGTCATCAATCTCATTGATAGCCAGTGAGTCTGCCAGTGAGCAAATGCTGCCTAATAGTCAAAGGGTGGTGTGACAGAGAGGGGCGCCCTGCGTCTCTGTACACTGTCTCTCACCACAGTGGGTTCAGCCGTTTGTGATTACCTAACTCGTCTATACACATGTTATGTTCTCCTAAGGAAAAATACTAAAGCACTCGGTTAATTTTCGGGAGTAAACCATTGATGTTGAGCCATTGATGGACTCCAATCACACATGCGTGAATATCAATTGTGCATGCACAGATCGCGGCTGACATCCGACATCGGACCTCTGCCACCAGATGTTGATAATATAAATAATTGGGAAAGATACAGCGCTGCAGGTAGAAGGGGAGGAGGGTGGGTGAGAGGGTAAAACAAATGTATCAGACAGGGGATACAGCAGTAGGGTCTGGGGGCTTGTGTCTGCCTGAGACGGTGTGTATGCCTAATCCTTAATGAATTTTGTACACATGGTAAGTGGGAAAACTTTATTTATTAGTAAACAGCTTAGGAGTCACAATGTTCTCTCTTTAACTTGTGTTATACTTCGGGGATTACCATTAAATTGTATATAAATTGTATACTGGTAGGTGACCGTTATGCTCCCACTATTGTGGATGACTCCTTGATGCATGCGGGGTGTTGGGCTATTCTTGTACGAACACCCTAAGTACAGCTATAGTGTCTCTGATACTGGTTACCTTTAACCACTCAGATACTAGCAACTGTTATCCAAACCTTGAAATAACATCACTGTAGCCTTTGACCTATAGTTCATATGATAGGCTCTCGGAGTTGTTTACCAGCTGCTCATTTTGAGCAAGATACACATTTTCCCAATGTGCACATCATAAAAGCATGGATACGTCAGGTAGTAATAAAAAACAATTCGGAATAAGAAATAAATGAGCTACCTTCAGAACTGACACGTGGGCATTTGTAGCCAGTCCATGATTGGTATGCAGCCAGAATGTCTCCATTGAAAATGTTGACATTCACAATGTCGACAGTAGAAGGTCGACATTGATGATGTTGACATGGTTAAATTGTCAATATCATTAATGTCAAAACTCTGCAAAATTTCAACACTAATATAAGGTTGACAGTGGAAATGTGAGAATTGAGTCTTATTAACCCTCCAGTTGCCCGCCTAGGATGATAGGGCTGGGGATAGTGGTAGGTATGTGGGTCACCTAATACTTCTTTCCATGTCCTGCTGGTAATTCGGCAACGGGAGGGTTAATAAGACTCAATTCTCACCCTTTCTTTCAAGTAGAAAGAAACTTATTGATGTCAGCATTTGTTTCTATCCATCTCAGATGCACAAGACAGCAGGTGCAGTAATTATTGGAAACATTTATTAACATTGTTACCACGGAGTCTTAGTAAAGGAATTGCTACAAAGTGTACTTATATGGACACACAATTATCCTCTAGAATGACTTAGGGCCTGATTCAGACCTGGTCGCAAGCGCTGTGCGCTCGCAACCGGGTCGATGGTAGGCCAGTGCACATGCGCACGATGGAGCCAGCTCCGTTGTGCGCATGTGCGAGACCCGGATATCGACGGGCACTCAGTCGCTCCGGGTCTCGTACCAAAGGGGGCGTGCTGTTGATGTTGAGTGACAGCACGCCCACTTTGGTGGGCGGGCCGGGGCGTGGCTGCCCAGACGGAGGCGTTCCCATGGGAACGTCTACCGTGTGGGGCCGGCCCCACTGACATCACAAGTGATGTCAGTGGGAGAGCTTTCGGCTCTGTTAGAGACGAAAGCTCTCTGGGGCTTGCGGCAACGAGATCCTACCACAAGGGTCTCATCGCAAGCCCGATGGTCGTGATGGTCTTGACCATCGCGACCATCATCATGGCCGCTCGCTATAGCTGTGGGTGGTCACCTTAAAGTTTTAATGTTTAGATAATTGTAGTTTATAAACTGAGGATTATTGTTGACAAGTTCAATTTTATGGTGATATTAATCACATGTGCCCATAATAAAATGTTATATATTTGATATATAGTGTGTCTCTTGGGTCCGGTTAGACCTACATGCGCTATCCTGCATTTCTATATTGACATAAAGGGACTTTGTAAGGTAGTGCACCATTGGGGCAGTTCTCGGTTTTCATCACTTATCCATTTTACAGCAAATGACAAGTGGTTTATGCTGACATATGGAGTGCGCTACTGCGCTCTCCTCCGTTATGCTGCATTACATGAAGCATTATCCCTTACCAAGATGGCTACCATTGGTTAGTTTGCACATGCATGGTGTTATCTTGTTCACGGTGTTTGAGCATCACAGTGGTACACATGTGTCCTACTCAGCTCTGCGGGGACCCAAAATGCCGGCGAGTCCTGATCATGTGTAAACTCTGCACCACCTCCGTTGTATTCTCTGCTCCATTAGTACTGTCTGTGTATCAGAACTATGGGCCTGATTCAGAGCCGCTCGTAAGCGGCCGCTCGTTTGCCCTGAGCGATGTTCGCACAACTGCGCATGCGTATGGGTCATAATGCGCAAAGCAGTCATTGCAGTCGCAAATCAAGCGCTCGCAAAACAGCGAGGGGCTGCTAATTTGATTGACAGAATGTACCGTGTGTGGGTGGTAACAGGGGAAGGTGCTTGAAAACAGGGGAGTGGAGATCCGAACGCAGGCATTACTAACGGTAAAAAGTGAGTGCATAATTAGTAAAGGAGCGTCATCGACCACGTCACTTGGTTGTCTTTTTGCCTGAACTGCTCGCAGTGATAGCGGTAAGAAAAACCTACCACAAGCACTGCGAGCAGTTCAGATGCCTTTCAATGTACCCGATTAATCAAATAAATACCGGAGATGACGTGTGATGCAAACGGCAAAGGGGCGTCTTTACAAAATAGCGAGCGCATTTTTCGTTCGCTCGCTCAGACATAGAGGCATCAAAAAACCGCAATGAGCAAGCACACAATTTAAATAGCCGGCCCCTTTTTTTGAACGACCGTCCGCATATAGCGTCCGGGTCTGAATCAGGCCCTATGAGTGAAGCTGCGCTATTACTGAGCTTTGCAATTAATACTGCTGGTTAAGTCTATATGTCTGCTGTTTCTACCAATTATTTTCCATTGATGTCTACTAATAACATCTAGTATACACATATCTACAGGTTATGGGCCTAGGCACCCAGATCAGGGCCGGATTTACCATAGGGCAACCTAGGCATCCGCCTAGGGCCCGTCGGGTCCTAAGGGGCCCGTGGCTGCCACCTTCCGAAAACCGGCCCTAGGGAATAGCCTGCTGCTCTGTGTTTGAAGCCTGGCACTGGCCGGGGAGAGAACTTACACACAGTCTATCATCAGCAGCATGTGAGGTCTCTGCCTCTGCTCTGCTATGCGGGGGGAGGAGGACTCGGAGGTGGAGTAATAGTGCTACAGCTGCCAGCCCGGGGACACTGTGAGTTCAGCCATTCTCCTCTGCTCCACTCTCCTCTGCTGATCCCCCCTATCACCTCCGCCTACATTGTATCCAGCGCTCCTCTCCGCAGCTTGCTTTAATGTCAGACCGGTCAAACCCCCCTTCCCCCGCAGCCTCCGCTGCTGTACTAGCCAGCCCCTGCAGTCACAGTACAAGTTGCCTGCCTCCTCCATTGTTGTCAGCACAAGCACCCCCACCCCCCGGGCCTCAGCATGTGCTGAACTAGTTAGCGGCAGCCTACTAATACCCCCACCCCTGCAGCCTGCGCTGCTGTAGCCAGCCCCCGCTCCGCAGTCAGTATGAGTGCTGTCAGGCCCTCCTCCCTCAGTGTAGCCAGCCTCCCCTCCACCTCTGCAGTGTGGCACTGTGGCAGCCCCAGGACAACTCTACCTCCCCTGTGCTGATGGAACCACAGAAGACTTCCATTAAGTCTAACTTAACTTAAAATTGTTTCTTACACTCATAAATAGCACTGCTTTCCTACATGTGTGTGTGTGTATATATATATTATATATATATATATATATATAGCGCAAAACAGAAGGAGTGGCACTCAGGGCTTGGTCAAACAAAGGACTCAGACAATTACATTTATCTATATGAGTGCCAGACCGATTTTGGCTTTATATATATATATATATATATATATATATATATATATATATTTCTAAGTCACTACCTATTGTGTAGGTGTTTTTTTATTTACTGTTCCCCCACCTTCTCCCGTCTCTGTTCTTCCTCCCTTTCGTCTGTTTCACCATGTTCTTCCCCTTTTCCTCCCATCTCGCCTGTTCGTCCCCTTTACCTCCCATATCGCCTATCACTGTGAGTGAATATATATATATATATACACATATACATACACACACACTCCTTACATACATATATGTGTGTATACACAGTTGGCTAGCTATATATATATATATATATATATATATAACACACACACACACAAACATACATACATACACATATAATTTTTTTGTACAGAATGATTTACAAATACATATATATATATATATATATATATATATAAATAATGTGATCTAGTAACACTGTGCATCTAGTAGCTGCATATATTACAGTAGGTGTCACTAGAGCTGAATACAAACATTATATATATATATATATATATATATATATACACACATATATATATTGATGTGTGTATACAATATGATGTGTGTATCTTGTTCCACAGACACCTACTATAATATATGCACAGGATTGTTTGAGGGAAGGGGGCCCCGAACCAGTATCTTGCCTAGGGCCCCATAAGGTCTAAATCCGGGTCTGACCCAGATACTTCAGATGCCATAGAATACTGCATTACAGAAATGTTAACCAGTGAAGCTGCATAGTGTGTTACAATTACAAACAGGCATACAGTAGCTACAACCATGATGGGAAAAATTAAAGTTAAAGGCTCAGAGTACTACGACACATGGAAGTTCACAAATGAAATTAAATTTAAACATAACAGTCTAAACCCAAATAATGTAGATAAAACCATGGGAAGCATAGGCTTGGGTTTTTACCCACACATTTATACTATCACATGACATGTGGATGGAACAACAGGCAGCATGTGAGGACAAGGGTCTCATGAGATGAATATATCTGAGACAAATATTATTTAACACTAAGTTGAGTGGATGCACAAGTATGAGTGACTACAATCGATAGGATGATGTCCATATCTCTGTAATTAATGTTTGTAGGAGTCCAAGTTGATAACAAGGAGATTCACATGGCGATGCTAGAGAAAGTAACATCTGAATTTGATTTCCTAGTGGTATTGCTAGAAGCTAATACAGCCAAGCTATCTACAGAGATCATTAGGACAAAACTATTACAGTTCCAAGAACATGTGCCAGTTGAATTAAGCACTGAGAATACTGTATTACACGCTAAAGGTTCAAAATCCAGAAAACTCATAAGACAGGCCATAAAGTGTATGAGTGGAAGCTAAGAAATGTGAATGCTACACAGAAAAAGAAGTAGAACAGTAAAAATTTGTCAATATTGAGTGTCACAGACAGTCGTGGAAGAGATTTCTGGTATATTGACTCAGGCGTTACTAGACATTTAAGCTGCAATCAGGAGTAGTTCACTACACTGAACACATGTGATCCTATCACAGTCAGAGGAATAGGAAATTAAGTACTTACAGCTACAAATGTTTGAACACTCACAACCCACTTGTGAATAGGAGGTTTAAGTATAGTCACAGAGATCCAAAATGGGCTATGTGTACCAGACATGGAGCAAACATCATAGCCATAAATGTCAGAGAGCAGAAAGGATGCAGAACAAGAAAGGGACTCTAATAGGAACAGGTACCCTGTGCCGACAACTATATTTCTTTGAGACAAAGGAGTATGTGATGATGAATTCGAACTCACAAACTACAGTATGGAACTCTGGCACAGAAGGCTAGGTCATCTTGAATATGACAATGTACAGAAACCTCTAGATGGGATGGTGACTGGTATATCCATGATGGACACTGAAAGACCAATCTTTGAAAGCTCTATAAACAGGCATGCAAGGCCATTTCCCCCTTCCAGGGGTGCCTCAAAGACTAAAGCTTAGGCACCGATGGAAATAATGCATACAAATGTGTGTGGTCCAATGGAAGCTAAATCAATAAGTGGATACAGATACTTAATAACATTCATTGATGACATCACCAGAATGACAAACATTTATTTAATCAAAGAAAAGAATGAAGTATTGAACAAAATTGTAGACTACAAGAGATCAGTAGAAACTCAAACTCGTCAGGCATTTCTGGGTGGTAAGATTTCCAGTATTAGTCCTCCTTTGCTTATCCAGGCAGTTAAGATATGGCTAGAGATATTATTAAAGTTCAATGAACTTAACCCGGATACCCCCCTATGGCACTATTGTCGATTTACTGAGCTCTATAATCTGTCTGTCTCTTGGATCTGGAATAACAGGGGTGTTGGTATGGTGGGCCAGTTATACTGGTGTACGGAAATCTTTGACTCAATTGCAGGAGGAATTTGGTCTTCTGGCTACTTATTTCTATAGAATTTTGCAACTTAGACATGCTCTTGCAGTACAATTTAGGGATGGCCCTCCTTCTATTGCACATTCCCTGGTAAAATAATTTGTGTCTACTCTTGGGTCTGTAAAGGTAGTGTCCTCTGCATATTCGTTCCTGTTGTCCTCTCACCATGGTGATACGCTTCCTATACTACAAGCTGGGCAGGAGTCTCTGGAGGGTGTCTTTAGCGATGAGGAATGGGAGACAGCTCTGGATTATCCCCGTACAGCTACCGCTTCTGTAAGAATTCAGCAAATTCAATTATTTATTTTACATAATGTGCTAAGGTGTAAAGGACATTCTGGCATTTGTTGTGGGAATGCTCTGTGGTCCAGGGCTTTTGGATGATATCTGCCTTGACCCATACTGGCATCCCTTCTACAATGCTTATATCTAAATTTTGTAGCCTTGGGGCTGGAGGGGATAATGGATTAGATTGGTATAGCCTACAATATGCAATTAATTTATGTGCACTTGCTAAGGTCTGCTTGGCTCGGAAATGGATGACTACCTCTGGGCCAGATTTTTCTGCTTGGGTTTCTTTAATAAATGATACTGTGAAACATGAACACTATCTGTACCTTGCTTGCAAGGCCAAAAATAAATTTGACTGTGTATGGACAAGATGGCTTGAGTTGAGATATGCATATCCTCTGCCCTCTGTTTACTATAAATTATGAAAATGTATTTGCTCTTGTGTGAAATTAAACTAGGTGTGGTTCTGTATTTGTAATTTTTTTTTGTTTACATGATATATATTTTTCATTAATTATTTAACAGCAGGTATAAGATTTTATGACGGGTTAGAAGGTATGTTTACGTTAAGTATGATTTGGTTTTTCTTATTTTAGAATTAGTATGTTCTGAACCGATCTCAAATATCCTTTGTATACAGTATATGGTATATTATGAAAGATATGATCTCATTTGTGTCAATATGTTTGCTTTTACAATGGTACTGTTGTATTTTATAAGTTGTAAGCTTGTGTAATATAAAACTATAATAAAAATTACTCTACTCAAAAAGAAAGAAACTCAAACTGGTCACAAGTTGAAAGTCTTGATGTATGACAATAGAGGAGAATATGTAAACAAATATGATTAAACCTTCCTTAAAGAAGCATGACATTGAACATCAGTTGAGCACTGCAGACATGCCAGTCAAAATTGTACCATAGTGCAGAAGGCTTAATCTATTATGAAGGATGCAGGCCTCAACAAATGTTTTTGGGTGGAAGCAGTATATCTAAAGCAGTGGTATCAAACTCGTGGCCATCCAGCTGTGGTGGAACTACACATCCCAGCATGCACTGCCACAGTTTTGCTATTATGGCATGCTAAAACTGTGGCAGGGGATGCTGGGATATTTAATCCCATAGCAGCTGGATGGCCACGAGTTTCACACCCCCGTTCTAAATAATTGTTCTCCCACAGTTGCCGTGAAGGACAAAACACCAAAAGAGGTGTGGTGTAACCAGTAGAGTTAATGTTAGTGTTACCCTTCTCCCACATTCATCTGCTGTTCAAGCTTTGCGAGTGTTCTTGTAGTTAGAGCAACATAATTTCCTTTAAAATGTTGTACAACTATGTGCACGGCACACAGTGACATTCGCAGATAACTTGTTATTGAGGGTAAAAATATGTCTATAATATAGTTATCATAATAATAGCAAATAACACCATGATTGACATTTCATATAGGTAAATATATCAAGTTAATATGTATTATGCATAATTGAGGCAATATTGCCCCCTGCTGCTAATAAAAGTAGTGTATTAATATATGCATTTTGGAGAGACACCTCTCCTAATTTCAAGGGGATAAAAGGAATATTCATACCACACATTAGCCTTTGTGACTGGAGTCAATATGGATGGATGGTGTCCAGTATCCACGTTCTTCAATTTGGGTTCCCCAGGGATCATTGAAGTTGATACATTGAATCTAAACCTTAGCTAAGTATATATTTTATATATCTTCTAAGAATATAAACCTTATATGCTTATACCTATCTAGATATAGAAAATTTAGAAGTCCTGACTGACTCATTAATGCCCAGCCCAAACCCCTGTGTCACAGGAGGATTAAGTACTTGTGCGGATGAACCCGTGGTGGACCCAGGAGAGGTTATAAGGGCAGACGTCTGATATTGAAAGGATACAGGTCTGAGATGTGTGTTGCTCATGGATGGCCCATTGACAGAGAAGTGATGCTGATGGAGAGATACACCCGGAATGGACTGTAACACAACAGATCACTGGAAAGTTCAGGGGGAGCAAAGACTGTCAGAATGGCTTTAAGCAGGGCTCCTTCTAGGGGTGGTAGTAGGGAGTAGCACCGCTGGTATGCAGAGTGCGAGGGCTCCCAGGAATGCTCTGACTGGATTGGCCCAAAGGAGTCACCTGATCCCATCCAAGATGGTGGCACCCATGTCACGCTGCAGCTCTGCCAAGGTGTGTATTACTCACACTAGCATCCAGGACACAATGCCTCCAGACCCCTGTAGCATGCAGCACGACCTCCATGTGCCTGCACCCCCGCCAGAAGGACCCTGCCAGAGCATCTGGACAGGTAAGTGCCGCTGACCCTGACCCCTCACAACCCTGGTCGTGACAGTACCCCCTCCTTTATGAGTGACCTCTGGACACTTTGGGGTCTTTCTGGATTTTTAGAGTGAAACTTTCCACTAGATGGGATGCATTGACATCCTCACTTTTCACCCAACATCTCTCTTCCGGTCTGTAACCCTTCCAGTCTAGGAGATATTGTAGTTGACCATAGCGGACCCGAGAATCCAGAATTTGTTTTATCTCAAATTTCTCCCCTCTTTCGGTAAGGATCAAGGGTTTGAGCAAGGAGATATGGAAGGAGTTTGGGATCTTGAGATAAGTGGGTAGCTTTAATTTATAGGCTACTGGGTTGATGATCTCCGTAATGGCAACAGGACCGATAAATCAAGGTTCAAACTTCATTGAGGGTACCCGGAGTCGTAGGTTATGAGTAGAGAGCCAAACTTGACCCCCTATTTTCATGCTGGGAAGGAACCTTCTTTTCCTGTCCGCCCCTAACTTGTAGCATGTCTTCATTAATAAGGAGTGGATTTGGAACCAGATTCAGGAGAATTGTTGTAGCAAGGAATCGACTGCTCCAACATCAAAGAATGGAAGGCTCTGGAATCCAGGAACTCTGGGATGATGGCCATAGGCCACAAGAAACAGGGTTTGTCCAGTGGAGAAATGATATGAACTGTTATGTGCGAAATCCACCCAGTGTAAAGAATTCACCCAATTATCCTGGGAAGAGGACATATAAATTCTTAGGAATGTCTCTAGGTCTTGATTGACTCTCTCTGTGCACCCATTTGTTTTGGGGTGATAGGCATGGAGAACTTTAGCTTTACCTGTAGCCCTCAACACAAGGCTCTCCAGAATCTGGCCACGAACTGGACCCCTCGGTCTGAAACTATTTCAGTCGGTAACCCATGCAGACTGAATGTGTGAGAAATGAAAAGTTGAGCCAGATCAGGAGCGGAAGGTAGTTTGAGTGTGATATAGTGTACCATCTTGGAAAAATGGTCAATCACTACCCAGATGGTAGTGTATCCATTAGAGATTGGGAGGTCGATTATGAAATCCAGGGATAGATGAGTCCAGGGATGGGTAGGTATGGGTAGCGGTTGAAGTTCTCTGGCATGAACTTGCCGGGAGGTCTTGGCTGCTAGAGGAAATAAATTTGGATATTTCGGCCTTCATGGCAGACCAATAATAGGACCTTTGGAGAAATTCTAGAGTTTTGTGAACCCATGTGAGGCCCGAAAAGTGAGATTTATGGGTCCATGTTAACAGCTGTTTCCTGATTTCAGGAACCATGAAGACATTCCCAGGAGGCGGTTGGATGTTGATGGTAGCAAATACTTTGGGTTCTAGAACTGGAGACACTGTTGAATCTTCTATAGGGTTCTCGGAGGAGAGAGATCGTGACAGGGCATCGGCCTTCAGGTTTTGTGAATTCGGGGGTGGAATGTTAAAGAGAAAATTAACCTGGAGAAAAAGATTGCCCACCGAGCCAATCGAGGACTGAAGCAGTTGATATGCTTTAAGAAGAGTAGGTTTCGATGGTCTGTGAAAACTGTGATGGGATGTTTAGCACCTTCAAGTAAATATCGCCACTCCTCAAAAGCGAGTTTGACTGCTAGCAGTTCTTGTTCTCCAATGGGGTAATTCCTTTCTGCCAGTAGGAACTTTTTGGAGAAGTATCCACAAGGATGGATTTGGTTGTCCTCGAATCTCTGGGACAGTACTGCCCCGACAGCCTCAGAAGAAGCGTCCACCTCAAAAAGGAATGGTTTCTCAATGTCAGGTTGTCTCAGGATGGGGGTGGAGATAAATGCTTGTTTAAGCAACTGAAATGCTGACTCAGCTTCAGGGGGCCATCGAGAGGGGAATGCTCCTTTCTGAGTCAGAGTGGATATTGGTGACACTAGGGTAGAGAATCCCTTAATGAATCATCTGTAATAATTGGCGAATCCTACGAACCTCTGGACAGCCTTCAGGGAAGTAGGACGGAACCAATAGAGAACAGCTTGCACCTTCTTAGGATCCATTTCAAGCCCAGATCCAGATATTATAAATCCCAAAAAAGAAAAGGAAGGAACCTCAAAGATACATTTCTCAATCTTGCAAAACAAATGGTTTCTCCTAAGATGGGATAAGACTTCTTTCATGTGTTTTCGATGCTCCCCTAATGAGGGGAAGAAAATCAAGATGTTGTGGAGGTACAACATAACTGAAGAATAGAGCAAGTCTCTGATAATCTCATTAATGAAGCTTTGGAAAACTGCTGGAGCATTGCATAAACCGAAAGGCATTACCAAATACTCAAAATGTCCATCTCGAGTATTAAAAGTGGTCATCCACTCATCACAAGGCCGTATTCGAATGAGGTTGTACGCTCCTTGTAAGTACAATTTAGAAAACAACTGTAGATCCCTTTACCGTATCAAGAGGGTAACGATTTTTCACTGTAATATCATTTAGCCCATGATAGTCGATACAAGGACAGAGGCCCCTGCCTTTCTTGGATACAAAGAAGAAGCCTGCACCGGCTGGAGAGGTGGAAGGTCTGATTAAGCCTTTTGCAAATTCTCCTGAATGTACTCAGACATGGCCTTGGTCTCTGGCAGGGACAGAGGGTAGGTGCGGCCACATGGTGGGGTTTTCCTTGCTATCAAGTCGATGGGGCAATACCAGTCTCAGTGTGGCGGTAAGGTGTCCACCCCAGATTTACAAAATACATCACGGAAAGAATGATACTGACACAGAAGCTGTGAATATTCTGACAACTGTATCTTTTTGACAGGTTTGATACATGGTAAGCAAGACTCACGACACGCCTCCCCCCAGGACAGAATTTGCATGGTGTTCCAATCGATCTTGAGATTGTGCTTACTCAACCAGGAATAGCCTAAAATAATCCCATGAGCGGCCTTGGGAATAACTAAAATTTGAATAAGCTCAGTATGGAAAGCCCCTATCCGGACTCATACTGGTTAAGTCAATGAGGTTACAGTTCCATTAAGGATACGGCTGCCATCCACTGCAGATAAGGTGATGTTGTGATGGGTATTGAGAACTCCAAGACAAGTTCGGTTGTGATAAAGCTCTCCGCTGCTTCTGAATCAAGGAGGAGAGAAAGCACTAATTTAGAATTTTGTTCAAATTCCAGAGAGAGGCAAGGTAGATTCTTTTTTAGACGGAGACAGAAACATAACTCCTAACCTGGTGTACCCAATGCCAGTCAGGAGTGGGAGTTTCCCGGACAAATAGGGCAGGATGCCACCAGGTGACCAGTCCCTCTGCAACAAAGGCAAAGATTGCCACTGCGACATCTTTGACACTCTTCATGGATAAGTGAGCTCTATTGATTTGCATAGGCTCTTCAATGGACGACTCAGGTACTGGAGCATTAGGAAGAGTGACCGGGCGGAACCGATAACAATCTCCCTTGGACTTTTCAACTTGGCGTTCCTGGTATCTGAGGTCCAATTTGTTGCAGAGTGAAATGACCTCATTCAGAGAAGGAGGAAGATCCCTAGTGGCGAGATCGTCCTTTACTCGGCCTGAAAGGCCACTCCAGAATGCTGTGAGCAAGGCTTCCTCGTTCCACCAGCTCTGAAGCCAGAGTCTGGAACTGGACTACCTAATGACTCACGGGATGGTTGCCTTGGCGTAGTCACAGAATCTCAGCAGCAGCAGCAACAGTTCTTCCAGGCTCATCAAAGATTCTCCTAAAAGGAGGCCAGAAATTCTGGATAATTGTCCAGCAAAGGATCGGACCTTTCCCATAGTGGCGATAGCCAGTCCAGGGCGGATCCTGAGAGAAGGGACATGATAAAGGCACTTTAGCCTTGGGGGAAGGGAAGTTCACTGGCTGAAGTGTGAAATGTATGTCACACTGGTTGAGAAAACCCTGGCATGACTTAGGGTTTTTATTGGCTGTCGGCAGATGTAGATGGGATAGAGTGGTTGGAAGGGGTATGACTGGTATGGACTGTGGATTTGGAACATTCGGCAAATTCACTGTAACCAGAGAAGCCTGAAGGTTATCCTGGCAAAGAGACATCTCCTGTAGAAACTGGGCCAATTGCTGCTGCGTCACTTCCAAACCCTCCATGTGGTTGGCAATGCCTTGAAGAAAGTCTATCCTCGGATCCTGACCACCTTCCCAATCCATGTGGCCAGTGCAAACTGTCATAGGAGGATTAAGTACTTGTGTGGATGAACCCGGGGTGGATCCAGGAGAGGTTATAAGGGCAGTTGTCTGATATTGACAGGACACAGGTCTGAGATGTGTGTTGCTCATGGATGGCCCATTGACAGAAGTGATGCTGATGGAGAGATACACCTGGAACGGACTGTGGATACACACAACAGGTAATTGGAAAGTTCGGGAGGAGCACAGACTGTCAGAAGGGCTTTAAGCAGGGCTCCCTCTAGGGGTGGCAGTAGGGAGTAGCACCGCTGGTATGCAGAGTGTCTAGGAGGCTGGAACCTGGAGCAATAGCATATATGCGAGACTCAGCTAGAGAAAGGTAAGGCAAGAAACTGCAGTTCAGTCCTTAAGTACCTGAAAGAAGTGACAATGGCTGCTAGGGCTCCCAGGAATGCTCTGACTGGATTGGCCAAATGGAGTCACCTGACCCCATCCAAGATGGTGGCGCCCATGTCACACTGCAGTGCTGCCAAGGTGTGTATTACTCACACTAGCAGCCAGAACACTAAACTCCAGACCCCTGTAGCATGCAGCGTGGACCTCCATGTGCCTGCACCTCCGCCAGAAGGACCTCTCCAGAGCGTCCGGACAGGTAAGTGACCCCTCACAGCCCTGGACGTGACACCCTGGACCTAGAAACATGAAAACCAGGTAGAATATTCCTTCCATGATGTGGGTGCCCACTAAGAAGGACATTTTATAAATTCAACTCTTATGGGGGTGAAAAGGGCTAAAATGTTTCCTCCCCCTGTGCAATGTCCTCCCTGTTTCATCATGACTGTAGCGCAGTTCATAGTCAAACACCAAGTCTGTCATCCCAAATGCTGCCAAACATCACTGGCAGTTGGTGTGGCACTCCTATTTGAATAGTGAGGGAAGGAAATGTGTTACTAAAAGGTGGGGGAGAAAAATGTGTTACTACACAGGTGAAGGAGGGGAGTGTCAAATGTGTTACTATGGGGTGAAGGATGGGAATGTGTCACAACAGAATACCGTTCCTGAAGCTCTTTTGAAGAATGTTATAATCAGGAATGGTGTTCTGGAACCAACCTGTCAGTGGCATCCATCCAGCAGCACGACATACCCAGAGCAGCACTGCCTGTGAGAGCCACTCACAGCCGCCTACTTCAGCGGGACAGAAGGGCAGCAGTGCTGTCTGTGAGAGCCGCTCACCACTGCTTACAGCAGCGGGACATACCAGTAGCAGTGCTGCTTGTGAGAGTCGCTGGCCACCACCTACATAAGCGGGACATATTGGCAGCAGCGCTGGCTGTGAGAGCCGCTCTTCACGGCCTACTTTGGGGGAAGAGCTGTGGCTGCATTGGAGGAGGGCAGCCATTGGCTGTCGGGAGTCTGATGCCATCTCTTTCCCTTGTTTGGAGGAGGAGTTATTATTTGTAGTAGAAGGCTTAAGCTGGGTACATACTGATAGATATAATGCCCATTCATATTTATAGTGCATCACCACATGAATTACGTAGTTCACAGACTTATCTGATCTACTGTGCAGCACAGTAGATGGCCGATATACAGTATCTGAAAGATATATTGGCCATCTACTGGTGTGTATGGGCGACCCACCGATTGCCCATACGCATTCTGCGGGTGCCGGCGGTGATTGAAGCTCAACTTAAATCGCCCACCCATTTGAGCTGTGAAGCCCGGCACAACGGGCAGACGAATTGTTAAGTGTGTCAGATAGGTCGGCGACCCGTTGACCTAGTGTGTACCAAGCTTAAGCTGTGCCCTGGGCAGCACGCCAACTGATCCAGTGATATGGGCAGCACTGGTTTACATCTCCCGGCTCTCACAGATATTCTCCTGTGGAAGCACTGCGGTGGCCTCACTTGCTGCATCCTCTACTCATGGAAGTACTGTGTTGTAGCAGTATTCCCCAAACTTTCTTCGTGATCTTCATGATATTATACAGACAATGGACAATATACTTACTCACATTATTTGATAATATATACAGTATATTATATATAATTCACAGCTCGTGGACCGGCAGCCAATCAGGAGTGGCCGCTCCTAATTGGCTGCTGGTCTGCGAGTGACTTGCGCTCGGGCCATATTCAAAATGCCACAGCTGTTCTGCTGTCTCTTCGTGTTGATGGCTGTCACTGCCCTGTGCCACCCCCTATCATGTCTAGCCATCCCTGTGCCCCCAACAGGTCCAGTCCACCCTATCCTTCATACTTCCTTGGTCCAGCCATCCCTGCCTTGCATCCCCCAGGTCCAGTCTTCACTTTACTG
Organism: Taudactylus pleione; assembly: GCA_031769625.1. Lineage (NCBI taxonomy): Eukaryota > Metazoa > Chordata > Amphibia > Anura > Myobatrachidae > Taudactylus > Taudactylus pleione. The sequence continues at coordinate 7,043,964 of JAUIMM010000555.1, read as the reverse complement.
TGACCCTCCAGTTGCAGCCCTCCCATATCCAGACATCACTGGTCTCCCCACCACCCACCTTTCCCATGTGCCTCCACCTTTCCCATGTGCCCTTCACAAACCACTTTTCCTCTTCCTGCCACCCCCTTCATCTTCCACTTATCACTCTTACCATCCTCATCCTCTTCTGCTGAAGAAAATGGAGTCCTGCTGATGATCAGAAGTGATGTGGAGAAACCCGGATTTTGGCAGGTTTCTCTAAAAATTTCCGCCCCCCCCTCTAATGCTGCTATTGTTTCCAAAAACCCTAATGGTGGTAATATTTGCCAGTTTTCGCCAGTGAAGTATTCCCCATATGAACTGCACAAGTGTTATGGTGGTACTTGTATCTCCATAATACCTATTTTATGTGGATCTGGTATTTTCAATGTATTTTATGTGCATCTGGCAATTTAATTTTTTATGTGGATCTGGTTTGTTAAAAAGTTATTTATGTGGATCTGACTTTTTCAATATTAATATGGATCCTGCCTTTCCTCTATATATATTGATGGAATGGGTATGAAATATGCAATCCCTACCCCTCTTCCTCCCCAAACCATCCTTTAGTGGTGCCTAACCTAATCACCCCCCCCTGTGCCTAACCCTAACCTCTCCCCGGTGGTTCCTAATCCAAAACCCCTTCCCACACCCTAAACCTAATTCTCCCGTAGGGGGTGCCTAACCCTAACCCCCCCTCTTGTAGCCTAACCCTAACTCTCCCAGGGGGTGTCTAACCCTAAGTCCCCCCAGGGGGTGCCTAAACCTAACCCTCCCCCCCGCCGACTAAGACCTAAGAAGCCCCGCTTACCTTCATTCGGGATGCCGGCTGTTGGGATTTCGGCGTGGGTCTAAAGATAGGCATTGAAATCCCATGTCCTATCTTTAGTCCTGGGTCAGGCTTTGTCACGGCTGGGTCTGGGTTAGGAGCCGGTGTGGAGACAGAGGACGTCAGTGGACCGGTTTGCTGGTACTGGAAGGAAGCCGGTTTCAAGGGGGTGCGAATCATGAATGATGAGACGACAAGAAGATCCGGACAGGTGCTGCAGAAGCGAAGGTTCGTCGGACCCGGGCACCGGAGTGGAGAACTAGGACCAGAGTATCGGGGACGGCGGGCCCTCCTGGGGAGCAGGACAGAGAGCGACACACTGGAACTGGGGACAGCGGAAGACAAGCTGGAACTGAACTGCGAATGCAGGCAGACTGTGACAACCTGCAGCGGACGGGAGCTCAGGAACTAACACACAGCTCACGCTGTGTACGATGTTGCACTGGCAAGGAAAGAGTGTGCAAGGCACCCTTAAGTACCATGGGTTGTGCAGGGATTGGCTGGAGCTCAGGAGCAAAGCAGGGATGGGATAGGCTACCCCCAGGTCACGTGTCTGCCGCAAGATGGCGGCGCCCAGCGGCCGCCGGCGAACATAGAGGTCCGCTGCCATCAGCCCCCCAGCGCCCGGATCACCTCCAGGAGCCACCGCAGAAAGGACCCTGCCAGAGCGCCCGGACAGGTAAGGTCCGAGTGCTCCATGGCAACGCCGCCCGGATCGTGACAGTACCCCCTCCTTTAGGAACGGCCTCCGGACGTTTCCTAGGCTTCTTAGGGTTCTTAGAATGGAAATCGAGGATTAAACGGGGAGCCTGGACATCTTCGGCCTTTTCCCATGACCTTTCTTCGGGACCGTAACCTTTCCAGTCCAACAAATATTGCAATTGACCATAACGGAGTCTTGAATCCAAAATTTGTTTCATTTCTAATTCGTCTCCCCTTACAGTCTTGACTTTGGGAGTTGAAGGAAGAACCTTGAAGAACCGATTTAGGATTAGCGGTTTCAATAAGGAGACATGGAAGGAGTTCGAAATTCTGAGATAATGAGGAAGTTTTAACTTGTAGGCTACGGGGTTGATGACCTCGATGATAGAAAAAGGACCGATAAACCGAGGAGCGAATTTCATCGAAGGAACTCGGAGTCGTAAATTTCGGGTAGATAACCACACTTGATCTCCCACCTTCATACTAGGAATGGCCCTTCTTTTAGTATCAGCCTTTAGCTTGTATCGAAGGGACGTTTTCAGAAGGGAGGAGTGAACTTGAGTCCAAATTTTAGAGTAGTCTTGTAAAGTGGAGGTCACAGCAGGCACATCGAAGGTTGGTAAGTCTGTAAACTCGGGCACTCGAGGGTGGAGGCCATAAACAATCATAAAGGGAGTTTGTCCAGTCGAAGAGTGGTAGGAATTGTTGTGCGCAAATTCTGCCCATGGAAGAGAATCGGACCAATTATCCTTGGAAGACGACATATAGATCCTTAGGAAGGTTTCTAAGTCTTGGTTTACTCTTTGTGTAGATCCATTGGATTGAGGATGATAGGCGGTCGAAAATTTTAACTTAACTTGGAACGTAGAACATAGGGCCCTACAGAACTTGGCCACAAATTGGACCCTTCGATCCGATACGATCTCCGATGGAAGACCATGTGGGCGGAATATGTGAAGAACAAAGAGTCTAGCTAACTCAGAGGCGGTGGATAGCTTGGAGAGCGGGATAAAATGTACCATCTTAGAAAAACGGTCAATCACGACCCAAATGGTGGTAAATCCGTTGGAGGTAGGTAAGTCCGTCACAAAATCCATAGATAAATGAGTCCAGGGTCGAGAAGGAATGGAGAGTGGCAAGAGGGCTCCTGCCAGAGGTAGTCTGGAGGATTTATGTTGGGCACACCCAGAGCAGGAGGCAATGAACTCGGCAATTTCAGACTTCATGGCAGGCCACCAATAGAAACGGCGCAAGAATTCCAGTGTCTTGCGGATGCCAGTATGTCCAGAGAAACAAGACGTATGTGCCCAAGTGAGGAGTCGTTTATGGAGGGCAGGAGCAACAAAAGTTTTCCCGGGAGGTGGCTGGATATGGATAGTAGTGAAAACCTTGGACTCTAGTACTGGAGTTTCCTTGGGAAGACCGGAGAGAGCTTCGGAGGAGAGCAAACGAGAGAGAGCGTCTGCTTTCTGATTCTGGGTTCCAGGACGAAAGGTCAAAACAAAATTAAACCTGGAGAAAAATATTGCCCATCTAGCTAAGTGAGAACTGAGGCACTGGACGTTCTTCAGGTACAGCAGATTCCGATGGTCGGTGTAAACCGTGGTGAGAAACTGGGCTCCCTCGAGGAGATAACGCCACTCAGAAAAGGCTGCTTTGACTGCCAATAGTTCCTATTCCCCAATCGGATAATTTCTTTCTGCCGGTAAGAATTTTTTTGAGAAATAACCACAGGGGTGGATTCTGTTATCTTCGAACTTCTGGGACAGTACCGCCCCCACCGCTTCAGAAGAGGCATCTACCTCCAAGAAAAAGGGTCTGGAAATGTCGGGCTGTCTCAGGATGGGTGCAGAGATGAATGCTTGTTTTAGCATTTGAAAGGCTGTCTCCGCTTCTGGGGACCACATAGAGGGGTTAGCTCCTTTGCGAGTAAGGGCGGAAATTGGCGCCGCTAAGGTTGAGAGTCCTTTGATGAACTTCCTGTAATAATTTGCGAACCCCTGAAACCTCTGGACTGCTTTCAAGGAATCCGGATGGGACCAGTCCAGGATGGCCTGTACCTTCTTGGGGTCCATCTCTAACCCAGAGCCATAGATAATATAACCTAGGAAAGGAATGGAGGGAACTTCGAACTCACACTTTTCCAGTTTGCAGTACAAAAGATTTTTCCTCAGGCGTGATAGGACCTCCCTCACATGAGAGCGATGTTCAGTAAGAGAGGAGGAGAAGATCAATATGTCATCCAGATAAACGACAACGGAAACATATAACAAATCTCTGAATATTTCATTTACAAAGTTCTGAAATACATCGGGGGCATTGCAGAGTCCAAATGGCATCACTAGGTATTCAAAGTGACCGTCTCTGGTGTTAAAGGCGGTTTTCCATTCATCACCGGCACGGATTCTAATGAGGTTATACGCCCCGCGTAGGTCCAGTTTAGTGAATACTGTAGCTCCTTTGACACGGTCGAACAATTCAGTAATAAGGGGCAGAGGATATCGATTCTTAATGGTAATGTCGTTCAAACCCCGATAATCGATACAGGGTCGAAGACCTCCATCCTTCTTGGATACAAAGAAGAACCCAGCACCAGCGGGAGAAGTAGATGGCCGAATAAAGCCCTTCTGGAGATTCTCTTGTATGTAGTCAGACATTGTTTGGGTCACTGGCAACGATAAGGGATAAATGCGGCCTCGGGGCGGATTCTTGCCGGGAACCAAATCAATCGGGCAATCCCAATCCCGATGTGGAGGAAGTTCATCAGCCCTGGTTTTGCAGAAGACGTCGGAAAAGGTCCGATAATGAAGAGGCATGGACGAATCTCTTGGTATTTTAATCTCTTTAATAGGCTTTATACAAGGGAGGCAAGAGGCAAAGCAGGAGTTTTCCCAAGCCGTGACTTGCATGGAACTCCAGTCGATATGCGGGTTATGTTTACATAGCCACGGAAATCCCAGAATTATCCCGTGGGAGGCCTTGGGAATCACCAGGAAGCGAATGAGTTCTGTATGAAGGGCCCCCACACGAACGTGAACGGCCTGGGTTTGTAAGGAGACATTCCCGTTGAATATTCGGCTACCATCCACGGCTGATAAGGAGATGGCTTGGGAGAGAGGAGTGACCGGGATCTGGAGATCTTGAACCAATTCGGCAGAAATGAAATTTTCAGCGGCTCCTGAATCAAGAAGAGAAAAAATTGTTTGAGGTCCTTGTTTTAAGTCTAATACAAGAGACATAACGGATTCGTTTAAAATTGGAGACGGGGACAAGACTCCTAACCTAGTGTCTCCAGTGCCAGTTAGGAGAGAGGGTTTCCCGGACGTCGAGAACAGGAGGCGACCAGATGTCCGGGCTCACCACAATATAAGCACAGGTTCTCACGGCAGCGCTTTTGCCGTTCTTCAATAGAGAGCCGGGTCCGGTTACTTTGCATGGGTTCGTCAGCCGGGGCTTCAGACGACGGTGCCACAGGTGGACTAGTAACTCGGGACCTAAAACGATCTCCCTTGAATCTCTCTGCCTGTCTCTCGCAGTAACGTAGGTCTACCTTATTGCAGAAAGAAATCATATCGTTCAGTTTGGCAGGAACCTCCCGGGTGGCAAGGTCGTCTTTTAACCTCTCCGAGAGGCCATTCCAGAAGGCGGCGACTAAGGCTTCCTCATTCCACTTTAGCTCGGATGCTAAGGTTTGGAATTGTATAACATATTGGCTGATTGGTCGGGATCCTTGGCGGAGACGCATAATCTCAGTGGACGCGGAAGTAGTTCTCCCCGGTTCGTCGAATATTCTACGAAAAGAGGTCAGGAAATCGGTGTAGTTGTCCAGTAAGGGATCAGATCTTTCCCAAAGCGGGGATACCCAGTCCAGGGCTGAACCGGACAACAGAGAGACGATGTAGGCTACCTTAGACTTGGCAGTAGGAAAATTCAATGGTTGGAGCGTAAAATGAACGTCACACTGGTTTAAAAAACCGCGGCACAGTTTAGGGGTCCCATCGAACTTGCTCGGAGTGGGTAGGTGCAAATGCGATGAGGTGGTAGCAGGAGTAGCGACTGGAAGTGACGGTGGGTTGGTAGCAGCGGGCATGTTCACCGTAACTAGGGAGGCTTGTAAGGAGTCCTGCCTAAGAGACATATCCTGCAGGAATTGGGCTAACTGCCATTGCGAAGCTTCCAGACATTCTAGCCAGTTGGCAATACCCTGCAAAAGGTCCACACTAGGACTCTGCCCACTAGCCGTATCCATAGGGCCAGTGCAAACTGTCACGGCTGGGTCAAGGTTAGGAGCCGGTGTGGAGACAGAGGACGTCAGTGGACCGGTTTGCTGGTACTGGAAGGAAGCCGGTTTCAAGGGGGTGCGAATCATGAATGATGAGACGACAAGAAGATCCGGACAGGTGCTGCAGAAGCGAAGGTTCGTCGGACCCGGGCACCGGAGTGGAGAACTAGGACCAGAGTCTCGGGGATGGCGGGCCCTCCTGGGGAGGAGGACAGAGAGCGACACACTGGAACTGGGGAAAGCGGAAGACAAGCTGGAGCTGAACTGCGAATGCAGGCAGACTGTGACAACCTGCAGCGGACGGGAGCTCAGGAACTAACACACAGCTCACGCTGTGTACGACGTTGCACTGGCAAGGAAAGAGTGTGCAAGGCACCCTTAAGTACCATGGGTTGAGCAGGGATTGGCTGGAGGTCAGGAGCAAAGCAGGGATGGGATAGGCTACCCCCAGGTCACGTGTCTGCCGCAAGATGGCGGCGCCCAGCGGCCGCCGGCGAACATAGAGGTCCGCTGCCATCAGCCCCCCAGCGCCCGGATCACCTCCAGGAGCCACCGCAGGAAGGACCCTGCCAGAGCGTCCGGACAGGTAAGGTCCGAGTGCTCCGTGGCAACGCCGCCCGGATCGTGACAGGCTTGCAACGTCGGGATTCTGATGGCCGCCATCCCGGCCGCCGGTAATCTAACTACATCCCATATTGATGTGTCTTAACCTATATATTTAGTTTGGATTCTGGTTTTCTGTGGGTGTGTGTGAGTTTACAGCAGTTTTTTGTCATATATATATATATATATATATATATATATCTATATACACATACATACACATACATACATACATACATACATACATCACACACACACACACTACTATATATATTATATATACACACAGTATTGTTGTTGTCCTGAGGAAGGGGATACATTCCCAGAAACATTGGTATACAATTAAATACCCCGATGTAGGGTTCACCATTTGTTACAAGTCTCCGAGTGCCACCTCTTTCTTGCCTTGTATATACTGAGGGGGTTCACCTCAAGGAAGGCACCGAAGCAAGTTGCCTAGAGTGCCGGAGATATATATATATATATATATATATATATAATATATATATATATAATCTATTATACATTGTTAAGTACCTATCAATAAACTGTTGCTCATTTATACACAACAGTGTAGTATGTCCTACTCAGCTCTGCAGGGACCTAAAATACCTTTCAGAGCTGTGTATCAGATCTATGAGTATGGCTGTACCATCACTGCGCATTGCAATAAACACTGATTGCTGGTTAAGTCTACCAACTATTATCCGCTGGTGTCTCCTAATAAAATCTAATATACACATTACACATATCAACTGTTAATTGGGAGACGGCGACCATATTTGAAAATACATGTTTTAGCAGATATGTATATATATATATATATATTAGGGGTGAGCGGGTTCGGATTTCAGAAATCCGAACCCCCCCGAGCCCCCCCGATCCGAGGCCGATCCGAGTCAGGCTCGACTTTTCCCGCCTGACTCGGATCTGAAATCGAGGCAAAACGTCATCATCCCGCCTTCCGGGTCTCGCGGGTTTTGGATCCTATATAAGGTACCCGCGTCGGCGCCATTTTCTCACTCGGCTGTGGACAGTGAAGAGGGAGGGTGGGAGTTAGGGCTGGCTGGGCTGTGTATTGTAGTGTAGTGTTGTAGTGTAGTGTAGTGTAGTGCAGTGTAGTGTTGTGCTGTGCTGTGCTGCGCTGTGCTGCTGTTGTCCATAGGGGCTGTGTCCACTACTTCAAAGTAGGGATGTGCAGGCTCGGTTCTACTCGGTTCCGTTCGGTTCTTTTTACCGAATCTTATTGGCTATCCAAAACTCGTGACAGCTGAAACCCAATAAGATCCGGTAAAAAGAACCGAACGGAACCGAGTAGAACCGAGCCTGCACATCCCTACTTCAAAGTCCATAGGGGCTGGCTGGACTGTGTTGTGCAGTTAGTTGTACATAGGGGCTGTTTCCACTCCAAAGTCCTGTGCAGTGTCCCAGTCCTAAAGGGGTGTTGTAGTGTTGTCCAGGGGGTGCTCTGTCCATCAGGGGTGCTCCCCCCAAGTGCTAAAAAAATAATATTTTTTCTGTGTTTGTGAATTGTGTGCACTGTGGCTGCACGTGCATCAACAAAGGAGCAGCGCCAAGCGTGCGCCTGTGTCCCATAAGTAAAAGGCCGGCTGGCTTGTCCGTTAAAGGGTGCTGTAACCCCCAAAGGGCACTCCAAACAAAATAAAAATATATATTTTTTTATGTTTGTGAATTGTGTGCACTGTAGCCGCACGTGCATCAACAAAGGAGCAGTGCCAAGCGTGCGCCTGTGTCCCATAAGTAAAGAGCTGGCTGGCTCATTTCTTAAAGGGTGGTGTAACCCACAAAGTACACTACTCTCCAGCAAAAATAAAAAAATATTTTCTGTGTTTGTGTGCGCCTTAGCCGCACGTATATATCAATATAACATAAATGGAGGACCAAACTTTCTCCGATAAAAATAAAATAGGGAAAGATCAAGAACCACTTCCTCCTAGTGCTGTTGCTGCTGCTGGGAGTTGTTCATCATCCCAGAGAGGAAGTAGGAACACCACTACTTTTACTAAACAATTGACCCTCCAACAGTCCTTAGCGAGGAGGATGAAGTGCTTCATCCTGAAGCAAAACGTATAACTGAGGCCTTGACTGCTATGTTGGTGTTAGACGTGCGTCCTGTATCCGCCATTAGTGCAGTGGGATTTAGACAATTGATGGAGGTAGTGTGTCCCCGGTTCCAAATCCCGTCTAGATTCCACCTGCATCCTCAAAGCAGCAGCGACAAGCGTGCGTCTGTCTGTTAAAGTGTGATGTAAAGCTCAAAGTGCGCTCCACAAACAATAAAAAAATTCTTCTTTTTTTTTTCTCTTTGTGAAATGTGTGGGCTGTAGCTGCACCTGCATCCTTAAAGCAGCAGCAACAAGCGTGCGTCTGTCTGTTAAAGGGTGGTGTAACCCTCAAAGTGCGCTCCACAAACAATAAAAAAATTCTTCTTTTTTTCTGTCTTTGTGAATTGTGTGGGCTGTAGCCGCACTTGCATCCTCAAGGCAGCAGCAACAAGCGTGCGTCTGTCTGTTAAAGGGTGGTGTAACCCTCAAAGTGCTCCAAAAAATAAAAAACTATTTTTTTAATGTGTTTGTGACTTGTGTGCGATGTAGCCGCACGTGCATCAACACAGTAGCAGCGCCAAGCGTGTGCCTGTGTCATAAGTCAAGGGCCGGTTTGGACATCTGGTCCTGACTGAAGGACGTGCCAACAATTTCTGACAAGTCTACTGTCACTGCATATGATACTGTCCTCAAAGCAGCAGCGACAAGCGTGCGTCTGTCTGTTAAAGGGTGGTAACACCCTCAAAGTGTGCTCCACAAACAATAAAAAAATTCTTCTTTTTTTTTCTGTCTTTGTGAAATGTGTGGGCTATAGCCGCACCTGCATCCTTAAAGCAGCAGCGACAAGCGTGCGTCTGTCTGATAAAGGGTGGTGTAACCCTCAAAGTGTGCTCCACAAAAAATTAAACAATTCTTCTTTTTTTTCTGTCTTTGTGAATTGTGTGGGCTGTAGCCGCACCTGCATCCTCAAAGCAGCAGCGACAAGCGTGCGTCTGTCTGTTAAAGGATTACATCGGTGACAGCATCCAAGTAGGCATGTCAGACAGTCCGTACATGTACTGGCAGGAAAAAGAGGCAATTTGGAGGCCCCTGTACAAACTGGCTCTATTTTACCTGAGTTGCCCCCCCTCCAGCGTGCACTCCGAAAGAGTGTTTAGTGCAGCCGGGAACCTTGCCAGCAAAAGGCGTAGGAGGTTGCTTCCACAAAATGTGGAGATGATGTTCATAAAAATGAATTATCAACTTTTCCAGGGAGACCAGCCTCCAGACCGTACAGAGGGACCTGTGGTGGTGGATTCCAGCGGGGACGAATTAATACTCTGTGAGGATGAGGATGTACACAACACTGAAGAGGGTGAGGAATCGGTGAATGAGGAGGATGAGGACGACATCTTGCCTCCGTAGAACCAGTTTGTGCAGGGCCAGATTAATTGCCAGCTTGTTTTGTGGGGGCCCAAACGAACCAATCATTTCAGCCACAGTCATGTGGCAGACCCTGGCGCTGAAATGATTTGTTTGTGCATGTCCTGTTTATACAACATAAGGGTGGGTGAGAGGGCCCAAGGACAATTCCATCTTGCACCTCTTTTTTTTCTTTGCATTATGTACTGTTTGGGGCCTAGTTTTTCAAACTGCCATCCTGTCTGCCACTGCAGTGTCACTCCTAGATGGGCCACGTGTTTGTGCCGCCCACTCGTGTCGCTTAGCATAGTCATCCATCTACCTCGGTGCAACCTTTTGGACATAAAAACACTATTGTGAGGTGTGAGGTGTTCAGAATAGACTGGAAATGAGTGGAAATTAAGGTTATTGAGGTTAATAATAGCATAGGAGCAGAAAAACCCACAAATTCTGTGATTTTAGCTGTTTTTAGGCTTTTTAAAAAAAAAATACAGATCCAAAACACAAAACCCAGAACCCAAAACACCGAAGGGTGGTTTTAGCAAAACCAATCCAGATCCAAAATACGAAGAAAGATCCAGATCCAAAACCAAAATACAAAACACGAAAAGTGGCCGGTGCACACCCCTAATATATATATATATATATATATATATATATATATATATATACACAAACACACACACACCCTACACTGTCTATTTCTATATATAGCCTTGCATTTACCACTGATGAGGGTCAGACTCTACAAATGAATAGGGAAACTTACGACAGGTATCTTACATTTACCTGTTGCTCTGCTTTGTCACAGCTCAGCTTAGTTTATTAAATATTTAGGCTCAGGAGCATGGTTTTATTTGGTTACACCAAAAGTTAGACTCAAACACCCACCCTGAATGAAATTAGGATATAAAAAAATGTTGATCACTGTACTATCTTGTTTGTCTTTGCCAAGCACTAATAAGTCATATCTAATGAAAGATTTGCCTTTACACTCGTTGACATTGAATATCATTGCAGGGGATGTAGTTCACATCCCCCCAGTTGGGATGCTGGCCCTCAGTATGCCAACACCAGAATCCCGACACCAGTCATTATCCCGGCACCGACATTTCTGCTGACATCTCAACGGTAAGTATTGGGATTAGTGGGAGGGTTAGGTTTAGGGTTAGACTGCGTGGGAAGAGGCTTAGGGTTAGGCTGCAGGGATGGAGGGTTAAGTTTAGGGGGGGATCGGTATGAATGACCACAGTCGGCAGCCCGAACAGTGCAGGTAAGGAGGCTATCCCTACCCCTCTCCCCCCCCTAACCCTCCCTTAGGGGTGCCTAACCCTAAGCTCCCCCCAGGGGTGCCTAAACCTAACCCCCCCTCCCCACACCCTAAACGTAATCCTCTTGGGAGGGGCCGTAACCCTAACCCCCCCTTCCCCTAGCCTGACCCTATCCCTCCCGGGGGTGCCTAACTCTGTCCCTCCAGGTAGCCCCTAAACCTAACACCCCCATCCCCCCCGTGCCTGTCTGCTCGTATCACCCGACTTACCTTAGTTCAGTGTGCCGGGCGTCGGAATTTCGACAGGGGGATAATGATAGCAGTGGCAAACGCAGGATTTGTAGAGGGGGGTCTCCAAATGCCTGATTTTAGAGTGAGTGTGGCCAATCCATGAAGAGGGTAGAATTAGCACTTAACCAGCTTTAATATGTGCCTTGTGTGTCATAATTCCAGCATATAGAGGACCAGCAATCACAGTAAGCCATTAAATGCGGCAGTAGGGCCATCCTGCCTGAGCTGGATGTTTTTTATTTTAGATGTGGGCACCATTTCAGAGCATTGGAGCAAGTCTGGGGGAGCAGCAGAATAACCTAGCACTGCCCTGGACATATATGTACATACTGAGCTCTATAGCTACACATCACTAACAGTGAATGTTTTCCAGATCTCCTAGTTGGTGCACGGGTTATTTATTACTGACTGATACATGTTAAAATAATCGCAGGTGGTGCTACTTATTTCATTTGTGATACTGTAAAGAACATGCAGCACTAGTAAAATTCTATTACATTACTATTTCTACTGTGGTTATGGTGTGGGGTGGGGAGGGGGGTTTCCAGGCAGATGGAAACCCCCCCTGTGTTTGCCTATTGATAGGCGTCGGGATTTCGATGCCTATCATTAATCCCCTGCCGGAAAGCCGGCAGTCGGCATTTTGACTGCTGGCTTCTTAACTACCGTATATACTCGAGTATAAGCTGAGTTTTTCAGCCCATTTTTGTGCTGAAAAATCACCCCCTCGGCTTATACTCGAGTGATGCCGGTTCTCCCGCATGGTTTGCAGCTGAGTAGCGTACCATGCGGGCCACGGTGCAGACTGTCTCTCTGTGACACAACTGCACCGCGTGTGTATCGCTGACCGGACGGAGTTTGGTCAGCACTACACACTGCCAAACACACAGCCGCCAGAGCCAGCAGCTGGGTGTTTGTTGTAATCAGTCAGACTCTCATCGACTGCTGTTTCTCCCACTGCGGGAGCCATCTTCCGGCTCCCGCAGTGGGTAATGGGAGAGACGTCTCTCCCATAATGCAAAGCGGCCGGAGGAGCTGATAGCAGCGGCGGGACCAGGAGCGGGGTTTCAGGTAAGTGTTTTTTTTTTATTTTTATTAGGACTACTGGGGGCACTACCAGGCGGGGATTACTTCTGGGGGCACTACCAGGGGGGGATTACTTCTGGGGGCACTACCAGGGGGGGGATTACTTCTGGGGACACTACCAGGGGGGATTATTACTGGGGGCACTACCAGCTGCTGCATTTCCCACCCTAGGCTTATACTCCAGTCAATAAGTTTTCCCAGTTTTTTGGGGTAAAATTAGGTACCTCGGCTTATATTCGGGTCGACTTAACTCGAGTATATACGGTACATCCTGGTTAGGGTACTTACCGGTAGGTGCCAGTATTCTAACCCTGTCAGGATGCCGGCGTCGGGATTCTCATCACCGGGATCCTGAGCACCGGCACCCCATACCCAACCCCATTACAAAGCTACAGTATAGCATTGATGTTTCCATTACTAAATAATGGTAGGAGCTGTATTTGTATAATTAGACTATATACTATTTGATCTACTGTCTGTGCCTTTTAAAAAAACAAAACGTAATCAATTATATTTTAGAAACCCGTGATAGCTGTCTTTAAATAAAACACTGCAGGGTTGCAGGGATAAAGAAGCAACTGATGTGTTGTGAAAGTGATTTATGGAAGCAGTGTAGATTGCCAACATGACTCTGCAGAAAGGGTGAAGCATCCAAGTCAGTTATAAGTAAAGTGTTTAATTCCTGGCTTTGCAAATACAATTACCTCACCAGCAAATGCACACACTGCATAAAACTAAAATACTGTGTTTAAATTACTCAAAACTCCGTAACAGAACTAATGATTTGTTATTATAGTTTTTATTCACCAACTGGAAAACTTGTGTAATATATTTAATGCTGGGTACACACTTGGCCGACCCAGTGGCCAATCGACCATCCTGCCGACTTGGTAAGCTATACACACTTACCAATCAGCTGCTCTGTATGTCTGGCTAGACATCATAAAACTAGATAGGCAATTAAATTTGACCACTCAGTTGTGATGTCAGTGTCAGCGGTTCCTGCTGCCAGTGTATGGGTGGTTGGTGGGTCGCCCATACACACAGGAAGATATACTGATATATCTGCAAGATATATTGGCATCGGCTGTGCTGCAGGGCCGACCTTATACGTCTGTGAACTACAAAGGGTAATTCACAGACTTATCTGTACACTCGGACAGATGTACTTAGCAATAGGTCATTCGTCGGCTGTACGAATGACATATTACATATTACATAGTGTGTACCCAGCTTAAGAAACATTCCAGGGGGATATGCGTAAACCAGCAAATTAAAGCTACAGTATATGGAGACAGAAACCCAATCTAACAAACTATAAAATGTACAAAACTATGATCCATGTGCATTATATTTAGAGATGAGCGATTCGGATTCTGTATAGTCCTAACGGCTCCGAACACCGGGGATCCGCGTCCACCCGAGCCGCAGCTGACTTGGATCCCACTTCGAGGCCGAACGCCATCCTCCCTACATCGGATTCTCGCGAGAGTTGGTTTCTTTATAAAGGCACCACGACCGGGACTTGGTGCCATTTCACTCACATGCTGCGCACTGCACTGCTCTGCTCTTTAAAGTGGCTGTATCCAGACTCACAAGTGGCTGTGCTGGTAAAGTGACTGTAGGGGGCAAACTGCACGCTGATGTATGCTGCGTTATACATTGCTTATTAAAATGCTTAGACTCACAAGTGGCTGTGTGTTCAAGGCATGCTGATGTATGCTGTGCTGTACTCATGGTGATCTGCTCCAGTGTAAAGAAAAGTAAAATAATAGTTTTAAAAAAAGTTTAAAAAAGTAAAAATAAAAAAACAGGTTTGTTTTTTTTAGCTGTACCTCACTGTGTAAACAATCACTGTGACTCCTAATATAGCCCACTGTACAGTATATACAAGTAGTGTGACACTGCTGGCCATTCCCCACTGTGTATACAAGCACTGTGACTCCTTGGGCCATAGCACACAAGTACTGTGACAAGTAAACGCAAGAAAAGTTAAATAAAAGTTTTAAAAAAGTGCACTGTATACAAGTACCGTGACTCTGCATGTCCTTTTTAATATCCAACATAATGGTGGGTGGGAGGGACCAAGGATAATTCCATCTTGCACTACCTTTCATTTCTGCCACTGCTGTGTGGAAAATGTTTCATAGACGTGCTTTAAACTGTGGTGTCTGTGTCGCTGCTCTGTCGCTTATGCTGGGCTTACACTATACAATTATCTGTCCAATCTGGCTGGTTGAAATTAAAACCTGGTAATGTATGAGAGCAATGACAATCGACCATTTGCTCACAAACACTGGAAAACAGACAAAAATGGTCATTCAGACAAATTGGTTAAAACTAGGGGTGTGCACCGGCCGCTTTTCGTGTTTGGTTTTGGATCTGGATCTTTCTTCGTGTTTTAAATCTGGATTGGTTTTGCCAAAACCACCCTTCCATGTTTTGGGTTCTGGGTTTTGTGTAGAGATGTGCGCCGACTCTCGTGTTTTGGTTTTAGATCTGGATCTCCCCTGGTTTTGGATCTGAATCTGGTTTTGGATTTTTTTCCTTGGTGTTTTGTTTTCGTGTTTTGGTTCTGGATCTGGATTTTTTTCTTAAAACACCATAAAAACAGCTAAAATCACATAAAATGGGCCTGTTTTTGTTCCTACAGTATAATTAACCTCAATAAAATTTATTTCCAGTAATTTCCGATCAATTTTGACCACCTCACAATATTTGCTTCATCTAGTTAAGGCCAAAAGGTTGCATCCAGCCAGCTGGCTGACTAAGCTAAGGGACACAGTGGGCGGCACTAACATGTGGCAGTTCAGTTTCTAATTTCTAGCAGGGATACAGTGTGTTATACAGTGTAAGTTGGATACACCAATAGTGCACTTACTGTGACAGCAGTGTCGGCAGAGCAGGGTTGCTGACGTTGTCCTCAGTACATGGAATGGCGGGGGTGCAGCGGTGTGTTAGTGCAGGTTTGCTGGCTGTGTTGGCAGTGTGGGGGTGCAAGCGGTGTCTTTAGTGCAGGTTTGCTGGCTGTGTCGGCAGTGCGGGGGTTGCTGGCGGTGTCCCCAGTACATGAAATGGCAGTTCTGGCAGTGTTCTCAGTGAAGGGTACCGGCGGTGTCAGCAGACCGGGGGTGCCAGCGGTGTCCTCAGTGCAGGTTTGCTGACTGTGTCTGCAGTGCAGGGGTGTTCTCAATGCAGGATGCTGGCGGTGTCAGCAGAGCGGGAATGCCAGCGGTGTCCTCAGTGCAGGTTTGCTGACTGTGTCTGCAGTGCAGGGGTGCTGGTGGTGTCCTCACTGTGGGAGTGTTGGCAGTGTCGGCAGTGTGGGGGTCACTGACGGTGTCCTCAGTACGTTGGGAAGCAGTGCAGGAGTGTCGGCAGCGGTGGTGTCGGCAGTGGGGGATGCTCCAGTGAGGGTGCCGGCAGCAGGGGGTGCCGGCGGTGTCAGGTGGCGGGGGATGGCGGGCGCCATCTTTTTTTCCTACTTTCTAGTGTTTTCAATGGGCTTAAAGCTGATTGGCTGAGAGCCGTGACAGACGGCTCTCAGCCAATCAGCGTTAAGCCCGCTGAAAACAAAACCGGGGGATCGGGTGGGCTCGGATGGATTCGGATTTCAGAAATCCGAACCCGCTCATCCCTAGTTAAAACACACAAATTTAACCAATTTGTTTTTTGTCCGTTTTCCAGTGTTTAAAACTATATGCTCGACTGTCATTTGCTCCCATACATTTCCAGGTTTTCATTCCAACCAGCCAGATTGGACAGATAATTGTATAGTGTATGCTCAGCATTAGTAACCAGCCAGCTCACTGCAGTCTTTGGCCAATAAAATTGTGAAAACAATATAGTGAGGTGTGAGGTGGTCTAAACTGACTGAAAATGTTATTGAGGTTGATAATACTCTAGGAACAAAAAAAAGACCAAATTATGTGATTTTAGCTTGTTTTGTAAAAAATCCAAATCCAACTCTAAAACTAGTCACAGCAGTTTGGCAAATCTAAATCCAAGTCCAAAGCCGGATGACGAATCAGAGCCAAATCCAAATCCAGCAAAAATGGTCCAGCGCACATCCCTAATTATTATATTACAATGCAAAGAGCACTCGGCTATTATAACTAATGGGTCTGTTCAGGGCCAGATTTCCCGCTAGGCATCCAAGGCGCTCGCCTAAGGCCCGGAGGGCCCCAAGAAGCCCGTGGATGGGCCCCTTTGCCTGAAGAAATCACCTGATCACAGCTCTCCCAGAGGAGCACTGCGCGAGTACTGCGTGATGTCATGACGTCACGTGGTCCCGCCTCCACTCCCAGAGAGTCCCACGCGGCTGTTGGTGCTCTCTCGGAAAGAGAGACTGTGTGTAAGCAACCTCCAGCCTGCGTGTGGCATGAGGGAAGGGTGTGCGTATGTGCACACTGCACAGAGTAACTCACCAGGGACCCAGCACCCTGTCCCTCCCAGCTGATCCATCATCTTCATCCAGCTAGCCCCGCCACAGCCTGCCCAAGCAGCCACTCTGCTAGCCTTCCAGGCCCTCCGCCGCCCACCAGCAGCAAAGAGCAGCAGTGTTGCACCCAAGGCCAGGCAGGTAGGGACCTGTATTAATTACCCTGATGAGCTGCCACATGCACTCTATAAAAAAAAATTATATATATATATATTTTAGGGATGTGCAGGCTCGGATAGGTTTGAGTCTGCACACCGAGTTCGGATTTTTCCCTAAAAAAAAACGGAACTCAGAAAGAGGCAAAACGTCATCTTGCATGGACAAACATCATCATTCCTGGATATATCAAAAAATGTGCATCTATCTCAATGGGAATAATTATATATGTATTTTTTTTTCTCATATAGGGCTCTATTTACTACAATCCGCATTTGTAATGCAGATTGTAGTGTGATATTTCTGACTGAGGGCCTGATTCATACCCGCTCACGAGCGCAGGACGCTCGCAAATGGGTCAATGGTGCCCTACTGCGCATGCGCACGACAGAGGGAGCTCCGTTGTGCGCATTCGCGAGACCCGGCTAGCGATGGGGTAGCCGTCGCTCCTGGTCTCACACCAAAGGGGGCGTGCTGTCGATGTTGATTGTTGATATGTTGATTGCTGGGGGCGTGGCTTCCAGACGGAGGCATTCCCATGGGAACGCCTACCGTCTGAAGCCAGCCCCACTGACATCACTACTGATCAGTAGTGATGTCAGTGGGAGTGATTTTGGCCCTGATAGAGCCAAAATCACTCCAGGGCTTGCGGCAGCGAGTCCCTACCGCATGGTCTCCATCACAAGCCCGATGGTCGCGACGGTCTTGACCATCGTGAACATCATCATGGACGCTCTCTATAGCTGTGGGTGGTCACCCACAGCTATGTGAGCGTCCAAGAGGCCGCTCCAGTTTCATGTAAGAGGGCCCTGATTCAGAGCGAGCGCTCTTGTCAGAGTGTCCGGCTCTGAATCAGGCCCTGAATTCGCATTGCGAATTCAGGCATATTATCACAGGGATTTACTACAAATCCCTTGCAGGGACAGAGCTTGCGATAAAGCTCCATCCCTGCGAATCCCCTCCGCACACTTATCACGGCATTTTCGCAAAAAATACCATGACAAGTGCTGACGCATGCACCGACCGATCGTCGCTAAGCCCTGCCCCCGGTGATAAGCCCCACCCCCGAGATCTTGGACCCACCCTCCCTTAATTACACTTACATACAGTCATCGGTGCTCCGGTGATGTCCTCCGTGGCTCTGGTCAGCTGACATCCCATAGTGCACTGGGACCTGGTCAGGTGATGACGGGCACCAGTGCAGGCTGGGAGACCAGCTGACCGGAGGGGAGACATCACCGGTGCCCTGACCACCATGCCCTGGACACAGGTAAGTTTTTTTTTTTTTTTCCCCTTTCTTTTTTTGGATTTTTAGCAGAGATCAGCGTGTGGTCTATTTAGACCACAAAGCTGTTCACTGGGGCCAGCTCTGGGCTCTGATATGCCCATTAGAGCAGAGCAGGAGTCCAGTAACCAGGGAAGACCCTGCATAACGCCACCTCCAGGTGGCGTTATTATCACAGGGCTTTCCCCGGTATTTTTTCACAATTTATTTTTAGTAACTTTGGCCAGATCACATTTCCCATTACAATTATGAGAAATGCGATCTGCTTCCTAAAAATAAGTGATAATTAGGGCTTGGAGTAGAATTTATAAATTCTTCTCCAATTGCCTTGTAGTAACTTTAGGTGATACTAAAATAAGGTTAAAAGGGTGTTTTCAATTTATTTTAGTAAAAATAGTGTTAATAAATAGAGCCCCTAGTGACATTGTAAAAACTGTATATATCCAGTAGGTGTCACTAGGTCAAGACTTGACCTAGTGACACCTACTGGGTATATGCACAGTTTTTGCATATAGTGCTATGGATTGTTTGAGGGAGGGGGCCCCAAACTAGTATCTTGCCTAGGGCCCCATAAGGTCTAAATCCAGCTCTGGGTCTGTTTATCACTTGCAGTGATAGTACAATCTTCTATTTACGCAATATATATCATTAAAATATTTTCGCAGATCATTTTTGTTTTGAGAGATTGTGCTATTTTCATACACCATAGGGTTTGATAGGTGAATAAAACATCTTATCCCCCAAAAAAATGTATTCAGAAAAGGATTTTTTTAATTTATATTCCCTTCTCATTTAGTGGTCACAAAACACCTATACAATTAAACAACCGGTTGTTCATATATAAAAAATACAGACTATAAGACAAAGATTAAAAATTAAGTTATGATCATAGATCTATGCTAAAAGAAATTCCAGATGGTATAACTCAGAGGTTCCCAAAGTCCGCCATTACAGTCCACATTTCAGGGATATCCAAGCTTGAGTCCAGATGGTTAAATTAAATGGATTGAGGTACTAATTAAGTCACCTGTGCTCAAGCATGGATATCCCTAAAACGTGGACTGTAATGGCAGACTTTGGGAACCTCTGGTATAACTATTAAATATTTGTCAGAAAATCACCAACTGTTATCCAAAGCAGTCTCCTTATAAATCAGGTGGATATAAATAGTCCCACCTGTCCTCCCAAACAGGTGTAGAAAGTAAACAGAGCTCCTCCACTTGATTGAAATAACAGCAATTAGTATTAAGTAAGATAAACTTATAAGTCCAAAAACCTCCATTTATGTGTATATGAAAAAATATGGAGAGTCAATTTTAATACTTCTAATTCAAATACAAATAGGTAGCCGTGCTGTTGGATCTCCTGCAGGGCAGGTTTCACGGATTTTCCCAGACCATGAAAGTAAACTGGCCGTTAAATTGCTGTGTATTAGTGCCGTGGCCTTTTATATATATATCTCACCTGCCGTCTAGTTCACAGGTTGCAGCGTCTGAATCATACTTGCCGACAATCAGTTCCCTCCTTCCGGGAGGGAGCTGATTGTCAGCTAACAGCGAGGGGCGTGCCCGGCCATGATGTCACTTTTGGGGGCGGAGCCGGGGGAGGAGCTGCGTGATCGCATCATCGTAGCCCCGCCCCCTCGTCACAATGCCATTATTTTTGCCATTGTGAATCAGGGGGTGGGGCCACGATGACGAGATTCAACGCGAATCGCGTCACCGGCCCCCCCGCTGCGGGGTTTTTTAGTTTATTATTGGGGGTGGTCGGGAGGCTCCCGGCCAAATCGGGAGGGTAGGCAAGCCTGGTCTGAATGAGGCTTTGCTGCAGCTCCCAGCACACCTCTCCCCTGTCTGCAGTCTCTAACAGGAGAGCGGACCCTTGTTGGTCTCCAAACAGCAAATGGCTGATGCTGGGAAAACTATTGTGGTCTCCGATGGATATCTCAACCTCAGATAGGTCTAAGGACTGGCAGACATGAGCGGGTTTTTTTCCTCTGACTATTTTCGCTCCAAAGAACTGGGAGCATTTTCAAAGAGTGATTTTAGCTGGATCCAAAATTACCTCTTATACCCATAATGACATAGTACTTTGTATCCATTGGTTGCCTTAAACTCCACTCAGGTGAATTGAATCAAAGGATATCCATTTGAGTAGTAAATGCCACCTGCATAATTCCAGTAAACTAAGCATAGATCCACCTAAATATTTAAAATTCAATATATATACAATACTTTATCACAATATTATCTCATTATATCAATAACTTATATAGAATCAAAAATACCCAATAGATCTTTAAAATGGTCTGCTCAGCAAACCACCAACACTGATTAATCTGGAAACCATTGTAACAAAGAGAATATATAGTTTCTAGTTGTATATCAAGAACAATATACAGTCAGGTCCATAAATATTGGGACATTGACAGAATTTTCATATTTTGTCCTCTATTCACCACCACAATGGCTTTGAAATGAAACAAACAAGATGTGATTTAACTGCAGACTTTCAGATTTAATTTGAGGGTAATTACATCCAAATCAGGTGAACGGTGTAGGAATTACAACGGTTTCTATGTGTGCCTCACACTTTTTAAGGGGCCAAAAGTAATGGGACAAACTAAACAATCCTAAATCTAACTTTCACTTTTTAATACTTTGTTGCAAATCCTTTGCAGGCAATTACAGCCTGAAGTCTGGAACGCATAGACATCACCAGACGCTGGGTTTCATCCCTGGTGATGCTCTGCCCGGCGTCTATTGCAAATGTCTTCAGTTCCTGCTTGTTCTTGGGGCATTTTCCCTTCAGTTTTGTCTTCATCAAGTGAAATGCATGCTCAATCAGATTCAGGTCAGGGGATTGACTTGGCCATTGCATAACATTCCACTTTTTAGCCTTAAAAAACTCTTTGGTTGCTTTTGCAGTATGCTTCGGGTCATTGTCCATCTGCACTGTGAAGCGCCGTCCAATGAGTTCTGAAGCATTTGACTGAATATGAGCATATAATATTGCCCGAAACACTTCAGAATTCATTCTGCTGCTTTTGTCAGCAGTCACATCATCAATAAATACAAGGGAACCAGTTCCATTGGCAGCCATACATGCCCACGCCACGACACTACCACCACCATGCTTCACTGATGAGGTGATATGTTTTGGATCATGAGTAGTTCCTTTCCTTCTCTTCTCTTCCCATCACTCTGGTACAAGTTGATCTTTGGATCATCTGTCCATAGGATGTTGTTCCAGAACTGTAATGGCTTTTTTAGATGTTGTTTGGCAAACTCTAATCTGGTCTTCCTGTTTTTGTGGCTCACCAGTGGTTTGCATCTTGTGGTGAACCCTCTATATTCACTCTTGTGAAGTCTTCTCTTGATTGTTGACTTTGACACATATACATCTACCTCCTGGAGAGTGTTCTTGATTTGGCCAACTGTTGTGAAGGGGTTTTTCTTCACCAGGGAAATAATTCTTCTGTCATCCACCACAGTTATTTTCCATGGTCTTCCGGGTCTTTTGGTGTTGCTGAGCTCTCCAGTGCGTTCTTTCTTTTTAAGAATGTTCCAAACAGTTGATTTGGCCACACCTAATGTTTTTGCTATCTCTCTGATGGGTTTGTTTTGATTTTTCAGCCTAATTATGACTTGCTTCACTGATAGTGACAGCTCTTTGGATCTCATATTGAGAGTTGACAGCAACTGATTCCAAATGCAAATGTCACACCTAGAATCAACTCCAGACCTTTTACCTGCTTAATTGATAATGAAATAACGAGGGAATAGCCCACACCTGTCCATGAAATAGCTTTTGAGTTGATAGTCCCATTACTTTTGGCCCCTTAAAAAGTGGGAGGCACATATTGAAACTGTTGTAGTTCCTACACCGTTCACCCGATTTGGATGTAATTACCCTCAAATTAAATCTGAAAGTCTGCAGTTAAAGCACATCTTGTTTATTTAATTTCAAAACCATTGTGGTGGTGAATAGAGGCCAAAATCTGAAAATTCTGTCAATGTCCCAATATTTATGTACCTGACTGTATGTAAATGTATTTTATATATATATATATATATATATATATACTGTACATATATATAGAGAGAGAATGATAACAATGTTATAACGCTAATTTTATTCCCAATATAGATGGAGGGAATCTAACAAATAGTACCTTGACTCACAAAGTTACTCATATATCACCATAGAACAGAAATGATTAACCTGTTTCATTTTACCAGAAGGATTCAAAGTCAGTATTCTCATTGAGCCCCTGTGGACACAAGGGCCCTCATTCAGAGCCGTACGCTCTGAGCAGAGCGCACGCTCTGAATGAGGGCCGGTCTCCATGAAAATGGAGCGTCCTCCTGGACGCTCGTATAGCTGTGGGTCACCACCCACAGCCTATACGAGCGTGCTTTTTGATGGCCGCGATCGTCGTGACCATCGCGACCATCGAAACTGCGAGCCGGAGCCTGCGGTTGAGGTTTTCAACCGCAAGCTCCGGAGTGATTTTGGCTCTATCAGAGCCAAAATCACTCCCACTGATATCACTAGTGATGTCAGTGGGCCGGCTTTTGACGGGAGGCGTTCCCGTGGGAACGCCCCCGTCAGGGAGGCACGCCCCCGGCACGCCTACCAAAGGGGGCGTGCTGTCAATCAACATCGACAGCACGCCCCCTTTGATCAGACACAACGAGCGAAGGACTTTCCTTCGCTCGTCGCGTCTGGCGCATGCGCACGACGGAGCTCCCTCCGTCGTGCGCATGCTCAGTCCAGAACATCGACCCACTTGCGAGCGGACAGCCGCTCGCGAGTGGGTCTGAATCAGGCCCCAGGTGCTCAATTTGAACATTCACAGAGCTTCTCTTGAGCATAATGTTTTGTATCTATCTCCCCCCCTGGGCGTAGGCTTAATATGCTGGACACCAAAAACTATTAACCTTTCTGGATTACAATTATGTACTTTTGCAAAATGTGACAACACACTGTGATATAAGAACCCCTTTAGTATATTTAATCTGTGTTCGCGAAACCTATTTTGCAGAGAGCAAGTGGTTCTTCCTACGTATTGCAGGCCACATGGGCACTGCAGTACGTTCATAGTGGGTGTCACAGTTTATAAAATCACTATTTGGAAATTGCTTGCCAGAAACCGTTGATGAAATATGTTTGCTTCTATTACCAATTAATTCACATGTGATACATCTATTTTTCCCACATTTGAAGCAACCAGTGATGCGACCGCCTAGCCATCTATCTTGTCTTGCCTTTTCCTATTTGTTTTTTAACATGCTTGGCGCTAGAACGTTCATGATATTCCTATTTCTCTTAAATATCACTCTTAATTTGGGGTGTAATGTGTCTTGTAAAATATGGTCTTTTGTAAAATTCCAAAGTTTTTATTTAGAATATTCTTTATTTGTCCTGATTAGTTGTTAAATTTCAATATAAAACACATCTGGTTTTTCTCTTATGAAGTGTAAGTTCTCTTAGGGGCATATTCAATTGGGTGCGAGAATAGCAAAAAAACAGAAACTGCGAGGTTTTTCCGGCAGGTGCGGGTTTTTTTCTATTCAAATAGCTGCAGATTTTTCATATTTTTTCTGTGCCGGGAGCTTTGTTTTCACGCACCTCCAAAGCAAGTGTGATTTTTCCTCAAATCAGTAATTTAAGGAAAAATAACCTGGACTTGCTCTGGCACCCCGGTGGTACTCCCCCTGAGGACTAATTTAGCAACTGGAAGTTACCAATTAGCTTAATTAGTCCTTAATTACTTCCAAAGCGGTGTCTTCTTCATCCAGCGTCGGAAGCCGGGTCTTCTGCAGCAGGGTGAGTATGTCAGTGTGTGTGAGTGTTTGTAAGTGTGTATGAGTGAGTGTGTGTGTGTGTATGAGTGTGTGTGTGTGTAACACCTGGTTTGTGTAGCCCCCCCAGTGTCTGTGTGGCCACCCCGGAATTGGCGCTACATCTCCCAGCAGCCTTTGCCCCTCCAGCCAGCCCCTGGAGCCTCCCAGCAGCCCCCGGAACTTCCAGCAGCCCCCTCTCCAGTGAGAAGATAGAGGGGAGGCCATCGGGAGCCGCAGAGACCATCGGAGAAGCCCGGGCAGGTAAGTGGCAATTTTTTTTAACACGGCGCAGGAAAATCCCCCAACCACTTTTTTTAATTGGATACCATGGGTATCGGGAGCGCGCATACGCACAGTATTCCACAACTGGGCGCGAGGGGCGTGAGGTTTTTTGCTAAACCTTGCGCCCATTAGTATCTTGTTTATTCTTAATAATCAAGAGTTTATCTCTATCTTAAGTACTTTATCAAAAGCATTTTGTATTATTGCAGTAGGGAGGAGAAATTTTTATACATTCTACTGGCCTGATTTTTGAAGGATTCAATAGTCGAACAATTTCTTCTAAGCCTACTAAATTGACTATATGGTACATTACTGAGCCAGGGTTTATGATGCCCACTAGAAAAGTGAAGGAAATTATTGGTACAGTATCTACCTTTTTCCTAAAGTAAGTTGTGACAATTTTCATGCCCTCCGTGGAGACTGTCAAATCCAGAAAAATCCACCTGATTTAGAAGAAGACTTTTGATACCAGTTGGTGATTTTGTGACAAGGGTATAGAAAATAAAGGAACAGATACACACACACACATGCACGCACATACCTACTTTCCCAGATCCTTTGTGAGACTCCAAAATCACGCGTGGCTCTTTCAGACACCTGTTCAAGTCTCCCGGAGGCTACCAGCCCACAGTTGCCCTCTTCCCAAGTGATGAATTGATTCACTCTGCAAGTAATTGTAGCATTGTGTAGTGGCACAGGGCCACAATGAGGCAAGTGTGGGGTCACATCCCCTGCACTGCACACTTGGTCACGCCAGTTCCCCCCACAATGGGAGCTACAAAGTTGGCAACTATGACACATATGCCATGCTTGCTCTCCTATATCATCATCAAGTGCTGTAAGTGACCTCATTCATTTGCACTATATTTCATCGCTACCATTGGCAATAAAAGGTAATATTTTATTATCAATGATATGGTCAGTTGGCTGTGTGCAGCTACTGGGGAGTTCTGCACACATTGGGAGACAGGGGAAAACACAAAGGAAGAAAGCAAAAATAGGGGTAATGGGGATAGAGACATACATGGGAGAAGGGAGCAGATAGCAACAATGAAATAAGCAAGGGGAGAAAGAGAAATGCTCAGGCAGCTTACCTAGAGGTTCTATCCTTGGCCCTCTATTATTTTCTCTGTGCACCTCCTCTCTGGGTGAACTGATCAGTTCCTTTGGCCTACAGCATCACCTATATGCTGATGGCACTCAACTCTACATCTCCTCTCCTGATCTCTCCCCTTCCCTTCTCTCTCGGGTGTCTAGTTACCTCTCTTCCATCTCCTCCTGAATGTCCGAGCGCTTTCTCAAACTCAACATGGCCAAAACTGAATGTATTGTCTTTCTTCCATCTAGAGTCTCACCTCCCAGCCTCGCTATCACTGTCAACGACATCACTATCTCCTCTGTTCCCAAACTCCGGTGCCTGGGAGTCTTTCTGTGACTCTTCACTCTCCTTCACCCTCCACATTCAATCACTTGCCCTATCCTGTCATTTCCAGCTCCACAACATCGCTCGAATCAGACCCTTCCTCTCCCTGGATGCCATCAAAACCATAGTCCACTCACTGATCATCTCTCACCTTGACTACTGCAACTTTCTCCCCACTGGACTCCCCTGATCCCATTTTGCTCCTCTCCAATCTGTACTTAACACTGCAGCAATTCTTATCTTCCTCTCCCGCTGCTCCACATCTGCCTACCCTCTCTGCAAAGCCCTTCACTGGCTCCCCTTCTCCTACAGAATCTATTTCAAACTCCTAATTATCACGTACAAGGCTCCCCAACCTCCCCAATCTCCAACCTCACACTCCCTCCCACCCTCTCCAGTCGACCAATGACTGCCACCTTTCCTCCCCTCTTGATATCACATCTCACTCCAGAATGCAATATTTCTCCCGTGCTGCCCCCACCATTCTCCCTTGCTCCATCAGACTATCCCCCAGCCTGCATTGCTTCAAGCCGGCACTGAAAACCCACCTGTTCATAAAAGCATATCCGTCCACCACTTAACAATGTCACCACATAGTCTACCTCACCCTTTTTGCACTCTCCAATTCTATTACTCCTGCTTTCTGTCTTTAGCTCCCCTTACACTGGCTCACTCCTTATGTCTTCCGTTTGTCTTCCCTTTCCCTTTAGACTGTAAGCATCATTAGCAGGGCCTTTCTCCTTCCTGTTCTCATCACCTATGTATTAATCTTGTCAGGGCCAGCACTACCATTAGGCAGCTTTAGGCATCTGCCTAGGGCTCTGGCACCTGAGGGGGTGCCAAAAAGGCTGCTAACACAATAATATGGATGTGTCTGAAAGACACACCTTATTTTACTTACCACTGGCAGCGGCTACGGATCTTAAAAGCCACGGCCGCCACTTCCACACTGCTGCTGCCTGGTCGAGACTGCTGCAGACATGTCACAGTCTGACATGGCTGATACAGCATAGCCAGCAGCAGCACAGTGCCCGATTCCATCCCTCTTCCCTCTCTGCATCGTGGCTGCTCCCTCCCCAGGGACCAGCCACCAATCTACTGCCGTCTTTCTGTCCCTTTTCCTGTCCCTCTTCAAGGCCCCACCCCCTCCTGACCTGAGGCTCTACCCACTCCTCACTCACTGCCTATTTGATTTCTATTGTCATCAGCCAGCTGCTCTGTGGGGTGAATATGAACAGACCACAGAACCTCCTGCAATCTAAGGTAAGTATTTGTGGAATTTAATAATATTATTATGGGTGTATTAATGTTATCTTGATAGAGTTGGTTATATAATGATAGGCGAGGTGGGGGCGTATTACCATTATCGGCTTGGGTGTTAATGTTGCATTGGGGTATACCGGTACTGGGAATGCACCTGAGAAAATAAAATCAATAAGTCACAGATGCATGGATGCATCAGTAAGATCTATCTATGCATCTATGTTGAAAATTGAATGTATAAAATAAAAAAAGATTTTCTCCCCCAAAGCACAACCAGCACCAGACTTTTAAGAGCCAGTCCTGGTTGTCAAAATATAGGGGACAAAAGACATAGGGGTCCCCTGTATTGAGCACAACCAGCACTGGGCTCTAAGCCAGTCCTGGTTTTGGAAATACAGGGAAAAAAATTAGTAGAGTTTTCCTGTATTTACCAGTACAAGCACCGGACCTGTTCTAGAGAGGGGGTAATGCCACAGCCAGGAGAGTCCTGGGGAGCAGGGGATCCCCCCAAATAAAGCCCCCCCCCTCTCCAGGGCACCCCAGGCCTAGGCTGATAGCCCAGGGCTTTCCCTGACACCCCTGGGCAGTAGTTGCTGGGTTGATTGTGTGAAGTGACCCCTTATTCTCCTAAAGTACAACCAGCCCTGGGCTTTTCACAGCCAGTCCTGATTGTGAAAATACAAGGGACAAAAAATGTACGGGTCCCCCATATCTAGCACAACCAGCATCGGCTAGTCAGAACTAGCCCTGGTTGCCAAAATATGGGGAACAAATGATGTGGGATTCTCCCGTACTTTGAGCAACCAGCACTGGGCTCTGATCCGGTCTTGGCTCTAGAAATGCAGAGGGGAGAAATGAGTAGGCTCCCACTGTATTATCCAGAATCCAGCACCAGACTTTTTCTAGCGGGGGATTATTGCCACAGCCAGGGGTGCCCTTTCACCAGGCCCCCCAGCCAAAGCATTAACCCTGACTGCTAGTTAGCCCAGGCTGGGGATCCTTGGGGAGCTGGCCCCCCAATAAAGGGGTCCCCCTCTCCAGGGCACCACAGGCCTAGGCTGAGAGCCCAGGGCTATCCCTGACACCCCTGGACAGTGGGTACTGGGCTGATTGTGTGAAGTAACCCCCATCCCCCTAAAGCACAACCAGCCCCGGGCTTTTCATAGCCAGTCCTGGTTTTGAAAATACAGGGGACAAAAAGCATAGGGGTCCCCCATATCTAGCACAACCAGCACCATGCTAGTCAGAACCAGCCCTAGTTGCCAAAATATGGGGGACAAATGACAATGGTGTCACCTGTACTTTGAGCAATGAGCACTGGGCTCTGATCCAGTCCTGGTTCTAGAAATACAGGGGGATACAATTAGTAGGGTCCCCCTGTATTATCCAGAATCAGCACCGGACTTTTTATAGCGGGGGTTAGTTAATGCCACAGCCAGAGAAGCCCTTTCACCAGGCCCCCCAGCTGAAGCATTAACCCTGACCGCTAGTCAGCCCAGGTCGGGGATCCCTGGCGAGCTGGGAAAATCCCAATAAAGGGGTCCCCCTCTCCAGGGCACCCAGGTCTAAGCTTATAGCCCGGGGCTGTCCCCAGCACTCCAGAGCTGTGGGTGGTGGGTTGATTGTGTGAAGTAACCCCCTATCCCCCTAAAGTACAACAAGCCCCAGGCTTTTCACAGCCAGTCCTGGTTGTGAAAACTCCTCACGGCAGCCATTTTTTAAATGGGCTCCGCTGCCGAACTCTGCAAAATGGCAGGCAAGGACTGGATCCTCTCGGATCCAAGTACACCTCCAACGCCCGCACCGGTGATGGTTCGTCCACTGCCGCTGGGTCCAGCTAACGCCGCACCACCACTGCTGACACCTGCGCCGCTGATGGTGGCACCACCGCTGGGTTCCCGCCACTGCTACTGCCCGCTTCCATTGCCGGGTCACTCCACCGCTAATGCCTGCAAAAGGCAGACATCTTGGTGCACACAGGTGAAGCCACAGTGAGTACACCTGCTGGAGGCTCCTACTGAGACTGTGCAAGAAATTGCATCTTCCTATCTCTATAATGGCGCAATTATGAGGTAATAGTTTAAAAACTGTAACTTTCTCAATTGCCTGAACCCCAAAAGGCCTACTCTGGATCAATAGCTACCTAATAAGACAAACCCCAAGTTAATATCGCCCCATACCCTGATTTATGCCTTCCCAAAAATCCCCCATAGAGTACAACAGAAAACTGGTCCTAACTGAGAGTGTCAGAAAAAACTGACAGTTGCAAATTTAGATTACTCCCAAATCC
Source organism: Taudactylus pleione (assembly GCA_031769625.1). Lineage (NCBI taxonomy): Eukaryota > Metazoa > Chordata > Amphibia > Anura > Myobatrachidae > Taudactylus > Taudactylus pleione. The sequence continues at coordinate 7,014,427 of JAUIMM010000555.1, read as the reverse complement.
TCATTTTTTGCCCTATAATTGGGCATGCAGTACCGAGTGACAGTTCTACCCTCACATGCCAAATTTCACCTTGGTACTTCGTATAACTTTTGAGGTGTAGCCCCCTAAATACCGCCCCCCCCTGGAATTCTCTGTGGCGATTTCTGTTTTTTTTTCGATTCAGCCTTAATACAACGACAATGGGACTATCAACTCAAAAGCTATTTCATGGACAGGTGTGGGCTATTCCCTCATTATTTCATTAACAATTAAGCAGGTAAAAGGTTTGGAGTTGATTCTAGGTGTGACATTTGCATTTGGAATCAGTTGCTGTCGACTCTCAATATGAGATCCAAAGAGCTGTCACTATCAGTGAAGCAAGCCATCATTGGGCTGAAAAATGAAAACAAACCCATCAGAGAGCTAACAAAAACATTAGGTGTGGCCAAATCAACTGTTAGGAACATTCTTAAGAAGAAAGAACACACCAGAGAGCTCAGCAACACCAAAAGATCCGGAAGACCACGGAAAACAACTGTTGTGGATGACAGAAGAATTATTTCCCTGGTGAAGAAAAACCCCTTCACAACAGTTGGCCAAATCAAGAACACTCTCCAGGAGGTAGGTATATATGTGTCAAAGTCAACAATCAAGAGATGACTTCACAAGAGTGAATATAGAGGGTTCACCACAAGATGTAAACCATTGGTGAGCCTCAAAAACAGGAAGACCAGGTTAGAGTTTGCCAAACAACATCTAAAAAAGCCATTACAGTTCTGGAACAACATCCTATGGATAGATGAGACAAAGATTAACTTGTACCATTGTGGTGGTGAATAGAGGCCAAAATATTAAAATTCTGTCAATGTCCCAATATTTATGCACCTGACTGTATATATATATATATATATATATATATATATTCATGATATCACCTTAGACAATATGAAAACAGTTTTCATATTGTCTATGGTGATATCATGAATAATTAAAGTTGCCTGCCCACTGTATGAAGATTGGTGAGTGCTCTCTCTTCCTTTGCATCTATATATATATATATATATATATATACACATTATAGGTGGAAATCAATTCAATTGACTGCGGGAACCCCTTGTGCTAATTACCAGAGATGGGATTTTTCCTCGCAGCCTCAGGAGTTGAGAGGAAAAGTCTCTGTTAAAGTGCAGATTCTGCAGATTTTATGCGGAATGAATGATACTATTTTGGGAAAAGCCTAATTAGTTGAATAAATCCCGCGGCTAAATAAATTCCCCACTATGGGCCGGATCACACGTTAGAAAAATAAAGCACTTTTTTCATCTTTTCGAACAAGTTAAATGTTTATACTTTACATTTTATAGAAATGAATCTGCACCTGGAAGCCCCAGACCGGTCTTCCAGTGCAGTATGTCTGTGACGCAGCAATTCCGGGTCATGCATGTGCAAAATGGCCCCAACTGATCTCTTTTTACTTTTGCCTGCTACTTGGTCCTAACATTTAGGGGTATATTTATCAAAGTTCGTTTTTACTTTTGATTTGATGTTCGATTTAGCTCACCTCAAATCGAATCAAATCGAATGTATAAATCCCTATTCAAATCCCACATTTACTAAAATTCTATTTTAGAAGCCTTTTCTAAATCGGATTCGATTTGGTTCAATTTTGACCAGTGATTTGATGTTTGATTTTGCATGTTTATGTACAAATTGAACACCAACTCCCACTTCAAAATGAACTTCAAAGCCCCAAATGAATAGAACTGCTTCATGCTGTCATTTTCAGCATGAACAGATCGTTTTGACACAGATACATGCATACATCAGTGAGATGCATGCATTGCATGTATCTTACTGTAAAATGCTTGCTAAGTGTTCATTTAAAAAAAAAAAAAATTATGTTTTGTCCCCTCCTAAATACACAACCAGCCCTGGAGTTTTCATAGCCAGTCCTGGTTGTGTTAGCACAACCAGCACCAGGCTAAGATCATTCCTGGTTCTAGAATTACAGGGGGAAAAATGCCTGGCTTCCCCAGTAATTTCCACAACCAGCACCGGACCCTTTCTAGTGAGGGGGGGAGGGTAATGTCACAGCCAGGGAAACCCTATCGCCGGGTTCTCCAGCTGAAACATTACTCCTGACCGCTAGTTAGCCCAGGCCGCGGATCCCTGGGGAGTTGAGGACCCCCCCAATAAAGGGGTCTCCCTCTCCAGGGCACCCCAGGCCTAGGCTGATAGCCCGGGGCTATCCCCACCACCTGTGGGCTGCGGGTGGCGGGTTGATAGTGTAAGTCTAGTGTAAAGAAAGATAAGTGTAAACATCGTCTTTACAAGTAGAACTGCAGGTCCCAGCAAGCCTCCCCTGCATGCTGGTACTTGGAGAACCACAGAATCACCTTAAGTAACCCTGCGGCTCTCACCTTTGACTTCAATGGTGGGAGCCAGTGGCGGATCCAGGGGGGGGCACGCGGGCCCGTGCCCCCCCTGTCGTTTCTAGCACTTTTTTTTTCCTAAACGGAGAGCAGTAGCAGTGGGGCACTGAAGGGACCCGCAGCGGTATTGACAGCATTACTTACTAATGAGTCTGGCTGACTCATTACATCACTCTGCGGCCGGCTGCATGCTGTAACAAAGCAACAGCAGGAGGCGGTCCGGCCAGAGAAGGGGAGGGGGGTTCTCCCCTCCTGTATCCGATTTACCCTCCTCTCAAGCTCCTCCCCTCTGATGCTGCTAATTGCCGGCGCTCCGACGTCACGATTTAGTGACCGACCTCGGCGCGGAAAGGTTCCTAGGAGCCCAGCGTTCCCAGCCCCAAACTGACTGCACTGGCTGCCGTTTGTGGCAAATAAAAAAGGCCTGGCGACAGCGGGGGGGCAAAGTGGACACACATCCTCGTGGATCACAGGGGCCCCGACGATAAGGGACAAAAAAACGGGCCAGCAGCACCTTATTAAGCTTTTTTTATACGACTACTGTGCTGTGTTGCTACAGCAGCCATCCAGCCAAAGCCCCGCCCACTGACACCATCACATGATACACACACCGAGACACGCAGGGGCTGGTGGTCGTCCTCCTGGGTCCAGGTCCCGCTGCCCTCCTGATCCTCTCCTATAGGATTCCTCCCCAACTTTTCCATTGTGGCATCAAAGCCCCCCCCACCTCCGCACCCCCACAACACACACTTCTCCTCGTCGGTCAGTGCCAGGCTGCCAGCTGAAGAGCATACAGTAGGAACACAGCCTCAGCATTAAGGTAAATTACAATGTGTAGTAGATGACTATGTTATTGTCACTTTTAACATATGTGTGTGTATATGTTTATCGTAATGTCGGCTGTGTGAGCCAGATACACATGTAGTGCTCTGAAAAAGGCCCTAAGCTCTGAATCAGGCCCTAAGCACACATATTTTGAGTGCACCCCTGCTGTTGAACGGGTTGGGTATGGGATGCCAGCACTCGGATCCCGGATGTTAGAATCTCAATGCCAGCATCCCGAAAGGACTAGCATACCGACACTTTTTGTTTGGTATGCTAACCCTCTCCCTCTCCTAATCATCCCTTCTCGGGGCCTAACCCTAACCTCCCCCTCCACCCTAACCACTAAACCTAAGCCCCTGATACCTACCTTCGGCATCCTGTATTCTATATTCTGGAGCCAGGATCCCGACTGCTGTCGGAATTCTGGCGCTGGAATATAGGCCGTCGGCCTGCCACGTGGAGGTATGCTGACTTCATACCCTGTTGGCCATATAACGGTGAGGGCAATATATTTTATTTACATATATATATATATATATATATATATTTTGGGGTTGAGAAGGTATGGTGGTGCGGGTATGTGGGGGGGTTGAGGGGGCCCCCAGAGATATCACTGTAAAATTTCTGTTACAGGCCCTGAGACCTGGCCTGCCTTCCTAGTTTAAGCTAATGTCAGACATGCTGGTCCAGGTCTCCTCTGTCCCATGTTGGGTCCGTGCTTTGCCCTGCTATGTCAGCTGTATTATCTGCATGCACATGGATCGGTGTCTGGATAAAAGATCAGTCCTTCACTCACAGCATACACTCTTAAGGTGGGTACACACCTGACAGATATATCTGCAGATGATGGTCAATCATACACACTGAATGGCCATCATCTGCTTGCACCCTCGGGTCCCGGGGGGCGGGACCCGGCAAGGCGGGTTTGGGGCGTGTTCCGCCCCCTTGTGGCTGCCGCTGTGTGTGTATGGGCGGTCTTCTGACCGCCCGTACACACTTGCCGATGGACAGATATGTCTGCAGATATACCTGTCCATCGGCTATGCAGCACAGCCAATGCGATGTCAGTGAACGACGACGTTCACCGACATATCGCGGGTACACACTGGCCGATGTGCAGCAGATACATTGGCCGACCAATTGATCAGCCAATATATCTGCCAATGTGTACCCACCATTACACACTCACTCCCCCCCATCCCCTCTATCTCTCCCTCTCCCTCCGCCCTCACTCTATGGTTAGGGTTAATTTTCCAGTTCTATGTCCATGTAGATAGTAAAAGTGGTAGCTCACCGGCCTTGCCTCTCCCCTTGCCGTCACGGGTCACATGGTTGTGACGTAAGAGGTCCTTCTACCAACTTGGATCTAGCATCAACCCTCACTCCATCTTTCTCTCTCTCTCCCTCCTACACTTTTTCTCTCTCTTTCCTACTCTCAGCTATTGTGTTAAGCCCCCTTGTTTTTTTTCTGCCTATCTCCCCCACTGATACTTTCCCTTTATGTCCCAGTGAACCTGTTTAACCCACTTTAATCCCTCCTTCAGAGACCTCAGATGGGTTTGGTAAGGGATCCCGGCTGTTAGGATGCCGTCAGTCAGAATACTGACAGCAGCATCCCGACAGTCAGAATCCCGACCAGATAGGGTAAGTGTCCTAGCACTCTGTCACAGTGCGCCGGACACCGGGCGTAACAGCACTGGGGTCCTGATCAGTGGCGGCCAGCAGACGGGGAGTCCTCAGCACTCGCTGCTAGTGTCTTTCTTCCTGCTGGGCTGATTCAGGTGGCTGCGGCTCCCCCTAGGGGTGCACGCCAACCTGCAGGAAGATTTAAAGGGCCAAGCACACTCCCCTAGTGACATCACAGGAGGCGCCTAATTCAGCCTTCTGGGTGCACTCCTGTGCCAGTGTATAGTCTCTCATATCATACTCCAGTATTCCTGTCTCTAGTGATGCGACTTGTTACAGACCCTTGGCTTGCTTGTGACCTGATTCCATACCTGGTACTTCACTTGTTATTCTAGTTCTGACCTTGGCCTTGTTCCTGACTCTAAATTGTCTGAACTCTGGTGCTGTCTAGTCCGTCGGATTCTGATGCGGTTTGTCGAGTACGTTTGTACGTCTTCATTGTACACCGCTCCATTCCAGAGTATACCAGTACCTGTATCAGGGAACCAAGTCTGAGGGCCGTGACCTGTGTGTCGGAAGCAGCTAAGTCCAAACCTCCTTACAGGGGTCTTTGGTGAACACCACCGACACAATAGACTTTGCGCCTCAGTACTGAGTCTCGCCAATCCCGGGCTAGCATCTACTATTCATCCATGAGTTGTGACACCCTCCCACTATCCTACCTTTCCCGCAGCCTAACGCTCCCCTTTGCTCCCCTAACCCTCCCCCCGAAGCCTAACCCTAACCCTCCCTATGCTGGGCACTCCCCCAGAGTGATGCAATCAGGATTTCCTGATAGGCCACGCCCCATTTGTTGGGCTTCGCCGCGCAAGGTGGGCTGAAGAGTGCACACCGGGTGTCGCCTCTGTGTCCCATACTGTTCATATTAATTTGTTAGGTGAATTTGGGAGTACGGGGGGTGTTGGGAGTCAAGTTTGTATAAACATGTTTGTCTTATTTACAGTTCTCTCATAAATGCATATTTATGAATTATAGAGTATCAAATGGAACTGGCTCCTCCAGATCTTCATGCTGCATAAGAGATCTGGAGATGCGATGAACAATCCAATGCAGCGCTATGCGGGGGTGGGGGCTTGCTGGCATATCAGGCGGTCGGGCACTGGATTGTTCCATGTGTGGGGACTGCCCGATATGCCGGCCATCGGATTGGCTGTCGTATCGCCGGCTACACATCATACCATTTGTAGCTGGGTTAACACTCCTATTTTCTAGCAGTGTTACTTACCTTTCCAGTCACCAGCTTCTGCGCTTGTGTGCCCTCACTCTCCTTGGGGAAATTTTTCCTCAAATTTCCCTGAACCTACCTCCCTCCAGTGTCAGAACATGTCCTCTTGTTCTAATACTTCTCTTTCTTTAAAGGAGGGAGACATTCTTCAAAGAAAGAGAAGTATTAGAACAAGAGGACATGTTCTGACACTGGAGGGAGGTAGGTTCAGGGGAAATTTGAGGAAAAATTACTGCACAGAAAGGGTAGTGGATAAGTGGAATAGTCTTTAGAGGCTAAGATGGTAGAGCAAGTTAAACATGCATGGGATATACATAAGGATATCCTTCAGAAGAAGTAAGGATCAATAAGGGTTGAGGTAACAATATGTTTAAAAATGGGGCAGACTAGATGAGCCAAGAGGTTCTTATCTGCCGTCAAATTCTGTTTCTATGTTTCACTTCAGTACCTCTACCCTCACCCTCCCTGTAACTCCCCCTCAGTGTCCCTAACCTCACCCTCCCTGTAACTCCCCCTCAGTGTCCCTAACCTGACCCTCCCTGTAAGTACCCCTCAGTGTCCCTGCCCTCACCCTCCCTGTAACTCTCCCACAGTGTCCCTAACCTAACCCTCCTCGTAACTTCACCTCAGTGCACTGCCTTCACCCTCCTTGTAACTCTACCTCAGTTTTTCTGCCCACAAGAGTGATGAATTGGGGATGTCACGAGGAGACGCCCCTCCCGGTCAGCCACGCCTCCTTTCCGGGAGCGTGCGTGCCCAGGGCGCGCACATGAAAACTCTGCCTGCACCTTCGCTCCCTGCCCTACCCCTGGTCTGGAATGAACATTAATAGGAATAACATTAGAAATCTTTGCTGCCTAAATAATGACAAACTTCCAAGGTAACATAAGTTCTGGTAATGGGTTGGAACTGGGACCACCCATTATCAAATGTCTAGTTTCGTCTATGCCCTTACCCTATCATGGTGCCCCCCCTGTCATTTTTTTCTGGATCCGCCCTTGGTGGGAGCCGTTCATTGGCTGAAAGAGGCGGGGGCTGACCTCTCTCAGCCAATGTCACTATATTTCTTCCAGTGCCATCCCACCCTTTCAGTGTTTTTTTGTTCCTTTATATCTGTATCAGAGTGTGGTGTTACTCTATATTACTTTAAGGAGTGGGTAGGTAGCAGGTTTTGAGCGCTCTGATGGAACTACCCTTTTTCATATTATACAATGAATGCTCACACACCGTCCTACAAAGGGAAAACCCGCATCTGAGCTCTTCATTCGGGAGGTAACAACCATTGTGGTTGGTACCTGTTGTGTGGCTAGGGATTTTTCATTTTTTAATTCTACGAAGACCTAGGATGCCTACAGGGAGAAGCGGACCAGTCCAGGTAATGTAGGTGAGTATGTGTGAGTGTGTATGTATGTGTTAAAACTATGCTGTCACGGTGTGTGTGTATTGTGTTTATTTAAACATTTCTTTACAGGTGAACTACAGGTACCAGCAGGCCCTTAATGCTCCGTATGCTGGTACTTGTGGTTCTCCAAGTACCAGCATGCGGGGGAGGCTTGCTGGGACCTGCAGTTCTACTCGTAAAGACAATGGGCCTGATTCAGACCTGGACGCTAAGTTGCACTCGCTCGCTCTGAGTGATGGTTGCCCATCTGCGCATGCGTATAAGTTGCAGTGCTCGTGCGCAAACTAGTACGAGTGATCGGATTTTGCTCGCTCACCCTGAGAAGACTACCCAGTGGAATGAGTGACAGACAGCACCGTTTGTGGGTGGTAACAGGAGAAGGTGCTTGCGAAAAGGGGAGTGGTGCTGCGAACGTATCTGACCGTCAGAATGGAGTTTAATGGGTGTGCATAATTAGCAAAGTAGCGTCACTGAACACGTCACTTGGTTGGTTTTTACCCTGAACTGCTCCAAAAAGGTGTTGGATAGATAAGAGCAGCTGCATATAGCAAGGTGAAAAATAAAGATGTGAGAATAATACATATATATTAAACAAACAATAGAGGTACTAAAAGTGCAAGAAAGGAAAATGCACAACTCCAACATTTCTCATTATATATAGTAATACATATTGCAATAGAATTTTGCAAATAAAAATAGAGGTTTTGGCATAATCATGGCCATGGTTATAGGCCTACCCACCGCCCCCAGGTAACTTCTGAGGGTAGGTCCCTAAGATCCTGGGGTTGAAATCCAGAGTGCAGGACAACCCCAAATCAGCCCAGCTGAGCCACCCCAGGGCATCACTCTAATAAGGAAAGGTGAAGTGTAAAAAAAAAAGGTGTTGGATAGATAAGAGCAGCTGGGGCTGCATATAGCAAGGTGAAAAATAAAGATGTGAGAATAATACATACAGTATATAATAAACAAACACTAGAGGTGCTACAAGTGCAAGAAAGTAAAATTGTGTTTATAATGCGATGCCCTGAAACAGCCCACCCAAAGCAATCCAGGGGACCCACGCCCCAAAAATCAACCCATGTCTGCACTACAGTATATAAATATTTGTAGGACTTACCTAGATTGTGCCTCTTGCTAAAATGCAGTCAAAATGCCAGGTCCCACCCTAAAACCAATAAGGGACAGGTGGGAAGGGTGCTAGCCTAGGTTGAAGGCGTCTCATGCCTTCAGGTGTGCATAGAAGCACACTAAATAGAATATGTGGAGAGGGGCCCTAGACTGCACACCATGAAAATATATATAATGCGAGGTGCTACCTGTGGAGACTATTGTTGTACACACAAAAAACAGTCTTTTAGCACCTCTATTGTCTGTTTAATATATATGTATTATTTAGCAGCTGCTCTTATCTATCCAACACCTTTTTTTTTTTTTTTTACACTTCACCTTTCCTTATTAGAGTGATGCCCTGGGGTGGCTTAGATGGGCTGATTTGGGGGTGTCCTGCGCTCTGGATTTCAACCCCAGTATGTTAGGGACCTACCCTCAGAGGTTATCTGGGCGCCGTGGGTAGGCCCATAACCATGGCTATGATTATGCCAAAACCTCTATTTTTTATTTGCTAACTTCTATTGCAATGTGTATTACTATATATAATGAGTAATGTTGGAGTTGTGCATATGTTATTCTTTTTTTTTGTGTTTACAACAATAGTCTCCACAGGTAGCACTTCCCATTATATATATATTCAGGGTGTGCAGTCTAGGGCCACTCTCCACATATTCTATTTAGTGTCTCCCTGTACTTACACAACCAGGACTGCCTATGAAAAGTCTGGGGCTGGTTTTGTATTTAGGGGGGGACGCCACAACATTTTTTTAAATAAAATTAACACTTAACAAGCATTTTACAAATTGAAAGGATAATGCAGGTCTGTTAATTTAGGGATTTGAAATTCAATTTGAAGTTCGATTTTGTGTTCGATAATAGTAAATAAGGGATTGTGTGTTGGTCTATGTAAAAGTACCGATGTTTTTCCGATGTTCAATTTTGAGTGGGATTTGAGTGAAATTCAGTTTTATGTTCGATTTGACATTCGATTTTGCCTTTAGCAAATATCCAAATGCAAAATCAAATGAAAATCGACTGAAAATCATATGTGAAATCACACTAAGATCAAAATCAAACTTTTGTAAATATACCCCTTAGTCTCCACTCCAGCAATCTAGAAATCATACAGCAGGAGAGGAGTCTGGACAGCATTTTGCATCAGGCATCAGTTTATCTGGACTGCAGCCTCACCAGCCAGGAACAGGTAAGAAATTTTTTTTTTTCTTTCAAAAAGTCATTAGTGAGAAGCTAGTACTGTAAGTGAGGGATGGCAGGCTAAAGTTTTGCCTTGGGTGCCATGACACCTTGCACCGATCCTGAATCATGTACACTTATAATCAAAGAGATGTCTGAAAAAGATGCTTAAAAACAGAAAAAGTAGGCATTTACTGGACCATATAAAAGTCTAATGCAAATGGTGTAATTTGATCTATTTTACTAACAATTTATTAACATTCACTTTTATTGCATCATTTTATTGAGCAGAATGTCTGAAATAATTCAGCTTATTTTTTTTGGCCCCTGTATTGTTGTTTATGTGGCCTGCGTGCCCAGACACTTATGTCACATGTCCCAAAAACAACAGCTTGCCAATATGTTTCTAAATATGGAACTGGAACACAGTTGGAAGTGAGAGAGAATGCTAATGACACTGTCCTCCACAAATCTAAGTAGAATAGCAAGAGCTGCTTTTGCACTTTACACAGTAACATATCTGCAATGGGTGAAGGGGGGCCCACGGTACATACCTTTCACTCATATATAATTTACTTACCTCCTGCTGTTCTGAAAAAATCACCAGAAATATGGTGTCAGTGCCATATTTCCGAAGATAATGCAGGATTATTGCACATGCGCAGATGGCTCTGGCACAGTGCTGGAGTCTTTGTGATGTTCTCTGCATATGCTGAATCTTTTATCGGTAGGAGGGACCCACAAACATTTACCTACAGTCTTAAAGATCCCCCGATTTGACATGCTGTAACTCACTAACCCACTGGAACTAAGAGAAGGCCTTTTTTGCTAACTGTTTTTGTTATGTGATTGTATTAATTGAAGAGAACAGTGTTAGCTGACATCGTTTGTAGCTGAAATATGGTAGGCTGCAATATAGGGCCTGACTGAGAGGTGCATGCATTGCTGATGTTTGTGCAGTTGAGTGATTATTTGCTAGTGCGCTGTTGCGAATAGAGGTGCTGGAATTAGAACCGGTGAGGCAAACGCATGGGTATTTACTGGGAGGTGGCCTGAAGTGTGCATAAAAAAAGGCAGACTCATGGGTGTGTTACGGGAATGCTGCACGCGTGTCACTGAACTCGGCTGCATTCTCAGATGCAGAACCGTAGCCAGAGAGGCCATGTTTAGCCAGAATACAGAAGGCTGATGCCATTGTTGATGATGATCATGACGGTGCACCAATGGTGGAGTGTTTGGAACCAGATTTGTGCATTAAAAGTGGGAATCTCAGTGTTTGCATTATCCGGCGCATACTAGTGCACAAGGCAAAGGCTGAAACTAGCTTGTAAGCTTATACATTGTATAATCCCTTCTTTGAAGTCTGTTGATGGACAATTGGAATACAATGGGGTTTAGTGAGTGTAGAGGAACATGAGCAATTTAAATCCTGAAGATATTCTCAAAAAAGAGGACATAAATAAAAAGGGAAGATGCCCAGAATGCCCAAATGGACTCAAAGAAAAGGGATAACTATAAAATCCTATCTTTTTAGTCCTCTACTAGGGGACACTGGAAATCAGGGCCGGATTAACGGGGGGGCGACAGGGGCGATCGTCCCTGGGCCCCCACACGTAAAGGGCCCCCACACCCTTCGAGGTTAACGTGCGCCGGAGGAGACGGAACCAGTTCCGCCTCCTCCGGGCCACCTCAGCCCGGCGCCGCAGAGAGGGTCAATTTACCGGGCGCCCGCTGGTAACCAGCGTGCACCCAGCTCTCTCCTCTCAGCAGCAGCTGGAGTCGGAGCTCACTCGAGAGCTCCGACTTCCGGCTCACGCAGTGTGCACTGTGGGAGAGACATGACGTCTCTCCCACAGTGCAGAGGAGCAGCCGAGCGGACCGGACGGCAGCAGCGGACGTGGGAGCGGGGTTTTAGGTAAGTATTAGTTGTTTTCTTTATGTGTGTGTGCAGGCAGCTTTATTACTGGGGGCAATACGCGGGGGGACATTAATACCGGGGGCAATGCTCAGGGGCCATTACTACTTGGGGCAATGCTCGGGGGGCATTACTACTGGGGGCAATGCTCGGGGGAATTACTACTGGGGACAATGCTTGGGGGCATTACTACTGGGGGCAATACTTGTGGGGGGGCATTACTACTGGAGCCAATTCTTGGGGGGCATTACTACTGGGGGAAATGCTTGTGGGGCATTACTACTGGGGGCAATTCTCAGGGGGGGCATTACTATTGGGGGCTTTACTATGGGTGCGGTGCATTACTACTGGGGCACTACCACAGGGGGCACTATTACAGAAAGAGCATTACTATTGGGGTCACTAATACAGGGCCACTACTACTGGGGGTATTTATACAGAGGGCTCCACTATAGGGGACATTACTATTGGTGGCACTACTGGGGGGGCATTACTATTCTGGGCTGTACCACTGGGGGCATTTATAAAGGGGACATTACTATTCGGGGCACTACAATAGGGGCATAACTACTGGGGACATGACTACAGGTGGCACTACTAATGGGGCTATTGAATAGGCACTGCATAAGTGGCACCACTCCTAGGGGCACTACTACTCTGGGCTCTGCATATAGGACACTACTACTGTGAGCACTGACATTACTGGGGGCACTGCATAAGGGGCACCACTACTGTGACCTCTGCATAAGGTCCCCATTGTGCATGCCCCCAGTTTGTCCACATTTAATAGGGGCCCCCACATGTTTGTTGCCCAGGGGCCCCCACAGACCTTAATCCGGCCCTGCTGGAAATATATATATCGGGGACTTCCAAAAGCTGCATCTAAAGGTTGATATGCTTAGAGGAAGCCGTGTATAGTACCCACCTTCCAGAACTGACATAACTGGATGATGATACATGATTCCTGGGGAATGTATGAACAGAGGGCCAGGTGGCAGCTGGTCAGTCATAGCTCGATGCCAATGCACCCAGCAGGCACTTACGGATCTGGTAGACTGAGCCCTGAGGTTTTCTGGAATTATAGGTGCATTCACTAATGGTTTTCTTTTCTATAATGACATTGGATAATAAAATCCAGTAGAGGAATCAACAATAACATTGTTGGTGATAATGGAAAAATTACCAGTAACAATGCAGGTTTAATGTGGGAATATTTATAGTTAGAAAGAACTAGAAGCATATACCATGAACACTTGAAATGGAAAACTTTCATCTTGGGAACATTAAAGTCTTATTTTAGTTAGTTAGCCAATATGTTGCGGTTCACTACAGCAACATTTATAAAATAATAAAGAATTACACTCATTTTGAAAAAAGAACAATATTGAATGTGTGTGTTTCTTAAAATAATAATCATGCTTGTAGTCCCACTAATAACATGTATTATACCCCTTGTCCACTGCTGCAATAACCTAGTTTTTTGCCGGGTCTACCCAGGTTGTGGCTCAGTGGAAAAGGGTAATTGAAAAATCAGGTTTTTGGTGGAAAATGGGTGTTATTAGTAAGAAGAAGACAATGATGAGGGAAGTAGCCCATACAACAAGCATAAACACAAATTTCTGCAAATGATGAGAGGGAGGAGTAGTCCTGCCAGTGAGCCTGACTCAGAAGTTCATGCAAATCCCATCACGACTGCAATTGCGAAGGCAGCGACTCTGCTAAAATATGCTAATGATTTAGCTTATGTCTCGTGCACAGAGATGTCCTCCTCCGGCATCTCACATCTGCTGTTTGCGCAAGAAAGATGAAACATTGGGGAAATCGGTCGCACATCGAACATATGAACAACCCTATACCTTCTCAGAATGTTTGTCTCACCCAAGATGGCGGGGCCTCTCCAGCTGCGTACAAATTTGCAGTGGCTCACTAGGTTGCTCCTGGAAAACCGTCCCAAAGCGCCTGCATTTTTGTGTCCACCCCCTGTTACAAAGCTGACTACTTGTCACTCACTTTGAGAATAAATCCTCGGTGTGACTACCATCTCCAATCCATCGCCACATGTGCACAGTGCAGCTTTGGTGCATGCACAGTAGCCAAAAATGTCTCCACTGTGTCTAACATTGAGACTGCGGGCCTGATCAGCATGGATTGCTATTGCGATCGCAGCTCCGTAATCGCATGGAGGTCTGCTGTGAAAATATGCTAATGAATGTAATCGCAAAGCCTTCGCACAGCCAGCATAGAGACGCCCAATACCACTATCTCACATACCTTGCAATTCTGCATACACATCGTGAACAGTGAGAACTCAAGCTGCATATGCCATCTCAGTGGCTAATTTATGCACGCCCATGCTACGGCGTTCAAAAAGACAGACACGACTGTGTTTCTCTGACCACTCCCACATCACCATCCCCAAACGCTCACAGTCTGTCACTCACTCTGTGATGGCTTTGTTTCTGCTTGAGTGATCTCAAAGTAATCGTAATGCTAACTCACGCATGCACGCGCATCGCGCTGCATATGCATGCGCAGTGCGCAGCATCGACCGATCTCTGTAGCTGTTGCAATGCGATCCAGGCTGATTCAGGACTTGAGTCCACTTCTGAATCAGGCCCAGTGTTAGGCAGTTCAAGTGGGCTGCAGTAGTGACATGTATGGCACTGTGCAGCATGTAGTTGGTAACTCACACTTAATGGTCGCATAAAGGCCTGGAAGGGTTACATTGGCTCTCCTACATAGGTATTGACATACAATTTGTACTGAAAGTAGGCACCTGGATCAGATCAGGTCACTCTGCTGACACCTGATTCTGGATTCCTTCTGGATCTCTGGACTAGACCAGGACTCCTCCCAGACTAGACCTGGACTCCATCTGGACCTCCAACTGGGCCTGGACTCCACTTCTAAAAGCTTACTTTCTGGTAATAGCAAGCTTACCTCTGTAATCCTGGCATCCCGTTCTAGTGACCTGACAGCTATTGCCATAATATTGGTGTCATTTTTGAAAAGAGTGGTAGATTTCTCTATATCTAGTATAATCATTTGCACGCATGGTGGAGACAACACTTCTGCAACCCAAAAGCAGTGGCGTAACTAAGGGGGGTTGAGCAGGGCATGTGCCTTGGGTGCCATATGACCGGCGGTGTGGGGGGGGCGATGCCGGCCACGGTACCGGCCCACCCTAGTTAGGCAGTGTAGCACTGACCGCAGTGTGTGCGGTCAGCACTACACATTTACACAGGACAAACGCTAGGCTTCCCTGTGCCCAGCACCGGTCCTGTGCTGCACAGCCGAGAGCCCTTCCCTCCCCCTGAGCGTTTACCCAATAGCGCCAGGAGGCGGGCTCAGGCTGTGCAGTTTAACACACACATCACCGCCAGCGCGGCAGCAATGTGTGTGTAAACCAGCAGCCAATGACAGTCAGACAGACTCTCATTGGCTGCTGCTGCTGCACACACATCACCGACTGCTGCAGCGCCCACTGCCAGAGCCGGGCTGGAGCTCACTCATGAGCTCCGCCTTCTGGCTCTTGCAGTGGATAATGGGAGAGATGTCATGATGTCATGATGTCTCTACCATAACATGCGGTGGCTGGAGCAGCGGTCAAAGCCGGATCGTGGATTAAGGTAAGCGTATTTTTTTTCTACTTGTGTGTCTGCACTACGGGGGGGGCACCATTACTGGGGGGGGACCTCTACTGGAGGTGAAGCACTACTGGGGACAACAACTGGGGGGCTACTACTGGGGGCACTGCATCGGGAGGGGGAACCTCTACTCGGGGACTACTGTTGGGGGGTGGAAACTACTACTGGGGCACTATATAGGGGGCTTACTACTAGGGGCACAAGGGAAACTACTACTGGGGACACTATGTAAGGGGCTTACTACTAGGGGACCACTACTGGGGGCACTAAATAGGGAGGACCACTACAGGGGGCACTGTATAAGGGCACTGGATAGGGGGGATCACTACTGAGGGCCTGCATAAGGGGGACCTTTACTGGGGGCACTGCATAGGGGGGGGACTACTGCTGGGGGCACTATATAAGGGGCTTACTACTAGGGGCACAAGGGGCACTGCACTGGGGGGACCACTACTGAGGGCACTAAATAGGGTGGACCACTACAGGGGGCACTATATAAGGGGCACTGGATAGGGGGGACTACTGCTGGGGGCACTGCATAGGGGGGACTACTACTGGGGGCAATATATAAAGGGCACTGCCTAAGGGTGTACCACTACTGGGGACACTGCATTGGGGGGACTGCTACTGGCGTCACCATATAAGGGGGACCACTACTGGGGGCACTTCATAGGGGGGACCACTACAGGGGGCACTGCAAAAGGGAGACCACTACTGGGGACACTGAATAAGGTGAACTAATGAGGGCCTGCATAAGGTGGACCACTACTCGGGGTACTGTATAAGGGGAACTAATGGAGGACTGCATAAGGGTCACTACTATGGGCCTGCATAAGAAGGACCACAACTGGGGACATTGCATACTGGGGGTACTGTATAAGGGGCACTACTGTGGTTAAAGTGCATATGGAAAGGAATGTTCAGAGTGGTGATAAAGGGGTGTGTGTCATGTTGACACGCCCCATTTTTAAGTGACCATGCCCATTTTCCGTCGTGTGCGCCTTTTCGTCCACACATGGGGCCTGATTCAGAGCCGCTCGTAAGCGGCCGCTCGTTCGCTCCGAGCGATGTTTGCCCTACTGCGCATGCGTACGGATCGTTATACGCATGCACGAACCAGTCAGTGCGGTCGAAATTCATGTGCTCGCAAAATAGCGAATGCCTGACAATTTGAGTGACAGAATGAGGCGTATGTGGGTGGTAACAGGGGAAGGTGCTTGAAAACGGGGAGAGGAGATCCGAACGCAGGCGTGCTTAAAGGTCAAAACGGGCGTTTTATGGGTGTGCATAATTAAAAATGCAGCGTCATTGACCACGTCACTGGGTTATTTTATAGCCTGAACTGCTCGCAAGATTGTGGTAGCAAAAACCAACCACAAGAATAGCGAGCAGTTTATACGCTGGTCGATGTACTCGATTAATCTAATAAATAGCGGACATGACGTAGGATGCGATCGGCCAGGGGGCGTATTTTTCCAAAAAACGACCGCAAGTTTTGTTCGCTCGTTCAGACATAGAGGCGTGAACAGACCGCAAAGAGCGAACGGTTCATTTGAATAGCCACCCCTATTTTCTGGACGAGCGAGCACTAATTGCGTCCGGCTCTGAATCAGGCCCATAGAGGGGGTGCTCCAAATTTACATTTCCCCTGGGCTACAAATACCCTAGTTACGCCACTGCACAAAACTGCATGCTTCTTGTGAGATTTCCTCTTAAATTTTGTAAGTGGGACTTACTGATGAGATTTTTGTCATGGAACCACCAATGTCTTAAAACAGCTTAATCACTGTAACAATTTTGACAATTATTGACCATTTTTGTTATTATTATTATTTGTTTAACAACACTTACACCATACTAACAACACAAAAAAAATTATTGTCAGGCTTGTATTGGATTTTCTTCACGTAGAGGCCCCAATAGGCACTTTTCCATTGTTACCCTGCAGACTCAATATGCAGTTAGTAGCACTTAACCTGATTAATTAATCTAATTGTGTACACTTTAACTTTATGTACAGTTTCAAACTCACAGTTTGTGAACACTGAGCACAGAAGTGTATATGAAACAGACAACTTCTTGCTGCACATGCGATCCCAGAGCTGCGACCAGAAGCGGTCGCCAGCCATGCCTCAGCGCCGCACTCAAACGCTGGAGCATGTCAATCATGCTGCGGTTTTGGGGAGGTCTGCAAGCGAGATCGCAGGATCCATTCTGCACATGCTCAGAATGGGTCCTGCACAAGCGCAGACCCCAAAACATCAGATATGTGCGCTATCCATCAGGTTAGCATACATCTCTGAATCAGGCCTACTGTCTTCTTACCGTTTTGTCTGTCTGGTAATTTGTAGTCTTTTTTTAATTATTGTTTGTAATACAGGTACTGGCAGACTAGAGACACTAGGAATCACAGACCGGAGCATTGCAAGGATACTAGAATTGGAACAGGAACCCAAGCCACCGGGCAGCCTCTCACCTAATGGTCCAAGGACCAATCAGGTCAGAGAACTACTCCAATGACAAGAAGAACCTGAACTCAAAACAGTATACTGTAGTACTGACAGTCTGGACCTGGGAACCAAGCCAAGAATCTGAGTCTTATGTAACCAGGGAAGAACTAATGAAGCTATATCTTTGGTACAGCTCTGATGCAAGACCTGGACCATAATCTGGAAGGTGAATTCAGGATAGAGAGACACTTTAGGCACGCACAGTACTGTACACCTCGATGCAAAAAGACTATGACCCGGTCATGCCCTCCAGCCCAAGACAAGAGCCAGGGTCATTCCTTCCATTGGGCTTGTTGGGCACTTGCCCAAGGGCCCAAAGCTTGTAGGGGCCCACCAACCCGCGGCCCTGCAGCTGAGTCCAGTTGGTAAATTTGTGATATTTTTATAAGCCGGCCGCCGGTGCACTGTATTCTGATCTAACCTCCCCCACCCCATCCTCCCCTCAGTGACGAGTACTCACCTCAGTCCCAGTTTCACTTCATCCGCCAGCTTCAGACCAGTCTCTCTGCATGTGTAGGAGGTCTGATGGGCATGCAGGTGGGTTTAATTTTATTCAGAAAAAAAGGAAGATCGAACAGCGCTAGTAATAGTAATGCTTCCAATCTAAATATACTAAATAGCTCCAAATCTGACAAGAAGACACTTAGATGTTACAAATACTTATATAGCATATTATAGCATAGATGATATAGTATAAATAGCTCCCTTAATTAGAATCCAATACGGCTTGGTTCACAATATAAACATTTAATAATAAAAATAAAAATGTGCATAAAAATATGAAAATAATCACAAGGTATTAAAAGAAGCAGCAGCACATAAAGCAATGATATTCCAGCATAAAATGGATGAATTAGCTCAATTCATGAAGATCTATTGTCCATGTAATCCATTAGATATGTAGGAATCAAATGATAATATCACAAAGTCACAAACTAGATAGCAACCTACATGGAAGGAAACGGAGTCAAAGTGGGGGCAATCCGGACGATTATCCAGCAATGTTAGATATATTACCAGCCTGCAGAAATGATCCTGTTTGTGGCTTATCCAGTTGGACAGCAAGGACAGCAGTGTCAATTGCAAAGGTGGTAAAGATGTATAGTGCTGGTCCGGAACTTCCCATGTGCGTCTCCAATTCGATCCTGATATTCTGAGGTGCTAGTAGATTAATCCTGGGGTTTAATTTTATTGGCCATTTACATTTTTTCCCGTGAATGGGTGGGTAGGGGCCCAAGTGAATTGCTTTGCCAAGGGCCCACACTGCTGTTAAGACAACCCTGACAAGAGCACACAGTACAGGATAACCAAAATAGTCAACCTAGATTATGCAGTAATCCACTATAGCCACAGAATGTAGTGATACTTGCAACACAGTCTAGATGATGCCCGTACAACACAGAGTGGAATCCACGCAGGTGATAAGATGTGTGGAAGCAGAAGATGGTATGTATCGCAGGTACACTGGCAGAACTGGAGCTGGAGTTGGAAGTAGTCTGTGTGCAGCGTGTGAGCCACAGCGCTTATAGATGGTACACAGTGGTAGATGGAATGCAGACAACGATGAACAATCTGTGTGCAACGTGAAAGCTGCGGCGCTGAGAGATGCACCTGAAAAAGGGGTGTGGCCTCATGGGGAAGGGCTATGACAAATCTGATTTGTTTAGCATGATAATGATGGGGTACCGATCCCATTGTACCACTGTTATACAGGTATCACTATTAAATACAATGTGTGTCCAATGGCTGATAACTGACTGAAGGTATAGAAAGAGCGCTACTTGTAGTGTATATGCAGCAAATATTAGCAGCAGGGAGATACGTGTACTGTTTTTACCCTGCGGTATCAGCTGAACTCACCAACATGGGTACTCGAGGTGTGTTGGTAACACCTGGGTCGGTAATCGGTGGCTGTGTTCAGGGCTGCCATCAGAAATTGTGATGCATTTAGCTCCATGTGTATGGTGTCTGACTGACAAGTTAGATGTGACAGGTTCAAGTCCTGAGTATGACAGTATTTTGAAATGTGTGTTTTAAGTAAAGAGGATGTGACTGAATGTGCTTGGGGAGGCGGTCAGATGGAAGGGGAGTCGGCCAGGGAGGAGATGACGGGGATAAAAGATGAAGAAGCTACAAGTGAAAATGATTTATAAACAGAAAATTGACATGCCCAAACAGCACCCTCTGCCCTGTGGTGCCCTGTGCCAAGGCACATATCGCACCTCCCTAGTTACAGCCCTGATGATAACATTGTTAATATTCCTACACAAACCGGCATCTTCCGGACGATGTGATCTACATGAATAGTGAATATCGACTGAAGACACCATCTTCCCAGGGTGGATACATTTCTTCAGATGTTCTACATTGTGAGAAACCACTATATAGGTAAGGAACATATGGAAAGGAAAGGCATGTTCCCAGAGTGACGAGAAACGGGTGGTGTGTCATGTTTGCACGCCCCATTTTTAGTAACCACGCCCATTTTTTGCCGTACATGTAGTTTAGTGTGTGTGTGGGGGGGGGGGGGGGGCATCATTCTTCATCTTGCCCTGGGTGCCGAAGACCCTAGTTGTACCTCTGATTATTAGAGATGTGTATGGAACTCTGGGCCTGATTCAGAGCCAGATGCTCTAACCAGAGCGCTCGCTCTGAATCAGGGCCCTCCTACCTAAAAATGGAGCGGCCCACAGCTTATGCGAGCGGCCAAAAAGATGGTCGCGATGGTCATGACCATTGCGACCATCGGGCTTGCGACGAGACCCTGCGGTAGGGTCTCGCTGCCGCAAGCCCAGGAGTACTTTTGGCTCAATCAGAGCCAAAAGCACTCCCACTGACATCACTGACATCACATCTGGGCAGCAACGCCCCCGGCACGCACCATCGACAGCACGCCCCCTTTGGTGCGAGACCCATAGCGACAGCTTGGCTGTCGCTATGCGGGTCTCGCGCATGTGCACGACAGAGCTCCCTCCGTTGTGCGCATGCGCATTAGGGCACCATCGACCCGCTTGCGAGCGCTCAGCACTCGCGAGTGGGTCTGGATTAGGCCCACTGTGTTTTGGTATTGTGTTTTGGCTATGCCCAAAATTCCCTGTGTGTAACTGTGTATTGGTTTTGTATTTCATTAAAAATGGTCAAACACAGGTAAAATCATGTATAGTAATTTGAATTTTAAAAACTGAGCTTAGGTTTTGGATTGCATGTACTGTAAAAAACATATCCATACTACATGATTTTAGCTGTTTTTATAAATTTATTTATACTGTAGATTTTAAAGGAATTCAAAACGGAATCCAAACCAAAACATTTGAGGGTAGTTTTGCCAAAACCAAAACCCGATGATGATGAATTAGAACCAAAACGAAACACGGGGGGTCTGCACTCATCTCTAGTTTATTTACCCATCGTTTCGATCAAAGAAAAGATTTGAGATAGCATTTATCAAGTACTGTACATTCTATAGAAATAAAAGGTAGAAGCTGATTGGTTGCTATGGCCAACTTCTCCACTGGTCCACTTCTCCACTCTTTTCACCATAGGGTAGGTGCAATGTCTGATGGTGGATTATCACTGCAGCCATTGGGCGACATGAAGGAAGCCGTCTGTTGTAGCACTAGCATAATGGTGCAGTCACGGCTGCGTAAAAAGACGCATCCATGGCTGCAATATCATCCACCTCTGAATCAGGCCCATGGTGGTGTTGACACAGAGGTAAATCTGTAAGTCAATTAAGAGATGAGACCAGGGATGTTCAAGAATGGGCAAAGAAAGTAAATTACCTAAAGGAGCTTTTTCGGAACCTTTATGTTGGGCACACAAAGAACAAGCAAAACTAAAGTCTTTACTATCAGACCTGATGGAAGTCCACTAATAAAATTAATGGAAGAACACCAAGGTTTATTTCTTCCAGAGTAGCCTGATATTTGAGATACTTGTCCTTTCTGCTGAATATTGGGACAAAATTTAGGAGATAGGTTTTACCTGCTTGGACATTTTGTGCAACTCATTTTATTATTAGCTTTTATTTAAAAGGTGCCACAAGTGTTCTGTAGTGCCACACAAGGAAATAAAAAATTCCAATTACAGACAGTACAAAAATTCACATATATTTATAATTACAATTAGAATTTAGCATAAATTCTTTATGTGGAGAATTATGTGGAGAAGACAAACAGAAGAGGGCTCTGTTCATAAGAGTTTATAAATCTATACGTGGAGGAGTGGGAGGCTAGAATGAATAATATTGTTTTAAAGGCATGCTCAAAGTGTGGGAGTCTAGATGAAAGTCTAATGACATGAGGGAGGGTATTCCTGAGGTTAGGAGCAGCACAGGAGAAATCTGGAATGTGAGATCAGGGAGGAGGTGATGCAGAAATCATTAGCAGAGCGAAGAATGCAGGAGGAAATGTGTAAGGAAACGGGGGACAGCAGAGGCAGAGTGACAAGAAAGGAAAAGGGGGGGGAGCAGAAGTCAGGATAGACTGAAGAGGGGCAAGGCAGGAGTTAGAAAGGGCAGAGAAGAGTAAATTACAATAATGAAGGAGGAGAAATGATGAGGTCATACAGGAGAGTTTTAGTAGTGATGTCAGGCTGCCTCTATTGAGAGAACTGGAAATACTTATCATTCAGCCCAAAGGAATCTGGCACTTGTAGTTTGAACGTCCCATTGTAGTTCTTTATTTCGGAAGTGATGTCGCGTCAATTCCATTATGAACAGCGGAAGTGTACGTCATTCCGCCCAAAAGAGTCTGGGACTTGTAGTTTAAATGTCCAGTTATAGTTCCAGCATGGTATCTAAGTTCTCTTTATTTGTTAAAAACTATGAAAAGTCCAGCAAATAACATCCTCAATGTTAGCGTTTGATCTCCATCATAACTGTTAAAAAATATATATAGACTCATCTCTGAATCTCATATAGTCCTTAAAAACTTTGCAGCCATCTGGCATTAACAAGGATTTTGAAATCAAGTGGTTTTTAGATTAATTTTATATTTTTGTATTGCGATTATATTATTTATGTTATTTTATGATTATACTATATATAATCATTGATATGGATGTTCAAGTCCTCCAGGATTAGGGAGAGGAGGTCAGAGGAGAAAAAAAGGAAAAGCAGGTGGAGAAGTTATCAAGAAATTGGGTAACTGGTTCAGGAGGACAATAAATAGTGGCAACGCGAAGGAGGATAGGATGGAAAGGGTGGGTTGAGTGTATCTCAAAGGAAGATATTGAGAGATAGTTCCAGGGAAATTACACCAGGGTGGTTGTTGAGTCTGGGGTGTGGGAGAAAAAATGGGCAGGCGAGTTGGGGTCAGTGGGAAATTGCTAAGAAATAACACAGGATGAGACCAGTATTGGTTTACACTTTGCTGATGGCTTTTTGTTTAGTGTCAAAGGAATATGACAAATCATCTGCTTTCTTGTTTTTTTTATCCCAGCCCTGTTGTGGGCTCAAACAATAAGTTGATCGGAAATAGAATAGATTCTTACGGTCATTGTAGACATGGGGTGCGCAATAATTATGCTCAGCATGCCCTGATAGCAAAACTGTGGCAGGGTATGCTGTGTTGAAGTGCCTCCTATTGCCAACCCCTGGTGTAGACCATAGGCATATTTAGGATGACTGCAGGAGTATAGTGCACTTGGGCCCACACACCCTGCACCCATAATATACTTATCTAGTACTGGCAAGTGGGTCCCTCATCCTCAGCAGCACCATCTTCCCAGACACATCTACATGAAGATGGCACTGTGCAGTAAAAATAAAGACTATGGCTCTGTGCCAGAGCCTTTGCTCTCTTGTGCGCATGAACCATCTTACCAAATATCACTGTGAAGATGGCACAGTGGAGAAGAAGAGAACATCTTGGCAGCACAAGGTAAGGACTTGGGTGGGAACGCCCTCAGGTGTAAATATGCTTCAGGTGTAGACCATCACTAGGATTGGCACAACCAATAACAAGGACATGAAGTCTAATGCACTGTTGGTTTTTGAGACTCCCACAAAAATATGTGGACACAGCTGAACCTATAGAATCAAGCAGGTTGCACCTCCATTAGATAGTTCCGAGCGTGATAGTAGAAAATAGTCAGTCCAGGTCTGGTAACTAAAGGGAATGTCAAACCCAATGCGATAATCAGTAGGAAGGTCAGGGCGCTAGTGAGGGTCAAAATGTACAAGACTGAACAATGCCAAAGTTTAAGGCAAGTAGGTGGGTATGGAGCTAGCAAGGTCATGCAAGAGTGCAAAAGTAAACAAATAAAAATAATAATTTTGTTTATTGTTGGAAACACTGAATGATGTAGCTTGAAAGAATACTTGTAATTTGAATTAAAGATGGAATGTTTGTAGAAACACTGTGAACATATTTTCAAAGGACACTGGTATTTTACAGATACAGATAATGGGCCTGATTTCGATTTCAATGGTATTGCACACTGCAGGGAAGCAGCTGCGCAGTACCCTACAAGTAAAATGCAAATGCAGCAGGAGGTGTCTTTAGGAAATAGACAAAATAAAAGCTGACATTAGCATATTCCTGTAATCATTATTACAAGAGCTGTATTACCAACCATCTTTGAATCAGGCCCTGAGAGCAGTAAAGCATCTGGAGTCAAAGTTCCAATATGCAATGCTGTATAAATAAACTTTAAACTAGGGGTGAGCGGGTTCGGATTTCTGAAATCCAAACCCCCCCGAGCCCCCCCGATCCGAGTCAGATCCGAGTCAGGCTCGACTTTTCCCGCCTGACTCGGATCTGAAATCGAGGCAAAACGTCCTCGGGATTTCCTCCTCTGCCGGCCTGCTGGTGTCGGGCTTCCAACTGCCGGGCAGGGGTCCGGCGGTAAATCATACAGATTCCGGCCCAATGTGTGCTGCAAAAATAGTGCAACAATCAAATATACAAACACAGGGATTGAGCAAATGTCAGAAAACATGCTGCAACTGTAATTTACGTGAAGACACAGCAGATCTGAGGGCCTGATTCTGAGATGGACACAGTGCCGATATTTACGCAGTTGGGCGATATATTGCTACTGCGCATGCACGAAAAGTCTAAAAAACCCTTACTGTGCATGTGCGAACCCATATGAGCTATGCCATTCGCAATTACGTAAGCGAATGGCATACGTTGAGAAGGGGTTTCAGGGCGGAGACTGGGAGGTAACCTAAAGTTACAGCAAAAAGGGCCCTTTTCAAGTTATGGGAGTGTGACAGACGTGTTGGGGAATGCTGCTGCTGCATTTCCCGAAAAGGAATATAGAAGCACAGGTGGCGCTTAATTGCAGAAAAATAACAGATTAATACTCTAAGAATACAATATTACACATTTATTACAGTCAAACAAAAAATAAATATTCCTGGAGTGGAGTATAAAACATTTCAGCAATCAACATGCACTTAAAAAAATGTGATTCAATGGAACCGACTTTATAATGAATAAAATTCAAGTATATAAATTCCTAAAATCTCAACCGATCTGCACAATTATATCAATGTGTCACAGTAGCTGTCAGCTTGTTACAGAGGGCCTGATTCAGAGCCGGACGCTATTTGCGGAAGGTCGTTCCAAAAAAGGGGCCGGCTATTTAAATTGAGCGCTCGCTATTTGCGGTTTGTTGACTCCTCTATGTCTGAGCAAGCGAACGAAAAATACGCTCGCTATTTTGTAAAGACGCCCCTTTGCCGTTCGCATCACACGTCATCTCCGATATTTATTAGATTAATCGGGTACATCGAAAGGCATCTGAACTGCTCACGGTGCATGTGGTAGGTTTTTCTTACCGCTATCACTGCGAGCAGTCCAGGCTAAAAGACAACCAAGTGACATGGTCGATGACGCTCCTTTATTAATTATGCACTCCCATTAAACGCCCTTTTGACCGTTAGGCACGCCTGCATTCGGATCTCCACTCACCCGTTTTCAAGCACCTTCCCCTGTTACCACCCACAAACGGTACATTCTGTCAATCAAATTAGCAGCCCCTTACTGTTTTGTGAGCGCACGATTTCCGACTGGTTTGCACATGCGTATTACGACCCATACGCATGTGCAGTTGTGCGAACATCGCTCAGAGCGAACGAGCGGCCGCTTACGAGTGGCTCTGAATGAGGTCCAGAGTTTCTTAATAGAAATAATTTTTGATCCCGCTAGAGGCAGTGGAAACTATCAGATGTTGCTGTCAGTCTCTACACAGCCAGGTAGTAAGGGCAATCCAGCAAAGCAACAGTGGGCCTGATTCAGTACGAATCGCAACTGCAATCACAATATCGATTACGCACGCAGTCTCACTGCGAAGATATGCTAATCCTCTGCGATTGCTGTGCCATGTGCAGCCTACCATAAGGACGCCCGCCTCACCTTAGCAAGACTACAAAACCATCGGTAACGTCGAGTAGAATCATAACCTCACACTCACTTGCACAAGTTCAAACCTTACTCAGGAATTGCTAACCTCATTGCACGCAGTGAAAGCCCAAGCTCCGTATGGCATCGCAGTGGCAAATTTATGCACGTCCCTGCAATGGCGTTCAAATACACTGGTGCGCCTGCATTTCGCCGACCACCCCCCATCACCACAAATGGTACTTTCTGTCAATCACTCTGCTAATTGTGTGCATAATCGCAGTTGCGATCACTGTTGAATCATGCTCAGTGTGCACATCAGGTAAAGAAATCAGCTGCTAGTGCCTGTGGTGTTCAACAAAAAAATAGGAATTGGAGCATGATCCCACCTCAATATGAATCGTATATGTCCGTGGTGCCTCGGTAATGGTACTGTTTCAATGACCCACTGGGACCAGTGATGTGCGGTGAGGTAAATGGCTGGGGAGGCACTGACGGGGGCTGAGGGGGGCACGGGTACTAATTACCCAGCCCAGGGCTTGCTGGAGGGGCCCGGGTCCGACGCAGTCCCCCTCCTCCATGTCAGCTGGGCAGCCCAGCACACGCTGCTGTGTGCTGGGCTGCAAAGCGAGACTGCTGCTGCAGAGCCCCCCCCTGGATTTGTGCTGGGCTGAGGGGCTCACAGAGCCCCCCTTCCCCAGCGCCCATCAGCGCTTCGCGACGCTGCGCATATAATTTTTCTTAAGGGGGCGTGACCATGCCTCCCACGATTAGGCCGCGCCCCCTTCACCCAGGCCCGGGTCTTGGCAGGCCTGGGTACTGGCTAGTATCAGAGCCATAATTACAAATACATATATGAACCTGAGGGTTCATGTGAGCATTATATAAAGGTGCAGCAGTATAAAGTGCTGGAAATCTGATGTGCTTTGACCAAGGATGTGCGGAAAAGGTAGACAGAGGAGACAGTGCCTCACCTGCCATATACTTTTTACTCCAGAGTTTTGACTATATCAATGATTAGAAAAATACAAAGAAGATATTTATAATATTTTCTTTACATTTTTCTTATGATTTTTATGTAAATACATTGGACAATACCTAAGTATGACAGGAAAGGCTCTGCCTCACCTGACCACACATCACTGAGCGGGATCAGTAGTGCTATATAGGCAGAGTGGCCGTGGACACTTGCAGGCTGTAGTAATGGCTTTTAGCGGCAGGAGATTAGTGAACTGTGAAGTTCATTCAGACCCGCTCGCTATGCTGCGCTTCTCGCAGCCGACAGGTGCCGGGTATGCAAATTCTGCGATCACTCGGCCAGGGTTAAGGACGCCCTCTATGTCTTAGTGAGCGATGGCAGAGTTAGCGCACGCCGGTGTAAAGACGCCCATTTTTCTTTCTTAGCCGCAAGCACTGCGATCAATGCAGGCTGAAATACATGCAGGTGACATGTATAATGACACTGCCATACTAATTATGCACGCCCAAAGAACGGCGTTTTAATGCTCAGACACGCCTGCATTCAGACATACACTCCCCCGTTTTCCAGGACCATCCCCTGCTACCACACACAAACTGCACTTTCTGTCACTCAAAGTAGTGCTTCATCTGCGGACTTCGAGCAATCACTTCCCCATTTCACAGACTGGCTCGCGCACTGTGACGCATACGCATGCGCAGACAGGCAGCAATCGCCGTTTAGTGAGTGGTCTGAATCAGGCCCTGTGCTCTAGGGAATATTCCTTTGTAAGCTGCAGTAGCTGGAGTTTAACAAAGGCTTCAAGTGCCAATGCTTGTCACAGCAGTGCCCCACAGCTAATATACCTGGGCAGTCTGGATTAGAGGAGAGTAGCTAAAGCAGACCCTAGGCTAGCGCAAATGTGGATGGTGCGATCAATTTTGTACCAATGTTGATGTGTTTATAATTTCCATCATAGATGCACAGACCACGCAGACTGACAGTGGCCATCTCACCTCTCATACACCTATCACCTATCATGTTGACAAAATAAAAGCTGACATTAGCATATTCCTGTAATCATTATTACAAGAGCTGTATTACCAACCATCTTTGAATCAGGCCCTGAGAGCAGTAAAGCATCTGGAGTCAAAGTTCCAATATGCAATGCTGTATAAATAAACTTTAAACTAGGGGTGAGCGGGTTCGGATTTCTGAAATCCAAACCCCCCCGAGCCCCCCCGATCCGAGTCAGATCCGAGTCAGGCTCGACTTTTCCCGCCTGACTCGGATCTGAAATCGAGGCAAAACGTCATCATCCCGCCTTCCGGGTCTCGCGGGTTTTGGATCCTATATAAGGTACCCGCGTCGGCGCCATTTTCTCACTCGGCTGTGGACAGTGAAGAGGGAGGGTGGGAGTTAGGGCTGGCTGGGCTGTGTAGTGTAGTGTAGTGCAGAGTAGTGTTGTGCTGTGCTGTGCTGCGCTGTGCTGCTGTTGTACACTACTTCAAAGTCCATAGGGGCTGGCTGTGTTGTGCTGTGCTGCTGTTGTTAATAGGGGCTGTGTCCACTACTTCAAAGTCCATAGGGGCTGGCTGGACTGTGTTGTGCAGTCAGTTCTCCATAGGGGCTGTGTCCACTCCAAAGTCCTGTGCAGTGTCCCAGTCCTAAAGGGGTGCTGTAGTGTTGTCCAGGGGGTGCTCTGTCCATCAGGGGTGCTCCCCCCAAGTGCTAAAAAATAAATATTTTTTCTGTGTTTGTGAATTGTGTGCGCAGTAGCCGCACGTGCATCAACAAAGTAGTGCCAAGCATGCACCTGTGTCATAAGTAAAGGGCCGGCTGGCTTGACCGTTAAAGGGTGCTGTAACCCCCAAAGTACACTCCAAACCAAAAAACAAAATATTTTTTCTGTGTTTGTGAATTGTGTGCGCAGTAGCCGCACGTGCATCAACAAAGTAGTGCCAAGCGTGCGCCTGTGTCATAAGTAAAGGGCTGGCTGGCTTGACCGTTAAAGGGTGCTGTAACCCCCAAAGTACACTCCAAACCAAATAACAAAATATTTTTTCTGTGTTTGTGAATTGTGTGCGCAGTAGCCGCACGTGCATCAACAAAGTAGTGCCAAGCGTGCGCCTGTGTCATAAGTAAAGGGCCGGCTGGCTTGACCGTTAAAGGGTGCTGTAACCCCCAAAGTACACTCCAAACCAAATAACAAAATATTTTTTCTGTGTTTGTGAATTGTGTGCGCAGTAGCCGCACGTGCATCAACAAAGTAGTGCCAAGCGTGCGCCTGTGTCATAAGTAAAGGGCCGGCTGGCTTGACCGTTAAAGGGTGCTGTAACCCCCAAAGTACACTCCAGTCCAAACCAAAAAAAATAATATTTTCTGTGTTTGTGAATTGTGTGCACTGTGGCTGCACGTGCATCAACAAAGGAGCAGCGCCAAGTGTGCGCCTGTGTCCCATAAGTAAAGAGCCGGCTGGCTCATTTCTTAAAGGGTGGTGTAACCCACAAAGTGCACTACTCTCCAGCAAAAATAAAAAAATATTTTCCGTGTTTGTGTGCGCTTTAGCCGCACGTATATATCAATATAACATAAATGGAGGACCAAACTTTCTCCGGTAAAAATACAATAGGGAAAGATCAAGAACCACTTACTCCTAGTGCTGTTGCTGCTGCTGGGAGTTGTTCATCATCCCAGAGAGGAAGTAGGAACACCACCACTTTTACTAAACAATTGACCCTCCAACAATCCCTGGCGATGAGGATGAAGTACGACAGCAGTCATCCTGAAGCAAAACGTATAACTGAGGCCTTGACTGCTATGTTGGTGTTAGACGTGGGTCCGGTATCCGCCATTAGTGCAGTGGGATTTAGACAATTGATGGAGGTAGTGTGTCCCCGGTTCCAAATCCCGTCTAGATTCCACCTGCATCCTCAAAGCAGCAGCGACAAGCGTGCGTCTGTCTGTTAAATGGTGGTGTAACCCTCAAAGTGTGCTCCACAAACAGTAAAAATATTCTTCTTTTTTTTCTGTCTTTGTGAAATGTGTGGGCTGTAGCCGCACCTGCATCCTTAAAGCAGCAGCGACAAGCGTGCGTCTGTCTGTTAAAGGGTGGTGTAACCCTCAAAGTGCGCTCCACAAACAATAAAAATATTCTTCTTTTTTTTCTGTCTTTGTGAATTGTGTGGGCTGTAGCCGCACTTGCATCCTCAAAGCAGCAGCGACAAGCGTGTGTCTGTCTGTTAAAGGGTGGTGTAACCCTCAAAGTGCTCCAAAAAATAAAAAATATTTTTTTTATGTGTTTGTGACTTGTGTGCGATGTAGCCGCACGTGCAGCAACACAGTAGCAGCGCCAAGCGTGCGCCTGTGTCATAAGTCAAGGGCCGGTTTGGACATCTGGTCCGGACTGAAGGACGTGCCAACAATTTCTGACAAGTCTACTGTCACTGCATATGATACTGTACTCAAAGCAGCAGCGACAAGCGTGCGTCTGTCTGTTAAAGGGTGGTGTAACCCTCAAAGTGCGCTCCACAAACAATAAAAATATTCTTTTTTTTTCTGTCTTTGTGAATTGTGTGGGCTGTAGCCGCACTTGCATCCTCAAAGCAGCAGCGACAAGCGTGCGTCTGTCTGTTAAAGGGTGGTGTAACCCTCAAAGTGTGCTCCACAAACAATAAAAATATTCTTCTTTTTTTCTGTCTTTGTGAAATGTGTGGGCTGTAGCCGCACCTGCATCCTTAAAGCAGCAGTGACAAGCGTGCGTCTGTCTGTTAAAGGGTGGTGTAACCCTCAAAGTGCGCTCCATAAACAATTAAAAAATTCTTATTTTTTTTTCTGTCTTTGTGAAATGTGTGGGCTGTAGCCACACCTGCATCCTTAAAGCAGCAGCGACAAGCGTGCATCTGTCTGTTAAAGGGTGGTGTAACCCTCAAAGTGCGCTCCACAAACAATAAAAAAATTCTTATTTTTTTTTCTGTCTTTGTGAAATATGTGGGCTGTAGCCGCACCTGCATCCTTAAAGCAGCAGCGACAAGCGTGTGTCTGTCTGTTAAAGGGTGGTGTAACCCTCAAAGTGCGCTCCACAAACAATAAAAAAATTCTTATTTTTTTTTCTGTCTTTGTGAAATGTGTGGGCTGTAGCCGCACCTGCATCCTTAAAGCAGCAGCGACAAGCGTGTGTCTGTCTGTTAAAGGGTGGTGTAACCCTCAAAGTGCGCTCCACAAACAATAAAAAAATTCTTATTTTTTTTTCTGTCTTTGTGAAATGTGTGGGCTGTAGCCGCACCTGCATCCTTAAAGCAGCAGCGACAAGCGTGCGTCTGTCTGTTAAAGGGTGGTGACACCCTCAAAGTGCGCTCCACAAACAATAAAAATATTCTTCTTTTTTTTCCTGTCTTTGTGAAATGTGTGGGCTGTAGCCGCACCTGCTTCCTTAAAGCAGCAGCGACAAGCGTGCGTCTGTCTGTTAAAGGATTACATCGGTGACAGCATCCAAGTAGGCATGTCAGACAGTCCGTACCTGTACTGGCAGGAAAAAGAAGCAATTTGGAGGTTCCTGTACAAACTGGCTCTATTTTACCTGAGTTGCCCCCCCTCCAGTGTGTACTCCGAAAGAGTGTTTTGTGCAGCCGGGAACCTTGTCAGCAAAAGGCGTAGGAGGTTGCTTCCACAAAATGTGGAGAAGATGATGTTCATAAAATGAATTATCAACTCTTCCAGGGAGACCAGCCTCCAGAACGTACAGAGGGACCTGTAGTTGTGGATTCCAGCGGGGACGAATTAATACTCTGTGAGGATGGGGATGTACACAACACTGAAGAGGGTGAGGAATCGGAGGATGAGGACGACATCTTGCCTCCGCAGAGCCAGTTTGTGCAGGGACAGATTAATTGCCAGCTTGTTTTGTGGGGGCCCAAACGAACCAATCATTTCAGCCACAGTCGTGTGGCAGACCCTGGCGCTGAAATGTTTGGTTTGTTAAAGTGTGTATGTCCTGTTTATACAACATAAGGGTGGGTGGGAGGACAATTCCATCTTGCACCTCTTTTTTTTCTTTGCATTATGTACTGTTTGGGGCCTAGTTTTTCAAACTGCCATCCTGTCTGCCACTGCAGTGTCACTCCTAGATGGGCCACGTGTTTGTGCCGCCCACTCGTGTCGCTTAGCATAGTCATCCAGCTACCTCGGTGCAACCTTTTGGACATAAAAACACTATTGTGAGGTGTGAGGTGTTCAGAATAGACTGGAAATGAGTGGAAATTAAGGTTATTGAGGTTAGTAATAGCATAGGAGCAGAAAAACACACAAATTCTGTGATTTTAGCTGTTTTTATGCTTTTTAAAAAAAAAATACAGATCCAAAACACAAAACCCAGAACCCAAAACACGGAAGGGTGGTTTTGGCAAAACCAATCCAGATCTAAAACACGAAGAAAGATCCAGATCCAAAACCAAAACACAAAACACGAAAAGTGGGCGGTGCACACCCCTACTTTAAACCATACTTGCCTACCCTCCCTATTCGGCCAGGAGCATCCTGAAAATTGGGTGCCACTCCCAGGCCCCCTGGAAAGTCAGGCAAGCCTCCTGCCAACCCCTCCATGGTAACCAGGGGGGGTGATGCGATTCACGCTGAATCGTGCCATTTTGGCCCCGCCCCCTGCTTCACAATGCCTGAATGA
Source organism: Taudactylus pleione (assembly GCA_031769625.1). Classification (NCBI taxonomy): domain Eukaryota; kingdom Metazoa; phylum Chordata; class Amphibia; order Anura; family Myobatrachidae; genus Taudactylus; species Taudactylus pleione. The sequence continues at coordinate 6,981,513 of JAUIMM010000555.1, read as the reverse complement.
CGCAATCTTGGCCATTTTGGTCCTGCCCCTGCTCCGCCCACAAATGACAGTGAGCTGTCCATCCCCGCCCCCTAGTGCCAGCCACGGCCCCCTGCCATGCCGATCTGGCTACTCCCTCCTGGATGGGGCAGCCACAATATCGGTAACCATGCTTTAAACCACGAGAATCCAGACAAAGGTGAAAAAAAACAAGGAAAGGAACTGAATGAGGCTGCTACTCTTAAAGCACAATGAGTACACAAACAGATAATTAATCACAGTATGAACCAACAAAAAGGTAGAAACAAAAAGTTCATAGCTTACAGGTAGCGTTTTCACAGGAAATATCCAGGCAGCATAAGGTAGAAAGTGGAGACCACACAGGTAACATGAACAAATGAACCTCACTGAGTGATATGAGCAGGACCGTAGAGAGAGCCGACCTGCGCTCCATTACTATGGGTGGGGGCTATTCGTTGTGCTGCACGCAGGGGAGGGAGGTTCTGTGAGCCCCTCAGCCCGATGCAAATCCAGGGGGGGCACGATCAGTGTGAACGCCCACCCCCACAGGCAGAGGAGAGGAGTCTGCTGCTGGCTCTTAGCGGCAGCAGTATCCCTGGTCTCTAACTGCAAGTTAGCACATAGCCAGGGGCACCGAGAGGGGGGGAGCGGGTACAGCGGCACCACTCCCCCTTCCTCTTAAGTCACAGCAGCCCAGCACACGCTGCTGTGTGCTGGGCTGCACTGGGAGACTACTCGTGGATGCTAAAGCAGCAGTCGGAGCAGTCTCCTATGTCTATGGGGGAGCGATCATGCTGATAGAGTCTCCCATTGGCTCTCGTCGGCCCTGCACACAGCATCGCATTTTGCAGTAATGGGGCGGGACCTAATGACGTGTAGAGCTCCGCCCCTGAAATGGTAAGAAGCCTCTCCTCTCTAGGCATCTCAGGAAGAGATCGGAAACTAAGGTTCATTGACAGTTTGAAACCTATAGTTTTACATACTGAATTAATAGTAAATACACGGTTTAGGCTTTTTTACAGCCTTAACTTTGGGCTGCAAAAGTATGGCCTACTCTATGTAGCCATTTTTCATTACTTTTTCTCCTTTAACTTTGGTCAAGTGAATTATTCTTGCCTGATTCAGTATGTCAGATCTATCAGATTCATGAATATTGATTTTTTAACACATTTATGTTCAGCAAAAAAAGGAAAGAAAAGTCATGTTTTTTATGAGCAACACAAAATCTAGTGATGAATTTTTTAGCAATTACGATGCCATTGGGAAAAGTTCTGAGCTCAAGGCATGATTGAAGTATTTCATATTTGCAAACTTTGTTGCTAATTAACTTCATTATAATTTGATTCAACAAAAATATCCTAATTATATTTTTTTAATAAACTTTTGTAATGATCATCTTTTGGAAAAAGACATGGGAGTACTGCTAAATGTTGGCCATCTTGGCAATCACAAATAAATAAGTGACCTAATATAGCAGAATCACAGCAAGTAATTATACTTATATTGCAAATGGAATGAACATCTTGTAGTATGATTGTTTCCTGTAATGATCTGTTGTTTGTTGTATTGTAGTGTGTTGATTTTTTTTTACATTGTATGTAATACAGTACTGTATATTAAATTAGAAATAAACACCGCACGAGTCCTGGTGAGTAATCCATTTTTAATAAATGCATACTGAAAGTATAAAATACTAATTGTTTTCTTTTCATGTGTATTACTAAGGGGTAAATTTACTAAAGTAGAGATATTAGAAGTGGAGATGTTGCCCATAGCAACCAATCAGATTCTAGCTATTATCTTCTAGAAGGTAGAATCTAATTGGTTACTGTGGGCAACATTTCCACTTCTAAAAACTCTCACTTTAGTAAATATACCCCTAAATGTTTAGAGAACAATAAAGTGAAAGCCTTCTTGGCCCTGCGTGATTGCTCACTGTCCTTCTTTACATCGCAATAGGTCCTATTCCTTCTTGGAGAGAAAATTTGGGGCCATTTTGACGATTATGTATGCCCACCTCCCCATTCATAACTCTCCTCAGAGCCTTGTACACAATGGGCCTGATTCAGACCCACTCGCAAGCGCTATGGGCTCGAAAGCGGGTCGATGGCCGGGCAGAGCACACGCGCTCGCCCCGTAGCGAGCGAGAAATCACTCGCTCTGGTGATCGCATCCAAAAGGGGCGGCTGTCGATGTTGATCGATAGCTCGTCCCCATTTAGTAGGCAGGTCGGGGGGAGGGGTGGCTGATCAAATGGAGGCGTACCCGAAGGAATGCCTGCGGTTTGGGGGCGGCCCCACTCACATCACGAGTGATGTCAGTGGTGAGCTTCCGGCTCTATTAGAGCCAGAAGCTCACTGGGGCTTGCAGCAGACAAGACCCTACCACAAGAGTCTCGTCGCAACCCCCGATGGTCGCGATGGTCGCGACCATCACCTGGCCGCTCGCTAAAGCTGTGGGTGGTCACCCACAGCTTAGTGAGCTGCCAGGAGGCCAGTCACAAAAAAAAAAAAAAAAAACGCCCTTCAGGTCTGAATCAGGGCCTATGCTCTATAAACTGGTTCAGTAAAAGTGGATAGTAATTATATACTGTATGCACTATGGGCCACTTCCAGCTACTGTATAAGTTTATTGGGAAGTGCACTGTGGACAAGACGATATAAGATAGGAAGAAGAAAGCGGGAAGTGTTACAAACAACAGGAACTCTACACCCTATAATGTGTAAGAAGACTGCATATGCCAGTGAAGCGAGTTTTTAAAAAACATTTTGTCTGCATTTATGCTTCATAAGGTTTCCTGCCTGTGGCTTCCAATTCAAGGTGCTGGAGGCATAGACTACATTGGACTCAGAACCTGGTGAGGTTGCTGGGGTTTTCCAGTGAGAACCATGTGATGACCCTGAATAGCACAGGTTCATGCAGACAGTGATACCATTGTAGTCTGCAAAACAGCTTCAGCATTGGCAGATTATTGTGTCCAAGAACCAATGTCTAGCATTTCCTGTTATGCTCCAGACTGAATCCAAGTGTATTAAAACTTAGGGGTCGATTCAGACTTGGACACTAAGCTGCGCTCTCTCGCTGCCAAAAGGGGCTGGGTATGCAAATTCCGCAATCGCAATGTCTGGTGTAAAGACACGCTCTATGTCTTAGAGAGCGACGGCAGAGTGAGTGCTTGCCGGTATAAAGACGCCTATTTTTCTTTCTTAGCACACGTCATCTCTAGGAAGTTTGTGATTAATCAGAACCATCGTGAACCATCAGAGCTGGACGCAGCGCTTGAGGTTGCCCTTACCCCACCGCAAGTACTGCCATCACTGCAGGCTGAAATACAACCAAGTGACGTGTACAATGACGCTTCCATGCTCATTATGCACACCCATAAAACTCCCTTTTGACACACAGATATGCCTGCGTTCGCAGCACCACTCCCTCTTTCACAAGCACCTTCCCCTGTTATCACCCACAAACGGCACTATCTGTCACTCAAATTAGGGCTCAGACTTTGTGCTAAGAGAGCACGATCCCGATCGTAATGACTGGTTCGCGCAAGTGCACTGCGATGCATACGCATGCGCAGACGGGCGACATTCGCCCAATAGCGTGTGTCCGCGGTTTAGCGTCCAGGTCTGAGTCGAACCCTTAGTCTTTACCCAGGACCTTATTCTCTGATTATTTCTGGGCTTTCAAAGTCTGGCGATAACCCTGATCACATTTGTTGCTGTAGTGTACTTAGGCCCTGATTCAGAGCCGGACGCTCTGACAGAGCGCTCGCTCTGAATCAGGGCCGTCCTGGTGAAATTTTAGAGCGGCCTCCTGGCCGCTCACATAGCTGTGGGTTACCACCCACAGCTATAGCGAGCGGCCAAAAAGACTGTCGCGATGGTCAAGACCATCGCGACCATCGGGCTTGCGACAAGACCCTTGTGGTAGGGTCTCGTTGCCACAAGCCCCAGAGTGCTTTTGGCTATATCAGAGCCCATGGGAAGGCCTCCGTCTGGGCAGCCACGCCCCTGGCACGCCCACCAAAGGGGGCGTGCTGTCAATCACCATCAACAGCACGCCCCCTTTGCAGCGAGACCCGGAGCGACGGCTTGCCCATCGCTATCCAGGTCTCGCGCATGCACACGACGGAGCCGCCACTTGGCCAACATCGACCCACTTGCGAACACTCGGCGCACACGAGCGGGTCTGAATTAGGCCCTGAGTACTGAGGTTAGTGTACAGAACTCCAGAGTGATGTTGCTCCATACAGGTTCAGATGTGTAGTAGTGGGTGGCCTTTAGAGCATTAATTGATGGGAATATACATCAAATCTTGGGGCAGATGTATGAAGCTCTGGGAAGTTGAGAGTGATAAACGACCAACCACTCAGCTCCCAACTGTCATTTTTCAAACACAGCCTGTAACATGACAGTTGGGAGCTTATTGGTTGGTCATTTATCACTTTTCGCTTTATCATTTTCCAGGCTTCATTCATCTGCCCCCTTGTGCCTTGTTTTCGCTTAACTTGACCCATAAATCATACTAGAACACACCCTAGGAAAAGAGGCAAAGCCACAAACAAAGCACAGACAGTAGGCCACACAGTGACTGACACACTACTAACTTTCTAATAACTCCTTTATTAAGCAGCTCCTGACAGCTTTCCTTTTCTAAAATCAATTCAACAAATATAGTAAAACTATGGCAATTATTTAATTTAAATAAATACTCACATATGTTAAAAAAAATAATAAACTTCTAATAAATAGAAAAAAACCTTTTTACCAATAAATAGATGAATGATTTTAACCACAACAGTAGCGCAAAAGTTTAACTATAAACAATATCTATACACTATGGGCCTGATTCAGAACCAGACGCTATTTGCTCTCGCTCGTCCAGAAAAAGGGGCTGGCTATTTAAATTGACCATTCGCTCTTTGCGGTCTGTTGACGCCTCTATGTCTGAACGAGCGAACAAAACATGCGGACATTTTTTTGTAAAAAACGCCCCCTGGCCGCTCGCATCATACATCATCTCCGCTATTTATTAGATTAATCGAGTACATCGAAAGGCGAATGAACTGCTCGCTATTCATGTGGTTGCATTTTCCTACCACAATCATGCGAGCAGTTCTGGCTAAAAGACACCCAACTGACGTGGTCGATGACGCTGCTTTGTTAATTATGCGCACCCTTAAAACGCCCATTTTGACCTTTTGGCACGCCTGCGTTCGGATCTCCACTCCCCGTTTTCAAGCACCTTCCCCTGTTACCACCCACAAATGCCTCATCCTGTCACTCAAATTAGCAGGCATTCGCTATTTTGCAAGCACACGATTTTCGGCCACACTGACTGGTTCGCGCATGCGTACTAAAACCCATACGCATGCGCAGATGTGCGAACTTCGCTCAGAGCGAAGGAGCGGCCGCTTACGAGCAGCTCTGAATCAGGCCCTATATCTGTGCACTAATAAACTATTATGGTACCAATTTTGAGGTGGTGCCCTTATATTATTCATATGTTGTAGCCATTTAGGAGATAGTGGAGGAGTCTCTAACAAAATATAATTCCTGTAATATTTGAAGACTTGGGAATTTTGCTTCACACTGAGGCCCTAATTCAGAGCCGCTCGCAAAAAGCGAGCGCTTGCTCTGAATCAGGGTGGCCGCTTTGTTTCAAAAACCCCGGCCTCCTGGCCGCTCTCTAAGCTGTGGGTGACCACCCACAGCTTTAGCGAGCGGCCAGGTGATGGTCGCGATGGTCACGACCATCACAACCATCGGGCTTGTGACGAGACCCTAATAGAGCTGGAAGCTCACTACTGACATCACTCGTGATGTCAGTAGGGCCACCCACATACGGCAGGCATTCCTTCAGGAACGCCTCTGTTTGTCCAGCCACTCCCCAACTCCGCCTACAAAACGGGGCGAGCTGTCGATCAACATCGACAGCCGCCCCGTTTGTAGCGAGCCCCACCATCAACCCGCTTGCGAGTTCATAGCGCTTACGAACGGGTCTGAATCAGGCCCTGAGAGAGGTACAGCTGCGATACTCTTAGAGGTGGTATGAATATCTTGAGGTTATTAACACAGTATGCACAAATACAAGGTACAGCTGAGTACACAAATTATGGGATTTTATTGCAAGCCACAAGGTACATGAATGCGTTGGCTCTGTACAATGCATAGCATGCAATAAAGTACATGGAGGTGCTGGTACTGGTTGAGCAGTGCATAGCGTGCAACAAGGTACACAAATCTGTCATTGTTTGCACAGCCCATTGCGTGCAATAAGGTACACTGAAAGGTTGATACTGTTTGTACAGCACACAGCATGCAATTAGGTACATGGAAGTCTTGGCGCTGTTTGGACAGCGTGTAGACTGTAATGAGATGTATACATTTGTTGCTGGCACTGTGAGAACATCGCATAGCATGCAGTGAGAAGCACGGATGTGTTAGCACTGTAGGAATAGTACGTAGCGTGCGATGAGATACAGTACACTGAGTATATTGTAGTAACCCTGGAGCTCAAAACAGACAGGAAGTGTATCAGAGTTCACACACACAGATGATTAATGCAAACAGGTGGAATTGGTGCAACCGAATACCCTGGTGCGGAGTTGTAGACTACACTGGACTTCACCAGAGATCCCTGCAAAAGTATATGGAGTTTACTCAATGAGGACACAGGACGCAAGTCCAGTGTAGTAGGTTACCACTGTGAAAGCAACAGAGTGCTTAGCAGATGGAAATGTGGGTATGGATGTCCTGCTATTGAGGAAACAACACTGGAAGAAAACTATACTGGAGAGTATAGCTCTGGAGCTGGAGCACCTATGTAGATCATAATAGATATGCAGGTTCTTATAGTTGCTGGCTGATGGGTGATTCCCTGTATGAGGTATCGGTGCTGGAGGTTAGTGGTAACACCTGTGTTATGTTATCTCTATCCTGAGGCTGAGCCCAGATGGTTTTTGTAAAGAATAGTAATTGCAGTGATCAGTAATCAGTGGCCTGATAAGTATTGGAGTCAGGCCAGTGGTATCCATTACTGCTGGTACTGACACAAATAAGGTTACTCCATTGTATTCAGGCTCCTGCCCTCTTTCCTGATAATGCTCCACAGATAGGTATGGCAACTGAGGGGCCTTTTCATCATCGATAAATGGCCCGGTAACATTGCAGAAACGCTATTTTCCGTATATTTTAGTTACCGGGCCATTCACCATCAGGGGTCTGATAGGACTCTGAAACATTTTGGAGTTTGCTCACGAGAACAAGACAGAGCTTGCTCTTGTAGCCCCGCTCCTTTCTATAGGAAGTAGTTCCAGGGATGCGAAGAGGGATCTGAGTGGATCCCTCCACAACCTTCTCACGGACTCCCCGGCGGCTGTGCGTATGTGTGACCTCGGGGCACACATGTGTAGCCGGGCTGACGGGGACGAGGTAAGTAACACAGCTACTTCTGTAGCTGCGATACTAACCCAGGGGACAGCTGCTTTTTGGAGCAGCTGTCCCTGCACTGGAGCTATGATGAATTGCTCCAGTGTAAACTATCCCCCGCTGCGAGTTGGATAATTAAGTATCCCTTGCAGTGAGATCAATGCTTAATCATTGGAGGCCATATGGCCTCCAGTGATGAATAGGCTCTTGAGACTCTTATATGTTCTTCAGGGCCATAGAGAACGTGTCCTAATTGTGAGAGTTGTGGCCACACCCCCTTATAACAACAAAATTTTTTGTAGCACCGCAAAGCAGCACTGTGCTCCCAGGAGGAAGATGCTGTGAGCACCTCAGCCCGGCGAAAATCCAGGGGGAGGCACAATCAGTGTGATCACTCCCCTCCAACAGGCAGAGGACCTCATTCAGAGCCGGACGCCAGTCATTGCGGCCGAAAATCGTTTGTTCGCTAAATAGCGAATGCCTGCTAATATGAGTGACAGGAGGAGGCGTATGTGGGTGGTAACAGGGGAAGGTGCTTGAAAACGGGGAGTGGAGATCAGAACACAGGCATGCTGAAAGGTCAAAATGGGCGTTTTATGGGTGTGCATAATTAATACAGCAGCGTCACTGACCACGTCACTGGGTTATTTTATAGTCAGAACTGCTCGCAAATTTGTGGTAGGAAAAACCAACCACAAAAATAGCGAGCAGTTCATACGCTGGTCGATGTACTCGATTAATCTAATAACTAGCGGACATGACGTATGATGCGAGCGACCAGGGGGCATTTTTATAAAAAAAATGACCGCATGTTTTGTTCGCTCGTTTAGACATAGAGGCGGCAACAGACCGCAAAGAGCGAACAGTTCATTTGAATAGCCACCCCCTTTTTCTAAACGAGCGAGCGCTAATAACGACCTCTGAGAGCTCTGAATCAGGCCCTTAGTGTTTTATAACAAAAAAGAAAATATTTAAACAGAGCGCTGTGAACACAAACCAAATATGTATATATATGTTAATGTTGAATATTCCTAGCGCTGCAAAACCAAACGGAACTAACTGTGAGAGTTCCAAAATAAATAACAGGAATAAAACACACAGGTCTAGCACTGCTAGGAAAAATATCAAAATTTTAATGTAATATATATTATTAATATCAATAGTATAGGTGGCACAAAAATAAAAAATAAAAAGCTAAAAGTAACAGTGAAAAATATTATGATGCATCATAAAACAATAATAACAATAAATGTATCTCTTACAGAAACATAGTATCATACGAATGGCTCAATCATGTATCCCTTATAGGGGAAATCAATAGAGTCTATTAGTGTTATGAGTAATTCCTTGAGAAGATAGAAAAAGCCAGGTGGATTCAATATACGTGCTGTTGGATCCTGTAGTTAACAACTAGTATGAAGCATTTCTCAATTGAAGTATATACGGAGATCCTGATATAGCCGTAAAGGTCTGGGCTGAAAGCAATATGGGAAAGCCTTCACATCAAAATGCTAATTGTATACACTGTATATCCGATAGATTGAACAATATAGGGGTACCTGGTCCGTCCGAGCGTCCTCGGATAGATGTAGGGACCGGATATCCACTGATAACAGTGTCCAAATAAACGATAGTTATTGGGAACAGCCAAACGTTCAGCCCGGTAACTTAGAAGGAAATGATCTCCTATAATAGATGGCAAAACTCCGTTGTAACAATCCGTAAGTAGCCGTACGAGTCACCAGTATTGCAGACTCTGTGAGTGATATCAAAAAGATCAGCCCAGCGCTTTCAGCCCCTGTGGTGACGGAGGTGGCCGACGGAGGCAGCAGGAGCGATCCGGTGCAGTGACGGCAGGAGCAGCCGTGGAGGTAACGGGGATGGTCAGGTGCTATCAGCACAATTAGAGGTCGAATCAATGGAAAACCTTAACGCGTTTTGTCACTGACACATGACTTTCTCAAAAGGTGTGGTTTCAGACCTCACATTCACCTTATATAAATCCTCAGATGAGTGCTGACAGGTGTATAATTAACCACACTGGGATAACTAGATCTGACTGTTAAGTAATCGGCTAGATGAATATTCCTCATCACTTAGAGGAGGATTTAAATAGCAGATACTGACCATTAATATTTAACAACTGCATTATTATAACAAATATTAATTATACATAAAATATATAATACCATAACCAAATCTATATAATTAACATATGTAAAAAATTCTTTAAGTATATATGTCAAAGAGACAGGATACACTTACTATCTGGTTTAATTAAAAAATTAGTGTTAGTGTTTTATGCCCTCTTTTCAATTCTTCACTTTTTTCTTGTAAAAACACTGCTGGCAAAACAGTTGTTATAGCTGCAGTTCTTTAGAGCAAACACTGGGTTTACAAATGCTCAAATAATATATTTTCCAAACTCTCCGCTACTCATAAACCTGGTTCAGACAATTGTCTCTCTGGAGGAACCCCTGGCTGCTGCTTGATATGTCACTCCTGTTTCCTCTCTTCAATCAACCTCACTTGCCCCTCTCTGCATCAGTTCTTTCCACTAACTCTGACTTCCACTATACTCATCCCACATCCACTCTCTACCTGTCTGGACTATCACCTTCATTTGCTGCCGCGCTTCTTCACCCCACACTTCCCTCAGACCAACTGCCACTCACCAACTGCCTCTCCTCTTTTATCTACCACATACATTGTTAAGCCTGGGCATCCAAATGTCCAGAACACCCAGTACTTTTACTAGTCCAGGTAACTACATACTACCTACAGTACAGAAGATTCACCTGGATTACAGATTAAATACAACTGATCGCAGCCTCTAATACCTATTTGACTTCCAACCACTGGGATTCATCAGGCAATAGAAGAACACCCCAAAACAGTGGCAAATCTTTTGAGAAAGCTTGCTACTGGTGTGCTTAACAAAAATGGGGCCTGGAGGCAACTTGGACATAGAAATGGTATGTGTACTGTATCACCATGGGTTTTTCTAGCCTCACCTGTGGCAATTGTCAAAGGTTCCCATTCACTTAATGCTATAGGTATTTATTTAATTAAACTTTGCCAAAAGTGGAATATAAAAGAAAATAATTGAATTTGGTGTTACCAGAGTTCAACTCAAATTAAAAGTCAGTAGCCATGTACTGTGTGATCGCAAATATAAATGCAGCATACAGAGTGAATTGTTCAAATGCTCTCTAGTGGAGACAATGCAGATAGGGAGACAATTAAAGTCATTAAGCACTGACAGCGCAGCAGGACTAGATGAATAATTACATTTTACATTTGAGAAAGAAAATCTTGCACACAGTCACAGATAAAAGGTTTAGTTAGAGATCAGTGACAACCATCAAAAGGTGAGATCCAAAGAACTGAAAATACTGTAATGATTATTTGTTTTATTCTTTCCTGCAAGTCTTATTGTACTACCCAGCATATGAGACACTTGATGCTGCACGTCCAGGCACCTTTGAGGATTATTTATGTTCAATACTGTTAAAATGGCCGTGGCAGGATTAGTGCCATACCAGGATAGTATTTCATCCTGGGAGGCTGGGAACACCAGAGGCCTTCCTCCTCCCAGTTCCCTCCTCATCATTTGCATTGGCGAGGGGAGGTTTAGTAAAAATGAGTAAAAGTAAAGTATTGCTTTCTGGAGAGGGATTATTAAAATGAGATAAAGCAGTGAAGACTGTGAATTTTTAGGAGGGCCCTGTCTTATCACTGGGGTTTTGTTAATTTGGATCAGGACCTACAAGTGCAGGAGAGTAAACAAATCTAGTTGGCCTGATAATGCTTTTCCTCATGCAGGACCTCATTCAGAGCCGGACGCCAGTCATTGCGGCCGAAAATCGTTTGTTCGCTAAATAGCGAATGCCTGCTAATATGAGTGACAGGAGGAGGCGTATGTGGGTGGTAACGGGGAGTAAGACATCTGAATACAGGACTAATGCAAGTATCAGAATAACCAAAAATAGCAATAGGGAAAATCTAGTACAGGCTGAAGATACACCGGAGTTGGGTGGCGGTAGCATGACTGAGGGCCTGATTTAGCTAGGAACGCAGGTGTGCGCAAGCATGCACTCGGCCGCTGCAAATATATGCTAAACAATGCACACGCACGGCACTTCCTGTCAATCAATATCGGAAGGGTCTGCATACACACTGCATGTAGTCTGCGTACCCTTACCTGATCGCACTGGCTAGTTCGTGCATGCGCAGTGCGAAAACATCAGCCGAAAACATCAGCATGCGTTCTCTCACTTGCGTTGCTTGCTGAATCAGGCCCTAGGTCAGGCTTTAGGATTGCTGGACTTAGACACTGTATACTCAGACAAGCATAAAGATAAAAGTACTGAGATATGACAATGGTTGAGAATTTGAGAACAGAGATCTTGCTACTTTTCTAAAGAGGAATAGCTCATAACAACAACTGGCAATTGCCTACAAACCTGAGCAAAATGGCGTGAGGAAAAAGGCAAACAGAACAGTTGTTGAAAAAGCATGGACTATGCTAAATAATGCAGGTCTGGAGAAGAGATTGTGTCAGATTGGAAGTCAAGAATAAAACACCACTGGAGGTTTGGACCAGAGAAAAAAACAAGTGTCAGTCATCTCTGTGTATTTGGGTGTAAAGCATATGCCCATACCCCTCTTGAAAGAAGGGGTAAGTTGGATTCCAAATCCATCTCCTGTATTATACTTGGATATTATCAAGAAAGCAAAGGATACAGATTGTGGGACATTTACAACCAAAATCTTGTAGAGTTAAGTGAAGTGGTGTTTCACAAGACAGTTTCAACTAAAAATAAGCTACAAGCATGCCGGAAACTGAGACCACCTAAAAGATACAGTAAAGAATTAGCTAACTTTGTCTGCTGTGAACCTCAAACTATTCAAAAAGCAAAGTCAAGCAGTGACTGGAAAGCCAGCCAGGAGTCACTGGCAGTTGGTGTGGCTCCCATATTTGAATTTTGGACTGCGCTGTAGCACCACCTCTGGAGCCGCCACTGGTTTTTGCTATATCTGCTTTGTATGATATGCTGCTATACCATATGGATACCTAATTGTAACCTCTATGCAATCCTGTCTATACCTTCTAAAATCCTGCCTATACTTTCTAAAATTGTCATTATTTAGCGTAATGAGTCGCACAGTAAATAAATGCTTTCAGACTTTGAGTGTGGTTCCAAAGCACAAAAAGTTATTATTCAATATAAAAACAGATGGTTACACGCTGTGATCTAAAGACAATTGGTGCAAATAAATCATACAGACCCAAGGTACAGTTGTTATATACGCATGCGCTCTGGGCCAAGATACCGGCATAAGCATTAGAAACCTCCGTCAACAGCTCAGCATGAAGACTCCAGACTGGTGTCAGAGAGCGCACATATATACTCTTACAGGGATAGACAATACAATAGACAAGTTTGACATGATTCTATTGGTTCTTCTTAAAGGTGCTTCTGTTACAGGATAGTTCATAGGTCAATTTGAATGGACACAAACAGCCTCTAACAACCCTTTGTGTCCTTTTTCCCGCTGCATGCTAATCTAAGCTGCTAACATTACAGAGTACATTTCAATGTTTTAACTCTCTATAGTCCATAGTTTGCAGACGCATGTTCCGATGTTTTCACCGATGATACCGGAAATCTGTGGAGACACAGTGGATCAGTACAACACCAAACACAGTCTGCTTACCATGTACTAAACCTTAGATATCAAATAACCTTTATTACACAACATTAATAATTACTGCATAAACCTTGGATATTACACTTTAATGCTAGGGAACCTTTTATGTAAGTGTGCAGTGTGTAAGTACTGGGGAATTGGGAAAAGACGCTAGTTAGCATTGTGTGACTATGTGTTTTGTGGAGTACACCATGGTACGTGTTTTGCAGGGATAATCATTTTATATGTTTTAATGACTGTCTGTATTTGTATGGTGAGGACCTTTAACTTCTTTCTATTGCGTGGGAATCGCATGACGTTAAATAATAGCATTGCCGTGTGTACTTATAATGATGAGTTTCACTAAAATGACGCTGGGCGGCCAGTGGCAAAATGGCGTCTCATTGCAATTCGCAAAACGGCGTCGTCTCAATCTAATTTTAAACCGATCCTGTCAGTCAATTATCCGGCTTCGACAACCAACTAGACTTTGACTCAACCTTCTTAAATGGTGTGCTACTGTAGCTGAAAAATTTACATGGAGCCACATAGACTGTCACAAGCCGCCTCGCTACCAATGCTGTGCTGGATGAACGCTGGACAAGCGTTCGCTGAAGTCTCCTCCTTGCTACTGTTAGGATCTGTGGTTAGCAGCATATTGTTGCAGTTCCAGTCTTGGTTGCTGCTGAGCCTCTGCACTAATTACTGCCTGTCTGTGTGCACTATCAGGTACACACTGATTGATTTTCCTGTTTGAATACAGCCCAGGTGCTCAATAATTTGTCATTAGGGAAACTTGCTCTGGTTGGGCCCTGTTCCTGTTATATTCCAGCCAGCCCTTCTACTCCTTGCCGATGATAGAGTTTCTTGTACTTCTGGTTGTTCCAGTCTCCTGTTTTCCAGTCGAGTTCCAGAGCCAGTCTACTGTGTTTATCTACTGCCGTTTGTCCCATCCAGGCAGCGCAGTCTGCATTCCACCTGCTCGTGCTGCTTGTGTCATCTAGGTAGCATGGTGCGCTTTCTCCACCTGAAGCGACAGTCTGTGTCCAGCGATAGTGTCAACCCGGCGACATTGGCCAAGTGCAGCACACTCCAGCGCACCATCGCCAGCATCATCCCAGCGACGCTGGTAGAGACTCAGCATCCTCAGTGCGCAATCCAGAGCACCATCGCCAATGTCATCCAGGTGACACTGGTAGCTACTCAGCATCCTCCTGCTAAGTCATATTGCCCTCAAGGCAACAACCAGCCCAGAGGCTTCTACCAGCCCAAAGGCCGCATCACTACTTTCAGGTCCTCAGGCCTCAACCAGCCCGGAGGCTGCAACCGGCCCAAAGGCTGCATCTCAACTCATAGGCCCTCAGGCCTCAACCAGTACAGAGGCTGCAACAGTCCCCAGAGGCCACATCACAATTATACGGCCGCATCTTGCCAAGATATTCCAGCCCTCAAGGTTGTGCAGGACTTTTCCCCACTAGTGACTCTGAGCCCTTAACATAGACACTACAATGTATAGACATTCCAAGAGGGAAAAGTATGTCTACTAAAGAAATCATTTTATGGACTAAAACAAAGCAGTACACTGTCAATCTTGACATTGTATTGCTGGAAGTTAATTGTGTATGTTCTAAAACTGATCATTGGTTGTACTATAAGTGGAAGGAGAAAATAATATTTATTGTAGTTGTGTATGTCTATTGATTGCAGGTAAAGAAAGCCAGATAGCCAAAGCAAATTATTTCTGAGTGACAGGTTTAGACTAAAAGACTTTGGAATGGTGCACCAACTGCTGGTTCTGAGAATTGTGCAACATTTTAATGCTGGGACTGTTACCATAGAGACCAACAAGGGTACATTGAAATAATACTTTCAAATTTGGTATGCTGGATGCCAAACCAGTCTGCACACCAATTGACAAAAGCACAAAAATAACAAAAGCTATGTGTCCAACGACAAAAGCAGAGATAAAAGAAATGAGAGGAATTCCTTATCAAAGTGCCACTGGAACTTTAATGCAAGTGTTGGCACAAGTCCACATGTAGGTAGTTGTGTTAGCCAATTTACAATTAATCTATGGAAGTGGCAGTTATTAGTTGGTCTAGCAGGAAACAGCCTAGATTTTACTTGTCCACTTCTGAAGCAGACTCTATGGCTCTCATAAAAACAGCCAAAGAGTTGTTGTGACTGAAATAGACTTTCTGTTACTTAGGTCTTCTTAGTCCAAAAGACGCTGTCAGCAATCCATGTGACAATAAAAGTGTAATTGACTTGTCTTCTGGTACTAAACATTATGGTTGGTCTAAGCATTTTGCCATAAAACACCATTATATAAAGGACCTGGTAAATAACACTTTAGTCATTGTGAAATACTGCATGTACTGTAACTAGTGAGAAGATGACCTCTGGTGGAAATGCGCTTATATAGTATAAATTAAGTATACTGATATGGCAGAACAAATTCAAGACACATCAAAAGATTTAATTATATCTTATATCTTTATATAAAAAACATATAAAAAATTTACACAGAATAGTTAAGCACATAAAAATAAATAGCAATCAATTGTGAATATGGATGTAGTAGGTATTACCGCCGGCCGCAGCGGGAGCCCGGCAGGGGTGAAGATCCCGATTGCTAATTAAGGTAAGTGCTGCTAACCCTACTCCCTACCCTAACCCTTCCTTAGGGGTGCCTAACCCTAACCTCCCCTCCTAGTGCCTAACCCTAAAATTGCCTAAACCTACCCCCCCTTCCCCGCAGCCCAAAACCTAAGTCTCCATGGGGGGTGCCTAAACCTAACTTCCCCCCGGGGGTGCCTATCCCTAACACCCCCTTCCCCTAGCCTAAACCTTACCCTCCCGGGGGGTGCCTAACCCTAAGTAACCCTAAGTCCCCCCGGGAGCCCTAAAGCTAACCTCCCCTTCCCCCGTGGCGCCCGGCTTACCTTAGTTCGTTATGCCGGGTTTTCAACACCTGTCATCAGTACCTTGCCGGGATTTGACAGTCGGGAAGCCGGCGGTAGGCATTTAGACCGTCGGCTCCCTGACTACATCCCATGAATATACCTACATGGTCTGTGCCATCTCAGGCATGCCTGTCTACTGGATGTACCATCTTCAAATATAAAGTGTAAAAAATTTAAGTATTTTTTTTTAAGATGGACTACTGGTCCCAGGATATAATTTAAATATATCCATATAGAACTAATTTTGCACATAAACATATAAAACTGAAATATTAAATATGGGACTGAAAGTAGTAAATTACTCAATTAAAATGATAACTGTAAATAGTGTTCATGGACTTGTCACATGAGAGGGGGTCCACTTTACCAGGACAATCCAGCTATATTCATTGGGGTCCCATGATATGTCTAGTAAACTGTAGCCCCTGTGATGGATATAATGCAGCTGCTGACCACGTCTGGTCTCAGGGCATGATTCAGCTTGGTTCGTAGTTGCTAATACGCACACAATCGGGTGATTGTTGTGTTTTGTGCATGCGCGTACATATGAATTGCAGTGCGCGAAATAGCTATTGCGATCAGGACTGTGATCGCAGAGGCTACACAGATCCCATGCAGATTGATTAACAGGAAGCACTGTTTGAGGGTGGTGACTGGGGGGTGGTCGGGGAAAGGCAGGCGTACCGGTGAGTTTGCCCATGGTTGCAGGGGCATGCATAAATTATCCACTGCAATGCCATATGCAGTGTGAGGTCTCATGGCGTGCGTGGTTGTTAACAAATTCTGAGTAAGGTCATGGCTTGTGCAAGTGTGCGTGAGACTGCGATGGTGCTCGATTGTACCAATGGTTTCGCTATTCTGATAAACGTTACGGATGTGTGTAAGGTAAACTGGCGTCTTTATATTGTGGTGAGATCGAAATGGATTAGCATGCTATCGCAGTTGAACTGAGTGCATACTCAATATTGTGATCCCTAGTGAATCAGGCCCTCAGTCCTTTGAATGGCTGTATGCCAAAACAGATAATCTTGATTTCAGAGTCACAGTAGTAGCAGCTGCTGGAACCTTGCTAAACAAGGCTGGAGAGCTCAACAAAGAATGTCCTAATCGGCTGCAAGGTGTGAAACGATAATCCATGTGCTGTAGGAGGTCCAATACATGGGCAATAAAACAGGGTATCATCTCATGACCAGTTTTAACTCTTGCGTGGAGGCTTTATCAAAGATAAATCTGAGTGATATGTTGACCAAAGATCTTACTAAATGTCTTTCTACAAAAGTGTGGACTGAAATGCATTTGCAATGTTGGTTTGTTATATACGTTTTGTTTTGTATATCATCGTGTGTTTTGTGTTACAGATGAGACATGCAAAATGGAGGTCTCATCTGTGGAATGTTTTGTATAACTATGTGCGTGACGCCTGAAGGTTGAGGTTGGTTGGGACAGGAGTGGGAGGCTGAAGAGGAGACTAGGGTGGCGTGATTGAATCTGGGTGGCTTGAGTCAGGACATCCTCATGTGTTGAAGTGAGGAGGTAGAGGAACTGTAGTAGATGATGGGACTGAAGGCAAGGACAGGAAAGGAATGTCTTTATTATACAGCAGGTTGGAATGAGAATTGAAAGATGATGATATTGGACTGGGACCGATGATGTGGAACTGATGATGAGCTGAATAGATTAGAATTGGAGTTGATGATACTGAATAGATGAGTAGAATCGCATTGTAACCGATGATGCTGAATTGATGAGTAGGGTCGGTTTTAGACCAATGAAGCGAATTGATGAGTAAGATCAGTTTGGGACCGATGAAGCTGAATTCATGAGTAAGATCGGTTTGGGACTGATGTTTGAGATATCATATGGGACCAATGTTTGGAGATATCGGAAGGGACTGATGCTTGGCGATATCAGATGGGACTGATATAACAGGTATCAACTGGAACCGATGGTAACAGGTATCAACTGGAATCAATGGTAACAGGTATCAGCTGGAATCAATGGTAACAGGTATCTGGAACTGATGGTAACAGGTATTGGTTGGAACAGATTATAACAGATATGAGCTGGGACCAGGGCCGGCCCTAGCCCAAATTTTTTGGTAAGTGAGTATATTTTTTGGTGCCCCCCTATGCAGTGTCCCTTTTACATTTCCCCTGGTAGTGGTCCCCCCTGTGCAGTGCCCCTTGTGCCCCCAGTAGTAAGCCCCTTATATAGTGCCCCCATTACTGGTACCCTTTATGCAGTGCCCTTTAAACAGTGGCCCCAGTTGTAGTCCCCCCCATGCAGTACCCCCAGTATTGCCCTTTATATAGTGCCCCCAGTAGTGGTCCCCCCTCTTGTAGTGCCCCTAGTAGTAGTCCCTCCTTGTAGTAGTCCCCCCAGTGGAGGTTCCCCCCCGTATGCAGTGCCCCCAGTAGTAGCCCCCCTTGTAGTGCACCCAGTAGTAGTCCCCCTTGTAGTGCCCCCAGTAGTAGCCCCCCTTGTAGTACCCCCAGTAGTCTCCCCCTTGTAGTGCCCCCAGTAGTAGTCCCCCCCTTGTAGTTCCCCCAGTAGTAATCCCCCCTTGTATTGCCCCCAGTAGTAGCCCCTACTTTTGCCCCCAGTAGTAGTCCCCCCTTGTATTGCCCCCAGTAGTAGCCCCCCCTTGTAGTTCCCCCAGTAGTAATCCCCCTCGTGTATTGCCCCCAGTAGTAGTCCACCCTTGTAGTGCCCCCAGTAGTAATCCCCCCTTGTATTGCCCCCAGTAGTAGCTCCCCACCCTTGTAGTGTCCCCAGTAGTAGCCCCCCTTTGTAGTTCCCCCAGTAATAATCCCCCTTGTATTGCCACCCCCTGCCCCCCGCAGTAGAGACACACATAATACAAAAAAAACACTTACCTGAAACCCGGCTCCTGGTCCAGCCGCCGATATCAGCTCCTCCGTCCGTCCTCCCAGGCCGCTTTGTACCATCGGAGAGACATCATGACGTCTCTCCCATTACCCACTATGGGAGCCGGAAGATGCCGGCTTAGGCAGTGGGAGCAGCAGCCGATGAGAGTCTGTCTGACTCTCATCAGCTGCTAAAGCAAATACACAGCTGCTGGCGTCGGCGGCTCTGTGTTTGTCACTGGGTAGCACTGATCGAACTCCATCCGGTCAGCGCTACACACGTGGTGCAGCTGTGTCACAGAAACACAGTCTGCCCGCGGCCCACATGGTATGCTGCTGAGACGCCCTCCCCTATGTGGCGCCCTACGCAGCTGCATACCATGCGTAATGGGAGAACCGGCCCTGGCTGGAACCAATGGTAACAGGTATCAACTGGAATGGATGGTAACAAGTATTGGCTGGAACCAATAGTAAGAGATATCAGCTAGAATCGATGGTAACAGGTATCAGTTGGAGCCAATGGCAAAATATATCAGGTGAAACCGATGGTAATAGGTATTGGCTGGGACCGAAGGTAATACGAGTAGCAAGTACTTTAGTTAAACCAGACTGGAACACTGGTAGATGGAGACTTGCATTCACCAGACTGGAACTGGATTGGACGGACTGGGACCATACAGATACAGAGTATCTGGGAGCTCAGCACAGAGCTGTAATTTCAGCAGAAGCAATGCTGTACTGGCAATGGCATCCAGTCAAGAAATTACATTTTTAGGGTTGGATTCCCAGGGATTGAATGGTGCAATCCGCTGGTCTGGGAGCAGCAATCTGAGTGGTGGAGGAGATTCACGGGACTAAATCCAACATGACTGCACCCATACTGAGTTTTAGAGGGAACTCTGGCATGCAGCCTGAGTGCTAGCATGCTGAGTAAATACACTGAGACCAGAGCGCTGCAGAGAGCCACTTCCATGTCTAGACACGGACCGCTGAGAGCACAGAGCAGGAACAGTGTGGACAGACCTTATATCCAGCTTGATGCAATGTGTAGTGCAGTCGGAGCTCTGCGCCATCCAGGAGTGATGTGCAGTCACAGCGTGAGCGGACCTCAGCGCTTTACCTGGAGCAAACACTGCAGAGGTAAAGTACAGGACAATCAAATATAAATTAGTCAGGATCGTGATACTATGTAACCAGAGACAACTTTGAGTGAGGGGAAATGTTAGAGGAGAGTGCACTGTCCCCTGCAGCTACTGCTGGAGTCCAGACCCTCCAGCTATACTTATTTAGCCGGAACAGTACCGTTTTTTAATGGTCTGTACCGGCAAACAGGCTGTACCGATCGTACCTGGTGAGTACAATCTGACACACAATGCAGAGCAGGTGAGTAATACTCCATTATCTCCCGAATTCTATAGCAGCGGTGCGGGGACACAGATTCCCGCAGCGCTGCTGAGTGACAGGCGGCTCCGTCCTCTGTGTTCTCAGTCAGCTCTCAGCTGTTTCTTACAGCAAGCCACCGAGGAGCTTCTCCAGTCAAATTCTAGCGTGCCTCCAGCCCCCGTGGACATGCCCCTTTATCTGTGAACACACCCTCTTTTCCTGTGGCCATGCCCCTGTACCGGGTTTGTAGTGTAAAGTGTTGGAGGGTATGGGAGTCATGTCACAGCATGACCTCCGACCCAGTCAGCTAGATGCGCAACTGTGCATTGGGGCTTGTCTACCTGTCATTCATTGTGGAAAGACGTGCCCCTGTGTGCCTCTCCTGTGTGGAGAGAGTTAGCAACTCCAAAGACCCTGCAAGAGCACCTGTGTCATTACCGATGAACACACTGTCACCACTGTGTATTAACACAGGTGTGTGTCTTACTATGCAGCACCTGTATTAACCCCCATATGTTCCTGGCTGGCTAGATCTTTTGAAACTGCTACTTACAGTACATTGTGGGCCTGATTCAGAGTTGGGAATAGAGTGAGATGTCTCTCTCAACTGATCATCTTGGTGATACCATGCTGCACTGCAGGTGGGGCAGATTTAAAATGTGCAGAGAGATTTAGATTTGGGAGGAGTGTTTCCAAACGGACATCTAAATTGTAGAGTAATAATAAAGCTGTGCAGTATTTGTGGGCTACATGCAAAAGCAGCCAGTATTTAACCCACATGTAAAAAAAGTATGTATTTACACCCCTTGCATTGCAATATGGTTTGTTCAAGTTCACAGTTGAGAGAGATATCGCTCTCTATTCCAAACTCTGAATCAGGCCCTGTATGTACAGTACATTGTACTGTATGCCTGCTGCATTAACCCTGTGTTATTCTGCAACACATTCTGTCTGGTTAATAAACCAATCCCTGGTTAAGTTATTCATCGTGTGGACTGACCTAATTACACACCGCTGCCAACTATATCAACAGTTATAGGTTCTGCCAATAAGATACAGAGTCCATCTTTGCTCATATGCAAATAAAGCATTTTTACATTCAGCTGTAAAACCTGCCCTAAACAATTAACTTATGAAGTGATGATTTATCAAAGTTAAATATAACATGTATACTCTACTGTCTTTTGATTTTGATCTAGCTACTTAGGTGTCCTTTTCCCCCCATATCCAGTCATTTTCCAAATCCTACACACACCTATAAATTGTCATATACATAGAGAAAGAAAGAAAACAGTAGAGCTAAAGTTTGTAGTGCACAGTATTATTATTATCATTATCCTTTATTTATATGGTGCCACAAGTGTTCCGCAGCACCTTACAAAGTACATAAACAGATAATTTACAGTACAATACAATGCAGGACAACGATATGGTTTATGCACAGTGCTGTATTAGCAATGTGGGGAGTAAGGAGTAGATGACAGTATAGGTATGGAGAAGCAAATGAGGATAGAGGGCCCTGCTTGTGAGAGCTTACATTCTAAAGGGGAGGGGCAAACAAACAGTCGTTACACAGATGGGGTAGACAGGGAGGAAGGAGCATGTAGTAGCGGGTTAGGATGAGAGCTGAAAGGCCTCGATGAAGTAGTGGGTCTTGAGACCCAATTTGAATATTTGTAGAGAGGTGGAGAGTCTGTTAGGGAGAGGGAGAGAGTTCCAAAGGTAGGGAGCAGCACGAGTAAAACATTGGAGGCTGGAGTGGGAGGTTTCAGTTGGCAGGAGAATAAGCATGCATTTGTTGAGTGAATTGGGAAGCAGGAGTGTGATAAGAGATGAGGTCAGAGATGTAAATGGGAGAGGATTGGGTGAGGGCTTTTTGAGTGTAAAAACCTTGAATTGGGTTCTGAAGGGGAAGGGGTACCAGTGTAGGGCTGGAAGAAGAGGGGAGCCAGATGTAGAATACTTAGAGAGGAAGATGAGATGAGCAGCAGCATTGAGAACAGATTGGATTGAAGAGACGTGGGAATCAAGGAGGCCGATAGGAGGAGGTTACAGTAGTCCAATCAGGAGATGACCAGTGAGTGAATGAGGGTTTTAGGGGTCTATTTACTAAGCAGTGTTAGGAGACAGAGTGAAAAGTGATAAGGTGCCAGCCAATTAGCTCCTAATTGCCATCTCACAGGCTGTGTTTGAAAAATTAAAGTTGGGAGCTGATTGGCTGGCACCTTATCACTTTTTACTCTGTCTCCTAACACTGCTTAGTAAATAGATCCCTTAAGGTGAGAAAGGGTCTGATCCTGGAAAAAAGTTTGAGATGGTAGAGAGAGTTTTTATAACTACTGCAGTTACAGGGAAAATTTGTATATTTTATTTTATGTACATTAAAAAATAAGTCATAGTTCTACAGGGAATCCTAAATGATGCAAAATATTTGTTAAAATTATAAAGCATAGAGACAGTACAGATGTAGTAATGATAAAATTAAATAAAGTTATTAAAAATCATAGATAATAGTTTAACTGCCTCTTGTTTTTTTTGTTTTTTTATTGCAACTACTATCCTTCTATATCAATGTGTCAATCCTCCTCATATATATATATATATATATATATATATATACTACATGGATAAAAATATTTGGCCACCTGACCATTACACCAACAGGGACTGTAATGCCATTGTATTCAAATACATATACTTTATAGTCCTTGCTTTGTGCACTGGGGCACAGTCATGTTGGAATAGAAAAGGGCCTTCCCCAAACTGTTGCCACAAAGTTGGAAGCATAGCATTTCCCAAAATGTCTTGGTATACTGAAGAATTAAGATTGCTCTTCACTGGCGATAAGGGGCCTAGCCCAAACCCTGAAAAACAGCCCCATACCATTATCCCTCCTCCACCAAACTTCACAGTTGGCAGAATGCAGTCAGACAGGTAACGTTCTCCTGGCATCCGCCAAACCAAAACTCACCCATCTGACTGCCAAACAGAGAAGTGTGATTCGCCACTCCACAGAACACGTTTCCACTGCTCCACAGTGTCCAGTGTCGGTGCTTTACACCACTCCATCCGATGCAAGCCATTGGACTTGGTGATGTGAGGCTTGCATGCAGCTGCTCGGTCATTGAACACGGAGAGAGTAATCACAAATGAACCTTGGCGCCTGATGGAGACCTGTGGTGAGTCTGGCTCAGAGGATGTAGCTTCCACCTTGCAGAATTGGAGATTGCCTGTCTCCAATACAGAAAGAGAGCTAAACAGGGATATACTGCAAAGGCGCTTATAACATCATGAACACTATATCGAATTATAAATTGATAACAAAATACATTTATTAAAATAATACACATACACAAAACTGAATGCTCCCAGGAGTAAATAGATATTAACACATAACAATCAGTCAGATTAATAATAAAAGAGTGGTAATAATAATAGTGACTGGTAATAACTGGTAGCAAATATACCTAAATTGGAACCTCAGTAATGTTTGCAAAAAATGAGTAATGTGTAACAGTCTCAGATGGAAACTAAGTATCCAGTTTTTGTAGCCAAAGATATTAAATTATTTGTCCATAAGTAACAAGTTAATAAATCGCAAGTGAGCTGGAATGATGATCATTAGTATAGGTAAATTGTATTACAACAGCACATAGGAGAAATCCCTTGGTACTCACTATAGTACAGTCCTCTTGGTCAGACTCCGTTCTGAGCATTTAGCGTGATGGTTCTAGCAGCTGCTGGGCACAGTGTATAATGCCAGGCTGTGGAGCAAGCTCAGGGTGGTAGTTCTAAGCTGACCGCCGCTCTCCCGTGTGAGTCCTAGGCCGCGCTGGGCCTCCATGAGCGGGATCTCCGTCGGGCTGTACGTGCTAGCTCCAGCAAACTGAATAATTAGGCGCTCTAGCTGTGGAGCGAATAGGAAGTGGGTGCTCCGGGATAGATGGCACCTGTATCTTCAACGCGTTTCTCCATGGTACACGGCTTTTCAAGAAGCAGGTGTTTTTAGACAGCATAAATATAAGTGAATATATATTTCCTAGTAGAATTCCAACAGAGCACACTAACCCTCCACCCCTCAAGGTGGCATCCTATCACAGTACCATGCTTGAAGTCACTGAGCTCTTCAGAACAACACATTTTAAGAGTGCATTGGTATTATATAGAAATAAGGGGGATTTCCTTTACATGTAAAATATAAGGTATAATTCTACTGCATGGGTTATTTAGTATATCTTAGATAGTATAGGTTGAGTCTCCCATATCCAAATATTCCAAAATACTGTATTTAAAATTAGCTTCATGTATTTGAAGTTTAACCAATTAATATTATTTCACATCGTTGTTAAGAACATGATTCTATGGGCCAAATGGGGGAGAGTTTAGAAAATGCGAGAGTTTAGCAGTAAACTCTCACACTATTACATTGCTTGAGTTGTATTTTCAATATAGGAAAACATCTGGATGAGAGTTTAAATCGTTACAGTTTTTTGAGTCTGAAAAACATGCGAGTTTTCATGTTCTCGGACTCCATTACATTGGCTGAGTTTAAAAAGGGTGAGAAAACTCTCACATTTTTAAACTCTCGCCCTATTACATTTGGCCCTATATGTTATTTGTTTATCCAATGGAGAATGAGTTTGTTCAAGGCAACCACTGTGGTGGCGTGTGTTAATCTTCCACCAATTACTAACAGCTTCAGTAGCATTTTTGTATCAGTTTAGTGATTTTGTTACCATTGTTTAATGGTTGTTACAATCGTGTCTAAATAGCTGCCTGTTCTGTGTGCAAACAGATTTGATGTTACAACGTTCTCCCTCTGTTTCTCGGCATTCATGCTCTCCCTTATTGCTGAATTTTTTTTTACATGTTTAACATCCTTGTTTGCTTCAAAACACACAATATTCTTTTGGTTACCAGTTAGTTCTATTTGCTTACTAGACTGAAGGGTTAGGTTCTAAGAGAGCACATAAACAGTCTCAGTGTCGTGTTTATAAAAGCAGTAGTGTCTTCTTATAAATGAAGTGGGTTAATTGCCACTATGTGGTACAGTATTTGTTACATTTGTATCTAATCACTAACCGATCTGTTTACTACCAGGTATAATGCTGCAACGATCCCTCTACTTTTCAGAATAAGTATTATTTCTTATTGCTGAGTTAAACATGCATGTACAACATCCTTGTAGAGTTTGCTACAAATTGAACTCTTGTAGTTATACACTAGAACTAATAACTTTTTATTGTCTTAAATGCTAAGCTGTGAGGGAGCTAAATGACAGCGTAATAGATTGAGATCCACTATATAAGCTGTTTTTCTATTGACAGTTACATTCGTTTATAACATAGAGAAGTAGGCACAGCAATTAAGTTGTGGGTTACACTTCGCCAATTTTGCCTTTTCGGTTTTATGAAGACATCAACCCAGTTACACTCCAGAGCCATACCAGAGGTTCCATTCTTATTGGCAGGCAATGTCTTCTTAAGAACAAAGGGGGGAAGAATGATTGGTTTGTTTACCTTCAACACATTCTCCCATATGCTTATTGTGCTACAATCTTCTATATGAATTACATTTTGTACCAGGGATATATTAAGCTTTATTTAGTAATTATATTCATATGCATCTGTTTATTCACATTGTCTTATTTCTTAAAGCAGTTGTTAATTTTTTGTTTATTATTCTTTATTAAATATTTCCATGTGGTTTAGATATGGATATGCTCTCCATATCTTATTTAAGATGGTATTATTATAATATATCATAGTAAGTGAATCTCTTGTTATAATAGTTTGCCAGGAACCTTTGTTATTTATTATGCTATTAGATAAATATCATTATGTATAATGATATAATTAATTATTGTATTTTCTTATGCTTTTAGTTTATTTTTATTTTTTTTCAGATACTTCAAAATATCATTTGAAATGGAAAGTATTTAAATTACAATGTTAACTTTACTTTACACTGTTGTCCTCCATCTTGTCAGTGATTTTAATGGCTGATAATATTGTAGGTCAATGTCTAGATCAATATTATATGTGATGGTCTCCATATCTTTCTGGTCTGATTCCATTGTTTTGGTTCTTATCATAATACTATTTAATAAAAGTGTTAATACTGTGTTAATAAAAGTGATAATACTATTTTATAATAATTGACAAGTGTTTTTCACGCTTCCTTAATTTGTATAGTGTTAAATTATTAGTGTGTAATATATAGTTACCAGTGACGTGCAGTGAGGTGAATGGCTGGGGAGGCACTGGCTTGTATCAGAGCCAGATTTACAGATACATATATGAACCTGAGGGTTCATGTGGGTATTATACAAATATGCAGTAGTAAATAGTGCTGGAAATTTGGTGTGTTTTGATCAGGGATGTGTGGAAAAGGTAGACAGGGGAGGCAGTGCCTCACCTTGACTATAAAAATGATTAGAATAATACAAAGAAGATATTTACAATATTTTCATTAAATGTTTCTTAGAATTTTTATAGTAAAAACTGTGGAGTATACCTAAGTATGACAGGAAAGGCTCTGCCTCACCTGCCTTACCTGACCGCACATCACTGATAGTTACCATAAGTGTATCAAATATAATGCTCAGTGTATACTCTATAAAGGATATATCTTATATGAATACATTTGTGTTATTGAGCGTGATCAAAAAATGTGACCACAATTACTATGGTAAATACAATAGAAGTTCATATTTAGGGCTTGATTCAGAGATGCCTGCTAATGTAATCTCAACTGTCATCTCTCATGGATTGCAACTGCAAAAATATGCTAATAACTCACTTGCTGTCCAGTGCTTAGAGACAGTCACTGAAAGCTTATCACATCCGCCGCTCACGCACAAAATTGGAAACATTGGAAACATTGAACGCAGAACAGGCGGCCATCAGACTTCTGAGTGCGTCTAACAAGTCACAGACAAAGCAAAGTTTCCAGACATAAAACAAAGAGGAAACCAGCACTAAATATTTCAATAAATATAAATGATATTACAAATCAGTATTTATAATTCAAATAAATTCTGCACTCTTATGCAGGTGGGTATTTCATAAAGTACTTATAAAAATGTGTAAATATATAAACACATAACTTCAGCAAAGCATAAAAAATTCAGTCCTTAAAATGAAGGACTTTTTTATGCTTTGCTGAAATTATGTATTTATATATTTGCACATTTTTATAAGTACTTTATGAGATACCCACCTGCGTAAGAGTGCAGAATTTATTCGAATAATAAATACTGATTTTTAATTTCAAACCGTCCATCATTATTATTTATAATAAATTTAGCGCTGGTTTCCTATTTGTTTTATATCTATTGTGTCTTTTTACTGGGATTGGCAACCCCTTATACCAGCAGTTTCAGGATAGTGCATTAGATCTGTATGTTTGCTACTAGTGTTTCCAGACATGCAGAGGGAACTCCTGCTGCGAGCAAGGCCGCCGTCGCTAATGTGTGCACGCCCTGAACATGGCATTTAAACGGTCGAACACATTTGCATTTTTATAACCATCCCCTGTTACCACCCCCAAATGCTGACTACCTGTCATTCATTTTGCATGTGAATCCTCTGTGCGAGTATAATCGCAATTCAATCACTGCGGGTGTGCAGTGAGCCTTACACAAATGTGCAATGGCTAACAATCACTCAATCTGTGTCCCTCTCTGAATTAGGCCCTTAGTGTGAATAAATGTGAGAAATTATTTAAATAATACATTGTGATATGTTTATCTAGAAGCTTGAAATATAAATTGAGAAGCCTGCATTGTATGTGAAATGATTAATTACTCAGTATGAAAGAATATGACAATAATAAAGTGAGTTTGTATAATCTGTGTTTGTGTTTTTATTAACTTTTATTTATTTTAAGAGGGCCATTTGGGCTATTGTTTGTATAGGGATGTTGCTCATTTAATTGGTAATCTAAACAATTCTTTAGTACGAGTCTCCCATATCCAAAATGCTTGGGACCAATGGTATTTTGGATATCGGAATATTCCGTATTTTGGAATAATTGCATAACATATTGAAATGTCTTAGGAATATGGCCCAAATCTAAACACAGAATGCATTTATGTTTTATATACACCTTATACACACAGCCTGAAGGTAATTTTATACAATATTTTCAATAATTTTGTGGCTCAAACAAAGTTTGTGTAGATACATGAAATTCATTTATATGTCATATAAACCTTATACACACAGCCTATAGGTCATTTTATACTTTAGTTTAATAATTTTGTGCATTAAACAAAGTTTGTGTACATTGAGCCATCAAAAATCAAAGGTTTCACTATCTCAGTCATGCTAAAAATATTCCGTATTTCGGAATATTCCATATTTCGGAATATTTGGATATGGGAGACTCAACCTGTATTCCATTTAGAATTGGTGTTTATAAGAAAGCTAAAATTTGGTTATTCTCATTCATCCCATATGAGTCCATGCAGTTTATAAATAAGAATAACAAAAAAAATAACAAAAAAATATTTCTGGAGAAGATGCTTGTGTGAATATACAGCCCTTCCCTTATGCCCAAGTGAATTGTTTCTATACCAAAAGCTTTTAATTGCTCAGGATTCCTGTCATGAAATGTCTCGTAACACTGGTCAGTGTTTTGAATTTTAGTTGATCTGTTTTCGCGTGTTTTATGTTTCCTACATGCTTAAGAATCCTCTGTTTAAGTTGTCTACTTGGTTTAATCCACAAGTACATTAAAGGCAGTATATGACTCCTAGGGTCTAATGGTGCATACACACGGTCAGATTTTTCTTCAGATCTGAACGATAACGATTTTAAAAATCGTTCAATCGTTCATATCTGAAGGAAAATCTAACATATCTGACATGTTTGTCAGATGAACGATGAACGATGCGCATTCCCGCTTGTCAGATAACGATATCTGACATCTGATGTGTTTGCAGTCAGATTTGGACGATTCCATTCATTTTAATGCAGTCAAAAATCGATCGTAGTTCAAATCGTTGGTCAAATCGTTCATTAAATCATTCAGATTGTTCAAATCATTCAATCGTTCATCTGACACATCGGACAAATCTGACTGTGTGTATGCACCTTTACAGCTAATATTGTCATTAATTTTTTTTGTTCTTCCATACTGTATGTATCCAGAAACTCCTTCATGGGTTGTATATATTTACAGGCTTTACAATTGCTGCATTTATAACAACCTATTGTTTTCTTTGTTGTTCTTCTTTGTTTTAAAAAATTAGCAATGTACCAATGTATCTCTTAGATTTGTGGATCTGTGCCAATTCAAATTATTGAATCACCCAGGATCTCCACTAAGTCAACATCTGTGGAAAGTATGTAGTAATTATTTGATGTGTTTCCTTTTATTGCAGAATGTCCCTACAAATATAGTTTGAGTCATCTTTCTCTTTTTCTTTCTTCTGTTTAAGTGATCTAAGCTGTGTTCTACCCCTATCTGCTGCCTTTCTGTAACCTGTAACAATTATATTGCTGTTTGGTCTCTGTTTGAGTCTATTAACTAGTTCTTGAGATCTTTTATTAAAGGTTCCCCTTGCCGAACAATTGCTAATGGTTGGTGGAAAATGGGAGCTGTTGGAGTGAAGAACACTCTTACTGGCCAAATCTTTATGGAGTATATTTGTTGTTATTCTGCCATTCTTTATTTATTTATTTATTACCAGTTATTTATATAGCGTATACATATTCCGCAGCGCTTTACAGAGAATATTTGTCCATTCACATCAGTCCCTGCCCCAGTGGAGCTTACATTCTATGTTCCCTATCGGATGCGCACACACATACACACTAGGGTTAATTTTTGTTGGGAGCCAATTAACCTACCAGTATATTTTTGGAGTGTGGGAGGAAACTGGAGTACCCGGAAGAAACCCACGCAAGCACAGGGAGAATATACAAACTCCACACAGGTAGGGCCGTGGTGGGAATCGAACCCATGACCTCAGTGCTATGAGGCAGTAATGCAAACCATTACACTGTCCATTCTTCTTAATTTGTAGCCTCAGATCCATCTGTTGGCTCAAATCAGATTTTAAATTTAAGTTGAGTTGATTTTTATTCAGTTTCTCAATAAATGTTGTTAATAGGTCCTCTTCTTCCTAGATTATGAAGCTGTTGTCTATATTACTAAACCACAATATAATGTGTTCCATGTATAGCTCGTTCTCCTCTGAGAATGCAAATTCTTTCTCCCACTACCAGAGGTACAGATTAGCATATGTCAGGGCAAATGTTGTGTACATTACTGTACCTCAGGTTTGTATGCAAAAGTAGTTCATATGAAGTAAAAATCTCAAAAGGGTGTTAAACTCATTTTTCCCTTTCATATCAAGAAAGTATTTTACTGCTCCAATACCCACTTTATGATTTATGCTCATGTACAGTGAGTATACATCGCATGTACACAGTCAGGTTCCTGGTGTTAAAACCATGGGCCTGGTTCAGAGGCGCACGCTATTTGCGTGCGCTCGCTCTGAATCAGGGCATCCCTATTTTTTTTTTACCGGCCTCCAAGCCGCTTGTACAGCTGTGGGTGACCACCCACAGCATGTGCGTGCGGCCTTGCTATGGTCGCGATTATCGCACCCATCGGGCTTGCGAGAAGACCCTGTGGTAGGGTCTCAGGTCTCACCAGTCCGAGTGAACTTCCTGCTCTAATAGAGCAGGAAGTCCACTACTGACATCACTAGTGATGTCGGTAGGGCCGCCCACAAACAGCAGGCATCTCCGTTTGTGCAACCACCCCCCTCCCCACCTACAAAACGGGGCGAGCTGTCGATCAACATCAACAGCCACCCGTCTTGTAGCGAGCCCCGGAGCGAGTGACTTCCCACTCGCTCCAGGGCTCGCGCACGTGAGGTGCGCATTCCATGCATGAGCAATGGCCGACCATCGACCCGCTTGCGAGCGCTACGCGCTCGCGAGCGGGTCTGAATCAGGCCCCATGTCTTGTATTTTTCCTAAGATATCCCTTGTATAAGAGTGCAACTCATTTACATATTTTTGTAGTTGTTCATCAGCAAAAAAGCTTGCTTTCTCACTTAACCCTCCTATCCCACATACTGTAGGTCTTCCTGGCGTTTGTTCAAGATCTTTATATGTGTTTTTGATAGAGCATAAAAGGTTGAGATTTTCAGATTTTCTATCCATAGATAATCTTTTTCTCTTTTGGTGATTACTTCCGAGAAATTTATATTTCTTTCAAGAAGTTGGCCGTAGGATTAAATACTAATCTCTAATAACAATCACAGTTTTCTAGTTATCTCAAAACTCCTTTTATGTTTTTCTCTTTCTTCCATAAAATGATATTCCCCCTTTTGTTTTATTTCTATATAATCCCATTCTCTAATTTCTTTCAGAGCTTTAGATTCTTCTTTTGTACAGTTAGTTTTCTTATATCGTATTGTTTCTACTGTAAAGCTGATCTAGATCTTTAGACACTAAATCCATACATATTTTTGCCTGCGGACAGATATGGAAACTCAGAAAAAAGGTTCATTGCTTTCTAAGGGTGGAAGTTCTTAAGGTGGAAGTAGAATACTCACTAGACAATTATTTTAGAGCAGTTAAGGCATAAAGTCCTTCTTCATTTGTAATTATTGGCATTGTCTGATCATAGTTCAATGGGGTATGTACAGTATTTACCTCTTATTTTACTTTTATTTTTGATGATTTTTTTCAGAATGATTTTTCTAACAATAATATTCAGGCCTTTCTCAACCATGAACCTATCCTTGGAGAGAACATTTAAATGATGTAGATTTAGTTGCTTCTCAGATTGACTGTTTGTAAACTGTCATTAGGGATTACCTCCTTTATGATCTGTTCTTCCTCTAAGGGTTTGCTCCCCATTCTCTTTTCTTTCAATTTCTTGTTGTTGCATCCCCTTCATGTTGTCCTGAGGGGCCAGGATCTTTTATTGATGTACTTGGGTCTTGCCCTAAAAAATTGTTATACTATCTATAGTTTCTCTTTCAGAATTCTCTATCTCTGCTAAATCATTTTTATATTTTCTTCCTTTCTCCTTCCTTTTTTGGTTTATAATGTTACATTTGAAAATGTTTTCATTACTGTAATCATTTCTATTACAAATATTTTTTTTGTTATTTCTTTTCAATTATTCATTCTCAAATTGTTCCAACTTGTTCCAAAATTTCTGGTATGTCTTTTGAAATTGATACAGAGTTTCATTCTATTTCAGTCTATTCCCAATTTTGAATATTTGTACTTTAGTTAATAAATACAGATAAAAAGAACTCACTATATTTATTCAAAAATAACTTTTGATACCGAGTAATCAATCATTTCATATACGATGCAGATTACTCAACTCACATTTCAAGCTTCCAGATAAACATGTCATAATTTATTATTTAATTATTTTTCACATTTATTCACACTATTGCGATGCATCCCCGTCACTCACCACATGCATGCTGGCATTAAATACATTGGTAGGCATGTAGAAAAAAGCAAGGACAGCTCTCCCAACAGCTCTCCCTTTGTGAGAAATCCCCCTGGCGTCATTCTGCGTATGCGCAGAATAACAATCGCACCGCAGAGGGTGCTGGGAGGGATTCAGTTGGACCTCTCTCACATCACTTTGTGAATAGAAACCTTTAGGCTTCAATAGGGTAAAGCAAGCTAAAGATGGCGTCATCCACCGGGTTCAAGCTTGGTGCATGTAAGAAATGCGGTCAAACCACTGAAAACTGAATTTTCGAGTGTTTGACCACATTTCTGACATTGGTGCATCCCGCCCTAATTATGATCATCTATAGCAAGGATGGGGAACCTCAGGCCCGGGGGCCATATAAGGCCTGCAGAATAATTTGGTCTGGCCCTCAGAGCTTTTTTATGCTTGCCTCATCTGGCTAGCAGGGTGCTTAGAATGGCACCCTGCAGCCAGAATCTATGCAGCAGTGCTGCTTGGAGCATCCTTAGGATGCTTCAGATAGTCACATCGCTACCCTGTGTGATGTCACACAGAGGGGACTTGGCCTGCACCAGGCCCGAGAATAATGTTATATATATCAAAATGGTCCTCAGCAGAAAAAAGGTTCCCCACCCCTGATCTATAGTATGTCCCCTAACACTAATTTATGAATATTAAATATTTCCTTTTTGAACACTATAGAGTGTACACTGAGCACAGTGAAGTATTATTATACCATAAATATTTTACCTGTGAAGGAAAACCCACTTTTTCTATCTAATACCTGTCTACGCTACTGTATACAAAAAAAATATATAAAATTATATACTCACTATTGGAAATTAATAAGGTGAATAAAAGAACTGAATACAAATCATACAAATCATAAATAAAAGAAAACTTCTCACAATAATTACACAACAATATAGATAGAAATTAGTTGCTATAAAAATAAACAAAAAATGGCAGCTGCTCAATCAATCAGGCAGTACTTTTCATGTGCATGAAAGGGAGGGGTCATACCAAGTAAAAAAAGAGGGGTTTAACCCCCTATTGTTCCTCAGCACACTGAATTATACTTGCAACAATATATGAAGACTATGGTCCATATTCAATTTGGAAGCAAAAAGTCTGTGCTGGTCTTTTCGCTCCACATCGCAGGTTTTCCGGGGATAAAGTATCGGGCGCGCGCCCGCTTTATCCCTGTATTCAATTAGAAATCAACTAAACGTATCTCCAAAAAATGGGAATTTTTAGTAAATATTCCAGGGACCCCCCCTAAAGATGTCTAGACATGGGGGATCACTATGGGTACCCCCATTTTTACCTGCTGAAGGAAGTCGGGGTTTCTAATAGCCGCGGCAGGTGCATATTTGCAGCTATGAAGAAGGGGTGAAGAATAGCACTTAGATTTTTTTTTTGTAAAAATAAACTATTGCTATCAAATTTGGGGTACATGAAAATGGGGGTAAGCATATTTTTTAAGTCCCTAAAATTATTTTTAAAAATTCTGCAAAACTGCACCTGCTGCTACTCCCGCAATGAAAAAAATGCCTACTGCATACTTGGGAACCCCTCTGAATTTAATTTGGCTATTTTAGAAGCCAAAGTTATCCCTGTTTTTTTTCAAAGACTCTTCGAACCTGTGAAAAGTCTTCGAAATTGAATATGGGGATAATTGAAATAGGCGAAAATTACGTCATCGGTGATAAATTATCGCCGATTCTGACATGTCGCTTCAAATTGAATATGGCACTAGATGGTAATAGAAATTCAGAGATATTAGTTGCATGCATTTGCAAATACATGGGAAGTTACTAGTAATAAAAATAAATACAAATAAATAAATAAAAAACAATTTACATTTCTCATTAACACATCTTTACTGTCTCTATCCTTTATAATTATAACACATATTTTACATAATTTAGGATTCCCTGTAGAACTATGAATTAATTTTGAATGTATGTGAAATAAAATATATATTTTTTAACTATAACTGCAGTAGTTATAAAAAATATTTTCTCTATTGTGCACTTTAACTATACTGTTTTCTTTCTTTCTCTACATATATGAATTGTAAATTGGAGCTAGTGCTAGCACTCCAGTATTGGAATAAACAAAACTTAAAAAATACACAATAACAGGGCTAATAGAAAAAAAATGATTATCAGATAGACTAGATTGTCTGGATAATAACCTATGGTTATTATGACATAATCTATGAATTGTCACCAGAATTCTGTCACGAGTATAGAAAGAAGCTGGGATAACAACAGTGGCAGACACAAATGTTCTAGTTCAACTATTGCACTGTTTTTATTGGTTGACTTGATATTCCCCTGACTGTTGGTGCTCAGGTGCTAGACATTACTATTCAACCCTATGCCTGATCCACCATTGCAGTGGTTCTCAAACTCGGTCCTCAGGACCCCAAACAGTTCACGTGTTTCAGGCTACCCTGCAGGTGCACAGGTGTATTCATTACTCACTGCCACATTTTAAAAGATCCATTCATCATCCCATAATGTCTACAAAAGAAGGTGAAAATAAAATTCTCACCTACTTTTGTGGAAATTGCTGTATCAGGGCCATTCATTATAAAGGTAACACAGGAGATATCATGGCTATATCCTGCTTACCTTTCAGCCCTGATCTGGCCCACTGTCCACATGCAATAGTATGGGAACCTAAATTCATCAAGCTTCGAATATATTAAATATTCAGAGTTAGTTAGTGGGATTCTTCACCATCTTCAGGTGGTGTTTGTTCCCGCACCCCCGCTCCTTCTGCTGGACACAGGGTTTTTGTGCGTATGTGTGAACCACAGTTTACACTTATGTGCTCAAGCAGTGCGAAGTCTGACTCGGCAGTGCTAAGTTTCACTAGGAATCACAGGAATGGCTGATCTTCGGATCAGCTGTCTCCTCACCAGAGCAATGTTTAATTTCTCTAGTGATTTTGTATCCACCACTGCTACTCACGAGTTGGATACTTAATTGTCAGGGGCCACCCATCCCCCAGATAATTAACATGTTGAACAGCCCCCTCTGTGAGGAGACCTGGAAAACATGAACTGTTTAGGGTCCTCAGGAAAGAGTTTGAGAACCTA
The DNA here is from genome assembly GCA_031769625.1 of Taudactylus pleione. NCBI lineage: Eukaryota > Metazoa > Chordata > Amphibia > Anura > Myobatrachidae > Taudactylus > Taudactylus pleione. The sequence continues at coordinate 6,945,590 of JAUIMM010000555.1, read as the reverse complement.
CAATATGCACTAATGGAATTGGTTACTGGTGGGGTTATTGACTAGCTACCTGTAATATCATTAGCTTTCCAAGGTGATTTGTGCTCTATATTGTTATAATTATATATGTACTGCTGCCCTACTGAAACAAAAATATCTATACAAATATAGCAGCTCACTTAGTAAATGGAAACAATCAATAGAGGTTTTTAGCATAATCTTGGCCAAGGTTATGGGCCTACCCACCACATCCGGGTAACCTCTGTCAGGTAGGTCCCTAACATACTAGGATTCAAATCCAGAGTGCAGGACACCCCTAAACTGGCCCAGCTAAGCCGCCCCAGGGCACCGCCATAGTAAGAAAAGTGCAGTGCAAACGGGATAGTTAAAGAGCAGCCACAGCTGCATATAAAGAATGAAAATAAAAAAAGTGAAGTACATGTATAATAAACAAACAGTGAAAGGTTAAAATGTGTTATAAAGGAAAAATGTGTTATGATGCGGTGACCTGAAACAGATCAACCAAAGCAATCCAGGGGGACCCATGCCCCAAAAATTAACAAAAGTTGCACTACAGTATATAACTTGTAGGATTTACCTAGAATTGTGCCTAATACCAGTGTGCATGTACATTACCAGACTCCATGCTTTTGAACCAATAAGATAGGGGTGCTAATCCAGACTGAGGGCATCTCCTTTGCTTCAGGTGTGCAATAAAGCATATTAAATGGAGTACTATGGGAAAGATTCCTGGACTGCACACCCTGAATATATATATATATATATATATATATATATATATATAATGGGAGGTGCTACCTGATGAGACTAATTGCAGGCACAAAAACAAACAAATCTCAGGTGCACAACTCCAAATTATTGATAATATATAAATGCAATCACATTTTGCAATCAACAGAGGTTTTTAGCATAATCTTAGCCACGGGTATGGCCTACCCACCATATCCAGGTAACATCTTTAGGGTAGGTCTTTAACATACTAGGATTCAAATCCAGAGTGCAGGACAGCCCCATACTGGCTCAGCTAAGCCGTCCCAGGGCACCACCATAGTAAGAAAAGTGCAGTGCAAAAGGGATAGTTAAGAGCAGCCACGGCTGTATATAAAGAATGAAAATAAAAAAGTGAAGTACATGTATAATAAACAGTGAAGGGTTAAAATGTGTTAAAAAGAAAAATGTGTTATAATGCGGTGCCCTGAAACAGATCAACCAAAGCAATCCAGGGGGACCCACACCCCAAAAATGAACCAAAGTTGCACTACAGTATATAACTTGTAGGACTTACCTAGAATTGTGCCTAATACCAGTGTGCATGTACATTACCAGACTCCATGCTTTTAAACCAATAAGGCAGTGGTGCTAATCCAGACTGAGGGCGTCTCCTTCATCTCAGGTGTGCAATAAAGCACATTAAATGGAGTATATGGGAAAGAATCCTGGACTGCACACCCTGAATATATATACAATGGGAGGTGCTGCCTGATAAGACAAATCTCAGGTGCACAACTCCAATGTATTGATATTATATAAATGCAATCAAATTTTGCAATCAATAGAGGTTTTTAGCATAATCTTTGCCAAGGTTATGGGCCTACCCACCATAAACAGGTAATCTCTTTAGGGTAGGTCCCTAACATACTAGGATTCAAATCCAGAGCACAGGACACGCCCAAACTGAGGAAGCCGCTGATGGTGCACACTAGGCGGAGAAACGCGTTACACAACACATGGTACCTTGACGGTGGAGGCGGTAAAGTTATTGACAATAGTCATAGTGCCAATTAAGGAATTGGAGAGAGGACTGCATGCTACAATTGACCTTTTCCTTGGATATCTGTGGGATAGCAGCAGAAAGCATTATATCCAATATGCGGTGAACTAAAATGGGATTGCAAATGGCTGCTTACTATAACATGCATGATCTTGAGTACAAACCACTCCATAAGCACTTACTAACCGCACTAACCAATTAGAGAAGCTGGAATAGCATGATATATAATCTTTTCATTTCTTGGATTATTTATATTGACTGTCTCTATATAGAAGCCATCTTGTTATTTCGCTTCAGGTATACTAATCAGTTGCAAAAGGAGTATTGCTAACCGTTGGTTCCTTTAACAAACTTGGTCTATTAAATTGTAGAACTTTTAAGTGTTCATTGGGACACAGGTTGTCTCTGGTTGCTGCTAATTAGGATCAAGGTCCTCATATACTGTATGTTTAACATTGGAATCAAACACATTGATATGTAGTTATTGTATATTTTAAAGTATTAGATATTAATAATATCATATGAATTATTGAATTTTGCCGGCTTTTTTATATGTTGATATGTGAATTGTTTTTTATGTTGATCTATGAATTGGTATTTTTTATGGGAATAAATTATTATTTGCATCTCAATCAATTGAACAGCACTCTCCGGTAAGGCTTTAGGCCTTATATATACCTTCTTTATATTGTGTCAATAATGGGCACAACACCGTTTTTGGAGAGCGGCAGTTCCATTGTATTGTATACAGTCACCCACTAGATTAGCGCCCTTAGTTTCTCCTCTTTTTTTGTGCAATTAAAAAGATTTTAACTGTGCTAAAAGAGCTTATAAACATAATAATCACCTTTTTCTTTTACAGGAATCGTTCTACACATTAGTTTCATTTTATTATCACAAGCGCTCCTTTTTTCAGTCTCTATATTTTTAAGTCAGCTTGTTATTATCCCTGCGCATTTAGACTTATCCTGCCTGCATCCTTTACCTCTACTTTTTGTGGTAATCTTTGTTTGCTATCTGCATACTCCCATGATTCTGCCCCAAGTTTGGATTGTACCTGAGCAGAGCCGTAACTAGACATTTTGGTGCCCTGTGCTAGAAAAAGCATAGGCCTTATGGGGAAGGGCCAGGGAAGAGATAGGGGAGGCCAGGAGATGCTAGGGATAAAAGAAGAGGAAGCTACAAGTGAGAATTATAATAAACAGGAAAATTGACAGGCCCAAACAGCGCCCCCTGCCCTGCGGTGCCCTGTGCCATGGCACAGGTCACACTACCCTAGTTACGGTCCTGTACCTGAGTATTCTTGCCATTTTATGTTGCTTTACTTGCATAACTAGCCAATTATAATTATTTACTGTTTAGAATTCTTTTCTCTAATATATATTTGTATGCCACATGTCATTTTAAACCATCATTCTTTTTAAACTGATGTGATATATCATTATGCCATTTGATGATGTTTCAAAACAGATACTGCAATGAACTGTGGAACAAATCAGATTCGGAGGTTTATGTAATAGGGTGCAATCTGGTGCCGTTGCAGGAATTCCTGTAAATCGTCTTGTATATTTAAACTGACAATAATTTTAAAGGCAAAACCAAGCTGGTTTTGCCTCTAAAATGAGTGCCACTTTAAAAATACGAGGAGACTCACAGGAGTTCCCGCAGCTGCACATGATCGCATCTTATTACATAATACCCTAAGTCATTTTCTTACTCTATTTAGAAAATAAAAGCAAAGGTCTACTTAGATGAGATGTAGGGCCGTTTTAATTTTTTAGAAATGCATTTCACACATTTAAACTATAATGGAAAAACGCATAAAAATACTAATACTATTCCAAATGGAAATTTTTGCCAATGAATAAAATGTTGATGGAATAAATATTCTATGAAACTCTTTTCCATGCATTCAGATTGCACGTTTAATTAATTCTTCTATATGTTCATGCCTTCAAAAGACAATAATTACTAGTAACAGACAAAATCTTCATCTAATACTAAGCGATGCACAATTTTAATTCATACAGTTGTAAATGGAAATCATTTTGCTATAATCCAAGGCTAATGTGTTTTGCTCAGCTGCTTTAACCTGTTCCAAAGCTGACAGCACCATTATCGGAGAGACACAACTACCTATTGTCTTCAGAAATGATATATTATGTTCAGTTTAATGAGATGCTTTTATATTTCACTCTGGAACAATAGAGGTTAAAGCACCAATTTGTTTCTGAGGAGTAGCTGTATCACACAAAACAACAATACAACAATGGCTGAGGCATTACTAGCTCATGGGCTGCTACTAATTTGTAAATTAAATTCCTCTTGAAGCTCTAATTTGTTGAAGGCAAATAAAAGACACAGCCCTCCTGGAATAGACAACACACATTTTTCAGGAAGTGTCTAAGGCACACTACACCATCATCCAGATTCTGTACACGCAAAGTCGTAGTTGCGATTGAAGCGCACTGAAATGTTTAGAAAATGTATTGGGCATTCCTGGGAGGTAGCTTAGCGGACACACCTTGACGGTACATTTTCTGAGTGTTTTATCAGAGTTTTGCGGGTATGTTGCTGATAGTGGTTGTTACAGAAATACAGTATCGTTCACATAGGAGACCATGTTCAAGTGGAGAATGTGCACCTGCCATAGGGCAGATGCAAGTTTCCATGGCGCAGCCAGTGGTGCATACCTAACAGTGGCAGTGAATTAGAGGTGTACGCAGTATCGATGTTTGTGCAGTTGAGTGATATTTTGCTACTGGGCATGTGCAAAAAGTCTAGAAAACCCTGTGCATACATGAACCAGTTTGTGCGATGGCATACGTATTTGCACACAATATCGCTATGACTTGAAACGGCATCTGCAATTCATGAGCATTTCAGGCATGAGCCTGGGATGTGACCTAAGGTGATCGCAAAAAGAGTAGGTGGCATAGGTGTGTTATGGGAATGTCATGTTGTTCTCTATCACAGCACCGCAGCCACAGTGGCAATATTTTGAGAAAGTTAAAAGGGAGGCTGTGCTCCAGGCAGAGGCTGTGCTCCAGGCAGGGGCTGCTCAGGATGTCAACTTTGTGACCAATAGTGCATTAATGGTGGAGAGATATGGAAAGCGGGCGTTGTAGGGATATCTTAGTCTGTTACATGAAAGTACACTAGAGGAATGCTCAAGCTGATATATGCATATTTTGGCACTTGTGAATCCATGAGGAATCACAGCTGCACATGACCTGCGTGCACCTCTGAACCAGGCCCAGTATTTGAGCATCTAAAGACAGTCTAAAGACAGTCAAAGTGGGCATCTCAGTCCTTGCACATGTAAATGCACAGATGTACACCAGGGTAAGTAGCGGTATTTGCATGAAATCGCAGAAGCAAGAATGGCAAAAACACATGGACACTGCAGCAACCAACTCAGAATTAGGCCCTAAGAATTTTCTGCAATTGCCATTCTGATACATTTATTATAAGGGTAAGGCAACTGTCCTGATATAAATGAGCTCTCCCAGTGACAACAATAATGACCAAACACACTGTAATTTATCTGATTCTTGATGAATGAACTTTATAATCACTGCTAGGACCAGGCCAGATACCTTACTTGCAAAATTTCTGACTTCTCCCATAGAAAATACAGATCTGGATACTCCCCATTTTCTGTCTCCCTTATCCCAGGCAGGTAAGGTAGAATACAGCGTAGGTCGACTCATACGTCCCACAAAGAGAATGAACTATTGCACTTGTATTCTCCCCTCTTCTACAGCAATGCGACCCATGCATGTTTGGCTGGGGCTTGCACAGTACTTTCACAAGTTGTTGATTGGAAATGATCCTCATCTCCATCAGAGGCTTTCTTCCCAAAGCGTAGGGGTCTTCCCCTTCTGGGACCCTCACACAGATGATTCTCTCTCTGTGATCCCAATGTTCTCCTCTGCACCTCTAATGCTTTGGGCTGGAGGGAGACAGAGGCTTCTACCTCCAGATGCACATTTATCCACCTTTTGCCTCCCAACCACATACATGTGTGGTTGTGGCCATGGTGGCCATTTTGAGATAGTATTGGGCCATAAGTCCTGATGTCACCTCCTTACAGTCAACCCCAATGGTGACAGTGGTTGCATATAGGTTTCCAAAAGACCTCAGATTCCTCACAGATCCCAACAAAGATTTCCAGTGATTCCATAAGTAATCAAGGACACCATAAAACTTAATTTATTGTGCTATCCCAGAAGAGTTACTAGATCTAGAGCCTTTTGTGCAACACTAATTTGCTCACCTGGCTCTAGATATACATCTCACTGCTACAGTACATGACTAGGCTTAGGTGAGATACTGCAGGTTATCATTGCCTGCTGTTATTATTTCATGACAGTAGTGGAGACACTATCTCCAGTGACCCTGCAGAAGAGTAATTGATATCTTGAAGGCAGCAGATACACTCTATCCACCCCAGATACTTTTATACAAAATGTTAGCTTCACCGTCCAGATCACCAAAAAATCCAAACTCAAGCATGACTGGACAAACAAGAATTGCCTTCTAATAAACCATCAGAAAACAGCACAACCCAACTAAATTATGCACTATGACTAATACTTGGCTTAAAATTTTAAGGTTCACCTTTAAAAATGGTAACATTTAGCTGCTTCATTGATTATACAGTAATAGGTTTTTCTGGTAGTCTGTGTTTCAATTTATTCCAATTGTTCAATGTTTCAGATAGCAATACCTTCAATTCCTGGGATGACAAATGGGAAATCTGCTTGTGAGAGACTGGCTTCATTTGTTATGATGAAATAATCACTACTTTTAGCAGCAAGTTTAATATGCTTCAACTTTTTTCACTTACTAATCATCAGCTGTTGCTTTGAATATTAAGCACTAAACTCTAATGCACAACTTAAGTAACACAAGTTATTTCAACAACTTACCACACATGTTATTCATTTCAAAACCTCTGTTTTATAGTTGGGCTAATATTCTTTTAATTGTATTTATTTTGTATGCTTTGTGTTTCTCTCACAAGGGTTTATTTTACAGAGGGTTGAATCAATACCCTCTTTAGGTTTAGTATTACTTTGTTTGTGACCCCTTGATCCAAAATTATTATTAATAATGCCTCTTTTGATTATCTGTCTAGTCAGATCTAATAGAGCTGGGCTCGATTGAGCTGGGTATCCCATGCATGAAGTATCCTTTGCATAAAGTATCAAAAATGAACAGTTATAAAATAATTTACATTTATCTGGACCTAACCATCTTCTTTTCTCATCTCTCAGGTATGTGATCTCCACCCTCCTGCAATCATACTCTGAACTTTATTCATTCAACTTATTTGAATGTATGTGATCTCCACCCTCCTGCAATCATACCCTGAACTTTATTCATTCAACTTGTTTAAATGTATGTGATCTCCACCCTCCTGCAATCATACTCTGAACTTTATTCATTCAACTTATTTAAATGTATGTGATCTCCACCCTCCTGTAATCATACTCTGAACTTTATTCATTCAACTTATTTAAATGTATGTGATCTCTTAAATTGTTGCAATAGTCATTCCCTATTTTTGTGATGTTGTTAGTGAAGCATAGTTTATGATGGCATACTGGGCTGTTGTTTACAAACACAAGGCAATTTAACACCTTAGGTCAGCTGGACATGTATCAGATGTAACCTGTGTTAATCAGCAAAGTATATCTTACTAGTCAGATCTAGAGAGCTGGGCTTGCTTGAGCTGGGCATCCCATGCATGAAGTATCAAAAATGAACAGTTAAAAAACAGTTGAACAAACATTGAACAACATCAAAAAGCAGGTAATTTCTAAATGCAAACTATAAGTATTTGTTTTCTAAGGATTTTCTCTTTTCATTCTAAATAATCACGTACCAAATATTATTTATTCTTATTTCACTCCATGGCATGTTCTCTAAGGCTATTACATCCTTTACTCACCCTGCAGCTCACCCTCTGTACACAATGCAGCCTCAATAATCTGCTCCCCTCTTGTGAACACACATGAGCTATTTACTTATCTTTCTAAATTGACCATAACATCCACAACCTGTCGCCATAAAAAACTTTCATACAAGCCCAGAACTATATTTATATCTCTCTCCTTCTACTTCTATTAGCTGGTGACATATCACCAAATCCAGGCCCTACACACAAGCCCTACTCACAACGAAATATAAATCCAGCAAACCTCAGACACATCACATGCCTCCCATCACCCTCCAAAACACTGAAATGTGCCATATGGAATGCACACTCTGTCTGCAACAAACTAACATCCACCCATGACCTCTTTATTTCAAATAACCTCATGGCTCACAGGAACAGACACTGCCTCCCCTGCAGCACTCTCACATGGTGGACTACACTTCACACACACCTCCAGGCCTGGTAATAGTAAAGGAGGTGGAGTAGGAATACTACTGTCCCAATCATTTACATACACAGTTATTCCACAGGTACCATCCCTTACATTTACATCATTTGAAGTACATTCTATTAGGACTTTCACTCCTTTCTCTCTACGCATTGCTATCTATCGGCCACTGGACCACCTAATCAATTTATGGAACATTTTTCTGCCTGGTTCCCTCACTTCCCATCCTCTGACATCTCCACCATTATTATGGGTGATTTTAATATCCCCATTGACAGTCCACAATCCCCTCATGCCTCCAAACTTCTCTCCTTAACATCCTCTCTTGGCCTCTCCCAATGGACTGATTCCTCTACTCATCAAGATGGCCACTGCCTTGATCTTGTATTTACCAAACTATGCTCAGTCTCTGATTTCACTAATTCTACTTTCCCTCTCTCAGATCATAACCTTATCACCTACACATTCTCCTCCATTACATCAACCTCAATGCCAAGCAAATCAACCAAACCTCCTCAAACCCGCAGAGATATTAATGTTATTAATTTTGAACAACTATCCACCTCTCTGCAACAATCACTCTTACCTATTTCTAATTTCACTTCTCCTGAGACTGCTGTATCACACCTGAACCAGACACTAGAACTAGCCCTTGATGAAGTAGCTCCAGCTACCCATCACATTCCGCATAGACTTAGACGTCAACCGTGGCATTCCAAATTCACAAGACACCTACAAAAACTCTTACGTAAAGTAGAATGTCAGTGGCAAAAGTCTCATACTCCAAGTGACTTCCTCACATATAAGACGATCTACCACTCTTATCGTACTGCACTGGATAATGCCAAACAGATATTTCCAATCTGTTATCTCTGCCCAAGCCTCTAACCCCAAGCGACTTTTTAATACATTTAAATCACTTCTTACCCCTCCGTCACCCAACCCACCTGCTACTATCAGTGCACAAGATCTTGCTTCCTATTTCAAAAACAAGATTGATAATATCTGAAATTAAATGTTATGCACTTCCTCAGCCAGGGTCTTGTTCAACTCCCTACCTGAACCCAGTGGCACGGTCTCATAACTTGACCCCACTAATGAAGATGAAGTAGCTACACTCTTCTCATCCTCCTACTCTACTACCTCTCCTCTCGATCCTATACCCTCACAAATCAGTAAAGCTCTGTCTTTTGTGCTCATTCCACACTTAACTAAAATCTGTAATCTCTCTTTCTCTACTGGTATCTTTCCATCACTGTTCAAGCATGCAGTGATCACTCCCATTTTGAAAAAACAAACTTCTGACCCTAACTCTCTCTCAAATTACCGTCCTATCTCCCAGCTACCTTGCCTCTCCAAGCTACTGGAGAGACTTGCCTACACTCGCCTCACACACTTTCTTAACACTCACAACTTATTGGATCCACTTCAGTCAGGCTTTCGTTCCCAACACTCCACTGAGACAGCACTGACTAAGGTAGTAAGTGATCTGGTCACTTCACTTCTAATTTTTCTAGATCTCTCAGCTGCCTTTGACACTGTTGACCACTCTCTTCTCAAAGAAACACTATAATCCATAGGTCTTCAAGACACAGCCCTTTCTTGGTTCTCATCCTACCTATCTAATCGCTCTTTCAGTGTTCGCTTTTCTGATTCTACCTCCACTTCGCTACCTCTATCAGTTGGAGTACCACAAGGTTCAGTATTAGGTCCTCTGCTTTTCTCAATATATACCACCTCTCTTGGCAAACTAATCAGCTCTTTTGGTTTTCAGTATCATCTGTACGCAGACGATACTCAAATTTACCTCAGATCTGTCGCCATCTGTGCTGGTCCATGTCACTGAATGTCTCTCTGCCATTTCATCTTGGATGTCATCTCACCACCTCAAACTTAATATATCCAAAACAGAATTAATTATATTTCCACCGGCCAATAGCAGTTACCAACATGATATCTCTATTACTGTTGACAACTCGATAATCAACCCCACCCCACAAGCTCACTGCCTAGGTGTCATCCTTGACTCTGAACTGTCTTTTGTTCCCCACACTCAATCTGTCTCTAAATCCTGTTACATACATATAAAAAATATAACCAAAATTCAACCATATCTTACGCAAGACACTGCAAAAACTCTAATACACGCACTCATAATTTCCCGCATTGACTATTGCAATAGTCTCCTTATTGGTCTTCCCAAAAACAGGCTCTCCCCACTACAATCCATTTTGAATGCAGCTGCAAGGTTGATCTTTCTCACCAAACGTTCAGTGTCTGCTGATCCACTCTGTCAGTCCCTCCATTTGCTGATGGTCTTCTACTGTATTCAATTTAAAATACTTACACTCACACATAAAGCTATTAACCAATCCACACCAACATACATCTCTTCACTTATCTTAAAATATCTTCCAACCCGACATCTCCACTCTGCACAAGATCTGCATCTCTCATCCCCGCGCATTACTTGTTCCCATGCACGGTTACAGGTCTTTTTTTGGGTTGCACCCACCCTGTAGAATGCCCTACCATGCACAATAACTTTCCACTAGTTTCCAAACATTCAAGCATTCTCTGAAAACTCACCTCTTCAGACAAGCTTATCAGATTCCAGGACCGCCCACCTAACCTTTTATAGCTCCATATCTAACTCTCTTCTTATGGTAAACACCTAGTACATCTTCTCTTTCTTCAGTTTAACATCCTCCTAACCCTAGGCCAACTTTCCAGTGTGATTGGATTATACAGCCCACCAAGAATATTTGCAATTGGGTTGGACCAATTTGCAATATGTAGCACCACTCCTTGTGTATCAACACCTATTTCCCTATAGATTGTAAGCTTGCGAGCAGGGCCCTCTTACCCTTATGTATGTCATGTATGTATGTATGTATGTATGTATATCTTTTACAACCCAGTATAATGTTGATGTTGATTCAAATTGTAAAGCGCAACGAAATTTGCTGCGCTATATAAGAAACTGTTAATAAATAAATAAAATCTGTCCCCTTATTTTTACTTTTATCCTTTAGTCTCTTAATTCAGTTTTTTTTTTCAAATATATACATCAGTTTTATATTTGCTCATTCCTTATCGAAATATGGAAATGTAGTATGTCACAGGATGCTAATGAAAATGGTAATCATCAGACATCCCTCATGGCAATTAAAATGTCTACTGTTTACCAGATTATAAAGCACTTTTTTGAACTTAATACTGACTATAAAGTGCCTCTTTGAACAACCTGTAAGGCAGTTTTCAGAGGCCGAACAGTTAGTACAGCAACCACAAAGAAAAAAGACAGGCTTCAAGACATGAAGATCCTGTAAAACCAACGTACTGTATTGAACTAAAACATCTGTACTACGAACATGTTCAGGCTTTAGATCTCTTGCACCAAAAACTTAACTTCTGTACAAAGCAAGCTGCTGTAAACTATAGGCAAACCCATGAGGTCCAGAAGGCTCTTGTCTGCATCTGTAATGTTTTTGTAAACAAACAAATAACCTTGGTATCTTTCTTGAATGCCAACTAAGAGCCAAAACAACTTCTACACCATTGCAAAACTTTGTTCAAAGCAGGTGTCATTACAACAGACCCTCAATTTATAACTCTTAAATATTCTTCTTACCATGAGTTTTTTTTATGGCGGTATAATTACTAACTGCACTGAACCACCTATTGAGGTTTTATATAACTATCGGGATTCATACTACATCACTTGGCCATTGAGGCAAAAGGCAATAGATTATTATACTGTAGCTAAAGAATTACTGGCAATAGCCTTGGTTAATAACTTCCACAGCTCCTGGTCAGGATGGATATTCAGTGTGATATTATAAATGATTTAAACACTTGTCACTAGCTTTCTCAATGGCTTCATATCTTTAGTGGTGATGTGTCAAGCATGTGATTCTGTTATTCATAAACCAAGTAAATACTCGCAATGCTGGGCTAACTGGCATTTATTTTCTTTAATAAACACTAGGGCATCTATCATGCTTTCCTGAAATGATATGTCCTGATCACCTGGGTTTTGTATGACAACTAGAAGCAAGCAATAATATTTGCAGTAGCAGACAACTGATACATCAACTACTAACCCTCAATATTTTAAATGATGAATAAAAAATACTTTAAAGCTTCAAAGTTATGAACCAATTACAGATGACAGTCTAAATAGCTGCTGACTTATCTATATGCATGGCCATGCCACGAAGGTGCACACATGTGATTAACGGATGAAAGGAGAATGGTGGGGGGTGATTTTGCTTCTTTATTCCGGATGGGTGGTACTTAAATTGATAATCTTGAGCCAATCCAATGCCACTTCTCGGTGGGCTGGTTCCCTCATATTTAGCTCCAAAATCTAGTTTAGTTTGTTAAAAAGCCGAATATTTGATCTTTAACAAAATGTTTTGCTACCAAAAATTAAATGCTGAAGCAACTAGAGATAGTCAATATCCTTGGAATGATGAATTTGGGTTTTGTCTCTAGTCTGTCCTTGCTCTCTCTGATCCTAGCTGTAGAAGAATTCTATCTCAACATAGAGCAGTCCTCATAGGATTGGGGATACATTTACTGATAGTCATTACATCCCTTGAGGATATATGATGTTTGCAGTCCCTGGATTAGATTATGTTATAGCCACTCAATTTGATTGACGCTTTTGTTGATAACTGTAACTCCAAGTTATTGCTGCATTGAATATTACTAGATCTCCATTAGTGATGCTTCCAGATAGTTCAACAGGTGTTTGTTTGATGTCTGCTTATAAAAGCTAGTGCACTTATACGTAAGCCTCTGGTGTCTGAGGGGAAGGGTCACATCTGCTTTGCTCTGTACAACTTTGTATGAATGGAATAATCTGTGGGGCAATACTAAGGTGTTGCAGAATTGTGTCATTCTATCTTTTGTGAATGTATTTTGCACTTTAAGTGACTTGGAGCTCCGATTTATTATAATATGATGCTGCTCTCTCCCTCACAGATACCTCTGAAATGCACTTCCTCAGTCTCCTCCCCCGACCTCAGCGCCGCCTGTGGGGTCAGACTAAGGCTTGGACAGTCCTCCTCTTACTGGTACTGGCTCCTGCACTGAGCCGCCCCCGTACCTGATGCGGTGGCCGAATAACAGCAGCGCTGCCACACAGACCAGTCACACAGACTAGCCTCTCTTCATCAGATGCCTGACACTCCTCTCTTATACTCATTTAACACCAACCGAATAACCCGGGTTATTGCCGGGTCGACGCTCTGTGTGAACGGCTCCCAGAAAAATTTCCCGGGTTGATTTACCCGAGAATCTTACTCGGGTTGAGAGCAGGGTTGAACACGGGTTGTTCCCGTGTCATGCGGCAGTGTGAACGGGTGCTACCCGGATTATTTTACCCGGCTACATTCTGCTATTAGCTGATTGGAGCTTCTGGGGCGCTGGCAGATGATGTCATTTGTCAGGGCCCTGCAGAGAGACGCACACGCAGCCATTACTTGCCTGCCTAACCTCCTGCACACAGCCTGCACCACCGCCTGACCAACTCCCACAAAACGCAGGCTGATACACAGGCTGCCACAGTCAGAACTGCAGCCTGCACCACAGCCTGACCAGCAGCTCCAAATGCAGGCTGATACACAGCTATAACAGCAGCCTGAGTCACACCCTGTTGCTACAGCAGCATGTGTGCTGCATCGAACTGGACCGATGCCGATATCCGAGAGCTACTGCTCATCAGGGCGGAGGAAGAAATGAAATGCCAGATGACCGGCACAGTGAAAGATGCAGTAGTGTACCACAATATAGCCAAGATGCTGGAGTCCCGAGGGATAAAATGCACGCAGCAGCAAGTGGTCAAAAATTGAAGGCCTTGCGTAAGCAGTTCACTAAAGTGCACGATCATAACCGCAACAAAAGTGGTGCAGGCCGCAAGGAATGGGTGCATTACCGATTGTGCTACAGCGCTTTTGGAAATACAGCGCTTTCAAACCCCATAGCACTGTCCTCCTCAATTGCGCCATCCTGCTCCAGCCAGCAGGAGGATAGTCAAGAGGTACCAGCTACACAGGTTACCCTGCCGTCCTCGCAAAGCAGACCAACATCACAGCTCCTACTGACCGATGAACCTGGAGAAGGTAGTGGGATGGATTCATTTGTGAATGCTGACAGGATGGATTCATCTGTGAATGCTGACAGTATCGCTTCCACCATAGACGAGGTAGTTGAGACAAGCTCAGAGACTGCGCCCCCTAAAAAGACCCCTCCGCTGTGCGCTAATAGTATTTTAAAAAATAAAAACAACCACATTACACACACACACACACACACACACACACTACATTCACTTAAATCCAAATGGTAACTGTTGCAGAGTGCTGCTAGCGTGCAGGTAGATAGAAGGCCACAAGCACATGTACGCAAACACCACTGCTATCTTTATGTCGGCTCAATGCATATTATATATATTTTTTTTTTGTTTCTCCCCTTTGCAGTCTACAATGTGCCACCCAGAAAGAAGAAGCTCAACAAGTCGGAGCAAGCGGCTAGAGCGATGACTTCTGTGATCGTGGAGCATCTCTGTGAATTGGATGCCGATATTCAGAGGCAGGAGGATGCTAGATTGGATCGGTTTCTTGAGTCCGAAAGGCAAATGCAGCAGTCATTTATGAGGCAATTAATGGATATGCAAGAGAGACAGATGTTGTTTTTTGAGCGCACATTTGGTCGTGGCTATCCAAACCAAGCACAGGCATTACCACAGGCCCCAGTGTACCCAGAACACAGATTTGGGCAGTGCAATATGGGGCCCAATTATTACAACCCTAGCACTAACCCTAACACAACACAAACAAACCAAGAGTCACCACAGTATACAGTGTATAGGCAATTGCCGTAAACATGGCCATTTAAAATATTTTATCGTTGTACCAACCGGTACATGTTCTATTTTAGTTTGTTTTTTTCTATTGTGTGGCTAAAAGTATCATGTTTATTGTGTGATGGCACTTTTCATTTTTTTATTACTTTTATAGTATATTGTTTTGCCAGCAGGGATCTATAAGGCACTTTTATTTTATATTGGGCATACGATGTTTGACATTTGTTTTATACTTTTTCCACAATCTAAGAATGTGTTAAAACTGTTCTATTAAAAAACAGAATATATGCACATGGTTCAAGTAAAAAAAAAAAAACTTTCAAACCAAATAAACCAAAAACATGTTTGAAATATGAAATTTTACCTTTTTATTTTAAATCAATAAGGGAAGGTTTTTAGAAATGGTGGCCTGGATGAGCTCGGCGCTGTCCTCATGCTCCCCCACGTAGCTTACTGCATCACTTGTAATGCACCCCCACCTCAGTGTCCTGCACATTCCACTCGGGAAGGAAGTGGTCCTTTTGAATTTCGCAAATGTTATGCAGTATGCAGCAGGCTGCTACTACATGGGGCATGATTTTTAGGTCCACATCATTCCTGTTCATGAGACAGTCCTTTTAAACGTCCAAAAGCATTTTCCACAGCCATCCGGGCAGAGCTAAGGCTGTGAGTGTAGGTGACCTTTTCCGGGGACAACTGTACATGTTGTGTATAACCCTTCATTAGCCAATGCTTCAAAGGATATGCCGCATCGCCAATGATGTGGACCGGGACCTCCACGCAGGGCCGGATTAACAATGGGGCGGGTGGAGCTACAGCTCCAGGCCACCCCATGAAAATAGGCCCAGAGGACCTACTGCAGTACAGGCTGTGGCTGACAGGAAAAAAAAGTTTTTCCTGTCACCAGCGCAGCGTTCCGACTCCCCGCCCATTCTGCTGTCAGAATCATCATCTCCCATTCCACCCCTGAAGTCACGCATACCATCGGGCCTGCTCATAGCTCCGCCCCCGGATAGTCTGAAACTCCGCCCCCAGGCTGGCTGGCAGTCTATTCTGAGGTGCACGAAGCTCCACCCACAAATCGCATTAAGCCCCGCCTCCTTATGATGCATACTCCGGGATGCCCAAGTTGTGCCTGCTCCTGTGTCTTATAAAGCCCCGCCCATTGACCCCTTACCCCTCCTTGGCAAATGAGCTGGGACACTGCAGCCAGACACTAGTAGTCAGAAAACTCATGAAAGTATACATAACCAGAGGTGGGTGTAATGTCTGTGTGTGTCTATCTATATCTATCTAATCTATCTTATCTATCTCATATCTGTCTCTCTATATATTATGTGTTTATAACATATATGTATGTAAATATGTATGTGTGGATATAATATATATGTGTATATATGTAAATATGTGTATGTATATATATATATATATATATATATATATTACATACACAGGAATCATTATGATATACCACCGGACGGGATGCCGCTGATCAGAAGACCGACATCGGCATCCCGATCTTCAAAATCCCGACAGGTACCAATAAGTACCCTAACCCTCCCCCTCTTCCCCGCTAACTCTTCCCCCGGTGGTGCATAACCCTAACCTACCCCCAGTGGTGCCAAACCGTAACCCTCCCTGTGAGGCTTAAACCTAACATTTCCCCTCCCCCCCACAGCTAAGTGCTAACCAGCCCCGCTATACTCACATTCAGCATCCTGGCTGACGGGATTCCGGCGTCGGGATGTCACCTCCTGTCAGTATTCCGGCGCCAGTCTTGTAGCCAGGTAGTGGCATTCCGGTGTCCCGGGACATCTTCAGCTGGGATGCTGCACGTCAGGATTATAACTACATCCCACCGGATTAAGGTGTATAGGGGCCCCAGAAAGTTGGTTTATGAAGGACCCCTTAGATTACCCCCCTCCATTGTGCTCACCATCCCATCCCTTCTGCTGTCTGTCCAGTTTGCACTGTGCTGTGCAGTTCTCCGTCACATGCTGCTCCTCCGAGTCCCAGCTGTACTGTATGGTCATGCTGTATGTGTGTGCATCCGACTGGATCCTTCCCAAGGGCAAACGTACCGATAAGAAGCCCATAGGCTTCTATTGGGTAATGCTACCTAAAGATGGCGTTACCCATCGAGCTTTGTACATATAGGGAATGCGGTTAAACCCCAAAAAACAGAATTTTCAGGGGTTTACCGCATTTTCCCCATTAGTACATCCCGCCCTACCTGTTCTATTAGCACTATCTCAGGATGGCAATAACAGATTACATTTAAATAAAAAATAAAAAAATATATATATTTTTTATGTGTTTTTTTTTTTTTTACATTTTAAATATTTTTTATTTTAAACTTTATTTTTTTTTAATTAACAAAATGCAAAGCCCAACCCAACTCATGCTTGCACAGCTGCAGAGCAGTAAGGTTGCCCTTACTGCCATAGTCCAGTATTATCATTGCAGATGTTTATTTTTTTTAAAAGGAACAGCTAAAGAAGGCATTTCATGTAGTAGTTTACGGTAGTGACTAAGGATGTGGGATGAATACTTCTAGAAATATGACAATGGTCAGTGAACAATTTGTTTTTTGTTTTTTTCAATTGCAAAAATTCTAAAGGTGCGTACACACGGGACGATTTTCACCACGAACGAAATCGTCCTGTGTGTCCCCGGCAGAGGTGTGCTCAGTGTCATTATGGACACTGAGCACAAACACTGAACGAAATCAAGAACAATTTTGTTCGGTGCCGGGCTCCCTCCCTCATCCCTGTATATGTTCAACCTGACAATATCGTCAGCTTGGACAGGAGGTTTGGGCGATGAACGGCAACTACCAACTACAAATGGGAGCGCGCATTGGTAGTTGCCGTTCATCATTTTGGGGCTGAAACTGGTCGATTTTTTTGGACGACTGAATGATAACGAAATCGTTTTAGTTCAGTCATCCAAAAAATCGACCTGTGTTTACGCACCTTAACACTTAATGACAGACAGAGAATAGAGGCCCTGATTCAGAGCCGGACGCTATTTGCGGACGGCCGTTCCAAAAAAGGGGCCGGCTATTTAAATTGAGCGCTCGGTCTTTGCGGTTTGTTGACGCCTCTATGTCTGAGCGAGCAAACGGAAAATGCGTTCGCTATTTTGTAAAGACGCCCCTTTGCCGTTCGCATCACACGTCATCTCCGGTATTTATTAGATTATTCGGATACATCGAAAGGCATCTGAAATGCTCGCAGTGCTTGTGGTAGGTTTTTCTTACCGCTATTACTGCGAGCAGTTCAGGCTAAAAGTCAACCAAGTGACGTGGTCGATGACGCTCCTTTACTAATTATGCACACCCATTAAACGCCCTCTTGACTGTTAGGCACGCCTGCGTTCGGATCTCCACTCCCCCGTTTTCAAGCACCTTCCCCTGTTACCACCCACAAACGGTACATTCTGTCACTCAAATTAGCACCCCCTCGCTGTTTTGCGAGCGCACAATTTCCGACCGCAATGACTGGTTTGCGCATGCGCATTACTACCCATACGCATGCGCAGTTGTGCGAACATCGCTCAGAGCGAACGAGCGGCTGCTTACGAGCGGCTCTGAATCAGGCCCAGAGTTCATACCATTTCACACAGAAAGCAACTTTTTCTTGTAATTGCGCCACTATAGCCACACCCATGACACAGGCAACACCCCCTGTGCAGACCACACCCACACCACACAGGTCTTTCCCCCACATTACTAGTTACACCACTGCAGCGACTGTCACACCCCCTGCAGCAACACGCATTAGGCCCTTCATAAATTTCAGCTCCAGGCCCATGTGGACATTAATCTGGCACTGCCTCCACGCCATCTACGGTCACCGATTTCTGTTAAAAAAAAAATATGGTCACTATAATGAGAAGTGGCATAAGGTGTATTCACATGGTGGTCAAGTAGGTTTAAAAAATTTCATGTATTTTATAGCACAATATATATGTTGGCAAATACTTTTGAATATCATGCATTCCGCACCATTTCACACTTCATATTTTGCAAAAGCACATACGAATAGTGGACATAAAGAGAAAAAGGACCATATATTCTTACCTCTCTACGGAAAAGCCATCCACCCCGCTTTTCCTCTGCTAGGCTGTACAAGTCAGAGTTGGCTAGTACTCTGGCATCATGTGCCCGTCCAGGCCAGCCTATGAAAACATCTGTAAAACTAAAAAAAAAAAATGAGTATTCTAACAACAAAAAACATACAATAAATGTAGCTATATGAAAGTATAATTTGTACAAATTTACTTACCAGTATCGGTGGTCCACAACAGCTTGAAGAATAATGGAATGCCACCCTTTCCGATTATAATAATCCACAGGGTTTTCATGGGGGGTGATGATGGGAATGTGGGTCCCATCTATGGCACCAGCACACTGCGGATACCCACGCCTGAGGAAGCCTTGGATGGTTTCATCTAGGCGCTGTCCTTCTGGCAAGGAGATAAAGCGCTGGTACAGGGTATCCACTAATGCCCGCGTCACCTGGTAAATGATCTTGCAGACTGTGCCAATCCCAACACCAAATAGACAGGAGAGTGTGCGGTACTCTCCGGGGGTAGCATACCACCAGAGTGCAATGGCTAATCTGCTGATTGGGGTGATGGGCTTTCGGTAGTTGGTGGTCTGCATCATCAGTGCTGGTGCCAGTAATTCCAATATATTATTTACAGCACTAAATCCACTCATTTTATATATAACAAAGAGAACCACCAGTAAGAGGATGTTACATAACCATTGCCAAAACATAAATGAAACCAGGATTAAGAATCACTAAAGTTAACTGTAGTCATTCCATTTTCATCAGGCAATGTGATAAACTAAATCCAGCGCAGAAGCCCCCAATGAAGAAAATATTAAATAGTAACGTGCTGGTATCATAATATGATTGAACTCTTGTAACACAGTGTTCCATGGAGTTACAGTGCTGCTCCTACTGTATGTGTCCTGGTTTTCCAATGACAGTACTAGAAATTTTTAGGTACTTTTACATCAGGGATGGGGAACCTCAGGCCCGGGTGCCATATAAGACCCCTGGAATCATTTGGTCTGGCCGTCAGCTTTTTTCTACTAGCCTCATCTGGGACTCTGCAGCCAGAACCTATGCAGCAGTGCCACCTAGAGTGTCCTGAGGATGCTCCGAGCTTTGCTGTAATCATCGGCGATTGTGGCGCGTGGCCTACACCGGCCCCGTGATAATGTTATACATATCAAAATGGCCCTCAGCAGAAAAAAGGTTCCCGACCCGTTTTACATTTTCACAATAGAATTAATAGGAATACAGTGAATACCAATAACTGTTTTGCATCCAAAATTAAAAGTAAAATCTACTCTATGCTGTTTGGAACTCCAGGCTCTATGGAAGTAGAGTTCACAGTGTGAATGGCTCTTGCTGGCTTCATGTAATAATGGGTGATGGAATTTTGGATGAGGCATCTCCCAATTAACTACGTGTTAGGAAGGAAAAATTATCACATTGTCAAAAAGTGTACTTTTCATTAAAGCATGGTGCTTCACCTATAGATAGAGGAAAAAGCATTTCTTTATACTATGGCATTTACATAAATGATAATGTGACCTAAGCAACTAAATAAGGGCAACTAAAAAGTAATGGGTACTGACCTTCTGGGGCTAACATTGATGAAACTTATAATTCAGCATACAAATGTGAAACATTTATTAGAAAGACATACCGACATGATACATAGAGAATAATAAAAAAGCTTATTGCTTAAACTTCCAATAATATGACAATGGAAACAATATGATATTTAGCTCAAAACAGGACAAATATTAAGCATAATAAATATGTAAATAACTCCAAATAATAGACACACAGATAAAGACAATGTAATTATTTAGCTCAAATGTAGAGCTTATAGGAAGAGATCCTACCTAGCTGGAGAAAAGGAGCCACAGGTGTTAAAGACAGAGTTCTTTATGTCCGTAAAACTCTGTATAGGCCCCTATTAGTAGTCAAGAATGGGTGGAAAAGAAAGTCCTTCCAAATGGTTACTGCAGACTAGGGATGTGCAGGCTCGGATAGGTTCGAGTTTGCACGTGGAGTTCGGATTTTTCCCTCCAAAAAAACGGAACTCAGAACGAGGCAAAACGTCATCTTACATGGACGAACATCATCATTCCTGGACAAAAGACCAGGAATGATGATGTTCGTCCATGTAAGATGACGTTTTGCCTCGTTCTGAGTTCCGTTTTTTTGGAGGGAAAAATCCGAACTCCACGTGCAAACTCGAACCTATCCGAGCCTGCACATCCCTACTGCAGACACACTGGGGCCGATGCGCTTTGAGCTCTCCTAGCCTCTTTTCCAAGGCACTCTTTAGTGTGTATTGGCAGAAAAAAGTTTGAGAATCACAGCTTTAGAAAGCTGCATTTGCACCTTGGGCACATTTTTCATTGATATGTCTTTACAGTACAGTAGTTTGGTGCATGTTCCTTCCAAATCCTGTCCTGGTCCCCATGGCATAGGGAGTCATAAGTGCAACTTGTGGTGGAATCACCAGGAAAAAAAGATGCATAGGATGAAAAGATGTGCCTGCGCTCTAAGTTGTGGTCAAATATATGTGAAACTTCATTTACGTCCAGCTCTGAATGAGGCCCTTACTCCGTTACTGTTCATTCAAAGATACTACACTGACATACTGTATAATGTATATCAATGACGATAATTTCCAATATAATATTGTGGAATATGTCCTCATTGATACACCATGTTGGCTATCTTTTTTTAAATAAACAATAACTTTACATAACATATTTTATTGACAGCATACCTGTGCTTCTGTGAGTGAATGGTATCAAATGCTTCCGATCAGCAGAGATGGCTCTCATGCGATCTTATGATGAAATCATATAAATATGCAGTGTATATATATATATATATATATATTTGGGGTGGGCGGGTTTGGATTTCTGAAACCCCCCCGAGCCCCCCCGATCCGAGGCCGATCTGAGTCAGGCTCGACTTTTCCCGCCTGACTCGGATCTGAAATCGAGGCAAAACGTCATCATCCCGCCTTCCGGGTCTCGCGGGTTTTGGATTCTATATAAAGTACCCGCGTCGGCGCCATTTTCTCACTCGGCTGTGGACAGTGAAGAGGGAGGGTGGGAGTTAGGGCTGGCTGGGCTGTGTAGTGTAGTGTAGTGCAGTGTAGTATTGTGCTGTGCTGCTGTTGTCCATAGGGGCTGTGTCCACTCCTCCAAAGTCCATAGGGGCTGGCTGTGTTGTGCTGTGCTGCTGTTGC
Source organism: Taudactylus pleione (assembly GCA_031769625.1). NCBI lineage: Eukaryota > Metazoa > Chordata > Amphibia > Anura > Myobatrachidae > Taudactylus > Taudactylus pleione. The sequence goes on along the minus strand of JAUIMM010000555.1, from coordinate 6,923,248 downwards.
CAATAGGGGCTGTGTCCACTCCTCCAAAGTCCATAGGGGCTGGCTGGACTGTGTTGTGCAGTCAGTTGTCCATATAGGCTGTGTCCACTCCAAAGTCCTGTGCAGTTTCCCTGTCCTAAAGGGGTGCTGTAGTGTTGTCCAGGGGGTGCTCTGTCCATCAGGATTGCTTCCCCCAAGTGCAAAAATAAATAAATATTTTTTCTGTGTTTGTGAATTGTGTATCGTGCATCAACAAAGTAGTGCCAAGCGTGCGCTTGTGTCATAAGTAAAGGGCTAGCTGGCTTGACTGTTAAAGGGTGCTGTAACCCCCAAAGTGCACTCCAAAAAAAAAATATATTTTTTTTCTGTGTTTGTGAATTGTGTGCACTGTGGCTGCATGTGCATCAACAAAGGAGCAGCGCCAAGCATGCGCCTGTGTCCCATAGGTAAAGGGACAGCTGGCTTGACCATTAAAGGGTGCTGTAACCCCCAAAGTGCATTCCAAAAAAATAAATATATATATTTTTTTGTGTTTGTGAATTGTGTGCGCAGTAGCCGCACGTGCATCAACAAAAGTAGCGCCAAGCGTGCGCTTGTGTCATAGGTAAAGGGCCAGCTGGCTTGACCATTAAAGGGTGCTGTAACCCCCAAAGTGCACTCCAAAAAAAATTAAAAAATATATTTTTTCTGTGTTTGTGAATTGTGTGCACTGTGGCTGCACGTGCATCAACAAAGGAGCAGCGCCAAGCGTGCGCCTATGTCATAAGTAAAGGGCCGGCTGGCTTGACCGTTAAAGGGTGCTGTAACCCCCAAAGGGCACTCCAAACCAAATAAAAAAATATTTTCTGTGTTTGTGAATTGTGTGCACTGTGGCTGCACGTGCATCAACAAAGGAGCAGCGCCAAGCGTGCGCCTGTGTCCCATAAGTAAAGGGTGGGCTGGCTTGACCGTTAAAGGGTGCTGTAACCCCCAAAGGGCACTCCAAACAAAATAAAAGAATATTTTCTGTGTTTGTGAATTGTGTGCACTGTGGCTGCATGTGCATCAACAAAGGAGCAGTGCCAAGCATGCGCCTGTGTCCCATAGGTAAAGGGACAGCTGGCTTGACCATTAAAGGGTGCTGTAACCCCCAAAGTGCATTCCAAAAAAATATATATATATTTTTTTGTGTTTGTGAATTGTGTGCGCAGTAGCCGCACGTGCATCAACAAAGTAGCGCCAAGCGTGCGCTTGTGTCATAGGTAAAGGGCCAGCTGGCTTGACCATTAAAGGGTGCTGTAACCCCCAAAGTGCACTCCAAAAAAAATTAAAAAATATATTTTTTGTGTTTGTGAATTGTGTGCGCAGTAGCCGCACGTGCATCAACAAAGTAGCGCCAAGCGTGCGCCTGTGTCATAGGTAAAGGGTCGGCTGGCTTGACCGTTAAAGGGTGCTGTAACCAGCAAAGTGTACTCCAAAAAAAATAAAAAAAAATATTTTTTTGTGTTTGTGAACTGTGTGCGCAGTAGCCGCACGTGCATCAACAAAGTAGCGCCAAGCGTGCGCCTGTGTCATAGGTAAAGGGCCAGCTGGCTTGACTGTTAAAGGGTGCTGTAACCCCCAAAGGGCACTCCAAAAAAAAAATATATATTTTTTCTGTGTTTGTGAATTGTGTGCACTGTGGCTGCACGTGCATCAACAAAGGAGCAGCGCCAAGCGTGCGCCTGTGTCATAAGTAAAGGGCCGGCTGGCTTGACTGTTAAAGGGTGCTGTAACCCCCAAAGTGCACTCCAAAAAAAATAAAAAATATTTTTTTTCTGTGTTTGTGAATTGTGTGCACTGTGGCTGCACGTGCATCAACAAAGGAGCAGCGCCAAGCGTGCGCCTATGTCATAAGTAAAGGGCCGGCTGGCTTGACCGTTAAAGGGTGCTGTAACCCCCAAAGGGCACTCCAAACCAAATAAAAAAATATTTTCTGTGTTTGTGAATTGTGTGCACTGTGGCTGCACGTGCATCAACAAAGGAGCAGCGCCAAGCATGCGCCTGTGTCCCATAAGTAAAGGGTGGGCTGGCTTGACCATTAAAGGGTGCTGTAACCCCCAAAGGGCACTCCAAACAAAATAAAAAAATATTTTCTGTGTTTGTGAATTGTGTGCACTGTGGCTGCATGTGCATCAACAAAGGAGCAGCGCCAAGCATGCGCCTGTGTCCCATAGGTAAAGGGCCAGCTGGCTTGACCATTAAAGGGTGCTGTAACCCCCAAAGTGCATTCCAAAAAAAAATATATATATATTTTTTTGTGTTTGTGAATTGTGTGCGCAGTAGCCGCACGTGCATCAACAAAGTAGCGCCAAGCGTGCGCTTGTGTCATAGGTAAAGGGCCGGCTGGCTTGACCATTAAAGGGTGCTGTAACCCCCAAAGTGCACTCCAAAAAAAATTAAAAAATATATTTTTTGTGTTTGTGAATTGTGTGCGCAGTAGCCGCACGTGCATCAACAAAGTAGCGCCAAGCGTGCGCCTGTGTCATAGGTAAAGGGCCAGCTGGCTTGACTGTTAAAGGGTGCTGTAACCAGCAAAGTGTACTTTAAAAAAAATAAAAAAAAATATTTTTTTGTGTTTGTGAACTGTGTGCGCAGTAGCCGCACGTGCATCAACAAAGTAGCGCCAAGCGTGCGCCTGTGTCATAGGTAAAGGGCCAGCTGGCTTGACTGTTAAAGGGTGCTGTAACCCCCAAAGGGCACTCCAAACAAAATAAAAAAAATATTTTCTGTGTTTGTGAATTGGGTGCACTGTGGCTGCACGTGCATCAACAAAGGAGCAGCGCCAAGCGTGCAACTGTGTCCCATAAGTAAAGGGCCGGCCAGCTCATTTCTTAAAGGGTGGTGTAACCCACAAAGTGCACTAGTCTCCAACAAAAATAAAAAAATATTTTCTGTGTTTGTGTGCGCCTTAGCCGCACGTATATATCAATATAACATAAATGGAGGACTAAACTTTCTGCGATAAAAATAAAATAGGGAAAGATCAAGAACCACTTCCTCCTAGTGCTGAAGCTGCTGCCACTAGTCATGACATAGACGATAACATGCCATCAACGTCGTCTGCCAAGGCCGATGCCCAATGCCATAGTAGAGGGCACATACAATCCCAAATGACAAAGTTCAGGAAAATGACCTTAAAAAAAACATTTAAATCATCTGAGGAGAAACGTCAACTTGCCAATATGCCATTTACGACAGGGAGTGGCAAGGAACGGCTAAGGTCTATCCCTATGTTCATGATTAGTGGTTCAGCTTCACATGACGATGGAAGCCCTCATCCCGCTAAAAAAATCAAACGAGTTAAGTTGGCAAAAGCACAGCGAAGAACTGTGCGTTCTAAGAAGATATCACAAATCCCCAAGGAGAGTCCAAGTGTGGTGGCGGTTGCGATGCCTGACCTTCCCAGCACTGGACGGGAAGAGGTGGCTCTTTCCACCATTTGCACACCCTCTGCAAGTGCTGAAAGGAGCACCCACAGTCCACTTGCTGATATGCAAATTGAAGATGTCACTGTTGAAGTACAACAGGATGAGGATACTGGTGTAGCTGGCGCGGAGGAGGAAGTTGGCGAGGAGGATTCTGATGGTGATGTGGTTTGTTTAAATCAGGCTCCAGGGGAGACAGTTGTTGTCCGTGGGATGAAAAAGTCCATCACGGTCATGCCTGGGCAAAAGACCAAACATTCCACCTCTTTGGTCTGGCAATATTTCTATCCAAATCCGGACAACAACTGTCTTGCCATATGTGCCATATGTAAAGGTGAAATAAGTAGGGGTAGGGACGTTAACCACCTAGGAACATCCTCCCTTATACGTCACCTGCAGCGCGTTCATAAAAAGTTACTGTCAAGTTCAGAAACTTTGGCTAAGACCATAAGCAGTCCAGGGACACCTAAATCCCTTTGTCCTGTTGTATCCAAGCACCTGCAAACCACACCGTCAACTCCCTCCTCGTCAATTTCCTCCTTAGTCAGGATTATAAGTAGTCCTGCAGGCCATGTCACTGGCATGACTGACTCTCCTATCCGGGATTCCTCCGGAGGATCCTGCATTGCTACGCCTACTGCTGCCACTGCTGCTGGGAGTTGTTCATCATCCCAGAGAGGAAGTAGGAACACCACTACTTTTACTAAACAATTGACCCTCCAACAGTCCTTAGCGAGGAGGATGAAGTACGACAGCAGTCATCCTGAAGCAAAACGTATAACTGAGGCCTTGACTGCTATGTTGGTGTTAGACGTGCGTCCGGTATCCACCATTAGTGCAGTGGGATTTAGACAATTGATGGAGGTAATGTGTCCCCGGTTCCAAATCCCATCTAGATTCCACTTCACTAGGCAGGCGATACCGAGACTGTACAGAAACGTCAGAAAAAGTGTCCTCAGTGTCCTGAAAAATGCGGTTGTACCCAATGTCCACTTAACCACGGACATGTGGACAAGTGGAACAGGGCAGACTATGGACTATATGACTGTGACAGCCCACTGGGTAGATGTATCACCTTTCGCAGCAACAACAGCAGCGTCACCAGTAGCAGCATCTCAGAAACGCCAGCTCGTTCCAAGGCAGGCTACGCTGTGTGTCACCGGTTTCAGTAAGAGGCACACCACCGACAACCTTTTAGAGAAACTGAGGGAAATCATCGCCCAGTGGCTTACCCCACTTAGACTCTTCTGGGGATTTGTGATATCTGACAATGCCACCAATATTGTGCGGGCATTACATCTGGGCAAATTCCAGCATGTCCCATGTTTTGCTCACACAATAAACTTGGTGGTGCAGAATTTTCTGAAAAGCGACAGGGGCGTGCAGGAGACGCTTTGGGTGGCCCGAAAAATTTGTGCCCACTTTCGCCATTCAGCGACTGCATCCCAAAGACTGGAGCGCCAGCAAACACTCTTGAACCTGCCCCGCCATCACCTGAAGCAAGAGGTTGTGATGCGGTGGAACTCAGCCCTCTATATACTTCAGAGGACGGAGGAGCAGCAAAAGGCCATTCAAGCCTATACATCCACCTATGACATAGGCAAAGGAGGGGGTATGCACCTGACTCAAGCGCAGTGGAGAATGATTTCCATGTTGTGCAAGGTTTTCCAGCCCTCCCAACTTGCCACACGTGAAGTCATTTCATACACTGCCAGCTTGAGTCAGGTCATTCCCCTCATCAGGCTTTTGCAGAAGCAGCTGGAGAAAGTGAAGGAGGAGCTAAGATGGAGCGATTCTGCTCGGCATGTGGGACTTGTGGATGAAGCCCTTCATTCGCTTTGCCAGGATTCCAGGGTGGTCAATCTGTTGAAATCAGACCACTACATTTTGGCCACCATGCTCGATCCTAGGTTTAAAGCCTATGTGGTGTCTCTCTTTCCGGCCGACACAAGCCTGCAGAGGTGCAAAGACCTGCTGGTGAAAACACTGTCAGCTGAAGCGGAACGTGACACGTCAACAGCTCCTTCTTCATTTTCTCCCGCAACTGGGGCTGCCAGGAAAAAACTTAGGTATCCTAAGCAACCCGCTGGTGGTGATGCAGGGCAGGCAGGACCAAGTTTGTACATCTGGTCCGGACTGAAGGACCTGGCAACAATTTCTGACATGTCTACTGTCACTGCATAAGATACTGTCACCATTGACAGAACGGTGACAGCATCCAAGTAGACATGTCAGACAGTCCGTACCTGTACTGGCAGGAAAAAGAGGCAATTTGGAGGCCCCTGTACAAACTGGCTCTATTTTACCTGAGTTGCCTTCCCTCCAGTGTGTACTTCGAAAGAGTGTTTAGTGCAGCCGGGAACCTTGTCAGCGAAAGGCGTAGGAGGTTGCTTCCACAGAATGTGGAGAAGATGATGTTCATAAAAATGAATTATCAACTCTTCCAGGGAGACCAGCCTCCAGAACGTACAGAGGGACCTGTGGTGGTGGATTCCAGCGGGGACGAGTTAATACTCTGTGAGGATGAGGATATACACAACACTGAAGAGGGTGAGGAATCGGTGGATGAGGACGACATCTTGCCTCCGTAGAGCCAGTTTGTGCAGGGACAGATTAATTGCCAGCTTGTTTTCTGGGGGCCCAAACGAACCAATCATTTCAGCCACAGTCGTGTGGCAGACCATGCGCTGAAATGATTGGTTTGTTAAAGTGTGCATGTCCTGTTTATACAACATAAGGGTGGGTGGAAGGGCCCAAGGACAATTCCATCTTGCACATCTTTTTTTTCTTTGCATTATGTACTGTTTGGGGCCTAGTTTTTCAAACTGCCATCCTGTCTGCCACTGCAGTGTCACTTCTAGATGGGCCACGTGTTTGTGCCGCCCACTCGTATCTTTTAGCATAGTCATCCAGCTACCTCGGTGCAACCTTTTGGACATAATAACACTATTGTGAGGTGTGAAGTGTTCAGAATAGTCTGGAAATGAGTGGAAATTAAGGTTATTGAGGTTAATAATAGCATAGGAGCAGAAAAACCCACAAATTCTATGATTTTAGCTGTTTATGCTTTTTAAAAAAAAATACAGATCCAAAACAAAAAACCCAGAACCAAAAACACGGAAGGGTGGTTTTGGCAAAACCAATCCAGATCCAAAACATGAAGAAAGATCCAGATCCAAAACCAAAACACAAAACACGAAAAGTGGCCGGTGCACACCCCTAATATATATATATATATATATATATATATATAGACACACACACACACAAAGTACTGTAGCTGTGTATCTAAATAAAACAAATTACCTCAGTTTTTTCGTATGGCCTGTGTCATTTATAGAACATTTCCAGTGGCTCATAAACATTGATTTCCTATTGCTGAAAGTTAAATACTTTCAATCTTGCAGCTGGTATTACAAGAACAGTTTTTGTCGTTGAAAGTTGTTAGGAACACAAAATATTGTTTTTATTTGTTATTTTAGGTATCTGTGCAAAGATAACTATCACTATAGGATGATCATTAATTTTGCTCGTTTATGAATCTAAACTTGAAAAGATTACTAATCGATAACAGTAATTATACCAATAATATCAATAATTGATGTGCTGGCAGAGGTTCCCAAACGCGGTCCTCAAGGCACCCCAACAGTCCAGGTTTTGGAGATATCCGTGGTTGAGCACAGGTGACTTAATTAGTACCTCAGTCAATTTGATTTAATAACCTGTGCTCATCCATAGGTATCTCTAAAACCTGAACTACTTGAGGACCGCATTTGGGAACCTCTGATGTACTGTATACTTTCCAATTCTATCGGAATGCCTTGGAGATTCACACATCTACACAGATAGTGCATTGGTAAAGATTTGACCTCACTGATTAGGGGCAGTAATGCTAACTACTACACCAAGCATGCTGCCCATATGTATTTTATTTTTTTTTTCTTTAAAGTATAAAAGTATAATTGCAGTTGTAATGAGTTAAACTAATTTTGGCCGATTGGTGCTGACAAATTTACTCTTTCAATCCTGTGTTTTGATAATTTCTAGGGTTTTTATACTTAAGAGCGGATAGTACAAATTATTGTATGAAAATATATTCATATAGTTCAGTTCAGTTTATTCATTAGTTGAAAGATGTTTCTGACTTTTCAGAAAATACTAAAAATATTCACTGATTTATATAGGCCAAGATCCTCCATAGGCCCATCTGCCTAAAGGGCTATATCTTATCAGATCATTTCCATGGCAACAGCTGCGGGATTAAAAATGAATAAAGGTTTAGGAATGGTTGCTTGAATTGCATGGTAGCCGAATTGAGGATTATTAAACAACAGTGTTACTTAGGAAATGTAATGTTTGCAAAATTATGGAGGATTTATATCACCATTACTAGCTTTTGCAGTCTTGCAGCAACAGATCAAAGGTGTCCTCCAAATTCTGATTTTTTTCCAGTTAAATTCATTTTGTGTTTTCATTATACACCTGTCATGCTACAAAAGCCAAACTTGCACAATTAATATTACAAGGTTATGACTGGTAAGACCTGACACATTCCTACTTTCTTTAAAGAGTTGTTTGTTTGAATTTATTTTAGCACAGTATTACAATTATGCATTATGTTTAAGCTTGTTGCACTATATATGCTCTAGCGAGGCTAAATTAGCAGTTTCAATCTTGTTAGTTGATGTAGTAATGACTCACGTAACAATATCCATACTTCACTGTGTTCATTGCTAGTAAAAAAATGTTCCAGGTCGTTGTTTGCCATATGGATAATTGCTTGTAGAATTACAGAGGAAAACTCCTGCTTCTGTTAGCGATGAAGATATCTTTTTAGTCTCAATGGATCTCCTGTACTGGCAGTGGCGTAACTATAAATTTTGCTCCCCAATGCCAAAAAAGTTTCAGATGCCCCCCCACATAAAACAAACACACCCAAAGATAACGTTTAAGGTGTGTAGTTCCATTACACAGTAATGTCCCTTGTGACACATTATGCCACACCGTAATGCCCTTACACATTATGCTACAAAATAATGCCACATATAACACATAATGACACACAGTAATACCCTATATACAGTGCCCCCTGTAGTAGTCCTCCTGTAGTTGTGCCCCTTATGCAATGCCCCCTGTACTAGTGCCCCTTATGCAATGCCCTCTGTAGTATTGCCAATTATGCAGGCCCCTTGTAGCAGTGCCCCTTATGCAATGCCCGCTGTAGTAGTGCCCCTTATGCACTGCCCGCTGTAGTTGTGCCCATATACCATGTTCCCTGTAGTTGTGCCCATATCCCGTGTCCACTGTAGCTCAGCCCATATGCCATGCCCCCTGTGGCTGAGCCCATATGCCATGCCCCCTGTAGCTAAGCCCAAGCCATGCCCCCTGTAACTGAGCCCATATGCCGTGCCCCCTGTAGTTGAGCCCATGCCATGCCCCCTTTAGCTGAGCCCACATGCCATGCCCCCTGTAGTTTAGCCCATATGCCGTGCCCCCTGTAGTTGAGCCCATATGCCGTGTCCTCTGTAACTGAGCCCATATGCCATGCCCCCTGTAGCTGAGCCCATATGCCATACCCCCTGTAGCTGAGCCCATATGCCATGCGTCCTGTAGCTGAGCATATATGCCATGCCCCCTGTAGCTGAGCCCATATGCCATGCCCCCTGTAACTGAGCCCATATGCCATGCCCCTGTAGCTGAGCCCATGCCATGCCCCCTGTAGTTGAGCCCATATGTCATGTCCCCTGTAACTGAGCCTATATGCCATACCCCCTGTAATTGAGCCCCCACCCACACCCGTGTACCTCAGTCAGGTGATTCGGCAGCAGCGTCCGTCTGCTCCTCATGCTGCTCCTCTTCGGCTTCTTCTTCTCACAGGCAGCCAGGCACACAGAGAGCGGGTGTGGTCCGATGCGGCGGCGGCGGTGCTGGCCTAACAGACACTAGAGGTCCAGTAGGACCTTTAGCATCTGTCTCCTCCTAGGTGGTGGCCATTTTTGGAGGGACATTTTCAGCAGATGTCACATCTATGCCTGTGTGTGTCCATGCCTATGCTAACATATGCTAAGGTGCAGTGTTTGCTTCCCATAGATTTTCAATTGGATTCAAGTCAGGTGATTGGCTGGGCCATTCTAGCAGCTTTATTTTCTTTCTCTGAAACCAATTGAGAGTGTCCTTGGCTGTGTGTTTGGGATCATTGCCTTGCTGAAATGTCCTCCCTCGTTTCATCTTCAGCATCCTGGTAGAGGGCAGCAGATTTTTATCAAGAATGTCTCGGTACATTTTTCCATTCATCCTTCCTTCAATCATATGAAGTATGCCAGTACCGTATGCTGAAAAACAGCCCCACACCATGATGTTCCCATCTCCAAACTTCACTGTTGGTATGGTGTTATTGGGGTGATGTGCAGTGCCATTTCTCCTCCAAACATGGTGTGTATTATGGCATCCAAAGAGTTACATTTTGGTTTTATCTGAACAGACTATATTCTCCCAGTATTTCACAGGCTTATCCAAATGTTGTGCAGCAAACTTTAAACAAGCTTCAACATGCTTATTCTTCAGCAATGGAGTTTTGCATAGTGAGCGTGCATACAGGCCATGGTGGTTGAGTGCATTACTTATTGTTTTCTTTGAAACAATTGTACCTGCTAATTCCAGGTCTTCCTGAAGCTTTTCACAAGTGGTCCTTGGCTCTTGGACAACTCTTCTGATAATTCTTTTCACTCCTCTGTCAGAAATCTTGCGAGGAGCACCTGGTCGTGGCCGGTGTATGGTGAAATGATGTTTTTTCCACTTCCAGATTATAGCCCCAACAGTGCTCACTGGAACATTCAGAAGTTTAGAAATCATTCTGTAACCAATGCCATCAGAATGTTTTGCAACAATAAGGTTGCAATGGTCTTGAGAGAGCTCTTTGCTTTTACCCATCATGAAATGTTTCTTGTGTGACACCTTGGTAATGAAACACCTTTTTATAGGCCATCAGTTGGGACTGACCCAGCTTATATTAATTTGCACTGACAAGGGACAGGATTGCTTTCTAATTACTGATAGATTCAGCTGGAGTCTTGGCTTTCCATTCCTTTTTGCACCTCATTTTCTTCATGTGTTCAATACTTTATCCCTGTGTCATTTCACATTATTACACATAACTTAATTTATGGACATCTATGGTTTGATTTCTTTGCAGGTGTGGATTGCATGGGTTGTTGCTTACATTTGGTGAAAATTTCATTACAATAGCCACATTACAAATATATTTACTGAGAAAAATGTTGATGTGTTCAATACTTATTTTACCTGCTGTATATAGATACACATAAACACAAAGTGGTGCATGAAAGTTTGGGAACCCTTCAGAATTTTCTATATTTATGCTGAAATTTGGTCTAAAACTACCTCAGATTTTCACACAAGTCCTAAAAGTAAAAGGTGGAAGAAACTCTACCCAGCTCCCAACGCTATTAAGCTTATGTAAAAATGGCACTTAGCAGCATATGTGAGAAGTCAAGCATCAGACTTTAGAGATTATACAATATTAAACAGAAAAGGAGAGCACACAGTGCTTAGGGCCTGATTCAGAGCTGAATGCTCTGACCAGAGCGCTCGCTCTGAATCAGGGCCCTCCTCCATGAAAATGGAGCGGCCTCCTGGCCGCTCATATAGCTGTGGGTGACCATCCACAGCATATGCAAGCGGCCAAAAAGATGGTCGCGATGGTCTTGACCATCGCGACCATCTGACTTGCGACGGAGACCCTGCAGTAGGGTCTCCCTGCCACAAGCCCTGGAGTGATTTTGGCTCTATCAGAGCCCAAATCACTCCCACTGACACCACTAGAGTGATGTCAGTGGGGCCGGCTTCAGATGGTAGGCGTTCCCATGGGAACGTCTCCGTCTGGCAGGCACGCCCCCGGCACGCCCACCAAAGGGGGCGTGCTGTCAATCAACATCGACAGCACGCCCACTTTGGTGCGAGACCCGGAGCGATGGAAAGCCCGTCGCTCCCCGGGTCTCGCGCATGCGCACGACGGAGCTCCCTCCGTCGTGCGCATGCGCAGTGGGGAACATCGACCCGCTTGCGAGCGTCCTGACGCTCACGAGCGGGTCTGAATGACCCCCTTAGTCATGGCCTAATACAGTAGATGGAGACATATTCAATTGTTAAACAAATTGTTAACAAATATTCAATTGTTAAAAAATAGTACTTTATATGTTGAAACAAATAAAATGATACAATCTGATAGAATCAGATATAATCAATACATCTTATACACATATAAATAAATAGGTACAGAACAGATACATAATATAAAATCACATAAGGTAACAATGTTGCTCTTTTATAAAAAAAAATTAGCAGCAGCCTACGTGTTTAGTTGCAGCCTGACAAATGTAGGGAAAGAAGTGTCTCCTCAAACCCGCAGAGATATTAATTATATTAATTTTCAACAACTAGCCACCTCTCTGCAACAATTACTCTTACCAATTTCTAAGTTCACTTCTACTGAGGCTGCTGTATCACACCTGAACCAGATTCTAGAACTAGCCCTTGATGAAGTAGCTTCAGCTACCCATCACACTCCACGTAGACTTAGATGTCAACCTTGGCATTCCAAATTGACAAGACTCCTACAAAAACTCTCATGTAAAGTAGAACGTCAGTGGCATAAATATCATACTCCAAGTGACTTCCTCACATATAAGACTATCTACCACTCTTATCGTACTGCATTGGATACTGCCAAACAAAATTTCCAATCTGTCATCTCTGCCCAAGCCTCTAACCCAAAGTGACTTTTTAATACATTTAAATCACTTCTTACCCCTCCCTCACCCGGGATTGGTATGAATGACTGCCGGACCTATGTCTGGCAGTTCAAATCCCGATGCCGGAAGACCGGCACCCCTGAAAATCTCGTTCGGTAAGTACACTAACTATCCCTAACCCTCTCCCTCCCCCTAACCCTCCCTTAGGGGTACCTAACCCTAATTGCCCCCCTTAGTGCCTAACCCTAACCCCCCCAAGTGCCTAAACCTAACCCCCTTGTCCCCATAGCCTAAACCTAACCCCCCTGGGGGGTGCCTAACCCTAATTCCCCCTTCCCCTAGCCTAACCATAACCCTCCCGGGGGATGCCTAACCCAAGTCCCCCCCAGGAGCCCTAACCTAACTCTCCCCCCTGTGGCTGTCCACCCCCGATGCCCGGCTTTCCTTCGTTCAGTATGCCGGGTGTCGGGCTCCCGGTGTAGGGATAATTATAGGCATTGGGATTTCGACGCTTATCATTTGTCCCCTGTCGGGATTGCACAGTCGGGAAGCTGGCGGTCGGCATTTTGACCATCGGCTTCCTGACTCCATACCCCTTACCCAACCCACTTGCTACTATCAGTGCACAAGATCTTGCTTCCTATTTCAAGGATAAGATTGATAATATCCAAAATGAAATGGTGGGCTCTTCCTCGGTCAGTGACCTGCTCAATTCCCTACCTGAACCCGCTGGCACATTTTCTTCATTTGACCCCACTAATGAAGATGAAGTATCTACACTCTTCTCATCCTCCTACTCTACTACCTCTCCTCTTAAACCTATATCCTCAGAAATCAGTAAAGCTCTGTCTCCTGTGCTCATCACACCCTTAACTAAAATCTGTAATCTCTCCTTCTCTACTGATATCTGTCCATCACTGTTTAAGCTTGCAGTGATCACTCCCATTTTGAAAAAACAAAATTCTGACCTTAACTCTCTCTCAAATTACCGTCCTATCTCCCAGCTGCCTTGTCCCTCCAAGCTACTGGAGAGACTTTCCTACACTCGCCTCACACACTTTGTTAACACCCACAACTTATTGGACCCACTTCAGTCAGGCTTTCGTTCCCAGCACTCCACAGAGACAGCATTGACTATGGTATTAAATGACCTGGTCACTGCCAATGCTAAAGGACATTACTTACTTCTAATTCTTCTAGATCTCTTTGCTGCCTTTGACACTGTTGACCACTCTCTTCTCATAGAAACACTACAATCCCTAGGTCTTCAAAACACAGCCCTTTTTTGGTTCTCATCCTACCTACCTAATCGCTCTTTTACTGTTCACATTTCTGATTCTACCTCCACTTCGCTACCTCTATTAGTTGGAGTACCAGAAGGCAGTCGTAGGTCCTCTGCTTTTCTCAATCTATACCACCTCTCTTGGCAAACTAATCAGCTCTTTTGGTTTTCAGTATCATCTGTATACAGAATATACTCAAATCTACCTATCCTCCCCAGATTTGTCACCATCTGTGCTGGTCTGTCACTGAATGTCTCTCTGCCATTTCATTTTAGATGGCATCTCGCCACCTCAAACTTAATATATCCAAAACTGAATTAATTATATTTCCACTGGCCAATAGCAGTTATCAACCTGTTATCTCCATCACTGTTGATAACTCGACAATCAACTCCACCCAACAAGATTGTTGCCTACGTGTCATCCTTGACTCTGAACTGTCCTTTGTTCTCCACATTCAATCTGTCTCAAAATCCTGTTACATACATTTAAAAAACATAGCCAAAATTTGTCCGTATCTTACACAAGACACTGCAAAAACTCTAATCCATTCACTAACTATTTCCTGCATTGACTATTGCAATAGTCTCCTTACTAGTCTTCCCAAAAACAAACTCTTGCCATTACAATCCATAATGAATGCTGCTGCGAGGCTGATCTTTCTCGCCAAATGTTCATTGTCTGCTGATCCACTCTGTCAGTCCCTCCATTGGCTACCGGTCTTCTACCGTAATCAATATAAAATACTTACGCTCACACATAAAGCTATTAACCAAACCACACCAACATACATCTCTTCACTCATCTCAAAATATCTCCCAACCCGACCTCTCCACTCAGCACAAGATCTGCGTCTCTCATCCCCACGCATTACTTGCTCCCATTCATGGTTACAGGACTTTTTTTGGGCTGTGCCTACCCGGTGGAATAAGACTTTCCGCTAGTCTCCAAACATTCAATCATTCTCTAAAAACTCACTTCTTCAGACAAGCTTCTCAGATTCCAGAACTGCCCACATAACCTTCATAGCTTACCTATCTAATTACATCCTTTCTTACAGTCCACACATAACCTCATATATTTTCTCTTTCTTCAATTTCACATCCTCCTAACCCTAGGTCAACATTTCTGTGTAACTGGATCATACAGCTCACCAAGAACCTCTGCAATCTGGCTGGACCAATTTGCAATATGTAGCACCTATCCTTGTGTATCAACACCTGTTTCCCTATAGATTGTAAGCTTGTGAGCAGGGCCCTCTTACCTTTATGTCTGTCTCTTGTAACCCAGTCTTGTTCTATTAATGTTGTTTCATTCTGTATAGCACAACGGAATATGCTGCGCTATATAAGAAACTATTAATAAATAAATAAAATAAGTGTCTGTCCACACATAATGTGGAAGTACAAAGTCAAATATATGAATAGGTAAAACGTTTTTAGGGAGCAGCCAGTCAGAGATAAATACAGTGGAAGTATCTTTGTGTCTGTGCTGGCGTCCCAGTACAGGCACCCATTTGTTAAATCTCAATTTATATTACTGAAAAAGTCTCTAGGCAAAGAGAGACATAACTCGTTGACACTGGTGGGACTGTTCTCTTCATTGTAGCAGCAGTCATTTGTCTGGACTCTATAAGAGATTCTGCTCTCAAAACATAGATATTCGTAATAGTGGTCTCTGTTCTTATACATATCCTTATATATACAGCCTGACTACATTTGTCAGGCTGCAACTAAACACGTAGGCTGCTGCTATTTTCTATAAAAGAGCAACATTGTTACCTTACGTGATTTTATATTATGTATCTTTTCTGTGCCTATTTATTTATATGTGTATAAGATGCATTGATTATATCTGATTCTATCAGATTGTGTCATTTTATTTGTTTCAACATATAAAGTACTATTTTTAAACAATTGAATATTTGTTATATATCCATCTATTAGGCCATTACTAAGCACTGTGGGCCTGATTCAGAGCCGCTCGTAAGCGGCCGCTCGTTCGCTCCGAGCGATGTTCGCACATCTGCGCATGCATATGGGTTTTAGTACGCATGCGCGAACCAGTCAGTGCGGCCGAAAATCCTACCACAAGCACTGCGAGCAGTTCATTCGCCTTTCGATGTACTCGATTAATCTAATAAATAGCGGAGATGACGTATGATGCGAGCGGCCAGGGGGCGTTTTTTACAAAAAACGTCCGCATGTTTTGTTTGCTCGTTTTCAGACATAGAGGCGTCAACAGACCGCAAAGAGCGAACGGTCAATTTAAATAGCCAGCCCCTTTTTCTGGACGAGCGAGCGCAAATAGCGTCCGGCTCTGAATCAGGCCCAGTGTGCTCTCCTTTTCTGTTCACTAAAGTCTGAAAACTAAAGATGTCAAACATTTAGAAAAAAAAATGCTATTCACGTAGTGGGTGTCAATCGGGCCCCTAGGACCCACCAAGCCCTAGGTGCCCGCTTACACTGCCTTGTGGAAAATCCGGCTCTGGTTGGCATTGGACCTTTTTTTGTCTTTTTAGTAAAATAAACATTCACAATTAATCTAATCTTTCTTATCATAAAAGTATTCAAGGGGGTATATTTACTAAAGTGCATTTTTTTAGAAGTAGAGCTGTTGCCCATAGCAACCAAACAGATTCTACTTATAATTCATCTAGCACCTTCTAGAAGATAATAGCTACAGGAGAATCTGATTGGTAGCTATGGGCAGCAACTCCACTTCTAAAATCCCACACTCTAGTAAGTATACCCTGAGGTTTCTACCTGGAATCTAGCAATATCTACCACAAACAGACCTCACAAATATTATTCCCAGTTTTTTTGGACAAAAGAAGCCGTCACTAAAAGTGGGTATGGCAAAGGTGGATCGGAATTTGGATTAGTGGACTCAGTGTGTCCAGATTATTAATTAACAATGTGAGGAGTTACAATTTAAGCAAGCCAGAGAGCAGTGCAAAATAATGTATTTCTTTCTACAATGGGTTCCTAAAGACTTGAATTTGAAAGCAAGCAAAAAAAAAAACATTATGCTGCAATAATAATAAGCATAGAAATTTACACAGTACAATATATAATTGCAGTAAACTATTATCTATAGAAAAGAAAGAAATGAGGCATATAGTAAGTAAAAAACATTAATATTGACCATCTTACCAAATTAATATAATAAATGTGTAGAAAAGAATGAATTATTAAACTGTTACTGTTTGTAGTACAGTAGATTATATTGCATTATGTTCTCAAATTCTTTTGAATGCAACGTAACAGTAATCGATCGATTACTATATTGGATGTAACATTATACATGATGGACCACTATTTGTTTCACTAAAGATCCACCACATGGCACATAGAAGCACAGACCAGATATTAATGTGGGAACCTAATAGTGAACAATGCAAGTTATTTCTTTGATTTATACAAAAGTCATTTGGTTGCAAATATCAATAACAATTATATATTATACTTTTGTTCAATTCTACGTAGGACATTTGTGGCATTTTAGATCTCTTCATTTTTTTATATTCATGCAATTTTTTGTTTTACTCTTTATTGTGCTCTTTCTTTAAGGCAAACCATTCAACAGTGTGTCCTCCAGACAGGAGCTGGCTGGCACCTTTTAGCCTGGGGGGCAGACACAAGTAAGTGGCCCGGTTTTTCCACCAGCGCATTGCAATGGGGAAAGACACATGATAATAGCCTCCGTAGGTAAGGTTTATCTTATGTGGGTGTGCTTTAAATAGCCAATTAAATACATGAAAAACTGTTATGTTGCAGTGACCACTGGATAATGCAGAGAGGTTTGAGGTGACCACCAGATTAAGGAGCGTTGCAGAGTCTACCAGATAATGCAGAGAGGTTCGCAGTGATCGCCATATCAGAGAGCATCACAGTGACTGTATATAATGCAGAGAGGTTCGCAGTGACCATCAGATCAGGGAGCATTACAGTGATGTGCCATATAATGCAGAGAGGTTCACAGTGATCACCATATTAGGGAGCATCGCAGTGACTGTATATAATGCAGAGAGGTTTGCAGTGACCTCCAGATCAGGGAGCATCACAGTGGCTGCCAGATAATGCAGAGAGGTTAGCAATGACCACCAGATCACGGAGCGTCGCAGTGATGTGCCATATAATGCAGAAAGGTTAGCAATGACCGACAGATCAGGGACTATCACAGTGATGTGCTTTATAATGCAGAGAGGTTAGCAATGACCGACAGATCAGGGACCATCGCAGTGATGTGCCATATAATGCAGAGAGGTTCGCAGTGACCATCAGATCAGGGAGCATCACAGTGGCTGCCATATAATGTAGAGAAGTACACAGTGACCGCCAGATCAGGGAGTGACGCAGTTATTGCATATAGTGCAGAGAGGTTACCAGTGATCGACAGATCAGGGAGCGTCACAGTGACTGTATATGATACAGAGAGGTTTGCAGTAATCACCAGATCAGGGAGCATCGCAGTGGCTGCCAGAGAATGCAGAGCATCGCAGTAATTGCCAGATAATGCAGAGACCATCAGTGACTCACATATAACACATATATTATGAATATACCCCTCACACACAATAATAATACCCCCTCACATACACACACATTATTACACCCTCCAGGATAGATAGTAATAAAACCCACCCCACCCCCCAAGAAAAAAAACAACTACACCCCTCCCATTGCATAAGTATCCCCCCTCAAATATAATTTAAACTATTTCACACCTCCACTGGCACTTACCTGTCTAGAAGGGGGATATGTCTGGTCCCTGCGGAGCTCCAGGGTACAGGAGAAGATGAGAGATAGGAATAGACTAGAGAAGGGGCGGAGACTCGAGGTGAGGGGGCGGGGTCTTTGGCAGGGACAAGAGGAGGTAGATTAGTCAGACAGGGTAGGAGAGGGGCGGGGCCTCATGGTGAGGGGGCAGGATCTTAGACGGGGACAGGAAAGAGTTTAAAACAGTCAGAGAGTGTAGAGGAGTGGGCAGGGGTGGAGACTTTACAATGTAGCTGACTCAGAAGGAGCCTATGAGGGGCCGTTCAAGTCAAAATTACAGCTTTCTGGATATGTCATATACCTAAAGTATTGCTTTCTGGATATGACGTATGCTGAAATGTATATGACGTATGCTGAAATGGATATGACGTATGCTGAAATGGATATAACGTATACTAAAATGGATATAACATATACTGAAATGTATATGACGTATGCTGAAATGGATATGACGTATGCTGAAATGGATATGACATATACTGAAATGGATATAACATATACTGAAATGGATATAACATATACTGAAATGGATATAACATATACTGAAATGGATATAACATATACTGAAATGTATATGACGTATGCTGAAATGGATATGACGTATGCTGAAATGGATATAACATATACTGAAATGGATATAACATATACTGAAATGGATATGACGTATGCTGAAATGGATATGACGTATGCTGAAATGGATATAACATATACTGAAATGGATATAACATATACTGAAATGGATATGACGTATGCTGAAATGGATATGACATATACTGAAATGGATATAACATATACTGAAATGGATATAACATATACTGAAATGGATATGACGTATGCTGAAATGGTTATGACATATACTGAAATGGATATAACATATACTGAAATGGATATAACATATACTGAAATGTATATGACGTATGCTGAAATGGATATGACACATGATGAAATGGATATAACATACACTGAAATGGATATGACATACACTGAAATGAATATAACATACACTGAAAAGCACATGACAGTGCCAGCCAATCACAGCTCTCCTATATAAGCAGGGCTCCTGGAAGGAAGAGCAAGAGAACAGTGTGGCAGAGCTGGAAAGTGGAGGTGAGTGCTAACACTATAGTCAGTGGTGTAATAACTTTTGCTGTGCTGATGATGGTAATGTAACACATAACTACTACTGCATGTACTATTAGTAATAGCTGCAGATAGGAGACTGCCTCTTTTCAGCTCTTTCTCCTGTTAGGATCGTGCTCCTGCTGCAGGCAGGTTATGTATAAATGTTACTTTCACTTTCCTTTCTGTCCTCATTCTCTCTCATCTCAGCTCTTTCTTTACTCTCCTTTCTCTTCTTTCTCTATGTCTGATTTCTTGACAGTGCCCCAGGTCCCTGCTCATGTTAGGGAGTGCCCTGACTCCCAGCAAGATGGCTCCTTCATAATCCTGCAGGTGGGGTAGGATTCCCCTGTTGTCTGGCTGGATGTACTGTTACTGTATGCAGGCTGCTGGGTCAGACAATCGGCAGCAGGCTGTGGTTTTCACACCCCACACGTGCCAAGCATTATTATAACCATACCACCCAACTGTCCCACATTCAGTGGGACAGTCCTGTTTTTTTGGGACTGTCCCGCTGTCCCACCCATGGGCTGCAGTGTCCCGCAGTTGGGGGGGAGTTGTGGAAGCATACACTGCTGCTCTGCATAGCAGAGCAGCATGTACGCAGAGCGAGAATAGATGTGCGCATGCGCACAGTATCTTTCTACTTCAGGGTCCATAGGGTATCCACAGGATACCTTGGGGTGTAGGCGGATGATGTCAGACATTGGGCACCACAGAGTTAAAGTTTTCAGCCTCCCAGGATGCACTGGGATCTCCCTCCTATACCCTGCCTCTGAGACAAACTAGTTTCGTAGGTGCACAGCTCGGAGTCGGATCACCATATAACAGAGGGGGGCTGTAATGGCCCCTGAAGTTCTTCAAGGCAGCTGTGGCTGCTCAAGATGAGCTGCACAGCATAGACAGTCAGTACTGACATCTATGCTGTCCCTCCTTCACCCCGCCAGACCAGAATGCCGGTACTGATCCGGGGATGCTGGTGGGTGTCTGGGGTCACAGCTAGCGGTGACCCCGAATTACCCGGACTGTGGCCGGATTCAAGGGGGCAGGTAAGTGGCGGGGTCCCTTGGATGGTACACGCTGAAACACAGTCCAAAGTCCCCAGACAGGGGGCTCCCTGGGGACTGTCTGCACGTGGAGCCAGGTAGTAACTTGCGCTTCCACTAGACCACCAGGCTGAGCGGCAAAGGTCTGGCATCCCAGGGGTTAATTGCATGTCAGGGGAGCGGCCTTCCCTGTCTCACAGCTGGCGCCTCCCCTGCTGCACAGTGGCTCCCCATAGCGGTCTGGCGGGCTGTGTCAGCACTCCTCCCCCTGGCCCACCTCCTCTCTGCTCCTCGGCGGCCATTTTCTAAAAGTGTGCAAACGCTGCTGGACGCTGAATTCAAGGTGGCATCGCGGTCCGGGTCCCCCCACATACCTCTCCTGCGATTAAGGTCAGAGTATGCAGCACTGTTTCCTACCAGGCTCTGTGTCTGTGTAGTTGATCTCCGTGCTGGTACTGCAGGTGATTTATTTCTGCATTGTATGTGACTAACTGCTAACGCTGCTGCCTGTACTTTCACTTCTGACTTTCAGACATTTTACTATCCCTGTTCTTCCTCTGCTAAAGCCCTTGCGGTGAGGTGTTGCAGGGTGTTCATTGCCTCACTGTAAATGTATTTATCTGTGAGGGGAGTCACATACACTGCGGGTATACAATCGGGAAGCCGGCTGCCGAAATCCTGACAGCTGGCTTCCTGACTGCTTTATCACGGCATGGGATAAATGACCGGCATCTATATCTAGACGCCTGTCATTTTCCCGATGCCGGGAGACTGGCGCCCTCAACAATTCTTGAGGGTTCCTCTGTTCTGGATGGAGACCCTGCATTCCATCATTTTAGCGATGGAGCCTGGGGATTTTATGGTGTCGCTAGATATTCAGGACGCTTACCTGCATATCCCCATTGTTTCAGCACACCAATGTTTCCTCAGGTTTGCAGTGGCCGACCAACACTTCCCGTTTCAGGCACTGCCCTTTGGTCTGGCCACGGCACCTCGAGTGTTTACCAAAGTCATGGCAGTTATGGCAGCCCACTTGCAGATGCAGGGGATCCGCTTGTTGCCCTATCTGGATGACCTGTTGTTGGCAGGGTCTCCAGAGATACTTCAGTGCTTTGACGGCATGGCTGTTGAGACTTAAGGTCCAGGGGTTTTTCCAGGTCTGTAGTTAACACCATGCTCAGAGCTCGGAAGCCTGCATCTGCAAGAATTTACCATCGAGTATGGCATACTTTCTTTGAATGGTGTCACCCTAGAGCCTTTGATCCTCAGGTATTCCGGATATCCAGGGTGTTGGCTTTCCTACAGGTGGGCTGAGATCACGGTCTTCACCTTGCTTCTCTGAAGCTGCAGGTTTCTGCCCTGTCAGTGTGATTTCAGCGTAGGATTGCTACTTTTCCTGATGTCCGCACCTTTCTGCAAAGTGTACTTCGTGTTCAGCCTCCCTTTGTTCCTCCAGTGGCTCCATGGGATCTTGCTGTGGTCCTGAGGGCTCTCCAAGGACTGCAATTTGAAACACTGGACTCAGTGGATTTGAAATGGCTTACAGCTAAGACTGTATTTCTTCTGGCCATTGCTTCAGCCAGAAGGGTTTCAGAATTGGGGGCTCTCTCATGTCGGCCTCCCTTTTTCATTTTTCATAGGGACACTTGCCCTGGTTTTCTCCCAAAGGTGGTATCTAGTTTCCACATTAACGTGGAAATCATAGTGCCGGCCTTTAAACCTCTCGGTTGGTGAGGCCACCTTAGATGTGGTACTGGCTCTAAGGATTTATGTTGACCGTACCAATTCTTTTAGGAAGTCAGACTCCTTGTTTGTCCTCTATAGCTTCCGTAAGAAGGGAGGGCCTGCCACTAAGCAAACTTTGGCAGGATGGATTTGCATGGCTATTTCTAAGTCATATTCATGAAGGCCTTCCTGTTCCATCCTCTGTTAGGGCTCATTCCACTAGGTCTGTGGGTCCTTCATGGGCAGCTCTATGTGGTGCCTCTGCTGTTCAGCTTTGCAAGGCAGCCACGTGGTCTTCTGTCCATACCTTTTAAGGTATTATGCATTCGATACCTTTGCCTCTCAGGATGCTTCCTTTGGGTGGTGGATTCCCCTTTCAGCACAGGAGCATCCCCACCCTTAAAGGATACTGCTTTGGGACATCCCCAAGGTATCCTGTGGATACCCTATGGACCCTGAAGTAGAAAATATGAGATATGGTAAGAACTTACCCTTGTTAGCTCTATTTCTACGAAGTCCATAGGGTTCCACAGGACTCCCGCCCTGTCTCACCTGTACTGCAGATGGGCTTTGTTCTGGTCACCGGTTTTTCCATCTCCTTCTGGTGAGAATGTGATTCCTGTGTGTTCCAGACTTTTTCTCCTCCTCCGGCCTATGGCTTGTTACATAACTGGTTTGCCTTGGCTTGGGGGCGGGGTATAGAAGGGGGTTCCCAGTGCATCCTGGGAGGCTGAAAACTTGAACTCTGTGGTGTCCTATGTCTGACATCATCCGCCTATACCCCAAGATATCCTGTGGAACCCTATGGACTGGGGTCCCCCTTCTATAACCCGCCCCAGAGCCAAGGCAAACCAGTTATATAACAAGCCATAGGCTGGAGGAGGAGAAGAAAGAGAGAGAAGAAAGTCTGGAACACACAAGAATCACATTCTCACCAGAAGGAGACAGAAAAACGGTGACCAGATCAAAGCCCATCTGGAGTACAGGTTCGACAGGGCGGGAGTCCTGTGGAACCCTATGGACTTCGTAGAAATAGAGATAACAATGGTAAGTTCTTGCCATATCTCATATTATTCACAGTATGGGGGGAAGTCCGGGGGCAGCCCAGCATCTCGGAGATGCTGGGCACGCCCCTTAGCAATGTAAACAGGGCGTGCCGCTAGGTCACGCCCTTTTTTCACATAGGTCACACCCCTTTTCAGGAAAGCTTCGCCGCGTAGATGTCCCGAGTGGAACTCTGCAAAAGTTGGGAGGTATGTTATAACACTTACATGGCTTTGTGTGTTTATTTAGTGCATATACTGTATAGGTACTGTATGTGCATGTCTACATGCAATTCTATGTCTAGGACTTTATATTGTGTATGTATGTATGTATTTATTCTTCCGCTACTTGTGTGTGGCAGAATAAATACATACATACAGGGCCGTAGAGAGCCTGGCCAGTCCCGGGTAAAGGAGGGGGCATGGCCTAATCGCTGGACGTGTGGCCACGCCCCCTTGGAAAAAACACAAAAATGTATCAGCCCAGCGCTAAGCAGGGGGGGCGCGATCAGTGTGATCGCTCCCCCCCACAGCCATAGGAGACTGCTCCGGCTGCTGCAGCCCAGCACAAGCTGTGTGCTGAGCTGCTGTGAGGGAGGGGGGGGGCCACGCCGGGCTCCTCTAGCAAGCCCAGGCCTGGGTAAACTGTACCCACTCCCCCCCTCTCGTTGCCCATGTATACATACATACATACACAATATAAAGCCCTAGACATAGAATTGTATGTAGACATGCACATACAGTACCTATACAGTATATGCACTAAATAAACACACAAAGCCATGTAAGTGTTATAATAATGCTGTGCATGTATGGGGTGTGACAACCACAGCCTACTGCCGATTGTGGCAGACTATAAATCTCTGACCCAGCAGCCTGCATACAGTAACAGTACATTAGCCAGACAATAGAGGAATCCTACCCCACCTGCTGGATTATGAAGGAGCCATCTTGCTGGGAGTCAGGGCACTCCCTAACATGAGCAGGGACCTGGGGTACTGGCAAGAAATCAGACATAGAGAAGAAGAGAAAGGAGAGTAAAGAAAGAGCTGAGATGAGAGAGAATGAGGACAGAAAGGAAGTGAAAGTAACATTAATACATAACCTGCCTGCAGCAGGAGCACGATCCTCACAGGAGAAAAAAGCTGAAAAGAGGCAGTCTCCTATCTGCAGCTATAACTAATAGTACATGCAGTAGTAGTTATGTGTTACATTACCATCATCAGCACAGCAAAAGTTATTACACCACTGACTATAGTGTTAGCACTCACCTCCACTTTCCAGCTCTGCCACACTGTACAAGTAAGAGGGGTGGGCCGCGCTTATTTATATGGTGCCACAAGTGTTCCGCAGCGCCTTACACAGTACATAGACAAATAAGTAACCATTGACTTACAATACAATACAATACAGGACATGGATAAACATTGCTATATTAGCAACCTTTATGCCCGCATAAGCAGCCAAGTGTTAGTTACCCTAGTGGGGAGTAAGAGATAAATTAAATTACAGTAGGGAGAAGCACATGAAGGTAGAGGGCCCTGCTCGAAAGAGCTAACATTATTTAAGGGAGGGGATGACAAACAGGAGTGACACAGATGGGGTAGGCGGGGAGGAAGGAAGATGTAGCAGCAAGTTAGGATGAGAGCAGGAAGGCTTTAATGAAGTAGTGGGTCTTAAGAGCTCGTTTGAAAGATTGTAGAGAGGTTCAGAGTCTGATGGGGAGAGGGAGGGAGTTCCAAAGGTGAGGAGCAGCATGGGCAAAATCTTGGAGGCGGGAGTGGGAGGAAGTAATCAATTGGCATGAAAAGTGGCGTGTACTAAGTGAACAAAGAGGACGGACAGAAGAGTGAAGGGAGATGAGATCAGAGATGTAAATGGGAGAATATAGGGTGAGGGCTTTGTAAGTGAGTGTGAGAGCCTTGAATTGGGTTCTGAAAGGGAAGGGGAGCCAGTGGAGGGCTTGTAGGAGAGGGGAGGCAGATGTAGAGCGTTTGGAGAGGAAGATGAGCTGAGCAACAGCATTTACCACAGACTGGAGAGGAGAGAGATGGGATTTGGGGAGGCCAGCTAGGAGAAGGTTACAGTAGTCCAATCTGGACATGACCAGTGAATGTACAAGGGTTTTGGTAGCATCCTGGGTGAGAAAGGGTCTGATCTAGGAAATATTCTTGAGATTGAAATGACAGGACTGCGAGAGGTTCTGAATGTGTGGCTTGAAGGAGAGGGAAGAGTCCAGGATGACTCCAAGACAACACACTTTGGGACTAGATGAGATAGTTATGCCATCTATTAATAAAGAAGTAGTGGGACATGATGTTATGTGGGAGGGTGGGAAGACTATCAGCTCAGTCTTAGACATATTAAGTTTGAGAAATCGCTGGGACATCCAGGAAGAGATAGCAGAGAGACAGTTAGAGATACGAGTCAGTAGAGAGGGGGACAGATCAGGTGAGGAAAGGTAGATCTGAGTATCATCAGCATAGAGATGATAATGGAGGTCAAAAGAGCTGATGAGTTTACCTAGAGAATACGTATAGAGAGAGAATAGGAGAGGTCCAAGAACAGAACCTTGGGGAACACCTACTGTAAGAGGCTGTGGGGGGGAGGAATCGTCATGAGAGGAAACAGAGAAGGAACGTTCAGAGAGGTAGGAGGACAGCCAGGAGAGAGCAGTGTCACGTAGACCAAGGGAGTGAAGAATATGCAGCAGTAGAGGGTGGTCCACAGTGTCAAAAGCAGCAGAGAGGTCAAGGAGAATGAGCAGGGAGTAGTGGCTCTTGGATTTTCCAGCAAGGAGGTCATTGCAGACTTTTCTGAGGACAGTTTCAGTGGAGTGTAGAGAACGGAAGCCAGACTGAAAAGGGTCAAGGAGGGAGTGGGAGGAAAGAAATGTGGTGAGGCGGTTATAAACAATACGCTCAAGGAGTTTGGAGGCAAAAGGGAGGAGAGAGATTGGTCAGTAGTTAGAGAGAATGTTAGGATCAAGGTTAGGTTTTTTAAGAATGGTGGAGACAAGGGCATGCTTGAATGCAGAAGGAACAGTGCAAGAAGAGAGGGAGAGATTAAGGAGGTGGGCAAGATGGGAGCAGGCAGAAGGAGAGAGGTAGCGGAGGAGGTGGGAGGGGATAGGGTCAAGGGGAAAGGTGGAAGGGGGGTAGGACTGGATAAGGGCCTTAACTTCCTCTCCAGTCACAGGGGAGAAGGATGTCAGAGTCGGTAAAATGGATGGGGAGGGGTGATCCAGGAAAGGAGGAGGTGGAGAGCTGGGGGACTGGTTGGATATGATGTCCTGACGTACAGAATCAATTTTAGATGTGAAATATGTAGCAAACTCAGTGGCAGAGAGCAAGGAGGGGAGGGGAGGAGGGGGTGGGCAGAGGACGGAGTTGTAGGTGGAAAAGAGACGCTGGGGATATGAGGACTGGGAGGAGATGAGATTCTTGAAATATGACTGTTTAGAGAGGGAAAGGGCAGCACTGTAGGATGACAGCATGAATTTGAAATTGAGAAAATCTGCCTGAGAGCGTGATCTTCTCCACTGTCACTTGGCGGTTCGTGAATATTTTTGCAGGTATTTGGTGCATTTGGAATGCCAGGGTTGAGGTGTGGATTTGCGAGGGTGAGTAGTGATCGCCAGAGCAACAGAGTCAAGAGCAGAAGTAAGGGAGGCATTGTATAGGGAAGCAGCTTGTTCAGCGCAGGAGAAAGAGAGGATAGGGGAGAGAAGTGAGTCAAGTAGGGAAGAAAAGAAAGCAGTGTCAATAGCTTCAATGTTACGCTTAGTGATGGTGGCTCTGGGAGGTAGAGGAGGGGAGGGAGAGAGGGATAGGTTAATTGAGAGGAGGTGATGGTCAGAGAGGCGGAATGGGGAATTGGAGTAGGCAGAAATATCACAACAGTGAGTGAATACCAGATCAAGCAAATGCTCACTCGCATGGGAGGGTGAGGAGGTCCATTGGGAGAGTCCGAATGAGGAAGTGAGGGTGAGTAGTTTGGAGGCGGTAGATTCTGTGGGGATATCAATAGGAATATTGAAGTCACCGAGGATAATAGAGGGAAGGTCTGAGGAGAGAAAGTAGAGGAGTGATGGGGTGAGGATAGGGGACTGACGGGAAGTGGGCAGGTTCAGCAACATGATATTAACAGGAGTACCAATGCCTGCAGGTAGAATATGAGGAAAAAGGGGTACACGTGCGCTCCTGCTGGGTGTGTGTGATACGATGGTATGGGGGAATTGGCTGGGGGGGGGGGGGCAAGGGGAATGTGGGGAGGGGAGATGGAGAGGGGTTTGTGTATTGGGGCTAAATGGAGGCTATGTTAGTGGGTGTGTGGGTGAGAAAAAATGAGGCAGATAGTAAGTGTGGAATCTAACCTGTTTTATTCGGTAAGACACAGTGCTTCCCTATGTGGTTCCATTATGGGGTGTGGGGATGAGCAGATGGCTCTGTGCGATCCTCGGTTGGGGAGTGGGTAGACCATTTGAGGGGGCTGCTATCCAAGCAGTCCTTACTCCTGCACATTCCCCTGCTGGACCTATGGTCTCAGTCTTCCGGAACCGGGATGCATGGGGTGTTGTTCAAGTCCTGTAGCTTGTGCAGTTGGCGGCATCCCGCACTGTCTCTGGGACCTGTTTGACCTACCGATAGGTGGAGTGATGTCTGTGGTGCTGTGCAGCACAAGCTGTGGTCCCGGATGCTGGCCAGGTGTTGCGTTGCACCTCTGTGAGCCCCCGGGGTGCCTGGCAGATGGGCGCCCGTCGATGTCCTGCTGTGGGCTGTAGAGTGATGCAGAGAGCCGCGGTGTGGTGCTGCCCCATGGTCCCGTGGAGTCAGACTACTGTGCTGTATGCACTGCCAGAGCGGGCAAGGGGGACCCAAGGTTTGCCGGGTTGTACAGTGCTGGATCCTCTGTGGCCTGGATTCGGTGTAGCAATAAATGGTTGATTAAAGTTCTTGTAGTGGTGGTGAGTGTGGGTGGCTTGATCTTCAACGCATTTCGGCCTCAGGGCCTTTTTCAAGGAGTCATTGAAAAAGGCCCCGAGGCCACCCTGGCAGTGCATACAGCACAGTAGACTGACCCCACGGGACTGTGGTACAGCACCACACTGCAGCTCTCCACATCACTCTACAGCCCACAGCAGGACATCAACGGGTGCCCGTCTGCCAGGCACCCCACGGGCTTGTGGAGATGCAACACAACACCTGGCCAGCATCTGAGACCACAGCTTACGCTGCATAGCACCACGGACATCTCTCCACCTACCGGTAGGTCAAATAAGTCCTAGAGACAGTGCGGGATGCCACACTGTACTCCTGCTTTTCCTTCTCAGCAACCCTGCTTATATAAGAGAGCCGTGATTGGCTGGCACTGTCATGTGCTTTTCAGTATATGTTATATCCATTTCAGCATATGTCATATCCATTTCAGCATAAGTCATATCCATTTCAGCATACGTCATATCCATTTCACTATATGTCATATCCATTTCACTATATGTCATATTCATTTCACTATATGTCATATCCATTTCGCTATATGTTATATCCATTTCACTATATGTCATATCCATTTCACTATATGTCATATTCATTTCACTATATGTCATATCCATTTTAGCATATGTCATATCCATTTCAGCATACGTCATATCCATTTCACTATATGTCATATCCATTTCACTATATGTCATATTCATTTCACTATATGTCATATCCATTTTAGCATATGTCATATCCATTTTAGCATATGTCATATCCATTTCAGCATACGTCATATCCATTTCAGCATACGTCATATCCATTTCACTATATGTCATATCCATTTCATTATATGTCATATCCATTTCACTATATGTCATATCCATTTCACTATATGTTATATCCATTTCACTATATGTCATATCCATTTCACTATATGTCATATTCATTTCACTATATGTCATATCCATTTTAGCATACGTCATATCCATTTCAGCATACGTCATATCCATTTCACTATATGTCATATCCATTTCACTATATGTCATATTCATTTCACTATATGTCATATCCATTTTAGCATATGTCATATTCATTTTAGCATATGTCATATCCATTTTAGCATATGTCATATCCATTTCAGCATAGGTCATATCCATTTCAGCATAGGTCATATCCATTTCAGCATAAGTCATATCCATTTCAGTATAGGTCATATCCATTTCAGCATAAGTTATATCCATTTCAGCATAAGTCATATCCATTTCAGCATACGTCATATCCATTTCGGCATACGTCATATCCATTTCGGCATACGTCATATGTCATATCCATTTCAGCATACGTCATATCCATTTCAGCATACGTCATATCCATTTCAGCATAAGTTATATCGATTTCAGCATAAGTCATATCCATTTCAGCATAAGTCATATCCATTTCAGTATACATCATATCCATTTCAGCATAAGTCATATCCATTTCAGTATACATCATATCCATTTTAGCATAAGTCATATCCAGAAAGCAATAATTTAGGTATATGACATATCCAGAAAGCTGTAATTTTGACTTGAACGGCCCCTCATAGGAGCCACAAGCTGCATGGATGTAACAGGCAGAGAATGCTGCCCATGCGCTCTGATGGTGCTATAGTCAGAGCGACTGAGCACTTTCTGCCTGTCACCCGACTGTCAGTCCTGCTGCATGTGCAGTGTGTGACTGCGGCCCTCACTAAAGCAAAAGTGTACCGGCCCGGGGGGCATATGGCAGCCCGCCCCCCCGCCCAGCCCGCCCCTGCCTCCAGATATGGCTTGCCTGTTTTCTTTCTTATCTGCACAGTCATATTTATACAAGCCGTCTTGACAGCACCCCTATAAAATAGATATATTTGTTTTGTAATGTAGGGTTCTCTTTCCCTACCTCATGCTTTACTTCTAATTACTACTAGGGGAAATAAGAATAACATTGCTATAGTGCAAATATTGGTTTGCTGACACCTTATCCTCACCATCTAGTGCGGGTTCATATTTTCAGTAAAAGGAGAATTTTACGATTATAATGTTGGATTAAAAAGTATAAAAAATATCTATTTAAGTATACACAATGACACATTCACATGTTCATCCTGCAGATATATAAGAAAATAGACAATTAGAATAAGTATTTGTTTTTGATAAACATATAAAGGTTCTCCAAATCAGACATAGGGCCTGCTTCAGCAAGGAGCGTAATTGCAGAGCTGCACGCAGGCAGTTGTGCCATTGCGACCCTTTCAATAATGCAAATGCAGCAGGAGGTGGATGACACCCCATGCTGCATTTGTGATCCCAGCACTGCGACAGAAGTCGCAGGCTGGGATCACCATCGCGACCATCGGTTGTCAATGGTCACGATAGTGGACGGCGCCGTGCAGTCTGACAGCTGAGTAAGTCTCAGGTTACTCAGGCTGGCTGGCTTGCAAGCCCAGTAGACTGTGTACGTCCACCACAGTCTCTGGGCTGGCCACTCCCAAAAAATGGATGGACACGCCCCCATTCCCCGCAACGGCCCTTAAATGTCTCTACCTGTCAATCAGGCAGAGGCGTTCAAGGGCTTGCGTGCAATTGAGCAGGACCCATTCTGCCCACTCGCAGAATGGGTCCTGAGCATTCCCAATAATCGTGAATCTGCGTTCAGCAGTGCACTACTGAATCAAGCCCATAATCCACAATTACTTACCTTTTTCACTTACCTATGGCTCTCTCCAGAGGACCAAACCTCAACCAAATCATTTCTTCGGCATTTAAGTATTAGAAAGTCTTACCACTATGCAAAGTCTTCAACAACACTGGCTAGGAACAGTAAGGAGTATATTTACTAAAGTGCGGGTTTTAAGAAGTGGAGTTGTTGCTTGTAGCAACCAATCAGATTCTAGCTATTATTTTCTAGAAGGTGCTAGATAAGTGTTAAGTAGAATCTGATTGGTTGCTATGGGCATAAACCTGCACTTTAGTAAATATACCCCTAAGAGTATTCTAGCCAGGCCAGTCTGTCACTTGTAGTACTGGCTTCTGCGTGCAAACTGGAACTGAAAGACCGACTCAAGCTTCCAGTTCCAGATTCAATAAAAATATAAATAAATAAAGCATATTCTTTTTTTAAAAAAAATAAACAATAGAAAATATAATTTTAATATTAAAAAAATATTTTATCCTGTTGATGGTGTTAGTGATCAGAGGGCAGCGTCCGTAATACATAGGTTTCCCCCATGTCTTGCTATCGCTATTTCTTCTTCCTTGTAAAATATGCAATTTCCTTACTCAAGTTACACTGGGCACACAACAGTTACTGCAGCTTTCTCATATAGAGAATATGCACTGTAATTTAATGACATGCCTATGAAATATTCGGGCAAGCAGCATTTATTTATTACTACATTTTGCTTTTACAATATCATTATTTTTTCAATGCTCCAATTTCTTAAAATGCAAATACGACAAAATAAAGTATTGCAAAAATGTCACTCGAAAATTATAACATATACTATGTCAGCAGTTTCCAGCAACAAATTGCCAGCCTTTATTGTAGTTTTACTGTCATTTATAGTAACCACTTACCATAGCACATAAATGTACTATTATTATCTACACTGAAATGTTATTTAATTCATTGATGATTTTAGACTATCTACAAAGTTCAAACTATGTAGCTTTATGCACACAAACTGTTATAGCTATGACTATGTAAGGAATACTGGCACATACAGTAACAGCATGGTTTGTTTTCGCTCACCAAGTGGAGAGCTTACCACTTCATAGTGTGCCCCTTGTAACCCTGCAATGATTAATGTGGCACACAGTGGCTATGACATTATTAGGTCACATTGAATTAATAATAATGGGATTGTAATTACTGTAGTTTGTCATTCTTGGATAAGAAGACAATGTTAAGATTTTCACAGGGAATTAGTAAAAAACTAAAATTGTATTCATAGGTTTTCACACGGTAGGCCACAATTAGAGTAGGACACAAAGACCACTTTTAAGCATAAATTACATGTTTCAACATTGCACATCCACGCATACAATGCATAACAATATTAAATTTTCTGTGTAACCCAACTTGCTCCTTCTTACACTTATAGATCAGAAACATGTAAGCATGGGCAAGTACACAAATGGCGTAATTGGGATGCAGTCATTATCCCGAGCGCTGAGATTACGGCGGTCAAAATGCAGACGCCGGAATCCCGACACTTGTCAGAATACCGGCGCTGGCATCCCCACCGCCGGGAACCCGAAGTTAAGTACTGGGGTTAGGGTTAGGCACTAGGGGGGAGGGTTAGGCATTAGAGGGGAGGGTTAGGGTTACGCACTAAGGGGAGAGGGTTAGGTTTAGGGTGCAGGGAGGGAGAGGTTAGGTTTAGGGTGCAGGGAGGGAGAGGGTTAGGTTTAGGGTGCAGGGAGGGAGAGGTTAGGTTTAGGGTGCAGGGAGGGAGAGGTTAGGTTCAGGCACCAGGGAGGAAGGGTTAAGGTTATGGTAGGGCAGGGGAAGGGTTAGGATACGGACCAACAAAGTTTCGGTATTCTAACCCTGTTGATATGCAGGCGTTGAGATTCTGACTGCCAGGATCCCGAACGCCAGCATCCCGTATGTATTCCCTGTATGCATGTAATTGAAAATACTTAGAGGTGGATACTGCTACAAGGCCTTATGGTTTTATCTGCAAAAGCTTCCACTAACATTAGGCTGTGATAGGCTGGGCTGGTCACACTACTGAATAGAAACCCCCAGTGTGATGCAAAGATATGTTTTTCTAGAACAAAAACATAATTCACCACCACCATCATCATCATCATCCCAGAAGCCTGACTATTGAAGATACCGATGGAGGCTGGTAAGTACCCTATCCCTCCCTCCCCCCCCCTTACCCTCCCTTAGTGGTGTGTAACCCTAACCTCCCCCTAGTGGTGCATATCCCTAACCCCCACTTCCCGCACCCTAAACCTAACCCTCCCATGCGGGTGCCTATCCCTAACCTCCCCACCGGTGGAAGTGCAGCCTAACCCCAACCCTCCCTGGGCGTGCCTAACCCTAATTTCCCCCCTGTGATCCATAAACCTATACCCCCATCCCCGGCTAATGTGCTTGGATCCTTTGTTTGGGATTCCGGTGGGTGCGATGCAGACACCGGTATCCTGATCCCCTTTGGGATATCGGTGCAGGCATTTTGGAAAATTTTACTAAAGTGGCCCCATATGCGCGTGCCCAAAAAAGGGGTGTGGTCTTATATCAAGGGACGTGCATCAGAGGTTATTGCCAGTACTACCCCCCTGTATCTGGTTAGCACCATCCCCCTGTCACAGTACCAATACCATCCGCCTGGGTCTCTCCAATACATCCCGCTGTCCAGCTCCTCTTTGCCCCCAGGGCCATCTCCATTTTGCCCCAGCACCATCTTCTCTGTGCCCCCAGTGTCAACCCTCTCCCCACATCATAACATGCTCCCACAGCACAGCAAAACCCTCTGCCCTCACAGCACTCCTCACAGCCCCCTTCAGCACAGCCCTTCACACCACAGCCCCCCTCATAGCACAGTCCTCCACAGCTCAGCCCCCCTCAGCACAGTCCCCCTCATATGACAACCCCCTTCACAGCACAGCTCCCCACAACACAGCCCTCCTCACCACGGCCCCCCACATCACAGCTCCTCACAGCAAAATCGTCCGCACAGCACTGACCCTCTCACAGCACAGTCCCCCTAATATGACAGCCCCCTCAGAGCAAAACCGCTCACAGCATACTCCGCTGCAGTCCCTTAGTACAAAATGACATCGCCCCACAGACAGATCATCTACCCCTAGTTCAGCAGAACCCCCACCCCCATAGACAGATAATCTCACCCTAGTTTAGCAGAACCCACTCTCCCTTAGATAGATCATTTTCCCTTAGCAAAAATTAGCTGCCTCCGACCCTCCCCGACCACAGACAGATCATCTCTATTCCCTAGTACAGAATAACCACCCCTCAGGTCATCATTAATCATTACCCCCAGGGCCCCTACCCCAGACATCCCTCTCACCAGCCCTCATCTCATCATGAATTTTAAATAAACCCCCAGCCCTGACCTCTGGTGGCTAGCCTACCACTGCTACCACCAGGCACTGACAGACTGCTGAAGCCAGCCCGATTGTCTCCTTTCCACTCTGCCCCTCTCCCCAGGCTGTGAAGTTAACTTAAGACTCAGGGCCTGATTCAGAGCCGGACACTCTGACAAGAGCGCTGGCTCTGAATCAGGGCCCTCCTACCTAAAATTGGAGCGGCCTCCTGGCCGCTTGCATAGCTGTGGGTGACCACCCACAGCTTATGCGAGCGGCCAAAAAGATGGTCGCGATGGTCAAGACCATCGCGACCATCGGGCTTGCAATGAGACCCTGCGGTAAGGTCTCACTGCCGCAAGCCCAGGAGTGCTTTTGGCTCTATCAGAGGGGAACGCCTCCATCTGGGCAGCAACGCCCCTGGCACGCCCACCAAAGGGGGCGTGCTGTCACTCACCATTGACAGCATGCCCCCTTTGGTGCGAGACCCATAGTGACGGCAAGCCGGCGCTATGCGGGTCTCACGCATGTGCACGATGGAGCTCCCTCCATCGTGCACATGCGCACTAGGGCACCATTGAATCAGGCCCTCAGAGCCTTCCAGGCTATGACATTAAACCTAAACTTAACACTTCACAGCCTGGGGAGGGGAAAGTGGAGAGGACAATTGCCCTGAGCGGCTCCCCGACCCCGCAACTTACCCCTCATGGCCACGCCAACCACCGCCGTCAGTCACCTGCCCACACCACTTCCTCACCCTTCATCCCTCGATGATGCCGTAGGCAGGCTAGGTGGGTGGGGCTTTAATAGGCTGGCCTCTCTTCTCGCGAGAGAGGCTTAGCTGTGGCCAGGCACTAACAGGCAGCTGGGCTGTCTGTGTAAATTTACAGGAGCCAGGTGACGCGAATCAGGGGGTGGGGCCTCAATTGAAAAGCGGCTCCACAACCAATCGGCCCACTAGGATTTTTCCGCAGAAGTATCAGCCAATCCACCCCCGCACACTGCCTTCATAGCCTCTCACACTCACTGTACTATAGTCGCACCCACACACTTCCCCAGACGCACACACACACACACTGCTCCCATATATTCACACACACTGCTCCAATATACTCACACACATCGCTCCCATATACTCACACAGACACACTGCCCCCATAGCCTCTCACACTCACTGTACTATAGTCGCACACTCACACTGTCACAGAGACTCACACACACATTGCTTCCATAGCCTCACATACATACACACACACACTGCTCCCATATACTCACACACACTGCTCCCATAGCCTCACATACACACACACACACTGCTCCCATATATTCACACACACTGCACCCATATACTCACACACATCACTCCTGTATACTCACACAGACACACTGCCCCCATAGCCTCTCACACTCACTGTACTATAGTCACACACACACACACACTGTCCCAGAGACTCACACACACACTGCTCCCATAGCCTCACATACATACACACATTGCACCTGTACATAGGCGTAACTACTGTAGGTGCAGGGGGTGCGGCTGCTATGGAGCCCAGACCGACCTGACCTCTCCCTTCACCTATAGTGCCAGGCCTCAGGCTGCACTCCCTCGCACCCTCCTCACTCCCCTCCCTCTGACTTACCTGTAGCCTGATTTGCGGTTTCCTCCCCCCCTCCGTGGTTGCGTCCTCCTACTGGGCTCCGCCTCTGGCTCTCCTCATTGACTGATACTGGGAGGAGGCGTAGGAGTCAGTGAGGAGACAGAGATGGAGCCGACCAGGAGAGTGTGCCTGGCCTGCGCAGCGTGAGTAGGTAAGTCGAGAAGAGGGGAGTGAAGATGGGGGGGGACTGAGGGGGGTCCACAGACCTAGGAGCACTGATGAGAATTTTGCTACAGGGCCTCCCTAGGTCTAGTTATGCCCCTGCTCCCATATACTCACACACACTGGCCCCATAGCCTCACATACACACACACACACACTGCTCCCATAGCCTCACATACACACACACACACACTGCTCCCATAGCCTCACATACACACACACACACACACACTGCTCCCATAGCCTCACACACACACTGCTCCCATAGCCTCACATACACACACACACACACACACACACTGCTCCCATAGACTCACACACACTGCTCCCATAGCCTCACATACACACACACTGCTCCCATATAATCATGATTAGTATATGTCAACTGGCTATACAAAACTAGACAATGTATCTAGTGGCAAGCTAATAAAATAATTTTAAAAGGTAAGATAAGAGTTAGAAGGCAAAAATGCAACATAGAATCATAGGGCCTAATTCCGAGATTTACACTAGTGCCACCACAGCTGCAAATTTGTACTCCGCGATTGTTCGAAAATATGCAAATGTCACAGATGCCTAGATTTGTATATAATATTGTATAAAAAATTACATCGGTCGCAGATCCTTCAATGATCATCCTTCTAAATAACCCTATTGTTACATAACATGACTGTGTGTACGGAGACGCCAAAACCATTTTTATTGCGTATGGGATCTCAAACGCGTCTGCATTTTTGCCGCCACTTCCCTTTACCTCCCCCAAATGCTCCCTGACTGTCAATCACACTGCGGGTAAATAGTCGCTGTGAGCTACGACGGTAAGCTACTTTGACGAATGTGCAGTGTGACTTAGATGTACACGCAGCTTACTGATAATCTCTCAACTGTGCAAATATCAGCATTGCGTCCATCTGGATGGGTAAACCTTGTGGCTAATTGAATCCATACTTGCCTACTTTCCTGGAATGGCTGGGATGTTGCTGAAACTAAGGTGGCACCACCTGCCCGGCTTAGGGGTGGAGGTGCGGGCACGCATACTGACAGTTGATGAGGGGTAACGCTACTGGGGATGTATTGCTACTGACTGGGGGATCTATTTACATTGAGGGATGGGAAGCAATGTTATCATGGGGGAGGGGGTTGTGTCAGACACCCCACAGGCATATTTTTTTTAAATAAAATATTTAACTGCATTTTAAAAGACGTTTTCTAAACTTAATTAAATAATAATTTCAAAAAAGGGTCATTTCTGACCGATTGAAGGAAATAAAGTTTAGCCAGAAGAGGGCGAGGTTCAGGAAGATGAGGTTCACATTCCTGAAGAATCCAAACCTACGTCTCAGTGCGTAGATGCATTAGTTACTGCAGTACGCCAGGTTTTACATGTGGAAGACTTAGAGATAACTGCTAAACCGTCTATCTTTGGTAAAAGATTTAGACAGGCTGTCACTTTTCCAGCAACAGAGGAGTTGGATGATATCCTATCCTCAGCGTGGAAACACCCAGATAAGAAGCTTCAAATTTCAAATAAACTTTTGTCTTATTACCCCTTAATGCCTGAAAGTAGGAGATTATGCGAAACTCCTCCAGCAGTGGACCCCTCAGTATCCTGTCTTTCTAAAAAGACAGTACTTCCGGTGCCTGGCGCTGTTTCCTTATAGGAATCCTCTGACAGGAAGCTGGAAAATACATTGAAATCCATATATACAGTAGCAGGGGTTTCAATGCATCCAGCACTAGTTAGCTGTTGGGTAAATAAGGCAATTGAAGCCTTGGCTACGCAGCTTACGGAGGGTCTTAAGACCGGAACGCAGACTGATGACCTCATTCAGCTGGCTGAGCAGATTGCAGAATCAGCTGCTTTCCTTGGGGAAGCTTCTAAAGACTTATGTGGTCTTTCTGCTAGATCTTCGGCCTTAGTGATATCAGCTAGGAGAGCTCTTTGGCTGCATCAATGGCAAGCAGATGCAGAGTCTAAGAGCACAGTAGAGGCTCTTCCCTTTATGGGGGACGTCCTTTTCAGTTCGAAGTTAGATAAGTGGATCTCACAAGCTACAGGTGGTAAATCCATTTACCTACCATCTGCTGCTCCTCCTCCTAGAAGACCTGCAGCAGGACCCTCCTTTCTGTCCTTTCGTGTCCCTGGAAGGTTTAGAGGATGTTCCAGAGGAGCTCCGGCCTTCTCCCGGGGTTCTAGAGGCCGTGGTAGGCTTTGTCATCAGCTGCCTCAGGGTCCCAGCAGGACAAAGCTGCAACAAAGCCTTCCGCATGACGCTCTCCCTGCTCATTTGCGGGATCCCAGGGTAGGAGCTCATCTTCTGCACTTCAAGGACGTGTGGATCCAGTCTTGCCAGGATGCCTGGGTCCGCGACATCATTACTCACGGCCTGAAGTTAGACTTCAAAATCCACCCGCCTTCTCGTTTTTTCACAGCCAGTTTACTTCTGGCATCAGAAAAGCGACAGGTAATTCAAGAAGCAATACAAAAACTCTTATTCTCTCAGTGGTAGTGAATGTTCTGACCCATCAGAGAGGTCAGGGTTTTTATTCCAGCTTGTTTGTGCTGCCCAAGCTGGATGGCTCAATGAAACCCATTCTCAACCTCAAGGATCTAAACCCTTATCTTCAAGACTTCAAGTTCAAGATGGAGTTTCTCCAGTCTGTTATAGCAGGACTTGAGAAGGACGAGTTTCTTGTGTCACTAGACATAAAAGATGCTTATCTCCACATCCCCATTTGGCCTCCTCATCAGGCATTTCTTCGATTTGCGGTCCTAGACTCGCATTTACAATTTCAGGCCCTACCTTTCGGTCTTTCGTCGGCACCAAGAGTGTTAACAAAGGTCATGGCCATTATGATGGCCCTGCTGCATCTTCAGAGGGTCGACATTGTTCCATACTTGGACGATCTTCTGATCAAGGCACCGTCAGTAGCTCGCTTTTTACTGGACATTCATTTAACTCAGAGTCTTCTCTTACATCATGGGTGGATTCTATATTTCCAAAAATCCTCCCTAATTCCAACACAACACCTGCTATTCCTGGGCATGATACTGGACATGATGGAACAAAAGGTATTCTTGCCTCAGGACAAGGTCTCCTCCATTCAGCACATGGTGCACCTGACTCTGCAGCATCACAGAGTGTCTGTACATCTCTGTATCCGCCTTCTAGGGAAGATGGTGGTGACATTCGAGGCAATTCAATATGTGAGATTTCACGCCCACCCATTTCAGTTGGACCTCCTCTCCCAGTGGTAAGGATCCCACCTCTTTCTCCACCAGCGAGTCCTATTGTCGCCCCAAACTCGAACATCTCTCATTTGGTGGTTGAATCCCTCTCACCTGCTGGCAGGAAGATGGTTTGCAGTGTGGGATTGGATTCTCCTCACCACAGATGCAAGTCTGAGAGGATGGGGAGCAGTGACCCTGGGGAAACATTTTCAGGGGCACTGGACTCAGCAGGAGGCACGACTGCCTATAAATATTCTAGAATTAAGAGCAGTGCTTTATGCTCTTCAGCTGGCACATCCTCTGTTGCAGGGACAGGCAATCAGAGTACAGTGGGACAATGCCACAGCAGTGGCATATATAAACAGACAAGGTGGCACCAAAAGCAGGGCCGCCATGAGAGAAGTAAGCAGGATTCTGCTTTGGGCGGAGGAATTTGCAGTGGCGATTTCTGCAATATTCAGCTCAGGAGTGGAAAATTGGCCAATTACCTCAGTCGGCAGGACATTCATCCAGGAGAATGGTCGCTCAATCCTCAGGTATTTCACCAACTGACTCAGCAGTGGGGCCATCCACATGCCGACCTCATGGCATCGAGGTTGAATCACCAATTACCAATTTACTGTTCTTGAACAGGGGACCCGCAGGCAGCGGCAGTGGATGCACTAACAACACCGTGGAAGTTTCACTACATCTACCTATCCCCTCCTTGTCCACTCATCCCCCGCTTACTTCAAAGAATCAAGCGTGAAAATGTCAAGGTGCTTCTAGTGGCTCCAGATTAGCTCAGACGAGCGTGGTACTCAGATATGGAATCTGTTGACAGACGAGCCATGGCCGATCCCTCTACAAGACGACCTCCTTCTTCAGGGTCCGTTTGTTTATCAAGACTTAAGGCGGCATCGTTTGATGGTGAGGCTATTGAAAGGGCTGTCCCATCAAGTGTGATTCCTACTATGATTCGGGCTCCGAAAGAAGTCACGTCTCAACATTACTACTGCATATGCAAGACGTATGTTGCTTGGTGTGAAAGACGCAATTCTCCACCGTCAGTATTTTAAGGTATCACGTCTTCTTCTTTTCCTTCAGGCTGGTTTAACAGCAGGCCTTCTTCTTGGTTCCTTAAAGGTACAGGTATCCGCGTTGTCAATTTTCTTTCAGAAGAAATTGGCCTTATTACCGGATATCCAAACCTTTCTCCAGGGCACAGTCAGAATTCAGCCTCCTTTTGTGCCTCCAACGGCACCATGGGACTTAGATTTGGTATTGGCTTTTCTCCAGTCTGAAACCTTCGAGCCGTTATAGAGGGTGGAGATTAAGTACCTAACCTGGAAGGTGGTATTGTGTTTTCCTGTATATATTTGTTTACTTCT
Source organism: Taudactylus pleione (assembly GCA_031769625.1). NCBI lineage: Eukaryota > Metazoa > Chordata > Amphibia > Anura > Myobatrachidae > Taudactylus > Taudactylus pleione. The sequence continues at coordinate 6,882,571 of JAUIMM010000555.1, read as the reverse complement.
TTGTACATGATTGCTGTAGCTTTTCTGTCTCCTTCTCCTTACTTTCCAGCTCTCCTCAGGCATAGTTTGTTTAGACTGACCTGGGGGGTATAGAGGGGGAGGAGCTAGCTACCATTCAAATTTTTTTTAAAGGTGCCAGCTCCCGGTTAACCCACTTCTATACCACATTGTACTGAGGCTCCAGTGTCCCCTGTGGAATAGGAGAAAGGGATTTATCGGTAAGTACCAAAATCCTAATTGTCCTGTTTATTATGATTCTCACTTGTAGCTTCCTCTTTTATCCCCAGCATCTCCTGGCCTCTCATATCTCTTCCCTGACTCTTCCCCATGAGGCCATGTCCCTTTTTCAGGTACACTATCTTATGCCCCTCTTTAAAAAATGGCGGGGGCACCAATGCTCTCTCTGGCACAGGGCACCAAAAAGTCTAGTTACGGCTCTGTATATATATATATATATATATATATATATATATATATATATATTGTAATTAATATAATGGATTAGTATTTTGTGTTTATTTATATAGGAATATTAAATAAAACAATAAATATACAATGTTCTTATATATATATATATATATATATATATATATACACAGAGCCGTAACTAGACTTCTATACTAGATTTTTTTATGTTCTCTCCTTTTATAAATTATTGCTTTTATTAGCTTAATGACACTTTATTTATACTAGTCATAATTTTTATATAATTGCTTACTACAGAATATATTTTTTAAGGTAAAACACACCCACAGCTGTATCAATTATCTCAGATTATTTAGAATTTTACATAATTCACTTATTGCACTGACATTATTAATACCTATATATATATATATATATATATATATATTTATTTATTTTTTATTCTATTTATTGTATTAGGACATTGTATATTTATTGTTTTATTTAATATTCCTATATAAATAAACACAAAATACTAATCCATTATATTAATTACAATTAAGCACTATTGTCGCTATATACCAAGTTCACTTAAAAAATATCTCTTCATTTAATAGCAGATTACCACTGCTATTTGCAACTCTTGTGTTAAGATGACACCCAGAACCAGATGGGAAAGTGCAATTAGTTATTACTCAGTCTATACTACTGTATAAATATAATCCAGGTGGCGCTTAAATTATCCTCCACTTATATATATATATATATATACATATATATATATATATATATATATATAAAAGTGCAAAACCACCTAAATTCAAGAACACTTTAAAATGGCTAAAAGTGAGGCATGTGAGTGTGACATCCCATCACAAGCTGCAGTCCCAGGGTCTGATTCAGATATGTACATAACCCCGATGGCTTATGTAAATAGCAGTTAGATTCCAATTGATGCTACACACTATGGAGTCTAAAATGGTGCAGGTGTTCAATGAGGCAAGTTAGTATATTTTAAATTGCATTGTAATTGACACCAAGGGCCAAATGTAATAGGGTGAGAGTTTAGAAGTAAACTCTCACACTTTTTAAACTCTGCCAATTTAAAAAAGTCTGAGAACATGTAAACTTGTAAATAGCTGATGATGTGGCATCTGCGCATGCGCAGAACAGGTTCTGTGATCATGGTCGCATTGCCCCAAGCCGTAGTCTGATTGACCAACTGTGGCCGTTTGGGAGCGACGACCATGGCCGTAGCTAGGGTAGTGCGGCCGGTGCCATCGCACAGGGCACTACAGGTCAGGGGGCACTGTTTGGGCCTGTCAAATTTATGTTTATTATCATTCTTGCTTGTAACTTCCTCTTATTTCATCCCCAGCATCTCCTGGCCTCCCCTATCTCTTCACTGGCCCTTCCCCATGAAGCCGGGCCCTTTTTTGGGTGCATTATGTCCCTTTGAAAAATGAGGGGGGCGCCAGTATATGTTCTTGCACCCTATTACATTGCGCGAGGTCTGAAAATGTGCGAGTTTAGTTTTAAAGTCGCACATTTTCAAAACTCACACCCTACTACATCCCGCCCAAGATAGATTAGAATATAATCAAGATACACTACAACACAGCAGTACTGTGTTGGTAATGAGATTAATGTTACCAGTAATTCAGCAGTTAGATTCCAATTGATGCTACACACTATGGAGTCTAAAATGGTGCAGGTGTTCAATGAGGCAAGTTAGTATATTTTAAATTGCATTGTAATTGACACCAAGGGCCAAATGTAATAGGGTGAGAGTTTAGAAGTAAACTCTCACACTTTTTAAACTCTGCCAATTTAAAAAAGTCTGAGAACATGTAAACTTGTAAATTTTTTAGGGATGAGCGGGTTCGGTTCCCTGAGAACCGAACCTGCCCAAACTACGGGGATCCGGGGCAGATCCGAGTCAGTTCAGGTTTTCCCTCCTGACTCGGATCTGAAAACGTGGCAAAACGTCAGCATCCCGCTGTCGGATTCTCGTTGGTTTTGAATTCTATAAAGGTCCTGTGATCGCCGCCATTTTTTCATTCCAGCTATGGAGAGTGAAGAGGGAGGAGGGTGGGATCTGTTGCATGCTGAAGCTGTGCATAGGGGCTGGCTACTGTTTTCCATATAGGGGCTGGCTGTTGTCCTGTCCATAAGGGCTAGCTGTTGTCCTGTCCATAAGGGCTGGCTGGCTGTTGTCTATAGAGGGGCTGGCTGGCTGTTGTCCTGTCCATAGGGGCTGGCTGTTGTCCTGTCCATAGGGGCTGGCTGTTGTCCTGTCCATAGGGGCTGGCTGGCTGTAGTGCTGCGCTGTCCATGGGGTGCTCTGTCCTTCAGAGGTGCTCTTCACCCATCCCCAGTGTGAAAAAAAAAAAAAAATGTGTGTTTCTGTTAGCCACACTTGTCATCAGTGCAGGGGTCCTGTGCTGCTGTCTGTTAAGGGGCTGCTGCCTCTTTCAGAGGTTCACCCCAGTGTTAAAAAAAATAATAATAATGTTTTTGTGTGCATGTTAGCCACACCTGTCATCTCCGTAGGTGTGCAGGGGTGCTGTGCTGCTGTCTGTCAAGGGGCTGCTGTCTTTTTCAGGGGTTCACCCCCAGTGTTCAAATAAAAAACATTTTTGGGGTGTGGTTGTGTGTGAAGTGAGTATGGAGGACAGTCACATGATCAGATAGCAGGATCCACATACCAGTCTTGTAGCTGCCGGCAGCAGTCATGATGACGATGCCAGGCCGTCAACGTCATCTATGAAGGCCGATGTACCAGGGCTTAAGTCAGTCTAAAAAGTTAGGCTGAAAAATCAACTTTTATCCTGTTAAGACAAAAAATATTTAAAGCTAAGTCAGCTTTAGAGAAACAAAAAACTTGGCAATATGCCATTCACTACACGAAGTGGCAAGGAAAGGATAAGGCATTGGCCTGTATTTATGATGACTGATGGTTCTAATGAAAATTTAAGTCCCTCTGCTTGTAGGAGAGGTACAAAAAAAATAAAAATTGTTAAGACGAGTAAGACACCGAAGCCAACTGTGTGCTCTGAAAAATCACAAATCCAGAGGAGAGTCCAAGTGTGTCCACTGTTTCCATGTGTGAGCCTGACCTTTCTACTAATACTGTACTTGAAGAAGATCCTCCTTCCACCATTTGTGTGACTTCTGAAGTAGAAATCAAGGATGCTTCTGTGGAATTGCATGAGGAGGATGAGGAGGATATTTATCTAGTTGGCAATAACAACAAGGATGATGAGGATGTTGATGATGATGAAGATGTTGATGGCAAGGATGCTTATGTAAAAACTGTAAATCAGGCAACAGTTGTTGTTGCCCATGACAGGAAAAATCCCATTGTTGCCATGCCTGGGCAAACAACCAAAAAATCCACTTCCATTGTGTGGAATTATTTTCACCCAAATCTGGACAACGTTTGCCAAGCCATTTGTAACCATTGCCAAGTAACAGTGAGTAGAGGTAAGGACCTTAACCATCTTGGAACCTCTTCCCTGTTACATCACATGCAGCGCATTCATCAAATTGGAAAGGGTATTTCAAATTCTAAAACTTTGGGGACAAAAAACTGAACAATAACCAGTCCAGTGTCACCTATCTGCTCCCTTCTATCTGGATCCAAGCACCTGCAATCTCCACCACCAACCCCGGCATCATCATCATCATCCTCATTTGTGATCGGAAGTAGTCCTACATCCAATTTCATAAGCATGACTGACTCCTCTCCTATCCGTGATTCCTCAGAAGGATCTTTGAGTGCTATGCCTGTTGCTGCTGCTGGGGGTGGATCTTCATCCCAGAAAGGGTCCAAGAAAACTACTACCAGTAATTTAAAAAAACAATTGCCTATTAAATAGTCCTTTGATAGAGGAAGTAAGTATAACAGCTGTCACCCAGTTTCACAGTGGATCACTGACGCCATGATGGCTGTGCTAGTATTAGATGGTGAAATAATATAAAATGAGGATGATAGTGTGGAGGAAGTGCAAAAGGAGGATGAGGGGGAAATTTGTGTCCTATCTGACGCTAATGTGGATGTTGATGATGAGGATGTGGTTTGCGTAAATCAGTGGCAGCAGTTCTTGCTCATGATAAAAAGAAAGCCAGAAAAGCCACATTTTGGGTGTGGAATTATTTTAATCTTAATTCTGACAACAGTTATGAAGGAATCTGTTCCATTTGTAAAGCCAAAGTTAGCAGAGGAAGGGATGTTACCCATGTAGGCAACTCCTCCCTGTTACATTATTTGCAGCGAGTTCATGCAATTTGTTTAACACAATTATAATAATTTTTAATTAATAACAAGCAGTCCAGTATCAGCTACCAGCAGATTGGACCAGCACATGCAATCTCTACCACTATTTATTATTTATTTATTTATTAACAGTTTATTATATAGCACAGCATATTCTGTTGTGCTTTACAATTGGACACATTAATAAAACAAAACTTGGTAATAACAGACAGATATATAGGTAGGAAAGCCCTGCTCGCAAGCTTACAATCAATAGGGGAACAGGCATTGATACACAAGGATAGGTGCTATATATTGCAGTTTGGTTCAGCCAGAATGCAGAGTTTCTTGGTGCATGATCCAGTCACACAGGAATGTCGGCCAAATGTCAGGAGGATGTGAAAGAAAGACAATGTGTGAGGTTATGTGAGGACTGTGAAAGGGGATGTAATTAGACATGGAAGTTATGAAGGTTATGCAGGCGGTTCTGGAATCTGATAAGCTTGAATGAAGAGGTGAGTTTTCATGGAACACGATGGATTGGAGACTAGAGGTAAGTCTTATTGTGCGTGTAAAGGCATTCCATAGAGTGGGTGCAGCCCGAAGAAAGTCCTGTAACCGTGAATGGGAGCAAGTAATGCATGGGGATGAGAGACGCAGATCTTGTGCTGAGCACAGAGGTCGGGTTGGGAGATATTTTGAGATGAGTGAAGAGATGTATGTTGGTGTGGTTTGGATAATGGCCTTATGTGCAAGTGTAAGTATTTTGTATTGAATACGGTAGAAAACAAGCAACCAATGGAGGGACTGACAGAGCGGGGCAACAGACAATGAAAATTGGCAAGGAAGTCAAGCCTCGCAGCTGCATTCATAATGGATTGTAATGGCGATAGCCTGTTTTTGGGAAGACCAGTAAGGAGACTATTGCAATAGTCAATGCGGGCAATCATGAGTGCATGAATTAGAGTTTTTGCAGTGTCTTGTGTGAGATATGGTCAAATTTTGGATATGTTTTTTAAATGTATGTAGCATTATTTTGAGACAGATTGAATGTGGGAAACAAAGGACAATTCAGAGTCAAGGATGATACCAAGGCAGCGAGCTTGTGGGGTAGGGTGGATTGTCGAGTTATCAACAGTGATAGAGTGATCAGGTTGGTAACTGTTATTTGCTGGTGGAAATATAATTAATTCTGTTTTAGAAATATTAAGTTTCAGGTGATGAGATGACATCCAAGATGAAATGGAAGAAAGACATTCAGTGACATGGACCAATACAGATGGTGACAAATCTGGGGAGGATAGGTAGATTGGAGTATCATCCGCATACAGATGGTACTGAAATCCAAAAGACCAGATTAGTTTGCCAAGAGAGGTGGTATAGATTGAGAATAACAAAGGCCCTAAGACAGAGCCTTGCGGTACTCCAACTGATAGAGGTAGCGAAGAGGAGGCAGAATCAGAAAAATGAACAGTAAAAGAGCACTTAGATAGGTAGGAAGAGAACCAAGAAAGGGCTGTGTCCTTAAGACCTAGGGACTGTAATGTTTGTATGGGAAAAGAGTGGTCAACAGTGTCAAAAGCAGCAGAGAGATCTAGAAGAATTAGGAGTGAGTAATGGCCTATGGCCTTGGCAGTGATCAGATCATTCACTACCTTAGGGCCTGATTCAGAGCCGGATGCTCTGACCAGAGCGCTCGCTCTGAATCAGGGCCCTCCTCCATGAAAATGGAGCGTCCTCCTGGACGCTCGTATAGCTGTGGGTCACCACCCACAGCATATACGAGTGTCCGAAAAGATGGTCGCGATGGTCTTGACCATTGGACTTGTGACGAAGACCCTGCGGTAGGGTCTCCCTGCCACAAGCCCTGTAGTGATTTTGGCTCTATCAGAGCCAAAATCACTCCCACTGACATCACTAGTGATGTCAGTGGGGCCGGCTTCAGAAGCTAGGCGTTCCCATGGGAACGCCTCTGTCTGGCAGGCACGCCCCAGGCACGCCCACCAAAGGGGGCGTGCTGTCAATCAACATCGACAGCACGCCCCCTTTGGTGCGAGACCTGGAGCGATGGGAAGCCCGTCGCTCCCCGGATCTCGCGCATGCGCACGACAGAGCTCCGCATGTGCAGTGGGGAACATCGACCCACTTGCGAGTGTACTGCTAGTACTTAGTGCTGTCTCTGTGGAGTGTTGGGAACGAAAGCCGGATTGAAGTGGGTCCAATAGATTGTTTAGAAAGTGTGTTAGGCGGTTGTAGACAAGTCGCTCAAGTAGCTTGGAGGGGCATGGAAGCTGGGAGATAGGATGGTAATTTGAGAGAGTGCTAGGGTCAGAATTTTGTTTTTTCAGAATGGGAGTAATCACTGCATGCATGAAGAGTGATGGAAAGATGCCAGTAGAGAGAGAGAGATTACAGATTTTACTTAGGGTTGGGATGAGCACAGGAGCCAGAGCTTTACTGATTTGTGAGGGTATAGGATCAAGAGGAGAGGTAATAGAGTAGGAGGATGAGAACGGTGTAGATACTTCATCTTCATTTGTGAGGTCAAATGAAGAGAATGTGCCAGAGGCTTCATGTAGGGAATTGAGCAGGGCACTAGCTGAGGAAAAGCCCACCATTTCATTTCAGATCTTATCAATCTTGTCATTAAAATAGGAAGCAAGATCATGCGCACACATAGTAGCAGGTGGGTTGGGTGAGGGAGGGGTAAGAAACCGTTTAAATGTATAAATGTATTAAAAAGTTGCTTGGGGTTATAGACTTTAGCAGAGATCAGAGATTGAAAATATGTTTGTTTGGCAGCATCCAGAGCAGTACGATAAGCGTTGTAGATAGTCCTATATGTGAGGAAGTCACATGGAGTACAAGACTTTCGCCACTGACGTTCTACTTTACGTGAGAGTTTTTGTAGATGCCTTGTTAAGTTAGAATGCCATGGTTGATGTCTAAGTCTATGTGGTGTATTATGGGTAGCTGGAGCTACTTCATCGAGGCCTTTTTCTAGAATCTGGTTTAGGTGTGATGCAGAAGTCTCAGGAGAAGTGAGTACAGAAATTGGTGAGAGTCGTTGTTGTAGAGAGGTAGATAGTTGTTGAAAGTTAATAGCATTAATATTTCTACGGGTTTTAGGAGGATTGGTTGATTTCAATGACATTGTGGTTGATGTAACGGAGGATAGTGTACAGGTGATAAGGTTGTGATCTGAGAGAGGGGAAAAGAGCATTAGTGAAATCAGAAACTGAGTGTAGCCTGGTGAATACAAGATCAAGGCAGTGGCCATCCTGATGAGTAGAGGAGTCAGTCCATTGGGAGAGGCCAAGAGAGGAAGTTAAAGAAAGTCGTTTGGAAGCATGAGGATATTGTGGACTATCAATGGGGATGTTGAAATCACCCATAATGATGGTGGAGATATCTGTCTGAGGATAGGAAGTGAGGGAGCCAGACAGAAAAATGTTCCAGAAATTGTTGGGGTGGCCCAGGTGGGTGATAGACAGCAGCAACTCATAGAGAGAAAGGGGTGAAAGTCCTGATAGAATGTACTTCAATAGATGTAAATGTTAGTGAAGGTACCTGTGGGAGAACTGTGTAAGTGAATGATTGGGAGATTAATATTCCTACCCCACCTCCTTTACAATTACCAGGCCTGGAGGTGTGTGAGAAGTGTAGGTCACTGTATGAAAGTGCAGCAGGGGAGACAGCGTCTGATTGTGTGAGCCATGTTTCTGTTATTGCCAGAAGGTTGAGATTAGTTGAAATAAAGAGGTCATGGATGGATGTTAGTTTGTTGCAAACAGAGCATGCATTCCATAAGGCACATTTTAGTGACTTGGAGGGTGAAGGGAGGCACGCAATGTTTAGGAGGTTCGGTGGATTTATAATTCATTGTGGTTGTGGCATGTGGGTTGGCCCTGGATTTGGTGATATGTCACCAGCCAATAGAAGCCGCTAATAGGAGAGACATATAACTGTAATTGTGGGATTTGTCTGAAAAATTTGTATGGCGACAGGTTGTGGATGTTATTGTCAATGTGTATAGATAAGTTAAAAGCTCATGTGTGTTTGTAAGAGGAGTGAAGAGTATTGAGGCAGCAATATGTACAGAAGGATAAGCTGCAGGGAGAGTAAAGGATGTAGTAGCCTTAGTGATTCCATGGAGTGAGATTATTATAAGAAGATTTTGATACATTGTTGTTGTAAAGGTAGTCCTTACAAAAAATGTTTTGTGGGGGCCCAAACAAACCAAGGAGTTCAACCACGAAAGTGTCAGTCCTGGTCGCTAAAGTGCTTGGTTTGTTAAACTTTTAATATCCCACATAAGAGTGGGTGGGAGGGACAATTCCATCTTGCACCTCTTTTCTTTACATTTTGCACAATTTGGGGCATTGCCGACTGACATTATAGTTTATTAAACTGCCATCCTGTCTGACACTGCTGTGTGGCAATGTTTCATAGATGTCCTATATTTTTTTAAACTGTTGTACGTTTGTGCCACTGCTCTGTTGCTTACTGTAGCCAGCCAGCTCGCTGCAGCCTTTGGCCTATCGTATATTGGTGAAAAATAGTGAAATCAATATTGTTAGCTGTTAGATGGTGAAAATGCATGGAAATTACTGAAAATTATTGTTATTAAGGCTAATAATACTGTAGGAACAAAAATAGGCCCAAATTATGTGGTTTTAGTTATTTATATAATTTTTTGGAAAAAATACAGATCCAAAATCCAAAACCGAAAAAACACCAAGGAAAAAGATCCAAAACCAGATCCAGATCCAAAACCAGGAGAGATCCAGATCCAAAACCAAAACCAAAACACGGGGGTCGGCGCACATCTCTAATGTTTTTAGACTCAAAAATCAGGATGTTTTCCCATTTTGAAGATAAAGCTCGACCAATGTGAGAGTTTACTGCTAAACTCTCACATTTTCTAAACTGTCATCCTATTACATTAGGCCCCAAGTGTTTTATTTATGAAGTGTCATGTCGTAAAATCCGTCACTTCTGTTTATGTTTTTACCCGATATTTAAAAGGTCAGCACTCTTACTAGCAAGACACAGCTAGTGAAAGCACTGCCCTTTTAAATAATCGGGAATGGACATGAACAGAAGTGTAAGTACTAGAGAAAACAAATTGTTAGGAATATTATCAATAATAATAACAATAATTCCTTATATTGTTTTTCATAGGGGCTTATTTATCAACAAGTTCCTTACTATAGTGATAAGTAGAATAATGTTCAAATAAAAACTAATTTATCTCCATATGTATTCACCCTGATATTTGGACTCTCGGTTCCACTAATATAAAAAAATAAGGTAAAAATAATTAAATTACTTTTATTGAAGAAATATGTAAATATTTGATAATATTCAGTCATTAAAAAACATTTTAACTGGTTTTAATCTATTAATCTATGTATCACTGACATACTGTACAATAAACGTCCTTCAGCAATGTAAATTCTTGCAGTGAAACAGTTAAGAATGCATAAATTAATTTGTGAAATGCCACTGTTACATCTCTTTTTAAATCAGTTTATTGTTTCACAGTAACATTTTGGTTGTAAAAATGGCATTTAAAGTACAGATAATAAGCACAATAATGAGAATTTGTTGTTAAGCGGAAAAATTATGGAACTGCTAAAAGCTTTGCCAGGCAGAAAATGTAACCTTGTTAATATGTGTTAAAAAAAAAACATTTGGATTAAACAGGCAATTTTTCTGTATCTTTTTGCCTAAATCGCATTTTTGAGATATATATATATATATATATATATATATATATATATATATATATGCTCAGGAGCAATAGTGGGAGACTTTAATGACAATTTCAATTTATTTCATTATTTCTAAATGCAAGTAGTATTTTTGTAAGTAATCACTGAGTAGAGAAAGAGACACTGCTTTTTCAAAGGTTTTTTTTCATTAGTAATATTTGACTGCTTTACTGCAAATTTAAATGTTTTTTTTTTATTAAATCTTCTTAACTAATTCATTGAGTTGAAATAAAAAAAAATTGCACAAAAAATACAGTGCTGCAACTAGGGGTTTCATCGGCCAGGGCTCAAGGCTTAGAGTCCAGCACTTTTGCTGTTCTGGTCGCACCTTTATTTGACTTGCAGGGTGCCTGAAACAGCACACTGCAGATTGGAGAGCCATCTGAGAATCACGTCCTTAGTATAGAAGTTACTAAAGATGGTTTCTACAGGCCAGATGTTACCTGGTTGCAGTAAGAGGTGAGGGTTTGGCTTCTTTCTTCTGCTGAAGGTTTTACCAACCTTCAGCAGCAAACTTTGTAGCCCCTCCTACATAATGCAACAAAGAGGCAAGGAATACGTGTATAAGTTCAACAAGTTTACTTTTAATTGAAGGAAATGGATGCTAGAAAATATATGCACTTTAAAAATGAATATAATTTCAGTATAAATAAATTTTTTAAATAATACTCTAAGTGAGATCAATATATTTTCAGCAAAACAGGTACTTCAAGTAAATAGGCTTGTGCCACATGAACTTAATGAAACACTTGTCAAAAGGTCAGAAAGTCAAGTTTACTATTTTGGATTAATTAGCAGCAGAAAGGCATTGAATCTGCACTAGAACATACTCAAATAATTGAAAAATTGATTAAAAAAAAATAATTACTGTCTAATAATTTTGACGGTTCTAGGATTTAAATCATAAACAGTCTATAGTTGGTGATCCTCCTAGAATTTATGAAAAGAAACTTTAACTATGGTTTTGCAAAGAAGCAAAAAAAAGACCAAAATATCTTTTACTGGGGCACAATTAGTAACAAAATATTCATGATATGATTGTACAATATTAAAACATAACTTTTAATAGGTAATGATTCTAAAAAAGAAAAAAGAACCTCGGGTTCTAGAACAAATTAAGAAACCAATAAATACATTAAGGGGCCTACGGCCCCGATGAGTAAGTAATCATCTCGCTGCAAGGGATATTTAAGTATCCAACTTGTAGCAGGGGAACCTTTACACCAGAGCAATTCATCATTGCTTTGGTGTGGGGACAGCTGCTCCAAAAAGCAGCTGTGCCCATGGTTAGTAGCGCAGCTACTTCTGTAGCTGCAATATTTACCTCTCTTCCAACAGAACGGCTATGCATGCGTGACCTGAGGACATGCATGTGCAAAGCTGCCGGGGAGGTAGTGAGAAGGCGGTGGAGGGATCCGCTTGGATCCCTCTTCGCATCCCCGGAACTCCTTGGAACGGGGATCCGAGAACAAGCTTCATCTGAAGATGGCGTTTGTTCTCGCAAGCAAACTCCAAAAAATTTCAGTTTTCACAGTTTGCTGAATATCAGGGGTACTTTTAGGACCCCTGATTAGGAATGGCCCGGTAACCTAAATATGCTTTTCCACATGGTTACCAAGCCATTTATTGTTTGATGAATAGGCCCCTGTACCTGAAAGTCAGTAGGAATAGGATTTATATATTATATACTGGTTAAATTGGTGTTCTATTCCCTTCAAACAACAATTTTTATCTCTAAAATAAGTTGTTTGAAAAATAATTAGCAGTTTTGAGCAGGTTTTCTGAATAGCACTGGAGCAGTATGCTGTGAATCAATACTGAGCAGGTAACTGGGGGATTTGTACACTGGTGACTCAGGGAGACCAGGAGCCCAAAGCACACAATCCAGCAGGATGAAAGGGCAACAAAACATATACCAGCTGCAGAACAGGAATACGACACAATCATCTGGCTTAGATGGAACTGTAGAGCAAGTTAAAATAGGACAGTCACAGCTACAGCCCATAACTGCTGCATAAGATAATTAACAAAGACTTGCAGGATACTAAACAGAATATGGTACCAGACTGGCTGAAACATAGCAGAGTAGTAGAGTAACACCACTGTAGAGAGCAGACCCACTGGTGGGACAGCGGTACTGCAGCAGATTGTAATACTGTACTACCATTCTTATCAAACTGTTGTGGACACCAAACAAGAATACTTACTATTTCTCATCTTAAACTCAGGAACCTAGCCAAAGCATCTATTTAATATATTTCTTCTCAGCCCTCCCAAACCAACCCATTCAACTATCATTAAGGCTCAAGTCCTTTCTTCCTACTTTACGGACAAGATTTACATGATCCAACAAGTAGCAACTGCTCAATTCCTTTTCTGCACCTTTTCTTCACATGATCCTACAAGTAAAGATAAAGTATTTACTCTTGTCTTCTCTTCCTACTCAGTTACATGTACACTGGATTATATACTGAAAATAAGCAGTTGCTAGCTGTCTCCTGTGTGAGTCCTTAACTAAAATCTGTAATCTCCCTCCACTGGAATTCTCTCTCAGATTACTACAGTATACCATCTTTTATATGCCATATCCATCCAAGCTTCATGAGAGACTTTATTAAGCTTGCCTTCAACTCTATCTGTCCTCACACAACCTATTGAACCTTCTTTAGTCCGACTTTCTTCTTCAACTCTCCACAGAGACTGCACTGACTAAGGTGGTCATTATTTGATAACTTTTAAATCTAAAGGACATTACTTGCATATTTTCTCCTGGCCCGCTATGCTACATTTGATACTGTTTATATAGATATGCTATTTCCTATTTGCCGGAAAATAGCAATGACAGGTTAGAAGTCTGGAGTGAGCTCCAGAGTAACCAGACGCTAGCCACACTAGGCAGCTCCTGAGTGGAGAGAAAACCAGAAGAAGATATGGCAGCTGATCCAGGACTTCTTTGCCAGGCACGACCAATAGACCCACAGAGGAGTGCGTCTAATGAAACTTCATTAAATTTGATAGTGCTAGCAAATGGGAAGATCGATTATTTTGTGACTCTGCAAAGACCTAAAAATAAATTAAAACAAACCTTGTTAAATGAAAGAATAAATAAGTATACAAAACTGATAGTCCTATGGATACAAGGGTAGCATTCATAAGGGGACAGAGGGCCTGATTCAGAGCCGGACGCTCTGACCAGAGCAATCGCTCTGAATCAGGGCCCTCCTCCATGAAAATGGAGCGGCCTCCTGGCCCCTCATATAGCTGTGGGTGACAACCCACAGCATATGCGAGCGGCCAAAAATATGGTCGCGATGGTCTTGACCATCGCGACCATCGGACTTGTGACGGAGACCCTGCGGTAGGGTCTCCCTTCCACAAGCCCTGGAGTGATTTTGGCTCTATCAGAGCCAAAATCACTCCCACTGACATCACTAGTGATGTCAGTGGGGCCGGCTTCAGACGGTAGGCGTTCCCATGGGAACGCCTCCGTCTGAAAGGCACGCCCACCAAAGGGGGCGTGCTGTCAATCAACATCGACAGCACGCCCCCTTTGGTGCGAGACCTGGAGCGATGGAAAGCCCGTCGCACCCCGGGTCTCACGCATGCGCACAACGGAGCTCCCTCCGTCGCGAGCATGCGCAGTGGGGAACATCGACCCGCTTGCGAGCGTACTGCTGCTCGCGAGCGGGTCCATTCTGTTATGGCTACTTGATGAATAAGCCCCTTGAAGCTATATTTTCGGACTGCTTTATTTGTATCTACTTTTAAAATAAATCCTGCTGATTTAAACATATTTTCATTGAGCTCTATGAAAGAGCTATGGTGCATTGTATAACTCTTGCATTAGTTGCAGCATTGCAACGTAAATTAACATGCTGCAGTGAGATCTGGCAAAAGATAACAAGAATGTGTGTACAATGGAGGCTCTATTTTCCATATGTGATACTTGTTTTATAAAAGAACTGTAGCAGGGCACTAATGTGCCCTAGGCTGGTCCTGAAATCCCTTTTCCTATGTGCCATCATGATGTCACAATATCACCAGAAAGCTGAGTTCTGCTTATGTCCTAAATTAATGTGATCCCCCGCATAGAGCAAGGTATCAGAAGTAGTGAATTATGTTTGCCAAGTCAACCCTTTCTCTGGGCTACATTAGCAAAAGACCAAGGGACAGTCATACAGGTGCCTATGTAGATGAGAGATATAGGGGTCTATTTACTAAGCAGTGTTAGGAGACATAGTGAAAAGTGATAATTAAGTGATAAGGTACCAGCCAATCAACTACCAACTGTCATCTCACAGGCTGTGTTTGAAAAATGACAGTTGGGAGCTGATTTGCTGCACCTTATCACTTTCTTATCAATTTTCACGCTGTCTCCTAACACTGCTTAGTAAATAGACCCCATAGATGCCAATAAGAACGAAGGAAGTGGTGTGTGGCGTTATGAAGTGGTGTGCCTAGCAGCGAGCAGAGCAGGCTGCTGGAATAGGGAGCTGACAAGGTGGGGCCATTATCTAGAGATGTTCGTTCTGTGAAAGAGGTCCTCACTGAAGCTGCGTGGGTGAGAAGAAATGATTGTTAAGCTGCTGTAAGAATGCTGAGAGAACAGAGAGATTAAGTGTGTGACTGAGAGACAGAAATCCCAATCCTTGCTGCAGGGACTATATGGGGGGCTGACTTTACTGAATCTGCAAAGAACCAGAAACATTTCAGTCTGGGACCTGTAGTACTACAAGCTGTGTCAAGTGTCTGTGGAGTTGCACCTGGGAGTACATTCATATACCATCATGTGATCATTGGATCGGGTGAGCCAAACCATTAATTGTGGTGATTGCAATCACTGTGATATACAGTGTTATTTAATTCATAATGTTGTAATGTAAAGACTGCATTAACATTCCTATTTAAAAATGTCCAAACAGTGCACTTAATTAATACTTTAACTATGGCCCTGGACTACCAACATTCAAGTCAAACCCACTAAAGGCCTTGCTGTTACTGTACACAGGATTGTTAGGTTAGGGGTACCCATTAATTGGATGGAAAGTGCGATAGGGCTGTAGTTCACTGTTGCATCTATCAATTGCTGGGGACTTTGCTATTCATAACTAAACTATTGTGTGTAGGTTTTGAGGATAACTACATCCTAGTTGAAGATAGTGAGCCATATAGCATGATAATCAATATTGTTCTGTTTCATAACTAGCAATATTGTTATAAGCTCCCTATAAGTTACCTTTTTCACATAGGTCCTCTTGAAAACTTTTTTACTAAAATCTTGTCTAATAAATAAAAACACGGACAGCAGAGTTGAGATTAAAAATGAAGGTCAAATAAATGTTGACAACCTAGTTGAATTATTATTTACTTTGATAATAATTAAGATTGGTGATAACTAGGGATGAGCGGGTTCGGATTTCTGAAATCCGAACCCCCACGAGCCCCCCCGATCTGAGTCGTATCCAAGTCAGGCTCGACATTTCCCGCCTGACTCGGATCTGAAATCGAGGCAAAACGTCATCAACCCGCCTTTCGGATCTCGCGGGTTTTGGACTCTATAAAAGGTCCCAGCGTCAGCGCCATTTCTCACTCCGGCTGTGGACAGTGAAGAGGGAAGGTGGGAGCTAGGGCTGGCTGGGATGTGTTGTGCTGCTGTTGTCCATAGGGGCTGTGTCCACTCAGTCCATAGGAGCTGACTGGGCTGTATTGTGCTGCTGTTGTCCATAGGAGCTGACTGGGCTGTGATGTGGTGTTGTTGTCCATAGGGGCTGGCTGGGCTGTGTTGTGCTGCTGTCATAGGGGCTGGCTGGGCTGTGTTGTGCAGTCAGTTGTCCATAGGGCTGTGTCCACTCCAAAGTCTATAGGGGCCTGGCTGGACTGTGTTGAGCAGTGTCCCATAAAAGCTGTAGTCCTAGAGGGGTGCTGTAGTGTTGAACAGGGGGTGATCTGTGCATCAGGGGTGCTCCCCCAAAGTGCACTCCAAAAAAAATTATTTGTTTTTCTGTGTTTGTGAATTGTGTGCGCAGTAGTCGCACATGCATCAACAAAGTAGCGCCAAGCGTGCGCGTGTGTCATAAATCAAGGGCCACCTGGCTTGTCTGTTAAAGGGTGCTGTAACCCCCAAAGTGCACTCCAAAAAAAAAATATATATTTTTTGTGTGTTTGTGAATTGTGTGCGCAGTAGCTGCACGTGCGTCAACAAAGTAGCGCCAAGCGTGCGCCTGTGTCATAAGTAAAGGGTCGGTTGGCTCATCTGTTAAAGGGTGGTGTAACCCCCAAAGTGCACTCCAAACAAAAACTATATATTTTCTGTGTTTGTGAATTGTGTGCACTGTGGATGCACGTGCATCAACAAAGGAGCAGCGCCAAGCGTGCGTCTGTGTCCCATAAGTAAAAGGCCAGCTGGCTTGTCCGTTAAAGGATGCTGTAACCCCCAAAGTGCACTCCAAAAAAAAAAATATATATATATTTTTTTGTGTTTGTGAATTGTGTGCACAGTAGCCGCACATGCATCAACAAAGTAGCGTCAAGCGTACGCCTGTGTCATAAGTAAAGGGCCGGCTGGCTTGACCATTAAAGGGTGCTGTAACCCCCAAAGTGCACTCCAAACAAAATAAAAAATTTATTTCTGTGTTTCTGAATTGTGTGCACTGTGGCTGCACGTGCATCAACAAAGGAGCAGCGCCAAGCGTGCGCCTGTGTCCCATAAGTAAAGGGCCGGCTGGCTCATCTCTTAAAGTGTGGTGTAACCCTCAAAGTGCACTCCAACAAAAATAAAAAATATTTTCTGTGTTTGTGAATTGTGTGCGCAGTAGCCGCATGTGCATCAACAAAGTAGCACCAAGCATGCGCCCGTGTCATAAGTAAAGGGCCAGTTGGCTCGTCCGTTAAAGGGTGTTGTAACCCACAAAGTGCACTCCAAAAAAATTTTTTTTTTCTGTGTTTGTGAATTGTGTGCACTGTATGTGTATCCTCAAAGCAGCAGCGCCAAGCGTGCGTCTTTCTGTTAAAGGGTGGTGTAACCCCCAAAGTGCACTCCAACAAAAATAAAAAATTCTTCTTTTCTGTGTTGTGAATTGTGTACACTGTACGTGCATCCTCAAAGCAGCAGCGCCAAGCGTACATCTGTCCGTTAAAGGGTGGTGTAACCCCCAAAGTGCACTCCAACAAAAATAAAACACTTTCTTCTGTGTTTGTGAATTGTATGCACTGTGCGTGCATCCTCAAAGCAGCAGCGCCAAGCGTGCATCTGTCTGTTAAAGGGTGGTGTAACCCCCAAAGTGTGCTCCACAAAAACTAAAAAATTCTTCTTTTTTTTCTGTCTTTGTGAATTGTGTGCACTGTAGCTGCACGTGCATCAACAAAGGAGCAGCACCAAGCATGCACCTGTGTCCCATAAGTATGTTAAAGGGTGGTGTAACCCCCAAAGTGCGCACCACAAAAAATAAACAATTCTTCTTTTTTGCTGTGTTTGTGTGCGAAATGTATGCACAGTAGCCGCACGTGCATCAACAAAGGAGCAGCGCCAAGCATGCGCCTGTGTCCCATAAGTCTGTTAAAGGGTGGTGTAACCCCCAAAGTTCTCCAAAAAAAAATTTCTGTGTTTGTGACTTGTGTGCGCTGTAGCTGCACGTGCATCAACACAGTAGCAGCACCAAGCGTGTGCCTGTGTCATAACTCAAGGGCCGGTTTGGACATCTGGTCTGGACTGAAGGATGTACCAACAATTTCTGACATGTCTACTGTCACTGCATATGATACTGTCACCACTGACAGAATGGTGGAGGATTACATTGGTGACAGCATCCAAGTAGGGATGTACTGTACTGGCAGGAAAATGAGGCAATTTGGAGGCCCCTGTACAAACTGGCTCTATTTTACCTGAGTTGCCCCCCCTCCAGTGTGTACTCCGAAAGAGTGTGTAGTGCAGCCGGGAACCTTGTCAGCGAAAGGCGTAGGAGGTTGCTTCCACAAAATGTGGAGAAGATGATGTTCATAAAAATGAATTATCAACTTTTCCAGGGAGACCAGCCTCCAGAACGTACAAAGGGACCTGTGGTGGTGGATTCCAGCGGGGACGAATGAATACTCTGTGAGGATGAGGATGTACACAACACTCAAGAGGGTGAAGAATCGGTGGATGTGGAGGATGAGGACGACATCTTGCCTCCATAGAGCCAGTTTGTGCAGGGACAGATTAATTGCCAGCTTGTTTTGTGGGGGCCCAAACGAACCAATCATTTCAGCCACAGTCATGTGGCAGACCCTGGTGCTGAAATGATTGGTTTGTTAAAGTGTGCATGTCCTGTTTATACAACATAAGGGTGGGTGGGAGGGCCCAAGGACAATTCCATCTTGCACCTCTTTTTATTCTTTGCATTATGTACAGTTTGGGGCCTAGTTTTTCAAACTGCCATCCTCTCTGCCACTGCAGTGTCACTCCTAGATGGGCCACGTGTTTGTGCCGCCCACTCGTGTTGCTTAGCATAGTCATCCAGTTACCTCGGTGCAACGTTTTGGACTCAAAACAATATTGTGAGGTGTGAGGTGTTCAGAATAGACTGGAAGAGTGGAATTAAGGTTATTGAGGTTAATAATAAATTAAAAACCCACAAATTCTGTGATTTAGCTGTTTTTATGCTTTTTTTAAAAAAAATACAGATCCAAAACACAAAACCCAGAACCCAAAACACGAAAGGGTGGTTTTGGCAAAACCAATCCAGATCCAAAACACAAAGAAAGGAACACTACTGGGGTACTGTATAAGGGTCACTACTGAGAGCACTATATAAGGGGCACTACTGGGGGCACTGCATAGGTGGACCACTACTGAGGACACTACATAGGGGGCACTGCATAGGGGAGACCCACTACTGGGTCACTACATAGGGGGCACTGTATATGGGGCACTACTGGGGGCACTGTATAGAGGGCACTACTGGGGGCACTGTCTAAGGGGCACTACTGGGGGCACTGTATAAGGGGCACTACTGGGGGCACTGCATAAGGGGCACTACTGGGGGCACTGTATAAGGGGCATGGTACAGGGGGACCACTACTAGGGGCACTACATAGTGGGGCACTGTATATGGGGTACTACTGGGGGCACTGCATAAGGGGCAGTACTGGGGGCACTGTATAAGGGGCACTACTGGGGGCATTGTATAAGGGGCACTACTGGGGGCAGCATAAGGAGCACTACTGGGGGATCTGCATAAGGGGCACTGCATAGGGGGCCACTACTGAGGGCATTGTATAAAGGGCACTACTGGGGTCATTGCATAGGGGGACCACTACTGAGGGCACTGTATGAGGGGCACTACTGAGAGCACTGTATAAGGGACACTACTAGCGGCTCTGCATAGGGGACCACTACTGGGGACACTACATAGGGGGCACTGTATATGGGGCACTGCATAAGGGGCACTGCATAGGGGGACCACTAATGGGGGCACTGTATAAGGGGCACTACTGGGTGGGAGTCTTTAATAAATCATGCTGGCTGTATTTATTTGCCTGCTGCATTCATGTATATTAGTGCTAGAGGTGTGTGTCTGTCTGTGTGTATCTGTGTCAGTCAGTGTGTGTGTACCCCGCCGTAGGCTGAGTAGTATATTTTACTGTCCTCCTAAATCCTGTTTAAGCTGTTTTATATATATATATATATATATATATAATGATTTGGAAACCTCCCTTTCAAAATCCTGTGTTTGCCGGGTCACCCTGCTGCTAGCGGCCGTGTCACCCAGGACCCCCCACCCTCACAGATTTCATTGGTGCCCCTACTGGTCCCACAACAGTGGCAGGGATTGCAGAGAATCACAAAGTAGAAAACTGCTGTGTGGTTAAAAACATGCAATGAGGTAATTTTGTCATCTGTTATGTTTATCAAATGGAACAAACATTACAGTATAACTTTAGAAAACCACCTGGGCTATTTAGGGGTACATTTTAGTCTGCCTTAATTTATAGGAGCATTATATTTATTTTGCTTAATTGTATTTTGGATGTGTCAGTAAATATTTTATGGTAGATTAACATAAAATGTCACACCCCCAACTGTAATCGCTTGGCCAGAACATTACTATTATTGTAGAGCATTAAGCTGTCCCAGCTGCCAAGTAAAGGCAAAGGCCTGGTCTCTCCTAAAATCTCCTGTTTTTTTCAGCATGGTTGGGTGCTCCAGGTAATACCTGGAGGGGAGCACTGTGTAGGATGTGGATTGGGAAGGGGAGCGCAGTGTGTGGGATGCGGAAGGGGAGCGCAGTGTGTGGGATGTAGAAGGGGAGCGCAGTGTGTGAGATGTGGAAGTGGTGCGCAGTGTGTGGAATGCATAAGGGGAGCACAGTGTGAGGGATGCAGAAGGGGAGCACATGGTTGGGTGCTCCAGGTAATACCTGGAGCGGAGCACTGTGTAGGATGTGGACTGGGAAGGGGAGCACAGTGTGAGGGATGCGAAAGGGGTGCACAGTGTGTGGGATGTGGAAGGGGAGCGCAATCTGTGGAAAGTAGATAGGGAAGCGCAGTTTGTGGGATGCATAAGGGGAGCGCAGTGTGTGGGATGTAGATAGGGGAGCACAGTGTGTGGGATGCAGAAGGGGAGAACAGTGTGTGGGATGTAGAGAGGGAAGCGCAGTGTGTGGGATGTAGATAAGGGAGCGCAGTGTGTGGAATGTAGGTAGGGGAGTGCAGTATGTGGGATGTGGAAGGGGAGCGCAGTGTGTGGGATGCAGAAGGGGAGCGCAGTGTATGGAATGTAGATAGGGGAGCTCAGTGTGTGGGATGTACATAGGGGAGCGCAGTGTGTGGAATGTAGATAGGGGAGTGCAGTGTGCGGGATGCGGAAGGGGAGCGCAGTGTGTGGAATGTAGATAGGTGAGTGCAGTGTGTGGGATGTAGATAGGGGAGCACAGTGTTTTGGATGCAGAAGGGGAGCTAAGTGTGTGGGATGTAGATAGGGGAGTGCAGTGTGTGGGATGTAGATAGGGGAGTGCAGTGTGTGGGATGCGGAAGGGGAGCGCAGTGTGTGGGATGCAGAAGGGGAGCGCAGTGTGTGGGATGCAGAAGGGGAGCACAGTGTGTGGAATGCGGAAGGGGAGCGCAGTGTGTGGGATGTAGATAGGGGAGCGCAGTGTTTGGGATGTAGATAGGGGAGCGCAGTGTGTGGAATGTAGATAGGGGAGTGCAGTGTGCAGGATGCGGAAGGGGAGCGCAGTGTCTGGAATGTAGATAGGTGAGTGCAGTGTGTGGGATGTAGATAGGGGAGCACAGTGTTTGGGATGCAGAAGGGGAGCTAAGTGTGTGGGATGTATATAGGGGAGTGCAGTGTGTGGGATGTAGATAGGGGAGTGCAGTGTGTGGGATGCGGAAGGGGAGCGCAGTGTGTGGGATGCAGAAGGGGAGCGCAGTGTGTGGGATGCAGAAGGGGAGCACAGTGTGTGGAATGTGGGAGGGGAGCGCAGTGTGTGGGATGTAGATAGGGGAGTGCAGTGTTTGGGATCTAGATAGGGGAGCACAGTGTGTGGAATGTGGAAGGGGAGCGCAGTGTGTGGGATGTAGATAGGTGAGTACAGTGTTTGGGATGCAGAAGGGGAGCGCAGTGTGTAGGATGTAGAAAGGGGGCGCAGTGTGTGGGATGCGGAAGGAGAGCTCAGTGTGTGGGATGCAGAAGGGGAGCACAGTGTGTGGGATGCAGAAGGGTAGCGCAGAGTATGGAATGTGGAAGGGGAGCACAGTGTGTGGGATGTAGATAGGGGAGTGCAGTGTTTGGGATGTAGATAGGGGAGCGCAGTATGTGGAATGTGGAAGGGGAGCGCAGTGTGTGGGATGTAGATAGGGGAGCACAGTGTTTGGGATACAGAAGGGGAGCGCAGTGTATGGGATGCAAAAGGGGAGTGCAGTGTGTGGGATGTAGATAGGGGAGCGCAGTGTGTGTGATGCAGAAGGGGAGCGCAGTGTGTGGAATGCGGAAGGGGAGCACAGTGTGTGGGATGTAGATAGGAGAGTGCAGTGTTTGGGATGTAGATAGGGGAGCACAGAATGTGGAATGTGGAAGGGGAGCACAGTGTGTGGGATGTAGATAGGGGAGCACAGTGTTTGGGATGCAGAAGGGGAGCGCAGTGTATGGGATGCAAAAGGGGAGTGCAGTGTGTGGGATGTAGATAGGGGAGCGCAGTATGTGGAATGTGGAAGGGGAGCGCAGTGTGTGGGATGCAGAAGGGGAGCACAGTGTGTGGGATGCAGAAGGGGAGCACAGTGTGTGGAATGCGGAAGGGGAGCGCAGTGTGTGGGATGTAGATAGGGGAGCGCAGTGTTTGGGATGTAGATAGGGGAGCGCAGTGTGTGGAATGTAGATAGGGGAGTGCAGTGTGCAGGATGCGGAAGGGGAGCGCAGTGTCTGGAATGTATATAGGTGAGTGCAGTGTGTGGGATGTAGATAGGGGAGCACAGTGTTTGGGATGCAGAAGGGGAGCTAAGTGTGTGGGATGTATATAGGGGAGTGCAGTGTGTGGGATGTAGATAGGGGAGTGCAGTGTGTGGGATGCGGAAGGGGAGCGCAGTGTGTGGGATGCAGAAGGGGAGTGCAGTGTGTGGGATGCAGAAGGGGAGCACAGTGTGTGGAATGCGGGAGGGGAGCGCAGTGTGTGGGATGTAGATAGGGGAGCGCAGTGTTTGGGATGTAGATAGGGGAGTGCAGTGTGTGGAATGTGGAAGGAGAGCGCAGTGTGTGGGATGTAGATAGGTGAGTACAGTGTTTGGGATGCAGAAGGGGAGCGCAGAGTGTAGGATGTAGAAAGGGGGCGCAGTGTGTGGGATGCGGAAGGGGAGCTCAGTGTGTGGGATGCAGAAGGGGAGCGCAGTGTGTGTGATGCAGAAGGGTAGCGCAGAGTATGGAATGTGGAAGGGGAGCCCAGTGTGTGGGATGTAGATAGGGGAGTGCAGTGTTTGGGATGTAGATAGGGGAGCGCAGTATGTGGAATGTGGAAGGGGAGCGCAGTGTGTGGGATGTAGATAGGGGAGCACAGTGTTTGGGATACAGAAGGGGAGCGCAGTGTATGGGATGCAAAAGGGGAGTGCAGTGTGTGGGATGTAGATAGGGGAGCGCAGTGTGTGGGATGCGGAAGGGAAGCTCAGTGTGTGGGATGCGGAAGGGGAGCGCAGTGTGTGGGATGTGGAAGGGGAGCTTAGTGTGTGGGATGCAGAAGGGGAGCGCAGTGTGTGGGATGCAGAAGGGGAGCACAGTGTGTGGAATGCGGAAGGGGAGCGCAGTGTGTGGGATGTAGATAGGGCAGCACAGTATTTGGAATGCAGAAGGGGAGCGCAGTGTGTGGGATGTAGATAGGGGAGCGCAGTGTTTGGGATGCGGAAGGGGAGCGCAGTGTGTGGGATGTAGATAGGGTAGTGCAGTGTGTGGGATGCGGAAGGGGAGCACAGTGTGTTGGATGCAGAAGGGGAGCGCAGTGTGTGGGATGCAGAAGGGGAGAAAAGTGTGTGGAATGCGGAAGGGGAGCGCAGTGTGTGGGATGTAGGTAGGGGAGCGCAGTGTTTGGGATGTATATAGGGGAGTACAGTGTTTGGGATGCAGAAGTGGAGCGCAGTGTGTGGGATGTAGATAGGGGAGCGCAGTGTGTGGGATGCGGAAGGGGAGCTCAGTGTGTGGGATGCAGAAGGGGAGCGCAGTGTGTGTGATGCAGAAGGGGAGCGCAGTGTGTGGAATGCGGAAGGGGAGCACAGTGTGTGGGATGTAGATAGGGGAGTGCAGTGTTTGGGATGTAGATAGGGGAGCGCAGTATGTGGAATGTGGAAGGGGAGCGCAGTGTGTGGGATGTAGGTAGGGGAGCACAGTGTTTGGGATGCCGAAGGGGAGCGCAGTGTATGGGATGCAAAAGGGGAGTGCAGTGTGTGGGATGTAGATAGGGGAGCGCAGTATGTGGAATGTGGAAGGGGAGCGCAGTGTGTGGGATGCAGGTAGGGTAGCACAGTGTTTGGGATGCAGAAGGGGAGCGCAGTGTATGGGATGCAAAAGGGGAGCGCAGTGTGTGGGATGCAGGTAGGGGAGCACAGTGTATGGGATGCAAAAGGGGAGCGCAGTGTATGGGATGCAAAAGGGGAGCGCAGTGTGTTGGATGTGGAAGGGAAGCACAGTGTTGGGATGCGGAAGGGGAGCGCAGTGTGTGGGATGCGGAAGGGGAGTGCAGTGTGTGGGATGCTGAAGGGGAGCGCAGTGTGTGGGATGCAGAAGGGGAGCGCAGTGTGTGGAATGCGGAATTGGAGCGCAGTGTGTGGGATGTAGATAGGGGAGCACAGTATTTGGGATGCATAAGGGGAGCGCAGTGTGTGGAATGTAGATAGGGGAGCGCAGTGTGTGGGATGCGGAAGCTTAGCGCAGTGTGTGGGATGTACAGTAGATAGGGGAGTGCAGTGTGTGGGATGCAGATGGGGAGCACAGTGTGTGGGATTTAGATAGGGGAGCGCAGTGTTTGGGATGCAGAAGGGGAGCGCAATGTGTGGGATGTAGATAGGGGAGCGCAGTGTGTGGGATGCAGAAGGGGAGTGCAGTGTGTGGGATGCAGAAGGGGAGTGCAGTGTGTGGGATGCAGAAGGGGAGCACAGTGTGTGGAATGCGGGAGGGGAGCGCAGTGTGTGGGATGTAGATAGGGGAGCGCAGTGTTTGGGATGTAGATAGGGGAGCGCAGTGTGTGGAATGTGGAAGGAGAGCGCAGTGTGTGGGATGTAGATAGGTGAGTACAGTGTTTGGGATGCAGAAGGGGAGCGCAGAGTGTAGGATGTAGAAAGGGGGCGCAGTGTGTGGGATGCGGAAGGGGAGCTCAGTGTGTGGGATGCAGAAGGGGAGCGCAGTGTGTGTGATGCAGAAGGGTAGCGCAGAGTATGGAATGTGGAAGGGGAGCACAGTGTGTGGGATGTAGATAGGGGAGTGCAGTGTTTGGGATGTAGATAGGGGAGCGCAGTATGTGGAATGTGGAAGGGGAGCGCAGTGTGTGGGATGTAGATAGGGGAGCACAGTGTTTGGGATACAGAAGGGGAGCGCAGTGTATGGGATGCAAAAGGGGAGTGCAGTGTGTGGGATGTAGATAGGGGAGCGCAGTGTGTGGGATGCGGAAGGGAAGCTCAGTGTGTGGGATGCGGAAGGGGAGCGCAGTGTGTGGGATGTGGAAGGGGAGCTTAGTGTGTGGGATGCAGAAGGGGAGCGCAGTGTGTGGGATGCAGAAGGGGAGCACAGTGTGTGGAATGCAGAAGGGGAGCGCAGTGTGTGGGATGTAGATAGGGCAGCACAGTATTTGGAATGCAGAAGGGGAGCGCAGTGTGTGGGATGTAGATAGGGGAGCGCAGTGTTTGGGATGCGGAAGGGGAGCGCAGTGTGTGGGATGTAGATAGGGTAGTGCAGTGTGTGGGATGCGGAAGGGGAGCACAGTGTGTTGGATGCAGAAGGGGAGCGCAGTGTGTGGGATGCAGAAGGGGAGAAAAGTGTGTGGAATGCGGAAGGGGAGCGCAGTGTGTGGGATGTAGGTAGGGGAGCGCAGTGTTTGGGATGTATATAGGGGAGTACAGTGTTTGGGATGCAGAAGTGGAGCGCAGTGTGTGGGATGTAGATAGGGGAGCGCAGTGTGTGGGATGCGGAAGGGGAGCTCAGTGTGTGGGATGCAGAAGGGGAGCGCAGTGTGTGTGATGCAGAAGGGGAGCGCAGTGTGTGGAATGCGGAAGGGGAGCACAGTGTGTGGGATGTAGATAGGGGAGTGCAGTGTTTGGGATGTAGATAGGGGAGCGCAGTATGTGGAATGTGGAAGGGGAGCGCAGTGTGTGGGATGTAGGTAGGGGAGCACAGTGTTTGGGATGCAGAAGGGGAGCGCAGTGTATGGGATGCAAAAGGGGAGTGCAGTGTGTGGGATGTAGATAGGGGAGCGCAGTATGTGGAATGTGGAAGGGGAGCGCAGTGTGTGGGATGCAGGTAGGGGAGCACAGTGTTTGGGATGCAGAAGGGGAGCGCAGTGTATGGGATGCAAAAGGGGAGCGCAGTGTGTTGGATGCAGGTAGGGGAGCACAGTGTATGGGATGCAAAAGGGGAGCGCAGTGTATGGGATGCAAAAGGGGAGCGCAGTGTGTTGGATGTGGAAGGGAAGCACAGTGTTGGGATGCGGAAGGGGAGCGCAGTGTGTGGGATGCGGAAGGGGAGCGCAGTGTGTGGGATGCTGAAGGGGAGCGCAGTGTGTGGGATGCAGAAGGGGAGCGCAGTGTGTGGAATGCGGAATTGGAGCGCAGTGTGTGGGATGTAGATAGGGGAGCACAGTATTTGGGATGCAGAAGGGGAGCGCAGTGTGTGGAATGTAGATAGGGGAGCGCAGTGTGTGGGATGCGGAAGCTTAGCGCAGTGTGTGGGATGTACAGTAGATAGGGGAGTGCAGTGTGTGGGATGCAGATGGGGAGCACAGTGTGTGGGATTTAGATAGGGGAGCGCAGTGTTTGGGATGCAGAAGGGGAGCGCAATGTGTGGGATGTAGATAGGGGAGCGCAGTGTGTGGGATGTAGATAGGGGAGTGCAGTGTGTGGGATGTAGATAGGGGAGCACAGTCTGTGGATTGGGAAGGGGAGTGCAGTGTGCGGGATATAGACAGGGGAGCACAGTGTGTGGGATGTGGAAGGGGAGCGCAGTGTGTGGGATGTGGAAGGGGAGTGCAGTGTGTGGGATTCGGAAGGTGAGCGCAGTGTGTGGAATGCGGAAGGTGAGCGCAATGTGTGGGATGTAGATAGGGGAGCGCAGTGTGTGGGATGTAGATAGGAGAGAAGGAGCGCAGTGTGGGATGTGGATAGGGGAGGGGGAGCGCAGTGTGGGATGTGGATAGGGTAGAGGGAGCGCAATGTGGGATGTAGATTATTATTAATATATACATGCGTATATATGTATATATATATATATATATATATATATATACACCCACACATGTACATATATACACACTAGATAGATATAATATATGGATAATAAATTATGTAAATGTATATAACATTTATACTCTGTCTATCTATAGTTTTCTGTCACAGTTCTTTTTCATTGACAAGCCGGGGCCACTTGCTTGTGTTTGCCCCCCAGCCACCCACTAATAAACCTAATAACTCAAACCATACAGCTATTCGACCACTGCCACCATAAATGATATAGAGCACAACAAGGGAGGAAGGGGGGTCTTCCAGAAAAAAGATGCAGAGCTGCCAGCTGCCAGCTCCTTATAAACAAACCGTTACACTCTCCTATCACTATAATTGGCTACCTATCTTGTCAATCTCGTATTCAATCAACTTATGGGGCAAACCTTGTAACAAAATAATCATGATATGATTGTACAATATTAAAACATAACTTTTAATAGTTAATAATCCTAAAAAAGAGAAAAGAACATCAAGTTCTAGAACAATTGAAAACTACATTGCTGTTTCATTTGTGTCCTGCTTGGCCAGCCAGTTTCATTTCTGCTTAAGTGGCCTATTCATCAACACTAAAATAACGTTTTTAAGGACATTTCCCATAAATACCATTATTTTACTATTCATGAAGTATCTTAACACAGGAGATATCACTGATATCTCCTGGTTAAGTCCCCCTGCGTTAATTTCCACACTGGTACAAGTATTCATGAAATTCATCAAATTATGTATTTTCGGAATTTGATGGTGTTACTATCCGCCACTGTGAGGTGGCAAATAGCAGGTGACACTTACCTGCTACCAGCTGGTCATGTCCCCCAGCATCTTCCTCCGACGCACTGGTCCGTCCTCTGGCTCCGGTGGCTGCTCGGACACAAAATTACCACAGCTGTAGGTAGTGCTGCGCATGCGCTGGTTTCACGAATGTAACAGCGCATGGTGCAGCACAGATTCCAGCTGTGGTAAGTTAGTGTAGATAGAGATAACTTTCTATTTCCCGAAAAGCTGTAATCACAAAAATGAAAGCTTTTACGAATAGATAGTTATGGAGAGGAGGAATGATGAATTCCTCCGGTAATTAGGTAGAACTACATGCGAGTTCTAAACCTAATTACCTCCAGAGAGTTTTAAGTTATGATGAATAGGCCCCTAAGTATTAGCTTTTTCCCTCCACTATACCCTATGTGTTAATAAACAGCACTGTTTCACCCACACATCAGTAGTGCTTCTAATATTCTTTGCAAGCACACACACAGGGGAATTCCTAATGATATGACAGGTAGATGAATACTGTAGTTTAGAAGACATTAGACGAGTGAAATGATTTCCAATGTTGGTTTACTTTGCAAGGAATCTGTTGCTTGTAGCAATTTTCTTTAGTCTTCTATGTCTATTATCATAGTTAATGCTGGATCTCATTTATGAAACACTCTGGATTTGCAGTGCAAAATTACTTTGTGACTTGGGTGGTCTGTCCAGCATATATAAAAGTGCACGCCTGCTGTCCATTCTGGGTATAATTCTCTGCAAACAAGTGAGTAAAGGTTTGCATGGCTGTGAATAAAGTTTAAACACCACATCAAAGTCCATCTTTCTACCTCTTTAGATACCACCTTTAAGTAAAATAATCTTTCCTATTTTTATCCTAAGTATTACTCAGTTCAGTCTTACATATAGCTTATATAAAATATAACAGTGAATGGACTTTGTAACTGCAATTACTTTATGTGGCACTTTGGTGTGTTTGAAGCTATTTGTTACGATCCGGTACAAGGAATTTCTCTGTGGAGGACAGAGAGTTGGGTGGTTAGGATGTATAGTAAACAGCTAGAGGAGTGTCAGTACTAGTGTCCTCAATAATAGTCAAACCCAGGTGTTGGCAAGACCTAACCAGATCTTCACCGGTGACCCCTCCTATTGGGATTTGGGTTTTGTCGCACCGAGTGAGCAGGTCGCGGCCCTCTGGTTAGCTATCTGAGAGTGACGAGGAGACTAGGGGATGACACTAATAATATGAGTGGAAGACTGCGTATGCAACGTAGAGTTAAAAAACAGACAGCAGTACGTAGGATAATGGATGCAATGTATTCTGTGGAATTATGCAATGGTATGCTCTATGAAATATGGCAGGTGATTCAGAGGCAGGATTACACCAGGAAGAGATACTGGAGATTCAGGCATAGACTAGTATAAAATTAGTAGGGGAAGATCAGATAACGGATGCCTTGCGTAACTCGGAAGACCTTGACGCAGGATAGTGTAATGTAAGCTCAATAATCCAGACACAGAGAGATACTGGGTGTACAGTGAACCCAGAAGCAGGTTAGTTTATAGACACTCTGTAGATCTAGTCACGGAATGGAGATAAGTGTGCAATGGACTCAGACGCAGGGTAGTGTATAGACGCTCTTTAGATCCAGTCACAGAATACAAATAACTGTGCAGGGAACTCAGATGCAGGTTAGTGAACTTGATACACTGTAGATCCAGTCACGGAATACAAATAACTGTGCAGGGAACTCAGACGCAGGTTAGTGAACTTGATACACTGTAGATCCAGTTGTAGGATAATGGAAGGTGCTTCATGAATTCAGATGCAGGGAAAGCTACTGAAACTAGTGTTTGGGAATGGTACAGGACGAGACACAGGAGACTGGTAAATGAGCCAGAGCTGGGTAAACACAAGAGGATTAACTGAAGCAAACCTTGAGGTTAAACAAAAGTAAGTCACTAGGAATCCAGATACGGATATGCTCGGAATGGCACAGGTGATAGAGACGCGAGCTGGCTCCCATTTTACTAAAGAGTCAGACGCAGACTAGCTGTGAGATACGCTATGAAAGTAACCTAGATCCTGGAACAAATACTGGCATCACAGTCACTAGGAAAGCAAAAGTGAACAGCAGCTTCCTGTTCCTGGAGTCAGACTAAATACCCTTAGGTAGTCGGTCATTGGATCAGAGGATCAGCTGAGTGACCACAGGACTACCATTGGGAAAGACTAGTCAGGTGATACGGACAAACATGGCTGCACCCATGTCCACCACCACAGGAACCAGGACGCACACACGGAAGCCCTAGCAGACCCTGGGGAGAATACTCAGCCACCACTCACCTCCACCCCGGCAATTGAACACCTAAGCTCAAGGACACCAGCACGGAGGTGAGCAGTGGCCAATCCCAGCCGCATCTGACACTATTTTTTTTTTACATACAAAATGCACATCTCCACTGAAGTGCAACTGGACAGAGCAAAATATATCTTATTCCATTAGGATGAGACCCTATTATCGCTGTCAGCTCCAGCCTGATGAAATGCTAGTTCCCCTAGCTGCTTTTCACACAGCAAAGATACACTAAGAACACTAAATGTACCCTCTTCTAATTTAGAGATGTGCGTTGACCCCCGTGTTTTGTTTTTGGATCTGTATTCATCTATGTGTTTTGGAGATTAGAACCGGGACTTGGATTTGTCCAGATTCGCAAAATTTGGGTGGATTCAGATTTCTGGAGAACCAGACCGCACATCTCTAATTTAATGCACCTCTAATTGAAGTTTTGTTTTGCATTGCTTGGTAAAACTAGAGACACCAATAATAAGGTAACACCTTTACTCTGTCCAGTATTGGCCAATATGAACTCCTACTCATCTACAAACGTCATCATCTTGTCCCTTAAACATAAGCTCTTTAGCGGACACCAAGTAAAATGTAAAGTAACGCCACCAAAGAGGATATTTTTGCTCTGTGTAAAGGAAATAGGTTATTTTGTTCTGATATTGTTTGCAAAAGCAATGAAAAGTCCCCTGTAGCATATTTATTTTGGGTAGTTTCTGTGACTAATACTTCAGAAGAGTTCACAATAAAATGCTGTATCAACTATTAAAATATTTTGTACACTCAGCAGTAAGATTTAGATATGTTTCTTTGAATTTGAGGCCTGTATTAAAATCTGAAAATAGCTTGCTTCAAATCAACTGTCAGAAATATACCTTGTGATAATGATTGTCTGCAGTAAAAATGGTTCTACAGTATGTGGAAGTGACAAATAAAAATAATTATCATAGCAGAATAAAAATTAGGGCTATTCAAGATATATACTTAATAATAATGAGGAACCTAAAGAGAGAAAAGTTGATTTTCATGAGTGATATATTTAAAATGCTCATTGTTAGGGCCAGTGCCAGATTAATGTCCACATGGGCCTGGAGCTGAAATTTATGAAGGGCCTAATGCGTGTCGCTGCAGGGGGTGTGACAGTCGCTGCAGTGGTGTAACTAGTAATGTGGGGGAATGACCTGTGTGGTGTGGGTGTGGTCTGCACAGGGGGTGTTGCCTGTGTCATGGGTGTGGCTATAGTGGCGCAATTACAAGAAAAAGTTGCTTCCTGTGTGAAATGGTATGAACACAGGGCCTGATTCAGAGCTGCTCTGAGCGATGTTCGCACAACTGCGCATGCGTATGGGTCGTAATGCGCATGCGCAAACCAGTAATTGTGGTCAGAAATCATGCGCTCGCAAAACAGCGAGGGGCTGCTAATTTGAGTGACAGAATGTACCGTTTGTGGGTGGTAACAGGGGAAGGTGCTTGAAAACGGGGGAGTGGAGATCCGAACGCAGGCGTGCCTAACGGTCAAAAGGGCGTTTAATGGGAGTGCATAATTAGTAAAGGAGCGTCATCGACCACGTCACTTGGTTGACTTTTAGCCTGAACTGCTCGCAGTGATAGCGGTAAGAAAAACCTACCACAAGCACTGCGAGCAGTTCAGATGCCTTTCGATGTATCCGATTAATCTAATAAATACCGGAGATGACGTGTGATGCGAACGGCAAAGGGACGTCTTTACAAAATAGCGAACGCATTTTCCGTTCGCTCGCTCAGACATAGAGGCGTCAACTAACCGCAAAGACCGGGCGCTCAATTTAAATAGCCGGCCCCTTTTTTGGAACGGCCGTCCGCAAATAGCGTCAGGCTCTGAATCAGGGCCTCTATTCTCTGTCTGTCATTAAGTGTTAAGGTGCGTAAACACAGGTCGATTTTTTGGATGACTGAACTAAAACGATTTCGTTATCGTTAAGTCGTCCCAAAAAATCGACCAGTTTCAGCCCCAAAACGATGAACGGCAACTACCAATGCGCGCTCCCATTTGTAGTTGGTAGTTGCCGTTCATCGCCTGAAACTCCTGCCCAAGCTGACGATATTGTCAGGTTGAAACATATACAGGGATGAGGGAGGGAGCCCGGCACTGAACAAAGGCCCTGATTCAGAGCCGGACGCTCTGACCAGAGCGCTCGCTCTGAATCAGGGCCCACCTCCATTAATATGGAGCGTCCTCCTGGACGCTCGTATAGCTGTGGGTCACCACCCACAGCATATACGAGCGTGCAGGATGATGGTCGCGATGGTCTTGACCATCGCGACCATCGAAACTGCGAGCAAAAGCCTGCGGTTGAGTTTTTCAACCGCAAGGCCAGGAGTGATTTTGGCTCTATCAGAGCCAAAATCACTCCCACTGACATCACTAGTGATGTCAGTGGGGCCGGCTTCAGATGGTAGGCGTTCCCAAGGGCAGGCACGCCCCCAGCACGCCCACCAAAGGGGGCGTGCTGTCAGTCAACATCGACAGCACGCCCCCTTTGATGAGACACTCCGAGCGAAGGAAATTACTTCGCTCGTCACGTCTCGCGCATGCGCAGTGCAGACCATCGACCCACTTGCGAGTGGGTCTGAATGAGGGCCAAAATCGTCCTTGATTTCGTTCAGTGTTTGTGCTCAGTGTCCATAATGACACTGAGCACACCTCTGCCGGGGACACACAGGACGATTTCGTTCGGGGTGAAAATCGTCCCGTGTGTACGCACCTTTAGAATTTTTGCTATTGAAAAAAAACAAAAAACAAATTGTTCACTGACCATTGTCATATTTCTAGAAGTATTCATCCCACATCCTTAGTCACTACCGTAAATTACTACATGAAATGCCTTCTTTAGCTGTTCCTTTTAAAAAAAATAAACATCTGCAATGATAATACTGGACTATGGCAATAAGGGCTACCTTACTGCTCTGCAGCTGTGCAAGCATGAGTTGGGTTGGGCTTTGCATTTTGTTAATTAAAAAAAAATAAAGTTTAAAATAAAAAATATTTGAAATGTAAAAAAAAAAAAACATAAAAAATATATATATATTTTTTTTTATTTAAATGTAATCTGTTATTGCCATCCTGAGATAGTGCTAATAGAATCGGTAGGGCGGGATGTACTAATGGGGAAAATGCGGTAAACCCCTGAAAATTCAGTTTTTTGGGGTTTTACCACATTCCCTATATGTACAAAGCTCGATGGGTAATGCCATCTTTTGGTAGCATTACCCAATAGAAGCCTATGGGCTTCTTATCGGTACGTTCGCCCTTGGGAAGGATCCAGTCGGATGCACACACATACAGTACAGACCATGCAGTACAGCTGGGACTCGGAGGAGCAGCATGTGACGGAGAACTGCACAGCACAGTGCAAACTGGACAGACAGCAGAAGGGATGGGATGGTGAGCACAATGGAGGGGGGTAATCTAAGGGGTCCTTCATAAACCAACTTTCTGGGGCCCCTATACACCTTAATCCGGTGGGATGTAGTTATAATCCTGACGTGCAGCATCCCATCTGAAGATGTCCCGGGACACCGGAATGCCACTACCTGGCTACAAGACCGGCGCCGGAATACTGACAGGAGGTGACATCCCGACGCCGGAATCCCATCAGCCAGGATGCTGAATGTGAGTATAGTGGGGCTGGTTAGCGGGGGGGTAGGGGAAATGTTAGGTTTAAGCCTCACAGGGAGGGTTACGATTTGGCACCACTGGGGGTAGGTTAGGGTTATGCACCACCGGGGGAAGAGTTAGCGGGGAAGAGGGGGAGGGTTAGGGTACTTACTGGTACCTGTCGGGATTTTGAATATCGGGATGCCGATGTCGGTCTTCTGACCGGCGGCATCCCGTCCGGTGGTATATCATAATGATTCCTGTGTATGTAATATATATATATATATATATATATATATAGACATACACACTCATATTTACATATATACACATATATATTATATCCACACATACATATTTACATACATATATGTTATAAAGACATAATATATAGAGACAGATGTGAGATAGATAGATAGATAGATAGATAGATAGAT
Source organism: Taudactylus pleione (assembly GCA_031769625.1). NCBI lineage: Eukaryota > Metazoa > Chordata > Amphibia > Anura > Myobatrachidae > Taudactylus > Taudactylus pleione. Next base: position 6,848,003 of record JAUIMM010000555.1, on the reverse strand, counting down.
AGATAGATAGATAGATAGATAGATAGATAGATAGATAGATAGATAGATAGATAGATTACATAGATATAGATAGACACACACAGACATTACACCCACCTCTGGTTATGTATACTTTCATGAGTTTTCTGACTACTAGTGTCTGGCTGCAGTGTCCCAGCTCATTTGCCAAGGAGGGGTAAGGGGTCAATGGGCGGGGCTTTATAAGACACAGGAGCAGGCACAACTTGGGCATCCAGGAGTATGCAGCATAAGGAGGCGGGGCTTAATGCGATTTGTGGGCGGAGCTTAGTGCACCTCAGATTAGACTGCCAGCCAGTCTGGGGGCAGAGTTTCAGACTATCCGGGGGCGGAGATACGAGCAGGCCCGATGGTATGCGGGACTTCAGGGGTGGAATGGGAGATGATGATTCTGACAGCAGAATGGACGGGGAGTCGGAACGTTGTGGTGGTGACAGGAAAAACTTTTTTTTTTCCTGTCAGCCACAGCCTGTACTGCAGTAGGTCCTCTGGGCCTATTTTCATGGGGTGGCCTGGAGCTGTAGCTCCACCCGCCCCATTGTTAATCCGGCCCTGGTTAGGGCAATACACACAGGAAGGAGATGAGACCTTTAGAACAACTGGAAGAGGTTTTTACCTTTAGAAGCTGCCTTTCTCATAACGTTAGATGTGCTTGCCCCTATAATATCAACTTTGTGTAATAAAAACGTACTTCCTTAAGGTATTGCTGGAATCAGGAATGGATGGAAGATTAACACAGATGTTGGAGGGTGGTCTGGTGTCTGTAATAAATACAAGTCTCTGGTGAGAAAAATAACTGGTCAGAATTAGGGGAGAGTGGGTACGGATTTCTGAAATCCGATCCCCAGGAGCCCCCCCGATCCGAGGCCGATCCGAGTCAGGCTGGACTTTTCCCGCCTGACTCGGATCTGAAATCGAGGCAAAACGTCATCATACCGCCTTCCGGGTCTTGCTGGTTTTGGATCCTATATAAGGTACCCGCGTTGGCGCCATTTTCTCACTCGGCTGTGGACAGTGAAGAGGGAGGGTGGGAGTTAGGGCTGGCTGGGCTGTGTAGTGTAGTGTAGTGTTGTAGTGTAGTGTAGTGCAGTGTAGTGTTGTGCTGTGCTGTGTTGTGCTGCTGTTGTCCATAGGGGCTGTGTCCACTACTTCAAAGTCCATAGGGGCTGGCTGGACTGTGTTGTGCAGTCAGTTGTCCATAGGGGCTGTGTCCACTCCAAAGTCCTGTGCAGTGTCCCAGTCCTAAAGGGGTGCTGTAGTGTTGTCATGGGGGTGCTCTGTCCGTCAGGGGTGCTCCCCCCAAGTGCTAAAAAAAAAATATTTTTTCTGTGTTTGTGAATTGTGTGCACTGTGGCTGCACGTGAATCAACAAAGGAGCAGCGCCAAACGTGCGCCTGTGTCCCATAAGTAAAAGGGTGCTGTAACCCCCAAAGGGCACTCCAAACAAAATAAAAAAACATATTTTTTTGTGTTTGTGAATTGTGTGCCCAGTAGCCGCACGTGCATCAACAAAGTAGTGCCAAGCGTGCGCCTGTGTCCCATAAATAAAGGGCCGGCTGGATTGACTGCTAAAGGGTGCTGTAACCCCCAAAGGGCACTCCAAACAAAATTAAAAAATATATTTTTTTGTGTTTGTGAATTGTGTGCGCAGTAGCCGCACATGCATCCACAAAGTAGTGCCAAGCGTGCGCCTGTGTCCCATAAGTAAAAGGCCGGCTGGCTAGTCCATTAAAGGGTGCTGTAACCCCCAAAGGGCACTCCAAACAAAGTAAAAAAATATATTTTTTGTGTTTGTGAATTATGTGCGCAGTAGCCGCACGTGCATCAACAAAGCAGTGCCAAGCGTGCGCCTGTGTCCCATAAATAAAGGGCCGGCTGGATTGACTGCTAAAGGGTGCTGTAACCCCCAAAGGGCACTCCAAACAAAATAAAAAAAAAATTTCTGTGTTTGTGAATTGTGCGCACTGTGGCTGCACGTGCATCAACGAAGGAGCAGCGCCAAGCGTGCGCCTGTGTCCCATAAGTAAAAGGCCGGCTGGCTTGTCCATTAAAGGGTGCTGTAACCCCCAAAGGGCACTCCAAACAAAATAAAAAAATATTATTTTGTGTGTTTGTGAATTGTGTGCGCAGTAGCCGCACGTGCATCAACAAAGTAGTGCCAAGCGTGCGCCTGTGTCATAAGTAAAGGGCCGGCTGGATTGACCGCTAAAGGGTGCTGTAACCCCCAAAGGGCACTCCAAACAAAATAAAAAAATATATTTTTTTGTGTTTGTGAATTGTGTGCGCAGTAGCCTCACATGCATCAACAAAGTAGTGCCAAGCGTGCGCCTGTGTCCCATAAGTAAAAGGCCGGCTGGCTAGTCCATTAAAGGGTGCTGTAACCCCCAAAGGGCACTCCAAACAAAATAAAAATTTATATTTTTTGTGTTTGTGAATTGTGTGCGCAGTAGCCGCACGTGCAACAACAAAGTAGTGCCAAGCGTGTGCCTGTGTCCCATAAATAAAGGGCCAGCTGGATTGACCACTAAAGGGTGCTGTAACCCCCAAAAGGCACTCCAAACAAAATAAAAAAAAAATTCTGTGTTTGTGAATTGTGTGCACTGTGGCTGCACGTGCATCAACGAAGGAGCAGCGCCAAGCATGCGACTGTGTCCCATAAGTAAAAGGCCGGCTGGCTTGCCCATTAAAGGGTGCTGTAACCCCCAAAGTACAATCCAAACAAAATAAAAAAATATTTTCTGTGTTTGTGAATTGTGTGCGCAGTAGCCGCACGTGCATCAACAAAGTAGTGCCAAGCGTGCGCCTGTGTCCCATAAATAAAGGGCCGGCTAGATTGACCGCTAAAGGGTGCTGTAACCCCCAAAAAGCACTCCAAACAAAATAAAAAAATATTTTCTGTGTTTGTGAATTGTGTGCACTGTAGCCGCACGTGCATCAACAAAGGAGCAGCGCCAAGCGTGCGCCTGTGTCCCATAAGTAAAGAGCCGGCTGGCTCATTTCTTAAAGGGTGGTGTATCCCACAAAGTGCACTACTCTCCAGCAAAAATAAAAAAATATTTTCTGTATTTGTGTGCGCCTTAGCCGCACGTTTATATCAATATAACATAAATGGAGGACCAAACTTTCTCCGCTAAAAATAAAATAGGGAAAGATCAAGAACCACTTCCTCCTAGTGCTGTTGCTGCTGCTGGGAGTTGTTCATCATCCCAGAGAGGAAGTAGGAACACCACTACTTTTACTAAACAATTGACCCACCAACAGTCCTTAGCAAGGAGGATGAAGTACGACAGCAGTCATCCTGAAGCAAAATGTATAACTGAGGCCTTGACTGCTATGTTGGTGTTAGACGTGCATCCAGTATCCGCCATTAGTGCAGTGGGATTTAGACAATTGATGGAGGTAGTGTGTCCCCGGTTCCAAATCCCGTCTAGATTCCACCTGCATCCTCAAAGCAGCAGCGACAAGCGTGCGTCTGTCTGTTAAAGGGTGGTGTAACCCTCAAAGTGCTCCAAAAAATAAAAAACTATTTTTTTTATGTGTTTGTGACTTGTGTGCGATGTAGCCGCACGTGCACCAACACAGTAGCAGCGTCAAAGCATGCGCCTGTGTCATAAGTCAAGGGCCGGTTTGGACATCTGGTCCGGACTGAAGGACGTGCCTACAATTTCAGACAAGTCTACTGTTACTGCATATTATACTGTCCTCAAAGCAGCAGCGACAAGCGTGTGTCTGTCTGTTAAAGGGTGGTGTAACCCTCAAAGTGCGCTCCACAAACAATAAAAAAATTCTTCTTTTTTTTTCTGTCTTTGTGAAATGTGTGGGCTGTAGCCGCACCTGCATCCTTAAAGCAGCAGCGACAAGGGTGTGTCTGTCTGTTAAAGGATGGTGTAACCCTCAAAGTGTGCTCCACAAACAATAAAAAAAATCTTTTTTTTTCTGTCTTTGTGAAATGTGTGGGCTGTAGCCGCACCTGCATCCTTAAAGCAGCAGGGACAAGCGTGCGTCTGTCTGTTAAAGGGTGGTGTAACCCTCAAAGTGCGCTCCACAAACAATAAAAAAATTCTTCTTTTTTTTCCTGTCTTTGTGAATTGTGTGGACTGTAGCCGCACCTGCATCCTCAAAGCAGCAGCGACAAGCGTGCGTCTGTCTGTTAAAGGATTACATCGGTGACAGCATCCAAGTAGGCATGTCAGACAGTCCGTACATGTACTGGCAGGAAAAAGAGGCAATTTGGAGGCCCCTGTACAAACTGGCTCTATTTTACCTAAGTTGCCCCCCCTCCAGTGTGCACTCCGAAAGAGTGTGTAGTGCAGCCGGGAACCTTGCCAGCAAAAGGCGTAGGAGGTTGCTTCCACAAAATGTGGAGAAGATGATGTTCATAAAAATGAATTATCAATTTTTCCAGGGAGACCAGCCTCCAGAACGTACAGAGGGACCTGTGGTGGTGGATTCCAGCGGGGATGAATTAATACTCTGTGAGGATGAGGATGTACACAACACTGAAGAGGGTGAGGAATCAGTGAATGAGGAGGATGAGGACGACATCTTGCCTCCGTAGAGCCAGTTTGTGCAGGGCCAGATTAATTGCCAGCTTGTTTTGTGGGGGCCCAAACGAACCAATCATTTCAGCCACAGTCGTGTGGCAGACCCTGGCGCTGAAATGATTGGTTTGTTAAAGTGTGAATGTCCTGTTTATACAACATAAGGGTGGGTGGGAGGGCCCAAGGACAATTCCATCTTGCACCTCTTTTTTTTCTTTGTATTATGTACTGTTTGGGGCCTAGTTTTTCAAACTGCCATCCTGTCTGCCACTGCAGTGTCACTCCTAGATGGGCCACGTGTTTGTGCCGCCCACTCGTGTCGCTTAGCATAGTCATCCATCTACCTCGGTGCAACCTTTTGGACATAAAAAGACTATTGTGAGGTGTGAGGTATTCAGAATAAAGTGGAAATTAGTGGAAATTAAGGTTTTTGAGGTTAATAATAGCATAGGAGCAGAAAAATCAACACATTCTGTGATTTTAGCTGTTTTTATGCTTTTTTAAAAAAAAATACAGATCCAAAACACAAAACCCAGAACCCAAAACACCGAAGGGTGGTTTTGGCAAAACCAATCCAGATCCAAAACACGAAGAAAGATCCAGATCCAAAACCAAAACTCAAAACACGAAAAGTGGCCGGTGCACACCCCTAGTCAGAATACAGTCCAGTGGTCTGTGCTGTTGGCCCAGCAGAAACCAGGAGAAGATGCTGGTTCAGGACTGACAGCAGACAGTCAGAAACAAGCAAACAAATTAGAATCTGGGCTGGGCGCACAGAAACTCGTAATCCAGAAACATGCCAAGGTTAACATAGACAACATATTAACAATCTGGATCAGAAATAAACATCAGGCATGCAGATTCAATCTCCAAGAGAACAGGTGAAGTGACAAGGCAGCTTTTTACGTGGAAGAATCAATTACAGTACGAGAAGGTGACCACTCCTGATTACAATCCAAGGCACCTGTGCAGAGAGCGAGCGGTATGGTAGAAGAAAGGACATTATCATTTCCATCTATTGCAACTAGCCAAAGCCAGAAGAGCCGTTATGTAGTTGGGCAGGAATCCAGCAGCTACTGCTAAGCAATGGATGCAAAAAACGGTTATGGCCACTGGCTCTAGCACCTACATTTACATTCTGCCAATAACACAGGGAAATAGAATAGATGCTGTGCATGAAAACAAGAAAGCACTGACCATGTAGCAGCCATGTCTATTATCAGTTCCATGTCACTCATTATAGTACTGCACTATATTATTTCTAGGGGTGTGCATCGGCCACTTTTCGTGTTTTGTGTTTTGGTTTTGGATCTGGATCTTTCTTCGTGTTTTGGATCGGGATTGGTTTTGCCAAAACCACCCTTCCATTTTTTGGGTTCTGGGTTTTGTGTTTTGGATCTGTATTTTTTTTTTTAAAAAGCATAAAAACAGCTAAATAACAGAATTTGTGGGTTTTTCTGCTCCTATGCTATTATTAACCTCAATAACCTTAATCACTCATTTCCAGTCTATTCTGAACACCTCACACCTCACAATAGTGTTTTTATGTCCAAAAGGTTGCACCGAGGTAGATGGATGACTATGCTAAGTGACACAAGTGGGCGGCACAAACATGTGGCCCATCTAGGAGTGACACTGCAGTGGCAGACATGATGGTAGTTTGAAAAACTAGGCCCCAAACAGTATATAATGCAAAGATAAAAAAGAGGCGCAAGATGGAATTGTCCTTGGGCCCTCCCACCCACCCTTATGTTGTATAAACAGGACATGCCCCCTTTAACAAACCAAACATTTCAGCGCCAGGGTCTGCCACACGACTGTGGCTGAAATGATTGGTTCGTTTGGGCCCCCACAAAACAAGCTGGCAATTAATCTGTCCCTGCAAAAAACTGGCTCTACGGAGGCAAGATGTCATCCTCATCCTCCTCACTCACCCACACTGGAGGGGGGGCAACTCAGGTAAAATAGAGCCAGTTTGTTCAGGGGCCTCCAAATTGCCGCTTTTTCCTGCCAGTACAGGTACGGACTGTCTGACATGCCTACTTGGATGCTGTCACCGACAGCCGCACGCTTGTCGCTGCTGCTTTGAGGATGCAGGTGCGGCTACGGCCCACACAATTCACAAAGACAGAAAAAAAAGAAGAATTTTTTATTTTTGTGGAGCGCACTTTGAGGGTTACACCACCCTTTAACAGACAGATGCACGCTTGTCGGTGCTGCTTTGAGGATGCAGGAGCGGCTACAGCCCACACAATTCACAAAGACAGAAAAAAAAAGGAATTTTTTATTTTTTGTGGAGCGCACTTTGAGTGTTACACCACCCTTTAACAGACAGATGCACGCTTGTTGCTGCTGCTTTGAGGATGCAGGTGCAGCTACTGTGCATACATTTCTCACACAAACACAGAAAAAAAAGAAGATTATTTTATTTTGGTTGGAGCGCACTTTGGGGGTTACACCACCCTTTAACAGACAGACGCACACTTGTCGCTGCTGGTTTGAGGATGCAGGTGCGGCTACGTCGCATACATTTCACACATAAACACAGAAAAAATAATTTTATTTTTGTTGGAGCGCACTTTGGGGGTTACACCACCCTTTAACAGACAGACGCACACTTGTCGCTGCTGCTTTGAGGATGTAGGTGCGGCTACAGCCCACACATTTCACAAAGACAGAAAAAAAAAGAAGAATTTTTTATTTTTTGTGGAGCGCACTTTGAGGGTTACACCACCCTTTAACAAACAGACGCACGCTTGTCGCTGCTGCTTTGAGGATGCAGGTGCGACTACTGCGCTTACATTTCACACACAAACACAGAAAAAAAAAATATTTTATTTTTCCTGGATCACACTTTGGGGGTTACACCACCCTTTAACAGACAGATGCACACTTGTCGCTGCTGCTTTGAGGATGCAGGTGTGGCTACAGCCCATACGTTTCACAAAGACAGAAAAAAATATATTTTTTTATTTTTTGTGGAGCGCACTTTGGGAGTTACAGCGCCCTTTAACGGACAAGCCAGCCGGCCCTTTACTTATGACACAGGCGCACGCTTGGCGCTGCTCCTTTGTTGATGCACGTGCAGCCACAGTGCACACAATTCACAAACACAGAAAATAATTCCTCCACCATTCTGTCAGTGATGACAGACTTATGGGACACAGGCGCACGCTTGGCGCTACTTTGTTGATGCAGGTGCGGCCACAGTGCACACAATTCACAAACACAGAAAATATTTTTTTATTTTGTTTGGAGTGTACTTTGGGGATTACAGCACCCTTTACCGGTCAAGCCAGCTGGCCCTTTACATATGACACAGGCGCACGCTTGGCGCTACTTTGTTGAAAACCGTGCGGCCACAGTGCACACAATTCACAAACACAGAAAATTATTTTTTATTTTGTTTGGAGTGCACTTTGGGGGTTACAGCACCCTTTAACGGTCAAGCCAGCCGGCCCTTTACTTATGACACAGGTGCACGCTTGGCGCTACTTTGTTGATGCATGTGCGGCTACTGCGCACACAATTCACAAACACAGAAAAAAAAAAAATATTATTTGGAGTTCACTTTGGGGGTTACAGCACCCTTTAACGGATGAGCCAGCCGGCCCTTTACTTATGATACAGGCGCACGCTTGGCGCTACTTTGTTGATGCACGCGCGGCTACTGCGCACACAATTCACAAACACAGAAAAAAATATATTTTTTTGCACTTGGGGGGAGCACCCCTGATGGACAGAGCACCCCCTGGACAACACTACAGCACCCCTTTAGGACTGGGACACTGCACACAACTTTGGAGTGGACACAGCCCCTATGGACAACTGACTGCACAACACAGTCCAGCCAGCCCCTATGGACTTTGGAGGAGTGGACACAGCCCCTATGAACAACAGCAGCACAGCACAACACAGCCAGCCCCTATGGACTTTGGAGGAGTGGACACAGCCCCTATGGACAACAGCAGCACAGCGCAGCACAGCACAGCACAACACTACACTGCACTACACTACACTACACAGCCCAGCCAGCCCTAACTCCCACCCTCCCTCTTCACTGTCCACTGCCGAGTGAGAAATGGCGCTGACGCAGGTACCTTATATAGAATCCAAAACCCGCGAGACCCAGAAGGCGGGATGATGACGTTTTGCCTCGATTTCAGATCCGAGTCAGGCGGGAAAAGTCGAGCCTGACTCGGATCGGGGGGCTCGGGGGGGTTCGGATTTCAGAAATCCGAACCCGCTCACCCCTAATTATTTCACATCTTTCTTAATACAATAAGGGAATGTATGAGGCAGAGGCAACATTTCCAATGTTTAGCCTGTTCATGGAGTATGGGGATAATATGGAACGGCTGAATTATTTAGGTTACTAAGCTGCCATGGATCACTTATTTCAGATGCTGGATTTTTATCTTCTATACCTTCATACTCAACAAGTTACATGACGCATCATATTTTGTAAGTGTTCAAACTGTTATCTTCCACCAATCATGTTATGTTTCTTGCACAACTTAGCACTACACTAGGAACCATTTTATTTGTACTCCGCAACCTCACTGACCATCTATGGACCCCCTGCTCAGGTACAAGACTCCCCTGAGCATCCAGGTCCAGCACTTAGACACAAATCAGTGCTTTGTACAGCAGAATGTAGTCAAATGAGCAACAATGGCTTTTACCTATAACAGTATTAAAGCCAAATTGTTAGGTGAGATGCATCCACAGATAAATACTTAAGACCCCTTGTCTTTATACTTGAGTCATAGTATATATACTGTATTGAACGTGAAGATATGGTGGTTCACTGAACATACGTTGCTTTAGATCTCATCCATGTAACTGGCCAAGATGTGCCCACTTCTAGTTTTAGGGATAGGGTGGACATAATACAAAAGATGTTGGTGATAAATTGCTGTTCACCCTCCAAAGCACCCAACATAATCATAAGACACTGTCACAGTTCTGGTTGCACCCAGTAGAGAACCACTGGGCTGAGGTAGCTATCAGAGACACACCACAATTGTCCAATGTGCATAGTCCTGAGAGGATGGATCATGAGGGACAACGCTGACAGGTTGGAGAAAGTAGAACCATGAGAGATGAAGCCAAAGTCAGTGGTTTGGAGAATGCAGAATTATGAAAGAAGAAGATATAGTCCATAAACAGGTACTCAAAATAAGACTCTAGAAGCACCAGTGGAGAAACAAATTTCCAACATTGATCATGCGACATTGGTAGGAGTGAGGGTTTTACAAAGGCTGCATATAGGTAAGGTCACTCTGGCCTTACTGACATGACCTTTAGGAAAGTGCTGCTTGTAGTAAGTGAAAAGAAATGTGCAGTTCTCAGTTTTGATGGTGCACTGCCACCTGTTGTATGAAGCTGGTATTGCAGCAGAACCTTACAGATGTTAGTTTAATTGATTTATTAATTTGTTTATCAATCAGGGCAGTAAGTGCTTTTCTTTGTACCACTTCATGAATGCCTCCTTATGAGTCCTTCGCATTGTGTCCTCTTTCAGCTAGTGTCTCTGGGGATTTTGGGCTCTTGAGTCCTCATCTTGATGCGGGACATACATCTACGACCCCAATTCCGTGTTCTGCTTATCTGACCTAATCCACTGATCCGTGGATCTGTGGTTATCAAAGATCGGCGATCTATGGCCGGATCAGGGAAAATCAACATATAAGGAGTCCCCGACTTGCCGATTCCGACCATTATTATTATTTGACTTTGCGGATATTTTTAGGTGATATGCAGATCTTTTTCATTCAAAGATCAGATCAGTGAATCATGAAAGTGCCCATTTTACTAGTAAAATGATTTTCAAATTGGCTGATTGTTACCATACACTAGTGATCTACATCGCTGATTGGTCGGTGAAATCAGAACTGGATTAAGGCTTTGGGGAGCCCGGGGCACTTAAGACTGGGGGGGCCCTAGAGGGTAACATTTGGGAAATGGGGATCAAGTCCTTTTGTGCAAGCCTTGGACACGCTAATGAAAATGGAGTATGGCCACATAGCACATCCCCAATTAATTTCATGCTGGGGGCATGCACATCACTTTCCTAGATGCTGAGCTGCCCAAAAAAAAAGGACTGTCACACCTCAGTCATGATGGTTGGGGCTATGCACACATACACTGCATATGTACTGTTTTACCCATATACAGGGGGCTATTTACTAAGCAGTGTTAGGAGACAGAGTGAAAAGTGGTAAGAAAGTGATAAGGTGCCAGCCAATCAGCTCCCAACTGTCATTATCACTTTTCACTCTGTCTCCTAACACTGCTTAGTCAATAGACCCCACAGTCTCACACATACACTTACATACATACTGTTGTACACATAGCCACACTTACAGTATACACATGCATATATGGTCACAGACATATACACTTACATTAGGGATGTGCAGGCTCGGATAGGTTCGAGTTTGCACGTGGAGTTCGGATTTTTCCCTCCAAAAAAACGGAACTCAGAACGAGGCAAAACGTCATCTTACATGGACGAACATCATCATTCCTGGACAAAAGACCAGGAATGATGATGTTCGTCCATGTAAGATGACGTTTTGCCTCGTTCTGAGTTCCGTTTTTTTGGAGGGAAAAATCCGAACTCCACGTGCAAACTCGAACCTATCCGAGCCTGCACATCCCTAACTTACATAAGTATATAGTTTCACACATACATACTGTCACACACATATGCAGTCACACACTTGTACACATACATACTGTCACACACATATACACTTACATATATATAGACACATATACACATACATAGTCATACACATACATACAGTCATCACATAGTCACACACACACATACTGTCATCACATAGTCTCACACATACATACAGTTACATACTTATCACAAATATACATACAGACAATAGTGTCCTCCCTCCCACTTACCTTACACTCTGCAGCTGCTGCTCCTCCCCTCAGTTCTCCCATCCATGCTGACTTCAGGCAGTGCCGTGTAGCCCCACCCCCTACTCGGACTCCGCCTCCGTCATTCCTCTCCTCAATTTTTTTCAGATCACATCTCTTTACTAAACATTGTAGCTGCAATCAAAGGCTGGAGGGGCTTCTGAGAGAGGGGGACACCTAAGAGAGGGGGACCAGGGGGCACTTTCCTCCTGTGCTCCCCCCTTAATCCGTCTCTGGGTGAAATCCAACATGTTGGACAACCTGATTCACCGATTCTGATCACATTTTGGTCGGAATCAGCAATCGAAGAACCCCATAAATTGCATTTTTTTTAAACAATCATATGCAAAATGCAGAATGCCCACAATTGATTGGTGTTGTATGGGCTCCATAAGAAAGAGCATATATCAGCAATAAATAGTTGTGCATAGCTATATCAAATTACTGCTTGCTAATTAAGGTCAGCAAATGCTGCACTACATATAAATAATTTAGATACAGTGTAAAACTTCTACATAGCTGTGTTGCTTCTCTGTGGTCCCTCAGACAGCTATTAGATGCTTGTGACCGCACCTAATGCTAAACCAGAGGGCAAGGTCACAAATGTCAAAGGTCAGCTTGTGGATGAATATATGTAGGAGAAAAATGCTAAATAAATAAAATGATTATTATAATTAGAAAATAAAGAGTGTATTATTGAGTTTAGAATGGTAGTCGGCAACATCTTGTAAAATACATCTTTTTTTGTATTTGAAAGTAGCCTGGTCATCTAAAGTTGGAACTAAAGTAAAACTATTAAGCTGAAGAAGCAAAATAATCAACAAAAAGTCAAAAGTGCTATAAGAGGTAATGAAAGCAATTAAGGATTAGTGGCCGACTAAAATTTAACATTCCTTTCTCACCTTGACCAAAATACTGTAACACTCAAAGCATTACCACAGCTAATGTAGAGTAATGTACATGACCTCTAGGGGAATAGAGGAATGTAGCCTTCACTACCACTTCCCCTACATACATCAGCGATATACCAGAAAATATGGGACTGATTCAGAGTTGGGAGCAAAGAAAAAAAAAAAAGAGTACAAGTTATGCTACAATGCAAGGGGTACAAATACATTTATTGTTTTTGCATGCAGGGTAAATACTGGCTGCTTTTGTATGTAGCCCTTCAATGCTGGACAGCTATATTTTTAAACTGCAATGTATACCCCTTTCACACATACACCCAGGCAGTGATGTGCAGTGGGGTAAATGGCTGGGGAGGCAATAGATAGTATCAGAGCCAGATTTACAGATTCATATATGAAGTTATGAACCCGATGGTTCATATGGGCAATATACAAAGGTGCAGCAGTATATAGTGCTGGAAATTTGGTGTATTTTGATCAGGGATGTGTAGAAAAGGTAAACAGGGGAGGCAGTGCCTGACCCTAATGCCTGACCCTAACCACCGCCTACCCAGTCCCTAACCCTAACCCCTAGTGCCTAACCCTGACCCCTCACCCTAAACCTGACCCCGCACTAACCCCCCGACACTTACCTTCGGTATCACGGTGGTCGGGATGATGGTGCCTTGCTTCTGACCAGCGTTGGGATATCGGTGCCGGTAATAGGTTCGTCGGCATCCTACCCGCCGGCATGCCGAACGCATACCGTGCACATTCCTGTCTCAGCATAAATTTGAACAAACCAAAATCTAGAGTTTAACTCTATCATTATTAATAAATCAATAATTCAATTAATCACCTGGTACTACCTGTACCTTCACTTGCAAGAACCACAAAAAGAAACATCTGCAGATAAAACAGTCCCCCAGGGCTGTGACAGTTCCATCAGAGGCATGTGCCAGTTGTCACCTGCCATAGTAAATTCCCCATACTGCTAGCGGCCCCTCTCCCATCTGCTGCGGGGACCAACGGCATCTCAACTTTTCCCAGTGGCTGCTGCTGTGAGTAGCTCTGCTCTCTTCTGGTGGCTCTGGCTGCAGGCAGCTGTGGCTCCAATAGGGGCGTGCACATCACTGTGCTTTAAATTTAAAGTGGAAGGTGTGCCAAATACAGCATCACGTTTGGTGGCAAATTTGAATTCCCTCCCTATAAAGGAAGTCCCTGGGTAATGTTCAAGTGCTAGAGTATTAGGCTCCATACCTTTACTCCAGCATCTATACCTGTATGAACTCCTAGTGTGATTCATAGTGTTTTGATCTTGTTCATCTGACTATTCTCCTAGGCTGCTCCCCTGGTTCCACACCCAGTGGCTTCCTGGATTTAACCTTGGCAGTCCCTCTGACCCAATTCTGCTGAACCCCTGGTACCGCATTGCCAATGTAGTTCTGACCCATTCCTGTTAACTATACTCCAGTATGCCTCCTGGTAACCAGTCTCATTGCTGGTCCTTAGTTCCTTCATACCCACCAGTCCGTACATTGGAACCCAGACAGAGAATCATGATCTATGTATCGGGTGCAGCAAAACCCAAACCCCCTTGCAGGGGTCCTTGGTGAAGGCCACTTATACTTTAGACTCCACACCTTTGTTCTGGGTATATGCCAACTCCAAGTGCACAGTCAACATCCACACCATTCATACGAGAGTTGTGACATACACATGTTATTAAGTCTCAACAGACAGATTGGAACACTGTAAAGAGAATCATTCAAAATCTTTAACAGACGCAAGACTGAAAACATGACTGTGAAGATATCAGCATCAGGCTCAAAGACAATTGAACTGGTTACTTCACTATTACAAGTCAGCAAGTGGTTACTTGCCCCAGATGTTAGGGGATCTTGGAAAGCCAACAACTGAACAAACAGTAAAATATGTTGGATGAGGAGTGCTGCTGTGCTGCCACCATCCACACTGCATGCAAGCTAACTGAACTGTAGGGTTCTAGGACCTGTCAGAGCTCAGCAGGAGGCCTGACCTCTAACGTGCATTTCTGCACATGCGCACTCTGCTGGGGCATCTTTTTCCTTGGCGTTCTTGCCAAATGGACACAACTCTTAGACTCTCCCACACTAATAGCCATGCAGAGCCTGCTAACTCACCGCAAGTATTCTTTACCATCACAATAGCCATTACAATGCTCAGCAGTACACTTAAGCTCCAGGCTGCATCATTACTACTGTTACACCTGTTATATCACTGTGTCTTTATCCTGCTAATTGTTTCTACCTGGTTCAATAAACTTAAGAACTTGTTAAGCTATACAACGTGTAGACTAACCGCCACCAACAACTGTGCAACACACTTATTATCACATACTATCTGGCCCAGTGTATTCTCTCCTGGTTTGTAAATGGCTTGTATAACATTTACACCCAGTATCTTTCTGCTGCATAACACTTTGTTATGCTACTCTGCTAAGAGGTTATGGACCCTGTCATTTCTCAAACAGCATACTAAATAGGGCTCTAACCACCAAGCTAGCACAAGTGGGATCTGAACCAAGGCCGTCACCATGCACAGATCCAGCTGTCAAAATTCCAGATACCCTCGAACATGCCAATACCAAGATAAATAAAGCTGTAAATGACACGGAATAAGAAGATCTGAGTGAGTACAGGTGCACTATAATGCCCATTAGTACTCTTCACCTGTATGAGGAAATTGTACAGTGCAAGGATCAGCATGAGTTTTGAGATGCTGGCAGGTGCAGAAAACTATGCTACTCAGAAATTTGTCCTGGAGATGCAGTTAAAACGTGAGATGTTATGGAAGGATAACCCAAACTCAGAAGAATTAGAGCTATGGGTACAATTGATGGAATCACATCTGTATTCCATCATTCACAGTAAAGCGACAGCACATGTTATGTGGGTAACTCTGCAAATGGCTAAGAAAGATAAAGGGATAAAGAAAATAATTAAATTTGAGGTGCATATAACATGCAAAGAAATCTTAGTGCATATAAGAGCGTGAATGAATACATAGACATAATGTTATCCATCTCTATGCAATTGAATGGTGTCATAATAGATGATGAGGAGTTTGCAATGGCTGTAAAATCCTATGCAAGAGCAGTGTCGGACTGGGGCATGAAAGGCCCACCGGGGGAATGCAGTGGTAGGGGCCCATGCTTTATGGGTGTGGTTAGTCACCAGAGGGGGTTTGGTCAGCCACCACAGAGGCTTGGCTAACTATTAAAGAGTGCATGGTCTAGGCCTCTTTATAAATATATATAGTAAATACTGAAGGGATATGCATGAAAATGTACAGAAATGCACTGTGGTGAATACACCATAGTCCTGGGGATGCAGTATAATATAACACATGTATAATAGTTAAGTACAACAGAGTAAAATTTTATATTTTTTGTACACAGTCTGAATCCTGACCTAGAGGAAGGGGTGGGCCCTCAGGCAGTGGGGCCCACCGGGGATTTCCCATGATCCCTTGTGGGCCAGTCCAACCCTGTGCAAGAGTATTAGGTGTATTCAATATGGAGGGAAAACTCAGTTCCTGCAATGTTTTCGCTCGGATGATATCATTTTCGCCGCTTTTACTTTTACACCGTATTCAATTTGAAAAGTTTTCGCCGGTGCGAAAAGTATATTGCATTCGACCCTGCGAAAAAGTATCTCCAAGGAATGGGTGGCGAAAGAAAGTGCAGAATTGGGGTTTTGGGGTGCAACATTTAGGAAACCACCCTGCAACCTTCAGACAGTCCCCAAAAGGTTAACTGTATCACAAAATTAAAAAAAAATACCTCAGAATACCCCAAAAAAAGCACTTTCATTTTGGGGGTGAAAAAAAAATTGGGGGGTACAAAGTAAAAAATTAGTATGCCCCAGGTGTTTTTTTCATTGCAGGTGTTTACGGCAGGTGGATTTTTCTAATTTTTTAAAACTTCACTTTAGCAACTTTTAAATATGCTCACCCCCATTTTCAAGTACCCAAAATTTGCTGGGACTACTTATTTTCTGCAAAAAAACCTTCTAAATACTATTCTTCACCACCTTCCCAAATCCCCAAATTAGCAGCTATTGAGCCCGTTTAAAGACACCAAAAACCTTCAGCAGGGCTAATCGGGGGTATCCAGAGTGATCCCCCATGTCAGAGCATCTGTTTGGGGTGTTAGGGTAATTTCCCCAAAAATCAGCAAAGTTTTCACTGATTTCACATTAGCCGGGTGCTGTTTTCGATGATTTCATATTGAATATGGGTATAATCGGGGGCGCGCCCGATACTTTTTCGCTGGCAAAAGCTCTGATGTGCTGTGAAAACTTCGACATGCATAGACGGTGAAGTTTACATTTCATATTGAATACCCCTCTATGACTTTCTGGTAGTAGCAATAGAGTCTAGTACTATGAAGTTAACCACAGAGCCTGTACATGCTAAATTATTGCAGTTTCAAGAGTGCATACCTACAGAAGTGAAATTCAGAAAATACTGTACTATTGTCTAAATGTTCAAAGCACAAGAAGCCCAAGTACAGATGTTTCAAGTATCACAAGTTGGAACATAAGGCATCAGCATGCAGATCAAATGTATCAAGTGGCACCTCAGAACCTAGACGTGAGTCAGCCTTAAATGTAGCAGAGTGCCATTATATGGACTGATGGTACATGATTTCAGGAGCCACAGGACATTTTAGCTGTAACAAAAATTGGTTCAAATCATTAAAGCCATGTAAAAACAGTAAAATTCAGAGGAATTCGAGACAATGTCCTAAAAGCCACAAAAGTTGGGACAGTTTCTCTATGCTCGAAAGTGAAATACAAGGAAATTATCACATATGTTGTAGCAGTGTTATTTGTGTCTAACCAAGGAACTAATCTAATTGCCATAAATGTTCATGAGAGAAGAGAATACAGAGTCCAAGTCACAAAGGGTCAGTGCATTTTGCACATCCAAAGAGAGACTATAATTGTTGTAGCAACCCAGTACCAACTGCATACCCTAGACACAGTAGAGTGCTGAGCAATGGCAGCTGCCGAATCCAACCAATCACTGGAGTTGTGGCATAGTTGGCTAGGACACCTAGGCTATGACAATATAGAGTAGCTTCAAAGTGGTATGGTGACTGGGATGTCAATGGACAGTCCTGTAGAGCCAGCAAGTGAAGATTTGTGAAGGACAAGCAAACACACATTGCACCTTTCCTAAGTTTGCATCCAGAGTTAGTGCATACTGATGTGTGTGGACCAATGGAGGTAGAATCCATGCATGGGAGACACTATTTTATAACACTCATCGATGATGCTACAAGGACAACGCATGTTTATTTTCTGAAGAACAAAAGTGAAGTAATAAGTTCAAAGTGTATAAGAATCTTGTAGAAAACCGAACAGGTCTGAAACTGACAATGGTGGAGAATACGAGAATATAGATCTATCCAACTATCTTAGTGAAAATGGCATGCAGCATCAGCTAACTATCACCTATTCACCAGAGCAAAATGGTGTAAGTGAAAGAGCAAATAGGACAATAGTTAAAATAACTCAAGCTACAGTATGCTGGATTATGCAAATCTTGACAAAAGATTTAGGGATGAAGCAGTACAAACAACTGTTTACCTCAAAAAGCAAGACACCATTGGAGGCGTGGACTGGTAAGAGACCAAACATCAGTCATTTACGTGTATTTGGAAACAAAGCTTATGCTCATGTACATAAAGAGAGATGACACAAACTTGATCCTAAATCCATTACGTGCACCATGGTAGGATACTGTAAACAGTGCATAGGTTACTATCTAATGGACCATAACAACAAAGAGTTCATACTGTACTATAAAGGGACATTGTGTTTCATGAGACTACTTCAGTTAAGAACAACCAGAGCAGTGTACAGCTACAGAGACTTGCGATGCTACATATGCCTACGGCTGAAAACGTGTTGGAAAATGAGAGAACAAATGTTGATGACCGTTCAAGGAAAAGGAGTTCCAGGAAGAGAAACAAAGGGAAACCTACAAGGAAGTATAGCAAGTAGTTTGCTGGACTTGTTTGCTGTGTACCTCAGACACTTCATGATCCTAAACTAAAATGTGATTAGCAAGAGTGGAAGTCTAGGTCTAGGTCCAGAAATTAAAAACAAGAATCCAGGAAGTGTGATCGCATCAAAAGTTGTGTGCACAGCTCCAAAGGAAGGAGAAGCTCGTGAAATACTTGCAGTTGTCCTACCTACAGTTGGGACTATGGGCCCGATTCAGAGCTGCTCACAAGCGACTCGATTTATAGCCCTGCACATACTCCGAGTCCGCCATGTGCATGCGCGAGCCTCGCAGAGCGACTGAAGTTTAGACGCTTCGGGGCTCGTAACAAGACGGGGCGGCTGTCGATGTTGATTGACAGCTCACCCTGTTTTGTGGGCGGGTAGGGGGGGTGGCCGGACAAACGCAGGCGTTCCCTGAGGAACGCCTGACATTTGTAGGAGGGCTTACTGACATCACTAGTGATGTCAGTAGTGGACTTCCTGCTGTATTAGAGCAGGTAGTCCACTCGGGCTTGCGGCAGTTGACCCTAACCCAGGGTCTCGTCGCAAGCCCGATGGTCGCAATAATCGTGACTGTCTCCAGCCTGTTCGCACAAGCTGTGGGTGGTCACCCACAGCTTTGCGAGTGGCCTGGAGACAAAAAAAAAAACGCCCACAGACCCAGCCAGCGGCCAGCGGCTGCGAGCGGGTCTTGTTATTTGAACATTTCTAGTTCCGAGGGAGCCATCAACATTGCTGCCAAACATCACTTTGTAAAGGAGCTGATAAAGGATGTCTTCATGTTTCAGGTGAAACCAGTATTGCCGACATGTTGACAGATATGCTACTTTCTCATGTCCATAATGTTTTCTTATAGGAATGTGTACTGAAACATATTTAAATGTGATATATATTTTTATTGCTGAGCAATGTTATGTTTGTATAACCCTCTTTGTTTCTCAATAAAGGTGAGATGTCACATTACAGTATGTCATGTGATGAAAGGCAATCTTGAGCTAGGGGCGTGTGTGATGAGGAGTGCTCCTGCATTGCCTCCATCCACACGGTACACAAGGTAACTGAGCAGGCGATCTCTAGGATCTGCCAGAGCTCAGCAGTAGGCCTGTCCTCCGACGTGCGCTACTATACATAAGCACCCTGTTGGCGCACCTTTCTCCCTGGTGTACTTGCAGCATGGACGCGACTCTGAGACTTTCCAACACTAATAGCCGCACAGAGCCTGCTAACTCACTGCAACGACACTATACCACCACCACTATAGTTAAGGGGCATAGTACTACTATCTGTCGGTGAATTTACCACTCAGATGCCTGGCGCACTATTATGCTCAGCAGTACCCTTAAGCTCCAGGCCGCATCATTACTACTGTTACACTTTTTATATCCCAGTATCTTTATACTGCTTAATGTTTCTTTCTATCTGGTTCAATAAACTTAAGAACTCGATAAGCTGAACACATGTGGGGTAACCACTCCCAGCCAGGGTCGTCAAGAGCTGCGTCGGGCCCAGGTGACAGGGGGCGTGGCCTAATCACGGGAGGCATGGCCACACCCCCTTAGGAAAAACGCAAAAAAAGCTACATGCTGGGAGAGGGGCGCTGTGAGGCCTTCAGCCCGTCGCACAGCCAATGGGGGGCGCGATCAGCTTGATCACTCCCCCCATAGGCATAGGAGACTGCTCTAGCTGCGAGCAGTCTCCCACTGCAGCCCAGCACACAGCAGCATGTGCTGGGCTGCTGTGATGTAGAAGGGAGGGGGGGAGGTGCCGGACCCGTGTAATTTGTACCCACACCCCCCCCCCTCTCGGCGCCCCTGCCGCCAGCACCAAATATCTGTGCAACACACTTACATTCACAAACACTCTCGCCAAGTGTATTCTCTCCTGGATGGTAAATTGGCTGGATAACATTTATAGCCAGCATAAATCAAAGTGTCCATCAAGCTTGAAAATTTTGAGAAGGCCAATGCTAGAGTCAAGCATATTGATGTGTGACATTACTACCTACATGACCTAGTGGAATCTACTGTGTCTGTGTTTGTTTGCTGTGAGACTGACAAGATGATAGCTGGTGCAGTGATAAAGCTACAGTACTGCCAAGTATCACATTGAAGAAACAAGAAATGACTCACATGCTTAGTAACTTTCAAATGGGTTGTTAGAATAATGTGACAACTAATTTTTTTTTTTATATAAAGAAAAATAAACTAGAGATTGGCTTTGATGTGTCTTGCTGCACTGTATAATGAAAACATCTTCTATAACTTCAACACACCCGGAGAATGACCTGAATTACCTGCTGCTAATAATAGGTAAATACTGGGTGGAAGCGGCAGTGCCAAGAAAAATTGTGGTCCCCTGCACGTATAGTAGTTGCGTTTGGCTAATTAAGGCAGATTAAGGACTATATGACTGTGACAGCCCACTATCTAGATGTATTGCCTTATGCAGCGTCACCAATAGCAGCATCTCAGAAACGCCAGCTCATTCCAAGGCAGGCTACGCTGTGTATCACCGGTTTCAGTAAGAAGCACACCGTCGCCAACCTCTTAAAGAAACTGAGGGAAATCCTCGCCCAATGACTTACCCCACTTAGACTCTCCTGGGGATTTGTGATATCTGACAATGCCATCAATATTGTGCGGGCATTACATCTGGGCAAATTCCAGCATGTCCCATGTTATGCTCACACAATACATTTGGTGGTGCAGAATGTTTTAAAAAATGACAGGGGCGTGCAGGAGACGCTTGGGGTGGCCCGAAAAATTTCAGGCCACTTTTGCCATTCAGCGACTGCGTGCTGAAGACTGGAGCACCAGCAAACACTCTTGAACCTGCCCTGCCATCACCTGAAGCAAGAGGTCATAACGCAGTGGAACTCAACCCTCTATATGCTTCAGAGGATGGAGGAGCAGCAAAAGGCCATTCAAGCCTATACACCCACCTATGACATAAGCAAAGGAGGGGGTATGCACATGACTCAAGTGCAGTGGAGAATGATTTCCGTGTTGTGCAAGGTTCTCCAGCCCTTCGAACTTGCCACACGTAAAGTTAGTTCAGACACTGCCAGCTTGAGTCAGGTCATTCCCCTCATCAGGCTTTTGCAGAAGCATCTGGAGAAAGTGAAAGAGGAGCTAAGACAGAGCGATTCCGCTCGGTATGTGGGACTTGTGGATGAAGCCCTGTATTTGCTTTGCCAGAACTCGAGGGTGGTCAATCTGTTGAAATCAGACCACTACATTTGGCCACCATGCTTGATCCTAGGTTTAAAGCCTACGTGGTGTCTCTCTTTCCGGCGGACACAAGCCTGCAGAGGTGCAAAGACCTCCTGGTGAAAACACTGTCAGCTGAAGCGGAACGTGACATGGCAACAGCTCGTTTTCATTTCCTCCCGCAACTCGGGCTGCCAGGAAACAACTTAGATATCCTAAGCAACCCACTGGCAGTGATGCAGGGCAGGAAGGACCAAGTTTGGACATCTGATCTGGACTGAAGGACCTGCCAACAATTTCTGACATGTCTACTGTCACTGCATATGATGCTGCTACCATTGAAAGAAAGGTGGAGGATTACATCAGTGACAGCATTCAAGTAGGCATGTCAGACAGTCCGTACCTGGAAAAAGAGGCAATTTGGAGGCCCCTGTACAAACTGGCTCTATTTTACCTAAGTTGCCCCCCCTCCAGTGTGTACTCTGAAAGAGTTTTTAGTGCAGCTGGGAACCTTGTCAGCGAAACGCGTAGGTGGTTGCTTCCACAGTCAGTTTGTGCAGGGACAGATTAATTGCCAGCTTGTTTTGTGGGGGCCCAAAACGAACCAATCATTTCAGCCACAGTCGTGTGGCAGACCCTGGCGCTGAAATGATTGGTTTGTTAAAGTGTGCATGTCCTGTTTATACAACACAAGGGTGGGTGGGAAGGTACAAGGACAAATCCATCTTGCACCTCTTTTTTTCTTTGCACTATGTACTCTTTGGGGCCTAGTTTTTCAAACTACCATGCACTGTCACAGCTGTGCGACTGGCCTGGAGGCCGGAATTTAAAAAAAAAGGGACGCCCTGATTTAGAGCGAGTGCACACAAATAGCGTGCGCCTCTGAATCAGGCCCTTAGTTTAAAGTAAGCCAGCATCATCCCCACAAAGGGACATTTTAACTCCAATTGGTTTTACTTTTATATCATATCAACTTGGGACTGAGGACTAAATACAGGGCTTGTTAGTATAAGATCTCATTCTAGACCTATAGCCTTCAACTTAAAAGAACTTTATCACTGTGAGATAATCAGTGTGTATATATCCCCATAATATTGTGCAGTTAATGTATATACATCTGTTAATGTACACAATTTATATTATTATTATTATTATTATTGTATTTGAACAGTTACAAAGTAAGAAAACCAAACATAAATTCTGTGTTAGTTACTGTGAGGGAGACGCGAGGAAGCAGAGTTGTTAAGGAACAAAGAACAGGTGACCTTATTCATTTATGGAAGTCAGACATTACATTGTCTGCACTACATTTCACCAATACTAATCAAGAAGTGTATGACCAAGGGTTTTCCCAAGTATGCCTATTACGTACTACATATACTTGGGTGGAGACACTGGCCCTGATTCAGAGCCAGACTCTCTGAAAGAGCGCTCGTTCTGAATCAGGGTGTTTTTTTTTTGTGTGTGTGGGCGACCACCCATAGCTATAGCGAGCGGCCAGGTTGATGGTCGCGATGGTCAAGACCATCGCGACCATCGGGCTTGCGAGGAGACCCTTGTGGTAGGGTCTCGTGGCCGCAAGCCCCTGCGAGATTTTGGCTCAAACAGAGCCGGAATCTCTTCACTGACATCACTCGTGATGTCAGTGGGGCCGCCCCCAAAACAGCAGGCATTCACATGGGAACGCCTCCGTTTGGGCAGCCACCCCCCCGGCCCGCCCACCAAAGGGGGCGAGCTGTCACTCAACATCGACAGCTCGTCCCCTTTGTTGCGAGACCCGTCGCTATCCGGGTCTCGCGCATGTGCACGACGGAGCCGGCTTCATCGTGCACATGTGCTCTGGGCCACCATCGTCCCGGTTGCGAGCACTCAGCGCTTGCGACCAGGTCTGAATCAGGCCCACTGATAATACAAGGATGGGTACACCCTAGACATGGGAGTTAGTAGCCTAGGGTCCCTTTACAGAGGTAAAAGGGGGGTTACATTTGTCTGTCTAATTTAAACATTTTAACAGATATGATATATATATGATTATACAGATTATTTGTTTTTCAGTATAAGCATTTATTTTATATGACTTACCTTCTTTTGTGTTTATATATATGGAGTTTTTATTTATATATTTAGTTATTCATTCATTAAAAATTGATATACAGTATGTTTCATTTTCATATGAACTGGTTCATTTGATATATTTTGGTTTTATGGTTATTTTAACCAAATAAATTATATTACACGTTGATTAGACCCTACCAGTACTTTCTGTAACATTTTAAATCCAGGAGTTTGCTGCCCTCTCCTACCCTGTAGAGCTGCTCTACGGTCTCTATCATAGACTATACCTATTGCAGATTTGCTTTTTGTTGTACATTATCTACCTACAGTAGTCTGTTTAATAGAGTATAAAGCTATTTATAACTTAGGAACAGAGGGCCTGATTCAGAGGCGCTCGCAAAAAGCGAGCGCTCGCTCTGAATCAGGGTGGGTGCTGTTTTTTTTGGAACGGCCTCCTGGCCGCTCGCATAGCTGTGGGTAACCACCCACAGCTATTGTGAGCAGCCAGGATGATGGTCGCGATGGTCTTGACCATTACGACCATCAGGCTTGCGACAAGACCCTTGTGGTAGGGTCTCGTGGCCGCAAGTCCCAGGGAGCTTCTGGCTCTAATAGAGCCGGAAGCTCTCTCACTGACATCACTGGTGATGTCAGTGGGGCCGCCCACAAATGGCAGGCATTCGCTTGGGAACGCCTCCGTTTGTGAAGCCACCCCCCGGGCCATGCCTACAAAATGGGGCGAGCTGTCAATCAACATCAACAGCCTCCCCTTTTGTAGTGAGCCATGGAGCGAGTGCTTTTTGCGCTCGCTCTGGGGCTCGCGCACGCACAGTGCGCATACCACGCTTGCGCACTGGGCCACCATCGACCCACTTGCGAGCGCTATGCGCTTGCGAGCGGGTCTGAATCAGGCCCAGAGTCATTACTTCTAACATGTAGATCTGTGTAGACAGTTTAGACTGGTAATTCAAAAATAAAGTGATAAGGAAAGTCAGTATATTATATCTAGAACCATTTACAAACCAACTTAGACAATAAACACAGTGTTAGAGCAGTTACAACTGTCTTTGGGATTGAAGAAAGCAAAATGTTAGACAATGCAGCATTTATCTCAGTCTGCTGATGTGGAGCTAGTACATCATTTTCGATCTGTTTGACATATCTAATTATGCTTAAATGGTTCATTTTACATGCATGTTTTAGACTGTAGACGCTAAACCTAATCTGTGGCTGCAGATATTTCATGTGATACATCTAATTTTTTAAATATTGCTTTAGATTTTTGTAATTAATTACAATCATATTAAAATCAGCGGATAACTTATCATCATACAAAGAGGCTGATGCTGAGATGAATGCAAGTCAAGCATAAGTGCTCTCGCATTACGTGCAAGAAACTAGGAGCCCCATTATCAACGATACATAACCCCTTTAGCCAGTGACATGTGGTGAGGTCAATGGCTGGGGAAGCACACATGAAGATGGGTCTGAGGGGGTCATTCAGACCCGGTCGCAAGAGATGAGCGCTCCCAACCGGGTCGATGTTTCCCCACTGGGCATGTGCACGTCGGAGACGGCTCCGACGTGCACATGCGTGAGACCCGGCTAGCGACGGGCGCTCCGCCGCTAGCGATCTTGCACCAAAGGGGGCGAGCTGTTGATGGTGAGTCACAGCTCGCCCCGTTTGGGAGGTGGGCAGGGGGTGTGGCCGGCCAAACGGAGGCGTTCCCGACGGAACGATTGCCGTTTGGGGGCGGCTCCACTGACATCAGCAATGATGTCAGTGGTTAACTTCCTGCTCGATCAGAGCAGGAAGCTCCCTGGGGCTTGCGAGTATCGAGACCCAACCTCGTCGCAAGCCCCGATGGTCGCGATGGTCTTGACAAATGAAAAATAGAAACTCCAACAATTCTGTTCCATACCATAACGCTGCTGGATTTTGGATTGCATAAATTACATGACTAGCTGTTTTTGAAAACTTTTTATCTAATTTAAAAAAAAAATCCAGATCCAAAATCAAAACAATTGAGGTTGGTTTTGCAATCCGAAAACACGAAGATGAATCCAGATCCAAAACCAAAATCAGCGCTTTAGTTACTGTATAATATTTTATTAATTTGATGGCTAAACTACAAAGTGGGTATTCAGTTGTACTAGCTAGTACAGATAGCTTTGGAATACAGATAAGTGATATTTTCAGATCTGTTTCACAAAATATTCACCTCACTCCACATTTGGCTGCAAAACGTTACATTTTTCATTGGTGGTATTTATCCGCTTACCCCAAACCCACAACAGCAGAATGAACTGACACTCGTCACCCCAGGTCTATTGATAGACTACAAATTCTCCTACATAGGAATTTGCAAAAGCTGAATGACATTCTGTGGGTTGGTGAAGCACAAGCAGGCATCAAAGATTGTATTGTTGAAGCTTCTGCTAGTTTTCTTAACAATAATTTTGTTGTATCAACTCCACTCTGTATTAAGGAGGTGAGGTATAACTGATTTACTACAGCTAGAAACTGAGTCTAAATGAGTATCAAATTGAAGCCACAAATTACAGAATTAAGTTATGCAGGGGCAGGTCAAAACACTAAACCAGACCTCTCAACCATCCTGCTTTCGGCGGGACAGTCAATCAAGCATTTCCCAGTCACTTAGCCCCCTATTTACTACAATCCGCAGTTAATACAATCCACATTTCAAACTGTAGTGTGATAATTTCACCTAAATTCGCATTGCGAATTTAGGAATTATCACAAGAATGTATCAACATTCTCAAGCAAGGACAGAGCTCCCTGCGAATCCTCACCATACACTGGGCCTGAGTCAGACCCGCTCACAAGCGCATAGCACTCGCAAGCGGGTCGATGATGGGCCAGTGTGCACGCACGGCATGTGCACTGCGCGTTTGCGAGCCTCGGAGCGAGCGCAAAAAGCACTCGCTCCGGCGCTTGCATCCAAAAGGGGCGGCTGTCACCTATTAGGGTTTTGAAATTTATTCTTTCTTGACTACGCTGTGGAATCAGATTTCCATTGGGTGATGCCATTTTTTTATTTGTATTTTTAATATACTTATATATTAGTATAATGGTGTAACCTTAGTGATCCCAATTCCATTATTCTGTGGCCATTGTATTGGCAATTCCAATGGTCCTACGTTGATGGTGATGACTGGAGTATCTCATATATGCCCTAAAGCAGGGCTCAACAAATCCCGGGGGCCAGGTCGCCATGGCTACCAGATCTTGCTGCCTGGCTACTAAATTTTGCAGTGAGGGAGGAAGCAGATCTTCACCAGCTCCGTCGGAGATTCGTGCTTATAGTATTGCGGTATTCATATCATGCACAGGAGTGCATGTGCTGAGTGTCACCTATGGTGACTGCTCTGCCACTGTCCGTCCCGGCCTGCACTGATGACTCCTCTCCATCCTGGCCTGCTCTGATCCCTGCTGTCTGTCCCTGTCTACGCTGATCCTCCTGTCCGTCCCGGCTGTCTACTGTCTCCTATCTACGGCTGCATAGAGCTCTCTGGTATTAGGGGCTGTGCATGGCCAGGGGTTGCGGAGCGGCTTCAGAGGGATAGTGGTGTGACCACGAGGGGAGGGGGGTCTTGTTGTACTTTCTGGCACCATTATTTTATGCGAAATGTGGTCCGTTATTACTGGAGGGTGGGGAGTGGAGCAGGGGAGCTGTGCAGAGCAGTGAGGGGGCCTCAATTTTACTGTATCCATTCAACTGTGACCATTTTGTGGAGTAGTATAGTGTGTATAACAGTTGCATAACACACAGAGCTGTGCTCCTCACTCACTCCTGTAATTTTTTGGGGGGGACAGTGGTCTGGCTCCACAACTTTCATCCTGGCTCCTAGATTTTAGAAAAATTTGTCAAGCCCTGCCCTAAAGCACATCTTGACACAGCTGCATTCTTAAATGGTAGTTTGAGTTTCGCTTATTCTCAATATTCCACATCATATGAAAACATTGCATTTTGTCTCTCTTCTGTATAAGACGAACTCAGCCAATCCCATATCAGTCCAAGGCTCAACTGGGATATATAAAACTTGCATGTATCAGATTAACCTCAATCACTCATCACTATTAAAAGCAGCATCATTTTTTCCGCTCATGCCAATATAAATTGCTGCTTACCATTCGTTATCCTCATCAATGATTCATTGACTCTGCTTCATGACAATTACCCTGTGTAATTGTGTTTATGGTTCATAATTGATTTATCGCTCAGGTCCCGTTGACGTTCATTAACAATGCAGGTCAAGTATACTGCTCAGAAACATTTTTCTGTATCATATCTTCATTGCTGCCCAGCATACGATGCCATTCTGGTAAGGGGAAAAGCATTTTGTTTTCTATGTATTTTGATGTCTCTGGGGAATAGCTTAGCAGAAATGCTGAAATTGTTCATTTGCAGACACAATAAAACAAAGGCAGACACATTCCTGCCTGTGATAAAGGCACAGCTGAAATTGATGCATTGCATAGCATCGGACAAACTGCGCTTCTATGCCCAATGTTCTGATTTAATAGCTCTTCAGTAATTAAACCTGCAGACAAGTATATAGATCCTGCAGTGAAAGATAAATGTATAAACTAATCATAGAAGTTGGTGACATATATAGGGCTAGTCCATGTTTTTAAATAGATTCTTTATGAAAAGGACTTACAAAGTACTTGATTAATGGGGTTCCAACCCCTGGGAACCTCTTGTGCTCTGAAGGCTCCTAAAGAATTTTGATTTTCACAAAGCAGGACTGGATTTGCATAGTTGACCACTGCTGTGAATATAATTTGGCCCATACCTACCCCATAGCCCTCTTCAAATCATCCCACCTCTTCAGGAGGCTGATTGTCAAGATTATGAACAGACATTCTGATAGAAACAGTCACAGATTGATGTATTTTACTACATCTCAGACCATTTCCACTGTTTGCACTGATAGTCTGACATCATCTAACCTTGGTACACATTGATAGATATATCGCCCGTTCCAGAATTTTGTGGGATCTGTCAGTACAGTTCTTTGTGTTACTGTACTTTGGTTCAATCAGTGGACTTCACAGCATAGCAGACTGGAGTTCTAGAGGAGGAATCCTTATGAAGCTGATAGAGTAAGTGGGTAACAATTTATTAAAATTAGATATATCCTCTATCTCTCTTCTATACACGGTATGCAATCACATTCTCGCGGATGGAATGCCGGGCGTCTATATCCCACCGCACGAATCCTGCAATATACTGACACCGATATCCCGATAGTAGACGGGATACCGACGCCGGCATCACGAAGCAGCTACACAATGGCAGCAGCTATTTCCTGATCTGACCCAATTTGGGCCTATTGTATAAAAAAGGTTAAATAAGAGGTCAACACACAAATACCTGCCGGTGCTCTCTGTAATAGACACTTCAACCTGCTAAGCTGCTTTATAACTTTGTATGAGATTCAGTATACAGAGAACTAGGTACACTGGCCCTGATTCAGAGCCAGATGCTCTGACAGAGCACTCGCTCTGAATCAGGGCCGTCCTTCTTGTTTTTCAGAGCGGCCTCCTGGCCACTCGCATAGCAGTGGGTGACCATCCACAGCTATAACGAGCGGCCATGAAGATGGTCGCGATGGTCAAAACCATCACGAACATCGGGCTTGTGATGAGACCCTTGTGGGAGGGTCTCGTTGTCGCAAGCCCCAGAGTGCTTTCGGCTCTAACAGAGCTGAAAGCACTCCCACTGACATTACTTGTGATGTCAGTGGGGCCGCCTGGGCAGCAATGCCCCCGGCCGCCCACCAAAGGGGGCGTGCTGTCACTCAACATCGACAGCACGCCCCATTTGGTAAGAGACCCGTTGCGACAGATTGCTCGTCGCTATCCGGGTCTCGCGCAGGTCTGAATCAGGCCCACTGTCCCTATTGAAGATAAAGCAAAGCTACAAAGCTTACACATCAATAATCTGTAACTTTGTAGTGTTTGGATGTATTTTCAAACTTTCCCTCCCTACTCTCTTCCCCTTCTTGCTTTCTGTCCTTACCTCACACCTAAATTGCTTTCTGTCCTTACCTCCCATTTAAATTTTTTTTGAAAAAAATTTTTCAATAAAAAGTTTATATGTAAATA
This sequence comes from Taudactylus pleione, assembly GCA_031769625.1. Taxonomy (NCBI): domain Eukaryota; kingdom Metazoa; phylum Chordata; class Amphibia; order Anura; family Myobatrachidae; genus Taudactylus; species Taudactylus pleione. Next base: position 6,818,156 of record JAUIMM010000555.1, on the reverse strand, counting down.
AGAATATGAAAAACATTACCCTAAAATCCCCACTCGACAATCATATGGTGTATTGTACATATCATCTTGATTTTGACTTCTCCAAGAGTGGTTTCTGCCAATGTTATCATCTTGTGATACAAACAAAAATGCCACTCGTAATTATCAATACTTACCCCTCCAGCGAGGTCCAGCGAAGTCCTCCTTATTGGCGAGGTCCTCCGCTTATCTGCCAGCAATGGGCTTCTGCATAATGCGCATGCGAGACGGTCTGTCTGTGCATGTGCATGCTACTTTAACCCAGCAGGGACCCGGCAGTGCCTGGAAGGCTTCGCTGAAGCCGGAAAGGCAGTGCCGGGTCCCCATTGCCATCAATGGAGACTGCATCGCTCTTACCATCTAAAGATGGCGAGAACAATGCAGTGACAACCAGCGGTAATCTTAGATTATTGCTGTTTTTTGAATACAGAAAGGATGACATAACCCCTTTAGCGAGTGCTAAAGTGGTTATGCATCATTGATAAATGGGGCCCAGAATTACATCCAGTGTTCATTTTATGGTACTTAGCTATATTTTTCTGGAAACAGGAAGTTCTTCTACTGTTATTGCTATTATATTTTAACACTTTTTCCTCGCCAGACTGTCCAGCTCCTCAAAAGACCAGTGAAACACTGACCTGGCCACAGGACCTTCAGCAGTTTAGATGAGTACAGTTACCTTTTTTTCATAGCACAAGTATATTTTTTCATTGAAAAAAGCACTGAATTCATCCCATTTCCCCGGTCACATACTGTAGTTGTTGAGACTTAGTTCAAGTAGTTGATAGGCTTAGTTCAATTATTGATCTCCTCAATACTTTTAAGTCTGATAAACCTATGATTGCCTTACAAACCACTGTTGGTTGGGCTGTTCGTTCTCTGATACCCTTTAACAGTTGGCATAACCAAGTCAACTCTTAGCTAGCCTAAGGCACTGAAACATTTTCTGCATATGATAATTGATAACGCAACTGGAACTTGCTTTGGACTAGGACATTAGGCGATCCTCTAACTTTAACAAGAAACCACTTGTTGATTTGTTATCACTGGAGTCACCAACTGAAGTCTATAGTTACATTTTGCACTAATCTCCAGAACCATGTCTTCAATCTAAGATATTGCTTGACTCTATGTACTGCTTTCCGTTCTCTTTGACAAGACATACTCATCTTTAGAGAATTCCGCACATAATCCGAAGAGTAGTTGATGTCGCATACAGCAAAGCTCCCTCTGCTTACTTGTACCACTTGCTGTTAGGTATATAATTTTCTTCTTCTAACTTCAGGCAAGCTATAACCATTGTAGATACACCTTTGGGTTTTATTATTGTTAATGTACACTGGTAACACTAACTCAATAGATAAATTCTAATTAGAGGAGTAAAATAAAAAGATGCAATTTTGGTATTTCATTGACATTTTCTGCCATATTCAATTTTCAATTTGCTTTAATGTCAATTTTTAAATAATTATTCTCAGAATACAGCTATTATAAAGTCAATAAATAACAGTATAATAGCTTTATTGGACTTCTTACAAAACTTATATTTTTCATGAACCCGGGTATAAACTGCTTTGACATTAATTCATTGTTAATTAATCATTAATATATATAAAGTCATGATATAAGGGTGCCGAGCTGTAGGTAGGGGAGTACATGGGTTCTGGGCCCTACGTTGTGTGGCCATGGTCCCTTCAGTGGTGCAGTTTTTGCAGACAGTTTGTAAGACATTAATTAAAAAAAAAGAATGTAGGCATAAACCATATTACATGTAAGGTGAATGAACAGGAACTATTTGTGCAAAATAAAAATGCAATGTGACGCACATATTTTGTGATTCCTAAACAAATTCACACATACAGCTAGCTGGTTAGCAGATGGACAGTCCTGATCTAATTTATTGTCCTAACACAATAATAGTGATGCTTATTATACAGTTATAAAATATGTATAACTTCAACATTAACAACTCAAATGCTTAATTTGAACTCTAACTTTATAATGTCTACTAACCAAAGGTTTGGATCAAAGACACTTTATCAATGTTAATAATATTTAAGGACTATTTATTTTCTCTTTCCAGAAATCCTGGAAATTTCAGGGTTTCTTCTTTACTCATACCTAAACAAAATACCTCAAGTGTTTTTAAATAAAAAAAACGTTTTAGTTGCAATCAATAAACAAACACAAAAGACACAATTGAGAACATAAGCAAATTTATGGCATAAAAATTTTACAAATGTTTTTAGATGTTATAGCATGGCTTCCAAATTACAATGACTGCCTTAATGAATAGCTAACATGTTATATTAATTTTCATACTGGAAATTTTCTGATAATTGTGGCATTATATGATTGGACAAACTATTTAGCTTTTAAAATGACTGAAGTACAGTATTTGATAACATTGCAAGTTTTTCCTCCCTAACACTCTCTTTGCTCTGCTAATCACTGCCACCTCTTCTCCTGCCTGATTACCACTTTCCACTTGCATTCAGGAATTTCCCATGCTGCTCCCATCCATTGGAAGGCCCTTGTGACGTTTAGGGTTTGCAGATCCGAGTTAGGATCCATGAACTGGGCTGACGGGTTGTAGCAGAATAGAGATGGTTGAATCAGAGGTCCACTCATTGGTGAGACCCATGTGGTAAATATCTGGTGCCTTCGAGAGGGCAGTGATACCTGCAAGGCCCCTGGTCTGCCCCTGGAACCAATTGATTGGAACTCAAGCCTTTCCATGAATGTAGGAACAAGGGACCGGAACCAGTGTTTGAGAACTCAAGGGAAAGAGCAGAGAGTAATTCAGGTAATCGGTAGCTGCCTGGAAGCTGCTAACCGATGCTGTAGACCGATTACCAGAGCTGGGTCACTGTAGCCTAAATCCTCAAGAAGGAGCCTAGATCCACCACCCACTCCCCAAAAACTGCAATGAACACTGTAGCAGAAACTCAGCATGAACCCTAACAGTCTAGGAGAGGATCCACAGAGCAACAAACAACATCGATAGTGGTACCGATGGTATAGTGAGTCGTGAGTCGCAAACTAGATCAGGAGCTGCAAATGCTGAGTATAAGCAATATAATGCAGGGCAGGAAGTAAACTGAAGTACTGTGAGGATAATGGCCCTCACTCAGAGCCGTACGCTCTGAGCAGAGCGCACGCTCTGAATGAGGGCCGCCCTCCATAATTATGGAGCGTCCTCCTGGACGCTCGTATAGCTGTGGGTGACCATCCACAGCTATAACGAGCGGCCATGAAGATGGTCGCGATGGTCAAAACCATCACGAACATCGGGCTTGTGATGAGACCCTTGTGGGAGGGTCTCGTTGCCGCAAGCCCCAGAGTGCTTTCGGCTCTAACAGAGCTGAAAGCACTCCCACTGACATTACTTGTGATGTCAGTGGGGCCGCCTGGGCAGCAATGCCCCCGGCCGCCCACCAAAGGGGGCGTGCTGTCACTCAACATCGACAGCACGCCCCATTTGGTAAGAGACCCGTTGCGACAGATTGCTCGTCGCTATCCGGGTCTCGCGCAGGTCTGAATCAGGCCCACTGTCCCTATTGAAGATAAAGCAAAGCTACAAAGCTTATACATCAATAATCTGTAACTTTGTAGTGTTTGGATGTATTTTCAAACTTTCCCTCCCTACTCTCTTCCCCTTCTTGCTTTCTGTCCTTACCTCACACCTAAATTGCTTTCTGTCCTTACCTCCCATTTAAATTTTTTTTTTTTTTAAATTTTCAATAAAAAGTTTATATGTAAATAAGAATATGAAAAACATTACCCTAAAATCCCCACTCGACAATCATATGGTGTATTGTACATATCATCTTGATTTTGACTTCTCCAAGAGTGGTTTCTGCCAATGTTATCATCTTGTGATACAAACAAAAATGCCACTCGTAATTATCAATACTTACCCCTCCAGCGAGGTCCAGCGAAGTCCTCCTTATTGGCGAGGTCCTCCGCTTATCTGCCAGCAATGGGCTTCTGCATAATGCGCATGCGAGACGGTCTGTCTGTGCATGTGCATGCTACTTTAACCCAGCAGGGACCCGGCAGTGCCTGGAAGGCTTCGCTGAAGCCGGAAAGGCAGTGCCGGGTCCCCATTGCCATCAATGGAGACTGCATCGCTCTTACCATCTAAAGATGGCGAGAACAATGCAGTGACAACCAGCGGTAATCTTAGATTATTGCTGTTTTTTGAATACAGAAAGGATGACATAACCCCTTTAGCGAGTGCTAAAGTGGTTATGCATCATTGATAAATGGGGCCCAGAATTACATCCAGTGTTCATTTTATGGTACTTAGCTATATTTTTCTGGAAACAGGAAGTTCTTCTACTGTTATTGCTATTATATTTTAACACTTTTTCCTCGCCAGACTATCCAGCTCCTCAAAAGACCAGTGAAACACTGACCTGGCCACAGGACCTTCAGCAGTTTAGATGAGTACAGTTACCTTTTTTTCATAGCACAAGTATATTTTTTCATTGAAAAAAGCACTGAATTCATCCCATTTCCCCGGTCACATACTGTAGTTGTTGAGACTTAGTTCAAGTAGTTGATAGGCTTAGTTCAATTATTGATCTCCTCAATACTTTTAAGTCTGATAAACCTATGATTGCCTTACAAACCACTGTTGGTTGGGCTGTTCGTTCTCTGATACCCTTTAACAGTTGGCATAACCAAGTCAACTCTTAGCTAGCCTAAGGCACTGAAACATTTTCTGCATATGATAACGCAACTGGAACTTGCTTTGGACTAGGACATTAGGCGATCCTCTAACTTTAACAAGAAACCACTTGTTGATTTGTTATCACTGGAGTCACCAACTGAAGTCTATAGTTACATTTTGCACTAATCTCCAGAACCATGTCTTCAATCTAAGATATTGCTTGACTCTATGTACTGCTTTCCGTTCTCTTTGACAAGACATACTCATCTTTAGAGAATTCCGCACATAATCCGAAGAGTAGTTGATGTCGCATACAGCAAAGCTCCCTCTGCTTACTTGTACCACTTGCTGTTAGGTATATAATTTTCTTCTTCTAACTTCAGGCAAGCTATAACCATTGTAGATACACCTTTGGGTTTTATTATTGTTAATGTACACTGGTAACACTAACTCAATAGATAAATTCTAATTAGAGGAGTAAAATAAAAAGATGCAATTTTGGTATTTCATTGACATTTTCTGCCATATTCAATTTTCAATTTGCTTTAATGTCAATTTTTAAATAATTATTCTCAGAATACAGCTATTATAAAGTCAATAAATAACAGTATAATAGCTTTATTGGACTTCTTACAAAACTTATATTTTTCATGAACCCGGGTATAAACTGCTTTGACATTAATTCATTGTTAATTAATCATTAATATATATAAAGTCATGATATAAGGGTGCCGAGCTGTAGGTAGGGGAGTACATGGGTTCTGGGCCCTACGTTGTGTGGCCATGGTCCCTTCAGTGGTGCAGTTTTTGCAGACAGTTTGTAAGACATTAATTAAAAAAACAGAATGTAGGCATAAACCATATTACATGTAAGGTGAATGAACAGGAACTATTTGTGCAAAATAAAAATGCAATGTGACGCACATATTTTGTGATTCCTAAACAAATTCACACATACAGCTAGCTGGTTAGCAGATGGACAGTCCTGATCTAATTTATTGTCCTAACACAATAATAGTGATGCTTATTATACAGTTATAAAATATGTATAACTTCAACATTAACAACTCAAATGCTTAATTTGAACTCTAACTTTATAATGTCTACTAACCAAAGGTTTGGATCAAAGACACTTTATCAATGTTAATAATATTTAAGGACTATTTATTTTCTCTTTCCAGAAATCCTGGAAATTTCAGGGTTTCTTCTTTACTCATACCTAAACAAAATACCTCAAGTGTTTTTAAATAAAAAAACGTTTTAGTTGCAATCAATAAACAAACACAAAAGACACAATTGAGAACATAAGCAAATTTATGGCATAAAAATTTTACAAATGTTTTTAGATGTTATAGCATGGCTTCCAAATTACAATGACTGCCTTAATGAATAGCTAACATGTTATATTAATTTTCATACTGGAAATTTTCTGATAATTGTGGCATTATATGATTGGACAAACTATTTAGCTTTTAAAATGACTGAAGTACAGTATTTGATAACATTGCAAGTTTTTCCTCCCTAACACTCTCTTTGCTCTGCTAATCACTGCCACCTCTTCTCCTGCCTGATTACCACTTTCCACTTGCATTCAGGAATTTCCCATGCTGCTCCCATCCATTGGAAGGCCCTTGTGACGTTTAGGGTTTGCAGATCCGAGTTAGGATCCATGAACTGGGCTGACGGGTTGTAGCAGAATAGAGATGGTTGAATCAGAGGTCCACTCATTGGTGAGACCCATGTGGTAAATATCTGGTGCCTTCGAGAGGGCAGTGATACCTGCAAGGCCCCTGGTCTGCCCCTGGAACCAATTGATTGGAACTCAAGCCTTTCCATGAATGTAGGAACAAGGGACCGGAACCAGTGTTTGAGAACTCAAGGGAAAGAGCAGAGAGCAATCCAGGTAATCGGTAGCTGCCTGGAAGCTGCTAACCGATGCTGTAGACCGATTACCAGAGCTGGGTCACTGTAGCCTAAATCCTCAAGAAGGAGCCTAGATCCACCACCCACTCCCCAAAAACTGCAATGAACACTGTAGCAGAAACTCAGCATGAACCCTAACAGTCTAGGAGAGGATCCACAGAGCAACAAACAACATCGATAGTGGTACCGATGGTATAGTGAGTCGTGAGTCCCAAAGTAGATCAGGAGCTGCAAATGCTGAGTATAAGCAATATAATGCAGTGCAGGAAGTAAACTGAAGTACTGTGAGGATAATGGCCCTCACTCAGAGCCGTACGCTCTGAGCAGAGCGCACGCTCTGAATGAGGGCCGCCCTCCATAATTATGGAGCGTCCTCCTGGACGCTCGTATAGCTGTGGGTCACCACCCACAGCCTATACGAGCGTGCAGTTTGATGGCCGCGATGGTCTTGACCATCGCCACTACGAGCCGGAGCCTGCGGTTGAGTTTTTCAACCGCAAGGCCCGGAGTGATTTTGGCTCTATCAGAGCCAAAATCACTCCCACTGACATCACTAGTGATGTCAGTGGGCCGGCTTCTGACGGAAGGCGTTCCCTTGGGAACGCCCCCGTCAGGGAGGCACGCCCCCGGCATGCCCACCAAAGGGGCCGTGCTGTCAATCAACATCGACAGCACGCCCCCTTTGATCAGACACAACGAGCGAAAGAAAGTCCTTCGCTCGTCGCGTCTGGTGCATGCGCACGACGGAGCTCCCGCCGTCGTGCGCATGCGCAGTGCACAACATCGGCTCACTTGCGAGCGGACAGCCGCTTGCGAGTGGGTCTGAATCAGGCCCAATGTCCATTTGAACATACTGTACAATTTTCAGTAGAGATGTACTCAGGGGACTTGCTAGTAGATGATGTCATTGAGGCAGAAGGCTTGGGACTGGAAGCACTAGGAAAGTCTATGTAATGCCCAGGAGACTTCATAATACAAGCAGGCTGGAAGCACGGAATAAATCACAGACTTGAGTGGTAGATGAACTGGAGGTTGCAGACGCGGAACTAGAATGGAAGTTAAGACATATACTGGAATGGGACTGGAGGTAACAGCAGAGTAGCCATAGTGGAACTGGGGACTTGAACCGGGATGGGACCGGAGGTAGCAGCAGAGTAGCCAGAGTGGAACCAGAGACTTGAACCATAATTGGACCGGAAGTAGCAGCAGAGTAGTCAGAATGGAACCAGAGACTTGAACTGGAATGGGTCCAGAGGGAGCAGCAGAGTAGCCAAAGTGAAACTGTAGACTTGAACTGGAACAGGACTGTGGGTAGCAGCAGCCAGCCAGAGTGGAACCACAGGCTTGACCCGGAGTGCAAATGGACAGAGTAGCGGACAACCGAAGAAAAAACTGGAGGGAGTACCAGACACATAGAGTAGGACCGCAGGCATGAATCAGAATAAGACCAGTAAGAGTAACAGTAGCTAGGCGGAGTGGGACTGGTGCTTGAATACAGGAGAGATCTGAAAATGGCTGTGCACCAATGCTTCCCATCCAACCTGATGGAGCCTGAGAGTTGCTGCAAAGAGGAATGGGCGAAACTGCCCAAAGATAGGTGTGCCAAGCTTGTGGCATCATATTCAAAAAGACTTGAGGCTGTAATTGCTGCCAAAGGTGCATCAACAAAATATTGAGCAAAGGTTGTGAATACTTATGTACATGTGATTTCTTAGTTGTTTTTTTTAATTAAATTTGCAAAAAACGCAAAAAAACTTTTTACACGTTTTCATTATGGGGTATTGTTTGTAGAATTTTGAGGACAAACATGAATTTATTCCATTTTGGAATATGGCTGAAATATAACAAAATGTGGAAAAAGTGAAGCGTTGTGAATACTTTCCGGATGCGCTGTATGTAAACTTGGTAACTTGTTTGTAATAGTTTGTAATCATGTAACATTGCCAGTTGTATTCCCCCTGTTCAGGACTACGGAACCCTTGTGCTGCCTCATAATAAATAAAAGATAATAAAAAGGTTTTATGATGCCTAGCTCTATTGCTGATATTTATTCTCTCAATTTAAATATTTTCTTTATTTAACTATTCTCTCAATCACAATGGCTAAATTGTCCAATGTCAGATAGTAATAACTACTTGCACATTCCTGGTCTGGTGGGCTCTGCCTCGTTCTTTGGGAGCTCATGTCATAGCATGAAAATTTTAATACACAGCCTCAATAAATAATTTCTTATTGCAGTGATGTACAAAAACTATAATTATTGGGGCTAAAATGAGGTCCTTAATAAATATGCCCTATAGTCCTTTGTTGCCTATAGAAAATCAACATACCCTGTCAAAATCCTTACCACTTGTCACATTACATCCTGGATAATTAAATAAATGAAGTCAAACTTTTTCAGGCTTATTTGCACCTTTCGTTTTACTACATACAACTGATAACATTTTTAAAAAAAACTAGAATAACAGTTAGAATAGTGACCAGTCCTCTGTTTAATACTTTGTAGAGGACCTTTAGCAGTAATTACAGCCATCAGTCTCTAAGGATATGTACCAGCTTTTAGCACCTAGATTGGAGAATTATTTCTCATTATTCTTTGCAGAATTGTTCATGTTTAGTCAAATTTTGTCATGAGGAGCACTGCACTGCTATCGTCAAACCCATATACACAGATTTTTTATCAGATTTAGGTCAGGGCTCTGACTTGACTTCTCAAGGACATTCCTTTAATCCACTACCTTTTTCTTGCTGCATGTTAGGGGTATTGTTACCTGGAAGGTGAACCACCTGCCCATCTTCAGCTGTCTAGCAGATGGCTGCAGGTTTTCTTCAAGAATTTGTGTGTACTTGGCAGCATCCATCTTCCCTTCAGTCACGCACAGTCCCTGCTGAAGATAAAACCCCCACAATATGTTTCCACCACAATGCTTCACAGTAGGTAAGGTGTGTTTTGGATGGTGGACTGTGTTTAGTTTTCATCAAACATAGCACTTGGAGGTCAATCTAAAAAAATGATATCTTGATCTCATCTGACCATATAACCTTTTGCCACATGGCATTAGAATCTTCGAAGTGGTTTTTTGCAAAGTGCAAATAAGACTCAGTGCTCTATTTACTACAATCTGCATATTGAATGCAGATTGTAGTATGACATTACCGACTGAACTCACATTGCGAATTCAGCCAATATCACAAGAATTTACAAAAACTCCCTTGCAGGGACAGAGCTTGTGATAAAGCTCTGTCCCTGCGAATCCCCTCCACACACCTATCATGGTATTTTTGAAAAAAAAATACAGTGACAAGTGCCCATGCATGCGCCAACCGGCCACCGCTAAGCCCCACCCCACCGTTAAGCCCCACCCTTGCGATCGCGACCCCCCCTGCTACCCCCCCTCCATTAATTACACTTACCCCCGGTGATCGGGACTCCGGTGATGTTCTCCGTGACTACTGTCAGCTGATCTCCCATCCTGCACAGGGACCCGGTCAGCTGATGTCATTGTCTCTGGTTTCGTGCAAGCATATGGGATAGTCGGTCATCTGAACACATACTTAAATGTGAACAATATACAGTATATCTTTCAGATATATTGTGTGAACATGCAAGCTGATATACTGAATCATATATAATTTGTCGGCTGTATGAACAATATACCGTTCAGTGTGTACCCAGCATAAAGGTATGATCAATTATACAAACAATGAATTTTTGTAATTTTAGTAATAAAAATATATTAATTGTTAAGATCTTGTGTTATTTATTATGATAAATCACTGTGATAATATCTAATATTGCAATGTGATATTAATCAATATTATCGCATCACAATCACATTTAAAATAAAAATTGTGATAAATAGACCCCATAGGTAATTACAGCGGGCTAGTTGATCTGCAGTTAACAAGTATTTCAGTTTGAGCCTAAGGAAGCTCAAATAGAAATCCGCATTAAATGCTCTGATCGTGGGTGTCGCGAATATGTTAACCAATAGCTCCAGTAAATTATTCCGGATCCCAATGGTTAAGGTGAGTTAGCCAATGCTTAATGCTTAATACTTAAGCAAAAGGCATAATTGAATAGCCCAGGGTGTTAAAGCGAGGCTACCTCCCTTTTCCCGACACTGTATATTACTGCATCTAATTGAAACGGGCCCATAATGTGTATAGAAAACTGGTAAAAGTTTTATTTCATTTATTTTATTTTTAAGAGTGTAATGTGACAAAAGAGAATGATCCTGACAGGGTATGATGTTTTTCCATAGGCACTGTACATCAATACTAGCTTAGCAAACATGGTTAGTTTTTATAGTACTGTCAGTTTGAAATTGTACTCTCTTTTTCAATATAATTCAAATAAGAAAAGACGAAAATAGTATTTTTGCAATTGTACTGCCCTTTATTGGATGCTTTTATATCCATGTGATAATGAATAAAAATTAAATATAGAATTTTAAAATTTACCCTTGTTGGTTTACTATTTATGTCTCATGGGGCATATTTACTAAAGTGCAGGTTTTTAGAAGTTGAGTTGTAGCAACCAATCAGATTCTACTTATCATTTATCTAGCACTTTTTAGAAGATAATAGCTAGAATCTGATTGGTTGCTATGGGCAATAGCTCCACTTCTAAATACCCACAATTTAGTAAATATATCCCTAGTGGGTCTTTGATTGCCTCAATGCAGCTTTAAAGGAGTTCCACTATTTATGTCGAAGGGGATTACAGGTAAAACTAATCAGCTGTTCTGCGATCTTAAGAATTTAATAGAAAAATCTATGTGCTTCTTCACTCTGTTGAGGCATGAAATAAGCTGTCTTTCCTGCAATGCACAATGGAAATGTCACATTTTCTCCAGCTGAAAAGTTTCACTTTGAAACCAGAAAACTTGTACTATAAATGGGCAAATAAGGTGCTTCATCAATACCTCTATCAAGAAGATGGGTGAGCTCCACAAAGAGGAAATGGACTGAGTTGTAATTAGAAGGCTGGGTTCTTACTGCAGCAAAACACCCTGTGCAAGTCATACCTCAGGTAGCATATAGAAAAAGGATGGAAGACTATTAATGCAGGAGCAATGACCTTTTTAAAGTCTTTATTGGATCACCTAAAGGCAATAACACTAGAAAATGACAAGCGCTAGTAAATTATAGTAATTCAGATGTGTTCTCATACACTGTTGTTCAAGTCGCTGCAAATAGCCCCACTTGGAGCGGCAGGTACCAGGTGACTCGGCCGCCCCAAGCATCTTTCTCACTCAAAATGTGCGTCTTAATTGCATAGATAAAACAACTTGGAGCGACAAAACTGCATTTCTGGCTTGCACTGATCCATTGGATGTGCAACATTTGTATATCTGTGTGCGACTGAGTCTGAATCTGTGGAAGAAGTTCTACGGTGCAGCGGCTGCGGCTTCATCTCACGCCATTTTCTATTGTGCTCAATCTGTGACTTTGTACTTGTTTAAAACAAATTCCTGTGCAGTCAAAGACACAGCCCAGCATCTCTAGTACACTGGGAGTGGTGCTCACTGCTTCTGCAGTGCATATAAAACACAAAAATGAAAGACAAATACTGTATACTAATCTCAGAACATCCCAGTCATGCTGGACGACTTGCGCCATATGGCGTATAGGTGCTACAGTTGTATGAGGACACATCTGTAGAAATAGCATATGAGTAATAACTTAAACCATAAATGTATACAGTTATAGCAAAAATTAATTATGGAGAAGTTTTGACAAAAGTGATTTTATAGAAAAATATATATATTCATTCTCCAAAAACTGTAATAGAGTAGAAATGAATAATTGTTGTGTATCCGCATTCACTATTTAAATCTGGAAATCTGGCTACTTGTGGTATCCTCTGCTGCCTTTCAGCTTTGCCCACTATTTTCTAGTCAGGGGAGCTTTCATTAACAACTAATATAAAGATCAGCTAAAACCCCAGGCTGCTCTTTGATCTGTGACTAATCGGAAGCTAATCTGAGTTCCTTGTACATTAAATGCTTGGCACTTTTAGTTAATTAAAGCACTGTCTACTAGTTGTTTATTAGAGCACATTGTACTGGTGTTCTTGGACACATAGTGCAACTCAGAGGGCTTTAGTGAGTAGTTAAACCCAGAGTAGTTTCCGATTACAACATTTTCATATATATTTTTTTATCATCTAAATTGTAACAACAAAAATCGTTTACTGTTTTTGGGTTCCATTTAAGCAAATAATATTCATGTCAGTCTGTAGCATGAACTCACTATAAGATATCCCAGTATTTCAGAGACATCCATGTTCCAGGGGAGAAGTTGCAAATATTCAAGAAGATTGCAGATCCAACAATTGTGATATAATCCACAATTTTATCTGCTTAATTGATAATGAAATAACGAGGGAATAGCCCACACCTGTCCATGAAATAGCTTTTGAGTTGATGGTCCCATTACTTTTGGCCCCATAAAAAGTGGGAGGCACATATAGAAACCATTGTAATTCCTACACCGTTCACCTGATTTGGATGTAATTACCCTCAAATTAAATCTGAAAGTCTGCAGTTAAAGCACATCTTGTTTGTTTCATTTCAAAGCCATTGTGGTGGTGAATAGAGGTCAAAATATGAAAATTCTGTCAATGTCCCAATATTTATGCACCTGACTGTAGATAAGGAAAGAATCAACTGAAGGCATAGTGGTTGCAAAAAAACATTGGGCATCCGAAGGGCCATTGACTAGTTTGTGGGACCTCATAAAAAAACTCAGAGGTACGGCAGTAAAATAACACTGATGATATAGAACTTTTTTTTCTTTTTAAGTGATCTAACATTGTAGTCTCAGCTGATGGCAGGAGTGCTAAAAAAAAAAGCAACTAAAATGTATTTCACACTGTCTTAACCCCAATAGCTTCTGGGGCCTAGGGGGCCCCCAGGCCCCCCGCCATTCACTTTACCGTTTCACAGTTTTCACACTTGTTTTGGCCTGTCAGACTAGAGTTGTGGGGGGAGTTGGGGAGTAGGTGACGGGGGAGATGAGTTCCACCACCTCTCCAGGACCACTTTAAGCCCTAGGAACAACCTACTCTAACACACATATTGTGTATATATGTGAACCTTTCTGTTCCCTAAACAAAACATTCACTAAGTCACACAGCCAGTTTTGTGGATAGTAAAACAAATGTCCCAGTGTACTCCAAGTTCTCATTGATTAAAGTTTCTCAAATGTTTCAATAGTTTATTTGTCTTTGTCAGATGAACCCTTCTCCAATAACAAGCAAGATAGGCCACAGTTCACTACAGTGTCTCTGCCCATGATTGGATTAAGCAGGGCTAGCCAATCCTGGTCCTCTAGAGCTTCCAACAGTTTAGGTTTTCCAGGCCACCTGGGGATCTGTAGAATGTGTCGGTTAGGAATGAATGCACCACACGTTTGAAAATGTGAGAGTTAGTAATGACTACACATGTGCACCAGCTAGGTGGTCTGGAAAATGTGAACTGTTAGTAGTTCTGGATTAAGACAATTCCTTTAAATTGAGCTTTCTGGAATATACTTCAGCTCCTTCTTGGCTTCACAGTTCTTGTGCCCAACATGCTAGCACAAGCAGTGCTTTCTCTGCGGTGAACTGCACACCATGTTCTGTAATCAGTTCATTTTCTTGCTCTACATGCAAGTTACTGGTGTGTTTTTTGCATGTCCCACATCATTCTTTCAGTGTTGGGCAGCAGTCCATGTACAGTCTTCTTGTCAAATGTCCAATTTTCAGTGCAAAGATTTACAGATCCATTAATATTTTTAGTAACTTGGTAAACAACCATAGGTAGAGCAAGTTGGCTAACCCCTTGTTCTCATGCCTGATGCATGACAGTCTGTAAAGATGGCTGCATTACTGCAGCAGAGTTCCACACTTGTTTCTTATTGATAAGTGCGGCACAATCATCTATGAACTAACACCGCTCTCTGTCTTCAGGATCCTCCCTCAGTGAAGCTTTTCTCATAGAGGAATATAATATAGACAGTTCTGGTATCTCTGGCAACATTGGTTGAAATTTACCAAGTCCAGCAAGTGGCTGCAGTACTAAAAGGTACTAAAGGGACTCGTCATTTCATGTGTCCCTTTCTTGAGAGTACCATCTTTTGTTGTGTACAGTTAGTCTCTCTTGTTTGATGTTCTCATCAATTGACATGTCAGTTTTTACTGTTGCTATTGGTAAAATCACTGTGTATTCCACCTGATTCAGGATAACTGACTGAGAAAATGGTAGGTTATACACTGTGGCTTGAGTTTTCTTACCACTGACAATAGACTTTTCTATAAAGACAAATAAAAACTTCTTTGTCTGTTGTTCTGTTATCAGACAATTACACAATCAGTTTGTCTGTTGGTGTATGTCCCTTGTTCATTGACACATGTGCTGGCTCATTGTTCATCATCAGTATCAGTGTGTTCCTCATCCCTGTTTCACAAATAACTGTTGAGCAATAAGCATCATTGGAATTCTGCTCATGAAAATAACTTTTTCCACTTTATTTCAACGTTAAACTCAACAGTGACACTCTGAGCTCTTAGTCTATGCCAAGTAATTGAAATATCTTCATGGGGGCAGCGTCCAATCATAAAACAAACAACTTAATATACTAGGTGTTTCAGTAATAGGTTCTGGTATTATGGGACCTAAAAGCAGCTCACTAGAAAATGTGTTTGCCCTTATCGGGTATTGTCAGCTACTAGCCCTGTTTTTTATATTTTATGTCATATGTTTATTTTAAATTTTTATTTGTTATATGCCAGATTGTCAGGTTATAGTATTTGTCCCCTACAGGGTCTGACATTTTGGTTTATACTTCATACCAACACTTTTACCGAGATATTAAATTACTACTTTCAGACTCTTTAGTGCTCCCAGTTTCCTATTGTTATTTCCAGTCATAAAAGCATGGCATGTAACTGAAGACATGCTTATCTCCTTTGTTCTACTTTGTGGATGGCACTGTGCCATTGGTGGAGCAGAAAGTGTTACCATTCCCTAGGCATCAATTAGTATGACCTCCTCAAAAAGGATCTGTCTTTATTTCTGATTCTGCTTCATTTTATCACACATTGCAAACTGACCAGTGGTTGGAAACCCATCTAGCTTGTGAGTACCGCTGGTTTTCTTACAGTTCAATGACATTTTGTCAGAAAGCTCTTATTCTAATACACAGTATCAATTAGCCTTACTGCCATGTGCAGAGACTCAGCTACATCATATATATCAGTTACACACATTCACTCTGGCAAGGTGTGATCATCCTGTGTTTTTTGTTCTTGTTCTAATAAATTCTCATTTGCAGTCCAAAAGCATGTTGAATTTTTCAATATAATCATTGTTTGAACTTCTGACTTTGTTGAAATACCCCCTCCTCTTGTATCTTCCAAATCCAAAAGTCAACATCTCTGTCATCAAATTCTGCTTTGACATCAAAGTGACCTTCTTAATAGTGATATTACGGAACAGGAGAATGCTGCAGCCATTAAAACTTTATGCCTTCATAAGGTCCAGTTGGTCTTAATGCTAATTGATATAGAATGTTCTAAATTAATATTTACATATTTACTTGCTAATATTTTTACCAATGATATTCCTTATCCAACCTTTAATGAGACCTTAATAATCCTACAAAGATAAGGAACTTCTTAGTTCATACTGACCTATTACCTGTTTGAACAAAGATTTTAAATTATTGACAAAGGTCTTGGCCAACAAATTATAATTATGGATGCCCCATATTATTTCACCTGTTAGCACTCACCCAGAAAACCATATAAACTCCCAGAATCATGCTACAGAGATCTCACCTCTAACAGCCAACAGTTCCCATAAAGATGAATATTCTCACCAGTACTTGGATGCCCCCAGGACTTAACTCAGTATAGTAGGAGCTTATGCGAAGAACCAGAGGGCTATGGAGAGTGGAGCTGGAGTGGTGACAGGAGAAAGAATAAAGGCCAGGAACAGTGTGCAGACTGAATAGGGTGCTGCCGGAGTACCAATAGACTGCCGTGGAAATGGAAGTGTACTAGTGAGCAGGATAACAATGAAAATAGGCACAGCATGGAACTTAAAAGAACGGAAAAGGTCAAACAGGATCCAAAGACAGGTACATTCCCCTTTTTAATTCTGAGTTTCTATGTTCTAATACAGAGATCCTACATCTCTCTTAAAAAAGGTAGCTGCAGTGAGCTTTCTCATATAGGTTTAGCTGGGTAAACAAACAGCACCCAAAAGTGTACACTGTTGTGTACACTACTTTTACTAATAGTCTTACTTTAGCCAGTGGCTGCACCAACTGGCTGAAGTAAGAAGAGTTGATACTTGATAATTGTTGCAGTCACTGGCTAATCTAAGAATAGATAGTTGATAGTTGGCGCAACCACTGGCTGAAGTAAGAATAGGTGATACTTGATAATTGGTGCAGCCACTTGCTGTGCCAACTATCAATTCTTAGTTCAGCCAGTGGCTGCACCAATTATCAAGTATCAACTCTTCTTGCTTCAGCCAGTGGCTGTACCAATTATCAAGTATCAACTATTCTTACTTCAACCAGTAGCTGCGCCAACTATCAATTCTTCAGCCAGTGGCTGCACCAATTATCAAACATCAACTCTTCTTACTTCAGCCAGTGGCTGCATCAATTATCAAGTTTCAACTCTTCTTACTTCAGCCAGTGGCTGTGCCAACTATCAACTATCAATTCTTAGTTCAGCTAGTGGCTGCACCAATTATTAAGTATCAACTATTCTTACTTCAGCCAGTGGCTGAACCAATTATCAAGTATCAACTATTCTTACTTCAGTCAGTGGCTGCACCAACTATCAACTATCAATTCTTACTTCAGCCAGTGGCTGCACCAATTATCAACTAACAATTCCTCCTTCAGTCAGTGACTGTATCAATTATCAACTATCAATTCTTCAATCCTCAAGGGGTACCCCAACCATCATCTTTGCACAGTTCTCAAGTCTATTTATCACTCAGTTTTGAGCCAGCTAGCTGGATGCAACCTTTTGGCCCTAACAATAAAAAAATCAATATTGTGAGCTGTGAGGTGGTCAAAATTGTTTGGAAATGAGTGGAAATAAATGTTATTGAGGTTAATAATACTGTAGGAACAAAAACAGTCACTGCATATGTGATTTTAGCTGTTTTTATGATTTGTTAAGAAAAAATCCAGATACAAAACCAAAAACAAAAAAAACAAAACATGGAAGGGAGGTTTTGGCAACACCAATCCAGATCCAAAACCAGAGGAGATACAGATCGAAAGCCAAAACCAAAATACGGGGGTCGGCGCACATTTGTAGTATATACAGTATGGAGGTCAAATTCTGGCACTTTATGATCTTTTTAATAGTCTATTTTGATGATTTGAAACCAGTGTCCTGTCACCCCCTCCCCAAACACACACACACATACACCTCCCCAGCAAATGCTGCATCATGAAGATGGTGCCTGGAGATCAGGTTGCTAAGCACTGTGCATGTGCATGGATACATCAGGTGGCTTCCCAGAATAAAGTTACTCTGTCAGGCACCGTGCAAACCAAATATGTGTGCCACCAGGGCTACAACAGTACCATCCCCTTTGCCTTGCACTCTAATACGCGGTTACAGTCGCACACCAGTCTTGTTACGCTGCTTGAAATGGTGGCATTAATAGGTCAATCTCTGTGAATGTACCACAAATGAAAAAGAAAAATACATTGTGTACGTATATACAGTATATAATGTTTTCTTTTTTCTGAATTGTGGCCCTGATTCAGAGCCGGACGCTCTGACAGAGCGCTTGCTCTGAATCAGGGCCGTCACTTCTCCTTTTTGGAGCGGCCTCCTGGCCGCTCGCATAGCTGTGGTGTGGATGACCACCCACAGCTATAGCGAGCAGCCAAAATGATGGTCGCGATGGTCAAGACCATTGCGACCATCGGGCTATGTGACGAGACCCTTGCGGTAGGGTCTCGCTGCCGCAAGCCCTGGAGTGCTTTTGGCTCTATCAGAGCCAAAAGCACTCCCACTGACATCACTAGTGATGTCAGTGGGGCCGGCCCCAGATGGTAGGCATTCCCATGGGAACGCCTCCGTCTGGGCAGCCACACCCTGGCATGCCCACCAAAGGGGGCGTGCTGTCAATCACCATCGTTGGCCGTCATTATTCGGGTCTTGCGCATGCCTCTGTCATGCGCATGTGCACTTGGGCAACATCGACCCACTTGCGAGCGCTCAGTGCTCGCAAGCGGGTCTGAATCAGGCCCTGTGTGCGTTCAATTGCTCCCACCTAGTAGAAGCAGTAATCACACCAAATGAAAATAACTCACCATTGTCCACCGGTAGTTGTCAAATGTGAAGTCCATCATATATATTTGGCTTCTATCAGTTCTCTTGGATTGATGTGGACATCAGATTTTCCAAAGAAAGAATACTGTACAAAGTGCAGACAATAGTATGTACCAGTTTTAGAAGATTTAAAAACTTTGTGTGATGTTATCACATTGCACTCACCTATTCAGTGGATCAAAAGAGCATTGGTCATCCATATGAAACTATATGTATTAATATACAGTAAAAAAATCACAGGGTCAGATTAAAAAATAAAACATACATTTCATACCTTTGGCAGACACTTCTGAGTTCTGATACATGTTCCGACTAAAACGCTTAGACACCTGCAAAAATTCCTGTTTGATTTTATCTGGGCAGGGAGAAGACCCAGACTCAAAATGAGGATACTTCAGTGAAGTCACCTGAAAGGCGGCATAGTCATTCCCAATCTAGTGAAATATTGCCATGCCACACATTTGGCTCAATGTGTCCTGTGGCACACTCCATCCTGTTTGTCGCTCCTGGACCTAGAAGCTGTTGCCCTTTCAACTGCTCCCTTTACTATTTACTACCGCAAACAGTAAGGGGATGTGGGAGAGACACTGAACTCTAAGGATTAGCTTAAAATCAAATCAGAGCTAGAAAAAGCTCCATTTCTGAGCGTATTAAGGAGAACGTCTTTATACTATTTCTGGTATTTAGTCTCTACTTGACTATCCTCCATCTTCCTTCATCTTCTGATTTATGTTGCTGTTCCTGTGGCAAAGGAGGCTGCAGGCTGCATATTTGGTGGTCATGCCCCAAAATTTAAGTTTATTGGAAACACATCCATGAACTCATTACATCTAACTGGCTTTCAAATCCCATTTTCCCAACTATACTCTCCGCGACCCATTTCACAGGTCCGTAGATCTACTACAAAACTCATAAAACAAATCCTAAATGCAGCTAAATGTGAAATTGCTACACAACGGAAGAAATCTGCCCTCCCCCACCTTCTATTTTAGCTACCATTAACAATACCTGGTTTACGGCATAGCGCATATTACTACCACTCTGCACAAGACTCTGTACCATTTTGTTAGAATTTGTTTTCTGTTGATTGCACATTTTGAGGTCAAGATACCCTTATAAAGTGTTTCAGACTTTATTAAATCATTAACTCTGTTTCTTGGGCGCAGTGCAATCCCCCCATTCATTCCTTGCCATTCTCTTTCCCAACAGGGCACAATTCCGCATTTTCGTCTTAATGACTGTTATGCTTCTTATCTAATGCATATTTTTTCCATATAAAAACTGTTCAAGATGTTTTGATATGTAATGTTCTCTGGCTTTTCTGAATGTGTGCCTCATATTCATACTGTTGTGAAATACCTATGTTATCATTCTGTATCTCCTTACATAAACTTTTAATAAAAAGATTATTTAAAAAATTAAAAAATCAAATAAAAAATAATAAATTATAAGAGATATTTGTAAAATATAAAAATACTTCTCAGTTCTAAAAGTTACGCGTTTCTTGGAATACAGTTCACTTCCTCAGGCTGTTTTACTCAGCATGCAGCTTAACTATTCAATATGAAAAAATGTTTTTTATTAAATCTAAATTATTAATGCCTTAACATACAATTTCCTAATTGACAGAAAACAGACAGCATTCTAAAAACATTCTATAATTTACTATATTGCTATTTCTGTGAATTTTTTTCAGACTGATTCTAAAATATTAGACAATATCTTCTTTGCAAACAAAACAATACAAATGCTCATTCATGTTGTCAACATTAGAAAATGATACATTAAGCTGTTCCTGAGCTATAGAGATAGAGGAACACTCTTAGCCGTGGACCACTATTCAACAATTTAATGGTCAACAAAGCAAAATTCTGCCAAGCTTTAGTACCATCTGTGCTGTTCAGTATTTGGAACATTGCAGTAGGCTTACTGTGCCATTTCATCTGGCTTCAAAACAAAACATAGTACATTTTTTGCTACTAGTCAGTCAATTAAATGTATTTAAAAAAAAATAAGTACAAAGGTACTATAGTCAGAAAGATGTAATCCAATAGCAAAATAATTAGTGTAACAAACATGCAGATCAAACCTATTCATTATTATTATTATTATCATCTCTTAACAAACCCTGCAGCTTCATTTTTAACTCTTTCATGTCTCTCCCTGCATTCTGCATTTTTTTTTTTTATCTCTGATCTATTGTATATCTTCTGAAAGTTATAAGCAGAACAAGTCAACTAGAACACATGGCAATTATATTATTAAAGTGGTCAGTCTCAGACTTTTATTATTCATTTCTGACTAGTAGTTCTATGTGCGCTGACCCTGTGTTGTGGTTTTGGATCTGGATTCATCTTCCTGTTTTGTTTTAGCAATTTAAGAAAAAAAAAACCATCAATCTAAAACCCAAATTCGGATTTAAAATCCAAATTTGAAACGGGAAGATTAGAAAAGTGACTCGGATCCGTCCGGATCTCCTCAGGAGATCTGAAAAGTGACTCGGATCTGTCCGGATGGTTTCTTGGGATTTCTGGAGAACCAAAACACAATTCTCTAGTTAGCTCCCATGCTCCGTTATGTTATCTTAAATACACAACATTTGTTATACTTTAATATATTTCTTACTGCAATAAAACCCTATATTAAAAACACCTGACAACAAATGTCTGAGCTGCAGAGTTTTGTTTCTCCTTATTTACAAGCAATGACAACGATGATGATGATGACTGGAGTGAGTATGATTTATTTTAACACTCATAATAGATTTATTTGACCCATACTGATGAAGGATATTGCTCCACTGCACTCAAAATAGGCATTGAAGAATGGAACCCCATCAGACTTGTTTTTCACTGTGATGGATAATGGATATAGGATACTGTTGGGGTAATTTGTGAAAATCCTGTGTGACATCATGGCACTAGAAACAGACAAAATATGCAAGGCTACAAAAAAGTGTTTCCAGTCCTTCCCTAACTACAATGGATTGACTGTCACTGCCCCAGCTCTATTGATCAAATTTACATTTAAAAGTACAAATAGAATATGGAGAGTGATTCCACACAACTCAAAGATCGTATCTCTGGGACTTTGCACCTCTTCAAGCCACTTATACCTCTTTTTCACTAGTGTGCCGGGTCACGCCTAGGATGATGTTCACGCACCCATCCTAGGAGCAACCCAGCTGAGACCCCTGTCAAACAGACGGCCCCAACCGGCACTAATGCTGGGTCGATGTACAACAACAGAGGGGGAGCATAGAAGAGCTCCTGAGGAGGTGCAGAAGAAGCTGTGCTGGAAGACAGAAGACTGAAAAAGTTGGCAGATGGAAGACAGAAGGATGCCTAAGCCCTGGAAACAAGAAGGTTCTTGCAACAGAGCTTACACTGACCCCTTTGCTGTTCAAGTGAAGTCCTATGAGAGTCAAGTAGCCAATGCAGAGAAGCAAGCGAGCATCCAGCACTTGGGAAGCTGAAGCGACGCTGACTCTTTCAGAAAGGGTCATCACAGGGGTACCTGTCCGTTGCCACCAAGGTTGACAGAGTTTATAAGGTCCCAGTGGGACACCCTCTCTTTATAACTATCACTTTAGACCACCAGGGTATTGGCAACAGCGATGTGGGTGCAAGGCCCGGGGGCACAGAGGGTACTTGTGATGCAGTGTTAGGCTTTTGTCCCCATGATAGTTCAGGTGCTAGGCCAAATCCCCAGTGATAGGTTGGGCGCAAGGCCCTTGCTGCCCATGATAGGGAGTAGCAGCTTAAATCTCAATTAGGGCACCAAATTGGTCAGGGCCAGCACTGGCCCAGCGCCAAGCATTCCCCATTCACTTGAAGTTCCTATACACACCAACTGATTGCAATTAAACTGTATTCACCTCCGATATACAGAGACTAATATGACATGGGCTAGCTTGTGAGTTACACATAAAAAGGCCTTACAGTATATAACCTTGATTAATAGCACCCAGGATGACATAGGCAA
Source organism: Taudactylus pleione (assembly GCA_031769625.1). NCBI lineage: Eukaryota > Metazoa > Chordata > Amphibia > Anura > Myobatrachidae > Taudactylus > Taudactylus pleione. Next base: position 6,795,192 of record JAUIMM010000555.1, on the reverse strand, counting down.
AAACATTTTTATAAAAACAAAATAAATATGTTTTTTGCTTTTGTTTTATACTTATTATACATTGTACCAGCTGCATGGCAATATTAATGACATATATGGATACACAACTAAAAGGCAATTGTTGGCACTTGTCACGACCAATGCAAATCTGTATGTATCTATCAAATGAAAGCATGAGGAATTTGATCATATTGTGTTCAAAAGCTAGCAAGCTAATGTCACGACTTCCGCATTTCTGCAAGTTCCTACATTACCAAATATGCTTTAAATATCATAAGATTGCGTTAAATTGTTCTTATCTCCCAGATACAAAGGCTAACAGCCTCATAAGGGCTGGCTTGTTAACCATACCCAAAATATGTGAACCAGCCAAAGAGATGTAAGGAAGGCAATCTTTCACAGAGCAAATAGGTTGGATTTCATCAAGAAATTGTAAATGCAGATATTCATATAGAAGCCAACTCTGACGTAAGGGGCAAACAAAGGGTTTGGGCCTGATTCAGCATGGACCGCTATTGCGATCACAGCCGTGATTACGAAATAGAGGTCTGCTGCGAAAAATATGCTAATGGCTGCAATCGCAAAACCGTCGCACAGCCAGCATAGAGACGCTCACCACCATTATCTCAGATCTGTAAGAATAACGGAGGGCTCGAATGAGCCAGTAGTGACTTAATCCAGGAGGCTGGGCTTTGGCCTGGGGTGGTGATCATTGTGGGGGACCAACCTATTAAATCCTTAGGGGAGGAGTAGGGACAGAGCTTATTTAAGGCCAGGCTTACAAGCCTGAGGCCTCTTTCCTGGGATCATTTGCTCAGGTACTGTGTGCACAGTGCATAAATACACCTATACTCTTTCTCTTCATACCTGCTTAATTCCTTATTCTTAAATTCTACTTATTTCTCTCTCTGTCCCTCTCTTCTCTAGCTTCCTTTGCCTGCTGTCTATCTCTGTGCCCCTTGCCTGAGTCAGCTTCCCTGTAACAGCTTACAGTGTCAGCAACTGAGCCATGGACCGGGCGCGCCGCTCTGCACCTCCCCCCGCCCATTTCTTAACCGCTCCAGCGGATGTTGGTGCGGACCCTGGTTTGGTGCCTCAGGGCATGACATCCTTGATGAGCCCTGCGGTGGTGGTCGCGCGTCGCGGGGCTCACAGCGCCGCACACATCACACGGCGCTGGACCCGGCACTCTACTGACCTGGCCTCCTCTTCAGCTGCCTCCGGGCATGCTGCTGGCTGTCCTGCAGCTGACCTCGGTGGTGGATCAGAGGATGCTACCTCCTCTGGCAACGGCCGCCATTTTAAGTCCCGGCGGGAGTTTCTGTGTCTGCAGCTCCTTCTGTGCTTCCTGGGGCTGCATCTATGCTTGCTGGGCCCCCTATGTCTGCTACTGTCCCTGGCCCTCTGCCTCCTGTAGCTGGTATGGCTGCTCCCTCCCCTCTGCTGTTAGCTGGCCACAATGTGTCCCCAGCCTTTGACCTCACTGCCATAATGTGGCTTTTAGTTAACATGGCCTTTACCTTGGCCCCCATGTTTGCGGCCATCCTGCCTGCTACTGCGCAAGCAGCGTCAAGCACCCCGGTCGCTACCCCAGCTGCTGCCTCCATGTCACAAGCTGCGCTGATGCAGACAGATGACGCTACAGCTGTCCACACGTCTGATGGCGTTTCGGTGGTGGGTCCGCATGGTGGCCCTCTCGCTGTTGGGACCCCACAACCTGCCCTGCCCCCGGAGGGCCTTTCTCCATTTTTTGCAGGTCCCGATGACCCCTCATGGGATGCTGGCGATGAGGTAGCTTCTGGTGCTACTTCATCCGGTAGCCACGGTGATTCCCCAGCGGAGGCGGTTGGTGAGTGTTCGTCTACTTCTTATTCGACGTTTAGTGACGCCAGTTATTCCACCTCTGATGACTCCAGCCCCCTCCCAGAAAGCTTGCAAGGTGTGCAAGTGGGCAGCTAAGTTTGCTAGGATTGAGGCTGACAGGTGCTTGCGTAGGCCTCAGCGTAATCGCCACGCCACACATGATGACAAGGCACCCGCTGACAGTGCTGACGCAGGGGTGGTTCGGTGCGCGAACACCGCGGTCCTGAGGGGCATCTGCCCTAGTGTTAAAGACAAAATACAGAAGGGATGTTATGTGGATGTATTTTCCCTTACAGATAACATGCGCAAGGAATTGCGTGCTGCTAAGCGCAAAGGCGGCATTGGTTTGGAAGCTTTACAGACTTATTCTAATTGGCAGGCTGGGATATTTGTCTTCTTGGCCTGCTATTTGGAAACTCGCCCCGCAGAGCACCCCAAAATCATTAGGTACTTTCACCTTATTCATAGTATGCAAAGATCCGAAAGAGGGGTGGCATGTCGTAAGCAGGACAGGCTCCCCATTATTGATTTTGGGTGCAAGGATGTTGAGGTTTGGCTCGACGTCACTCAGGGACCCAAATTTTCCCCGGCTGTGGTTGGCCAACGAAAAAAATTAGGTGCTAGTTGTCCGGGCCTGTCCAACAGCAGTAGGGGTAAGTGCTTCGCATTTAACTCAATGCATTGTTCGTTTGGCCAGCGGTGTCGTTTTCGCCTCCTCTGTAGCAAATGCGGTGACGCCCACCCAGCTTCTGGCTGCTCGAAACCTGTTGCTTCCCCAGCCCCCAGAAAGCCCACTGGCCCCGGGCCTCTTAAAGCTTTTTCCCCTGTTAACCTTGATGCCATGGCAAAATAGCTTGCATGGTACCCTGATACAGTTGCTGCGCAGTTTTTGAGTGATGGTTTTAAGTTTGGTTTTCGTTTGCCAATATCTTCAGTAGTGCCTGCGGGTTCGCCACGGAACCTTCGATCTGCAATAGAGTTGCCGCACATAGTCAGGGATAAAGTCCTTAAGGAGGTGCGGCTCGGTCGGTCGCATCATTGGTCCTTTCCTCGAGCCACCAATAGCAGACTTGGTGTTTTCCCCCGTCGGTGTGGTCCCTAAGAAGATGCCGGGTGCTTTTAGGCTCATTCAGCATCTGTCTGGCCCATCTGGCCATTCAGTTAATGATGCCATTCCACAGGAGCTTTGCTCGGTGTCTTGTCAGTCTTTTGATGAGGCGATTGAGCTAGTGAGGGCTCACGGACCCGGCGCATTGATGGGTAAGGTGGATTTTGAAACAGCTTTTCAGTTGTTGCCCCTGCACCCAGACTCGTTCAGGTACATTGGTTTTCGCTTGGACGATGGATACTACATAGACAAGTGCTTGTTTATGTGGTGTTCCGTGTCCTGTGCTTATTTCGAACGGTTCAGCACCTTTCTGCATTGGTGCGTCGATGCTGGTACCGGGGGTATGACATAGCACATTACCTGTACGACTTTTTGTGCGTCGGCCCTGCTGATTCCCCACGTTGCTGGGTTTTGTTAGAGTCCATTCAGGCCCTTTTTCCTTTTTTGGAGTTCCGATTGCCAGCGAAAAAACCTTGGGCCCTCTCTCCCGGCTGTCCTATTTGGATATTGAAATCAATACATCGGATGGCTGCTGCAGACTTCCAGCTGAGAAAATTCTCAAATTAAAACATGCCATTCAGGATTGCCTGGCTGCGGGTAAGGTGACACTGCGGCAAGCGCAATCTCTCCTGGGTTTGCTCAATTTCTCATGCCGGGTAATCCCCATGGGTAGGGTATTTTCCTGGAAGCTACAGCGAGCCACCGCAGGTGTTTGCAGGGCACACCATTTTATTCGGCTCTCTGCTGATATAAAAAGGGATCTAGCTATTTGGCTCTCTTTTTTAGCCGACTTTGATGGTGTTTACTTGTGGTTGCGCCCTCCGGTCCCGAGTTATCAGTTACAGTTGTTCACTGACGCGGCCGGCTCGTCGGGCTTTGGGTGTTACCACAGAGGGTCATGGTGCGCTGCCCGCTAGCCAGCTGGTTTAACTAAAGACCTGCTCCACCTGGAATTGTTTCCCATTATGGTGGTGCTGGAACTGTGGACTCCTGAGTTGCGCGATAGGAGTATTGTTTTTAGATGCGACAACCTAGGCATTGTGCACGCTCTTAATGGACAGCGCGCCTCTTCCTTGCCAGCCTTACGCTTGCTCGCGCAGTTAGTGCTGCGTTGCTTACAATTTAACATCTTGTTCAAGGCAATTCACATTCCGGGCTCGGATAATAACATTGCTGACGCGCTCTCCCGTTTTCAGTGGGATAGGTTTAGGTCGCTTGCTCCTGAGGCTTGTTTAGATGGTGAGCCTTGCCCCCCCCTATGTTAGGCAGGTCATCGAGCCGGCATGGAAGGCCTAGTCGAGCAATCCCTTGCTCCAGCTACGTTGCGGGCCTATCAGAAGGTTTGGTCCGAATGAGAAACCTATCTCATCACCGCGGATGCAGAGGTGAGAGCACGCATTGCTCAATGCTTTCTTTGGTTTGGAGTCTTTATGTCTCTGGTCGGTCCCGTGCGGTAGCTTCGCGCATGCTGGCAGGCATTTCTTTCTTTTTGCGACTGACAGGGCGTCCAGACCTTACAAAGAGCTTTGCAGTTGTTAAGGCCCTTAAGAGATGGGCTCGTGCCTCACCCCGGCCAGTTGATAAGAGACAGCCGATCGATATGCCCCTATTGCTTAAGCTTCTAGCTGTGGTGCCTGAGGTTGTGGTTTTTCATTTTGAGGCTAATCTTTTCTGTTTAACATTTTCAATGGCGTTTCAAGGCGCCTTCCGAATTTCGGAACTAGTTGCCCCTTCTAAATTAGCGGCTTCGCCCATGTCCCGTTCGGACGTCAGTATTAGGGAGGGGGCTGTGTTGTGCAAAATACGGTGTTCTAAAACTGATCAAATGGGTCGCGGCCTTTGGGTCTCCCTAACGGCTTGCAAGGATGACCATGTTTGCCCAGTACATCTGGCAAAACTTTAAATGGCATTGCGGCCTGTAGTTGGCGGCGCATGGTTGCTGATGGTTAGCCTCTTAGCAAATATCAGTTCCAATTCATTTTTAGTCGCTGTCACATTGGCCTCTCCCCTGGGGATTTCGGTATCCATTCTTTTAGAATTGGCGCTGCTACCTCTGCCGCTGCGGCTGGCTTGTCGGTTCCGCAGATCATGGCTCTGGGGCGTTGGAAATTGGCTTGCTATAAGCATTATGTTAGGCCGGTGGCCACAGGCTAAAACTACTGTTCCTTTTTCCTGATGTTTTGTCTGCCTATGTGTCATGTGTTTGTTCATTTTGTTCTTCTTGTTCTATCTGTGTGTAGTTTGTCTTGTTATGTCTCCCCTGTCCATCCTACTTGGGTAATACTTGCCACTTGATGCTTGTAACAAGTGGGGGTCTTGAGGGATTTTATTTTACCTACTTGACGGACTAATTCGGCCAAACATACAGTCCCTCAGCAGGTTTTTGGTTTACCCCTCGCCGCGTTTTTTTTTTTTTTTCCTGTGTCGGCGAGGTTTTAGTGGTCTGCGATGGGAGTTCCTCAAGCCCAGATTGGTAGCTGCAGTACGACAATTTGGCTTTCCCAAAGTGCTAGTGATACATCTCGGAGGGAACGATATTGGTTCCAGGATTGCCCTTGATTTACGGCTTAACATTGTGTCAGACCTCCTCCTCATTATGGGCACTTGGCCATTCTGTACAGTTATGTGGTCCTGCATGACCCCTAGGCAACAGTGGCGTGGAGCTTATTCTCCTAAGGCATTGGATGAGGCTTGTAGGAAGATCAATGCCGCTGTGGCGAAATTTATGCTGTCTTGGTACCGTGATAAGCATCTCTATAGGCCTGATGGGGTGCATTTGATGGAGGCTGGTTTGGTTTTGTTTGTGGGAAGTTTGCTCGCTAGCATAGGTCAGGTTGTTTAGTGTGTATGGTGGCGGACTGCGATTCTCTGAGGTAGAATCTTGCATTGGCGGGAAGTACGTCTTATCATCAGCCCGGGTGTAGTGTGTGTGCATTGGGTGTGCTCTCCTTCATTTATGTGTAGAGAAGTACTGTACCACCTCTACATGGGCAGTACAGCCATTTAAGAATGGTATTGTGTTTGGTAGAAGGTCTATGCTTAATACCCAAGTGCAGGGTTTGACATCCACAGGGCGGACTCCGCCCGCAATGCTGTGTTTTTGTTGTTGAGTTTGCATTGTTGGAAATTAATTAAATTAATTTCTTAAATAAATAGCCGACCTGTTTTAAAATCCATTACTGTCTCCGTGTGTTCACTCTGCGATGGCTTTCATTCTGCTTGAGTGATCACAAAGCAATCGCAATGCTAACTCACGCTTGCACACTGCGCTGCATATGCATGTGCAGTATGCACCATCAATCGATCAAGGTTTGCTGTTGCAATTGTGATCCATGATGAATCAGGCCCTTTGTACACAGATTTGTATGCAGTTGGAAAACTGACAGACGCCTGGATGTTACACAGACCTTTTGTTCCATCACGCCACTAAATGGCTGTATCAAGGAATAAGGTAAATATTAAAAATGGAGAGGAAAAGCAAATTAGTGGTTTTCAATTGATGCACAGATGATCAGATGCAAATGTATCTAATATATTAGCACACTTCTAGAGTAAGCAATTTATTTAAAAGAAGCAGCAAAATATAGAAAATGAAGAAAACAGATATTGTGCAAGAAAAAAAAGAAAGAATAATATAATAAACAGCTATAAAATACTGTAAAGGTTCAATGTAGTTATTGGTAAAAAAAAAAGCAATGTTATTCCAACCTTTACCGACATCCACCACCCATAGTCATATTTATAATGGGTGAAGGGTGTGCGGTGCACATGGGGACCCTTAAACACTGCACCAAAGTATACTTACCTTTGCTTTGGAAAGCGGGTCACTCCTGAGCTCCGGCTTCGGGTCCCGCAGTGCACTATGGGAGTGACCATAATTCCGAGGAGCGGGCGCTGGGGACGGACGGCAACAGGCACTGGAACGGGGTTTCAGGTAAGTATTTATGTGTGTGTGTGCGCACGGGGGCTTACTACAGGGGACACTAGTGTGGGCATCATATGGGGGCACTACAGGGACCTTACTATTGGGGGCACTACAGGAGCCTTACTACTGGTGGCATCATATGGGGGCACTATTGGGAGCACTACAACTGGGGGCACTACAGGGGCCCTTACTACTGGGAGCACTTCAAGGAGCATTACTACTGGGGGCACTGCAGGGAACATTACTAATATTGGAAGCACTACAACTGGGGGCACTATAGGGCCTCTTACTACTGGGGGCACTTCAAGGGGCATTACTACTGGGTGAACTGCAGGGAGCATTACTACTGGGGGGACTACAAGGGCATTGCTACTCGGGGCACTGCAGGGAGCATTACTACTGGGGCCATTACTACTGGGGGCACTGCAGGGTGCATTACTACTGGGGGCACTACAATGGCATTACTACTGGGGGCGCTGCAGGGAACATTACTACTGGGGGCACTGCAGGGAGCATTACTACTGGTGGAACTGCAGGGAGCATTACTACTGGGGGCACTACAAGGGCATTGCTACTGGGGGCACTGCAGGGAACATTACTACTGGGGGCACTGCAGGGAGCATTACTACTGGGGGAACTGCAGGGAGCATTACTACTGGGGGCACTCCAAGGGCATTACTACTGGGGGCACTGCAGGGTTCATTACTACTGGGGGCACTACAATGGCATTACTACTGGGGGCACTGCAGGGAACATTACTACTGGGGGCACTGCAGGGAGAATTACTACTGGGGGAACTGCAGGGAGCATTACTACTGGGGGCACTACAAGGGCATTACTACTGGGGGCACTGCAGGGAGAATTACTACTGGGGGCACTACAAGGGCATTACAACTGGGGGCATGACAGGGGTCCTTACTACTGGGGGAACTGCAGTGGGAATCATCACTTTAATTCAGGTCATGTGAATATTATTAGGGTGTGTCTGTGTATGTGTCTGTGAGCTGGACGGAGGGTTTGGGGGAAAACAGGGGCAGCATTGTGAACCTTTGCCTAGGGCACCCTGAAACCGCACCGGCCCTGGTCCCTCCTCCTCCGCGGCACCAACTTCCCAGTGATATCTTTGGAAAGATGGTGCCTTGGGGGACATTCAATTAATTTTAGTGCAGCTGTAACTAATTGGTGCCCGAAGGAGCAATTCTATTGTTGCTTTAATCAGGAGTGAGTGCCGCAAGCTCCCATTATTTTTGCTTGCAGCCTCTTGAGGTGGCGAGCAGAAATCGGTGAAAAGTCTGTGTTTTGGGAGCCCAAACTGCATTTTCCTTGTCACACCCAGTACGTGTTTAGCCATCAGCATAACAATTGAACAGGCCGATGGGTGCCCATAACTTATGAGCCCCCCCAAAAAATTGAGTCACCACCCTGCAGTCTAATGCATGTCTGTTTAAATCTACATCTTGAACTTTTTAACATTCGATTCAAGTATTTTAAATGAAAACAAAACAAAAATAAACAAATATGCAAATACAAAGAGGTCAGTGTAGTTCTTTAAGCTCTATAGGACACTTGTCCTTGAGAGTGTGTGATTCCTTCACATTCAAAGTAATGGCTGGCGTAAATAATAATATTGCATGGGGCTGATGACTCCTTCAGTTAATATATTATAACATGCCATATACATTGATTATCTCGCATAAAACAGCTTTGGTGGCCTGGAGCGGTGCTCCTTGTGAATTTTAACAACAGCAAAATGGAAGACTTAATCAAATAGCATTTTGTGATTATATTTTCCAACTGCTGCCATCTAGAAGCACTTTAAAAACCTTATCTCTGCCATGCAGCCCGCAGCTTTGCCTTTGTAGAGAAGATGCTCAAATTCAGTGTCTGAGAAAACTTATTTAAGAAATCAGCATCTTATGCTTTCAGCCTGTGGATGTGAACCGGGAGAATATTTCACAGAAGTGGAAGTCTGTTTACCTTTGTTACAGAGCTATGGAAAATGGCTATTTGCATACATAAGCAGGGAAACAAACACTTGCATTTCTAAGGCTATTTTAGTGCTGTCTTTTGGGGGTTGAAATATGTTCTTGTAGAGTCATAATGATCTAAGTCTTATAATTGTGCATATAATGCTGGCTCTTTTTACTATCCACAAACGTTACATTTGGATAATGGAGATGAGGCTATGCTTAATGTGCCTAGCATATTCAAAAGATTGACACAATCATTAGAATGATAGGAATTAATTTGTATTTTCTGTAGGGAACAATGTAAACTATGGAAAGTTAAAGCTACTACACCTATCATTTTAATTATGGCCGGAGCCAGGTTAACCATTTCTACACTAATCCTGTGCCTAGGGGTGATGGATGGGGGGCAGCTCATTCCATCCAAAGGGTTAGATTTTGGAGTTGGAGTCCCATGCCAAGCCACAATAATATGCTTAGCTTTTCTATTTGCGTGCAGTAACACTAAGGGGTAAATTTACTAAGATTCGAGATTGGTCTAGATGCCAATCTCAGGTGAGTTTAGGAATAATTTTCATCTTGCAAATTTACTAAAGGCAAAATCGGGTGAGTTAGAGAGAGATTTCTCTCTTCTCACTCGTAAAACTCGGGTGAGATAGCAAACTCAAATCAACTCACCATCGGGACAACTAGGAAGTACTTTTCACCAAAAAGATACATCTCTCAAATTTACCAAGAATCGGGATGACAAGCTCGGGTGAGATGACAGCAAACTCTCTGCCAAACTCACTTTTCAAACTCTCTACCTTCTGAGCTGTGAGTTTGGCAGAAACATACACAAACATTGTGATTTATGTATGTTTCTGCCTGTAAATAGTTAAAATAGGGTTAATTTTGAAAAAAAAAAAAAAGACATAGGGTCCCCCCCCCCCAAAAGCATAACCAGCCCCGGACTTGTCAGCCTGTCCTGGTTATGAGAAATTACGGGGAACAAAACGAGTAAGGTTCGACCGTAATTTATGAACCAGCACCACAGGGCCAGTGCTAGTTTTAAATATAGGGGGGAAAAAATTGTGTAGGGGTCCCCCTATGTTTAAAACCAGCACCGGACCAAAACCGACCGGGGTGTAATGCCACAGCCAGGAGACCCTATTACTGGGTCTCCAGGGCCACAGCATTCTCACCCCAAACCGGTCAAGCCAACCCGGGGATCTCAGGGGAGGTGGGGCAGAGTTCAGACAAGTTTGTTAAATGTTTGATCTAAACAGTTTGTTCAAAACTTGTCTGAACGTCCATTTTCATCTGTTTTCTGGCATTTAGGAGCAAATTGCTGATCATCTTTTAATCCCATACGTTACCACATTTTCATTCCAACCAATCAACAAGTTGGCTGGTTGGATGTAAGTTGGTCTAGTGTGTGGCCAGCTTTAGTGTAATGTTAAAATAATTGTAACTTGCACTTGTTGTCACCTGTGCCTGAAGAGGTGGATTAGATGTACTGTAAAGCCATGGCCAAAAGTTTTCAGAATGACACAAGTATTCTTTTTCAAAAAGTCTGCTGCTTCAGTTTTTATGATGGCAATTTGCATATACTCCAGAATGTCATGAAGAGTGATCAGATGAATTACAATTAATTGCAAAGTCCCTCTTTGCCGTGACAATGAACTTAATCATTAAAACAACATTTACACTGCATTTCAGCCCTGCCACAAAAGGACCAGCTGACATCATGTCAGTGATTCTCCTGTTAACACAGGTGAGAGTGTTAACCAGGGCCGGATTGAGGGCCACATGGGCCTGGAGCTGAAAATGACCAAGGGCCTTTTATGAGAAGCAGAGGAGGTGTGACCAGTGCTGTGTGGGTGTGGCCAGTGCCATGTGGGCGTGTACACCCCTATACTCTCAGCCCAAATGTCTCCCTAATATGTAAAATAAAAAAAATGCTCCGTTTTGTGAGGTAAATAGAAATACAATTTTACTACTTATGATTTTTGGCTGACCATGTGGACAGCGGATGGCCAGTCAACATCATGTTGTCATGAAAATGGGCCTATTTTTATATGGAGGCCTGGAGCTGTAGTTCCATCCGCCCCATTGTTAATCTGGCCCTGGTGTTAACGAGGACAAGGCTGGAGATCACTCTCTCATGCTGATTGATTTAGAATAACAGACTGGAAGCTTTAAAAGGAGGGTGGTGTTTGAAAGCATTGTTCTTCCTCTGTTAACCATAGTTAAATGCAAGGAAACATGTGCAGTCATCATTGCTTTGCACAAAAAGGGCTTCACAGGCAAGGATATTGCTGCTAGTAAGATTGCACCTACATCAACCATTTATCGGATCATCAAGAACATCAAGGAGAGAGGTTCAATAGTTGCGAAGAAGGCTTCAGGGCACCCAAGAATGTCCAGCAAGCACCAAGACCGTTTTCTAAAGTTGATTCAGCTGCGGGATCGAGGCACCACCAGTGCAGAGCTTGCTCAGGAATGTCAGCAGACAAGCGTGAGTGCATTTACATGCACAGTGAGGCGAAGACTTTTGGAGGATGGCCTGGTGTCATGAAGGGCAGCAGAGAAGTCACTTCTCTTCAGGTAAAACATCAGGGACAGACTGATATGCTGCAAAAGGTACAGGGATCTGCTGAGGACTGTGGTAAAGTTATTAACTCTGATGAATTTCAGATTGTTTGGGGCATCTGGAAAAACGCTTGTCCGGAGACGGAAAGGTGAGCGCTACCATCAAAGCATCCTGAGACAATTCATATGTGGGGTTGCTTCTCAGCCAAGGGAGTGGGTTCACTCACAATTTTACCTAAGAACACAGCTATGAATAGAGAATGGTACCAAAACATCCTCCAGGAGCAACTTCTCCCAAAAATCCAAGAACAGTTTGGTGACGAACAATGCCTTTTCCAGCATGTTGGAGCACCTTGCCATAAGGCAAAAGTGACAACTAAGTTGCTCGGGGAACAAAACTTCGAAATTTTGGGTTCATGGCCAGGAAACTCCCCAGACCTTAATCCCATTGAGAACTTGTTCAATCCTCAAGAGGTGAGTGGACAAACAAAACCAACAAATTATGACAACTGCAAGGATTGATTAGGCAAGAATGGGTGGCCATCAGTCAGTATGTGGCCCAGAAGTTGATTGACAGCATGCCAGAGTGTATTTCAGAGGTCTTGAAAAAGAAGGGTCAGCACTGGAAATATTGACTCTTTGCATAAACTTAATGTAATTGTTTTGACACTTATGAAATGCTTGTAATTCTACTTCAATATACCATAGTAATATCTGACAAAAAGGTCTAAAACCACTGAAGCATCAATATTTGTGAAAACCGATACTTGTGTCATTCTCAAAACTTTTGGCCATGGCTGTAACCCATGTAAAGTGTGTACTATAAGAATGTGCAACATCTCTAAACAACACAAACACTATTCAGAGTAGGTCACATTTCTTGATCAGGGCTGGATTAACCACAATGCATTGTAGGTAGCCTCCTAGGGCTTGATGGGTTCTAGGAACCCATCTGACACCCACTACTGGCATTTCAAACAAATTTGTTTTTTTAATTAATTTATAGGTCTGCAAGAGGGCAGTAGCAACCATGCACTGATACATAATTATACAAGGGGGGTAGTGGGTGGTGCAAACTGGATGAGGGCTAGAGATGGTCATCGGCTAACAGTGGTCGATGATTTACCATTGATGGCAAATGTCAAGATAGTTTTAATGGTAGCCATGGGCCTGACTGTTATATTTTCATGCTTGCACTACAGCGCAGAGCTACTAGGCTGTCAGCAAACAACAAATTGACACAGTCAGTCAGTGTGTGTGATGTGTACCATGATGAGCTGGCTCGCCTCACTGACTTTACACTGCTTGAGCTCAGCTTTGAGTCAGCAGTCCAGCTCCGGCAAGCCACTGCCATGCCACACATATGCAAAATATACTTGAAGGTAAAGAACCACATTTTTACAACAAGGTGCTTGTGTGACGTGCAGGCTTAAATAGGGCTCTCTTGTCAGAGATAGGCTGAAGTGGTCATGTGTGTGCAGGAGAGAGGTAGAGACTGGATACTGGTGCTCACTTGATCGGAGACAACATGGCTGTGCCACTGAACCTCAGGAAATGTATTGACAGTGCACTGGGACAAAATAGCTCACCTTGGTAAAGCACCGCCGGACAGGGTAAATCCCGGTTTTTGTGACACAGATGAAGTCATTGGATTCATAACAAGAGTGAATTGGCTTAGCTTACAGTAATTGAACATAATGCCAGTGAATTCATCCAAAGAAATTACCCTTTTAGAATGGAATTATTCTGTAGAGTATATCTTGCCAGAAAGTTGAGTAGGTGACAGGTTCATTATACTTCTAATTCTTCCTCAGTATTACAAGCTTCTTTGTCTGGAAAGTCAATGAGAAGATGATAGCAACAGTTAAAAAGTTCCGGTTGTAGTGACAGTACCCTCCCTCCTAGGGGTGACCACCAGACACCTTTTTTGAAGGCTAGTGTGCGAACTTCAGATGCATTGATCCAGGATCTTTCTTGAGGACCATATACTTTTCAATATACAAGGTACTGTAGTTGCTTGTACTGTTTTTGAGGGTCCAAAATTTATTTTACCATATATTCTTCACCTTGGTCAGTCAGTATTGGAGGAAATTCTGACTTGATATTGAATAACATGTTGATTATGAGAGGCTTTAGAAGAGATATGTGAAAAAAAAATTGAATTTTTAGGTATGATGGCAACTACAGTTTGTAGGACACTGGATTGATGGCCTGAGTGACCGAGAATTGACCAATGAAATGTGGAGAAAATTTAATTAGGGAAACCCTCTAATTGTATTTTTTTTGTGGATAACCATACTTAACCATACTTTGTCTCTGGCTTTCAATGCTGGAATTACTAGACATTTCTTATCTGCTTGCACTTTGTAGCGTTGAGACGTAGGAAGTAATGATTCATGCAAAAGTTCCCAAATTTAAAAAAAAAAAATTCACCAGATGCACAGAAGCTGGAACTTAAATAGCTGGTGGAGAGAATGCTGGAACATTCGAGTGTTGACCATAAAATCATGAAGAATGGAGTCGATAGGATGATTCATGAAATCCACATGGATGCCACTGTGGCAGATTTCAGCCCAAGGCAAAAGAGTAATCCAATCACCTTGAGAAGATGATACATACAGATGGATGAATGATTCCAGATATTAGTTAACCCTTTCCATCTGACCATTGGACTGGGGATAAGAAGAGAAGTTCAACTGAGAGAAAGCTTTAGCGAGTGACCAGGTGATGGTCGCAATGGTCGAGACCATCGCGACCATCAGGGCTTGCGACGTGACCCTTGGGGTCGGGTCTCGTCTCCCGCAAGCCCCAGGTATCTTCAGAGCAGGAAACTACCTACTGACATCACTGCTGATGTCAGTAGGGCCGCTACAAACGGCAGGCGTTCCTTCGGGAACGCCTCCATTTGTCCACCTACACCCCCTCCCCGCCTACAAAAAGGGACGAGCTGTTGATCAACATCGACAGCCACCCCTTTTGTAGCAAGCCCCAGAGCGAGTGAATTTGTCAGCATCGCCTCACCATCGACCCGCTTGTGAGTGCATAAGTCTGAAATGAGCAGGAGAGATATACTTTGCAAAATTGCTAGTAGATGAGGTCACTGTGGCAGAAGAATTGGTACTGGAAACACTAGGAGAGTATTGAGATGTCCAGAAAACTTTAGAATACAAGTAGTCTGGAATTGAAGAATAACTTGCAGACTTGCACTGTAGATGAACCAGATAAGCGCTGGACATTGCATATGTGGAACCGGAATGGAACCAGTAACTTGAACTGAATTGGACCGGGGGTAACTGTAGAGTAGCCAGAATGGAACCAGAGGTTTGACCCAAACTCATTCTGCTGGTACTGTAACTGTAGAGTACCTGGAATGGAACTGGAGGCTTGAACCACACTGGGACGGGATATAACTGCAAAGTAGCCAGAATGGAAGCAGAGTCTTGAATCGGACTAGGATCAGAGGTAACTTCAGCGTAGCCAGAGAGAGCAATAGCCAGCTGGGGTGGAACCGCAGGCTTGAACTGGAGTGAGACTGGAGAGGGCAGCAGCCAGCCGGAGTGGATCCGCACCCTTGAACAGGAGATAGCATCAGCCAGCCGGAGTGGAACTGTAGGCTTGGACCGGAGTGAGACCGATGAGAGTAAAAGTAGTTGAGCCAAACAGGAACTGGTACTTGAACATATCACAGGACTACAGAGTTCATGGAATACTCAGTGGCAGTAGCTTTCAGGAATTCAGCAGCACATGATCAGGCAGTGGATTGCAGGTAGCAGTTATTTACTAGTGAGTGAGATCACTGCAAGGTAAACAACCACATTGATCCAAAAAGGTGCTTTTGTCACGTGCAGGCTTAAATAGGGCTCTCTTGTCAGAGATAGGCTGAAGTGGTCATGTGAGCACAAGAGTCAGGTAGAGACTGGATACTGGTGCTCACCTGATCAGAGGCAACATGGCTGCACCCATGAACCTCAGGAAATGAACTGACAGCGCACTGGGACAGAATAGCCCACCTTGGTAAAGCATCACCGGACAGGGTAAGAGTGACTAAGTCCCAGTTTTTGTGACACCAAGGAAGTCATAAGATTCACCATAAGAGTAAATTGGCTTAGCTTAGGGTAATTGAACATAATGGCACTGAATTCAGCCAGAGAAATTACTATTTTAGAATAGAATTATTCTGCAGAGTACAGTATATCTTGCAAAAAAAGTTGAGTAGGTGACAGGTTTATTACACTTCTAATCCTTGCTCAGTGTTACAAGTTTCTGTGTCTGGAAAGTCAACGAGAAGGCAATAGCGGCAATTAATTGTAAGGATACAGCAACTATCTAAATTTTATAGAGTCCTTGATAAATAAAAAGCATAACTGTATCTACAGGAAAATCTCAGGCTAAGGTTCCATTAGTTAGAGATCCATAATGGGACAAGAACAGTGAGGAGCAAGTACAGAACCATTAAAAGAGATACCACTCTTAGACTAACAGACCTATTCTGGAATTCAGTTATAAATAACTAGAAAGTGAAATTAACACCCGGGCATATAATTGTTCAAATATAGGCACCAATGTTTGAATTGAACTCTTTTTTTGGCAAGAAGTGACAAATATCTGGTGTGGGTACATTGACAAAATTTGAGGCATCGACAATTAACCTCCTAAAATTACTTACAGGTGCACCACTAGGAATCTAAGGATATTTACTATAAAAGTATAGACTTGATATTTAGCGGTTCCTGCTGGTCTCTATATTCACTGTCTAAGTTGTGTTAACTCATAAGTTGTGAATATAAGTGGAAATAAGATCCTGATCTGTATAGGACAACAGTAGTTGTTCATTTAGGCGCTGCTTGCTTAGAGGTGTAAAATATACTTAGCATAAATCTGTTAAAAATAATTTTTAGTTAGATTTACTGTATGTTTATAGTTAAAATTTATACTGTAGTTGATAACATGTAGGTACTTATCGTTAATCTTTAACTGTAATATAGTATCGTTGGGGGACCACGACCCCCACTAAGACATGCTTCCTGAAAAATATAAATATAAGTTTTCAGTTATTTTGTCAATTACCGTTTAGGTTAAGGAAGACCACTTGCCACTCTGAAAGGTTTGGAAAAGAAGAGAATCGACTTTATTCACTTCATATCAAATACAGTGGAGGAAAACTCAGTAAGTAATTGTAGCAAATAGTGTAGAATTTCACATATATATATATATATATATATATATATATAGGGCCCCAAACAAATATTTTGCCTAAGATTCCATGGGTTCTTAGGGGTCTATTTAGTAAGGATATAAATTGCAATGTGTAAAACTTTGCAATTTATCTCAAAATCAATACCACCATACTTAACTGAAATGATCTTCCGGGACTGCCGGAGCAAAAGAGGGCTGTTCTGGCGACTAATGACTAGTGGCTGCGCAAAATCAATCTGTCAGTACTGAGCATGCGCTGGCTCAGAGTGCTGGAAGGCAGCTGCAGAGCGTTCCACCTCCTGAGTACTGACCGTAGCCTAGTGCGAGCCTCCCTGCTCCTATCCCCTGGTTCAGGTTCCAGGTAGTACCTGGGTAGTTGGCTGCGATTATTACTGGGCAGATACTGGGTTATGACATTAGGGGAGCAGCCTGCACGTTTTATAGCTATATGGAGGGGCTGCACATAGGAGCTGCTGCAGGCTGCTGATTGGGCTGCTGTGGGCTGTGCAGGAAGCCAGAGAGAGCTGAAAGACACTGCAGGAGCAGCTCTCCCCAGCATCTTAATAAGGAAAAAAGACACATATTGTACAGTAAGTCATCCAGAGATGGAGTTATGTTTCTCAAAAAAGATGAGAGCAGCTTTGCTGCTCCCATCAATATAAATACAGTTGCTGCACAGACCACATTAAAACCAATAGGGGCTGTGAGAACAGAATGGAGAAATTTAAGTTTTCACTTTACTAAAAAAAAAACCCCAATATTTTAGGGTTTCTCTGCTGGAGAAAAGCTATTTTTTAGTTAATTAAATAGACCCTTTAATCAGGCTCTGCTCTAGATATATCTTATTGAAGGCATATCTATCCAGTCTGTTGTAAAGATACATGCTAATGAAAGTGTGAATGAATGAATAAATATATATATACATATATACATATTATATATATTATATATATATATATATATGTATATATATAAATTATATATGTATATATATATATATAAAGGAAAGTTCCTGCACTCACATCACAGAGTCCTAGCAGCGGGGTGCATCCTCCCAAACCAGTGAACCGGTCCTTTTATAAATCCAAAGTATTTCCAGGAAATGAAAAAACAGAGGGCACTCGCCAAAGTAGTTATGCTTTTTCATTTACTAATAAAGAGACAATCCAAGCAGCATCATAGTCAATGGTTCAGTCCCGTAGGACCTTTGTCAAGACTGCAACATGTTATGAATCGTATTGCCAACCACAGGATACATCCAGCAGAGTGCTTGTATATATATATATTTTATTTTTTTTTAAAGAAAGCTTACCCATCCCCCCTGCAATAAAAAATGATTAACCAGCACCAGTGCTCATGGATGGCAGTCAATAAATAGACAATGAAAAGGTTGACAGTGTCTAGATAGACACCAACTGGTAGACAGGCAAAAGGTCGACAGGTACAAAAATTGACATGGTCAAAAAGTCGCCACACAAAAGGTCGATATGAGTGAAGATTGACAGGTACAAAATGTCGACATGGTCAAAAGGTCGACATTGGACTGGTTAGCTTTTTTATTGTATTTGTTTTATAGGGTTAGGCTTTAGAAGGGACTGTTAGGGTTCGGCACTTATCCGATGGTTAGGGTTAGGTACTCACCAATTTCAAAATGACCCTAAGCATAAACAGCTCTTATTAGCAACTACCATCCACTGTTGCCAGGAAGAACCCCAGTATATTTCTGTGGTTGCCAGAGCATGCTTGTGCTTGTAGAACTACAAGAACAACCATGCTTTGGCAGCCAGTACCCACTGTGACATATAACTTCACAAACCTATTTAATAAATTAACAGACAATCATAGTAATCTTTTATTTCATATAAGTTCTCACCCAATCTCCTGTTTTACACTTATTTTTTCTCTTGGCTCCACAGTGAATCTTATTTTCTTCCATCGGTAGTTATACAATGGGGAGTTGACAGACTGACATGCTGAAGACAACTCTTCCTCCTTGTGGAATCACAACATGAATTAGCTGGAAAGTGAAAGCTATTTGTCTATTGAGTCCTGAAGGTCAATGGGCCTGATTCAGACCCACTCGCGAGCGGCTGTCCGCTCGCAAGTGGGTCGATGTTATGGACTGAGCATGCGCACGACGGAGGGAGCTCCGTCGTGCGCATGCGCCAGACGCGACGAGCGAAGGAAAGTCCTTCGCTCGTTGTGTCCGATCAAAGGGGGCGTGCTGTCAATGTTGATTGACAGCACGCCCCCTTTGGTAGGCGTGCCGGGGGCGTGCCTCCCTGACGGGGGCGTTCCCATGGGAACGCCTCCCGTCAAAAGCCGGCCCACTGACATCACTAGTGATGTCAGTGGGAGTGATTTTGGCTCTGATAGAGCCAAAATCACTCCGGAGCTTGCGGTTGAAAACCTCAACCGCAGGCTCCGGCTCGCAATTTCGATGGTCGCGATGGTCACGACCATCGCGGCCATCAAAATGCACGCTCGTATAGCCTGTGGGTGGTGACCCACAGCTATACGAGCGTCCAGGAAGACGCTCCATTTTCATGGAGCCCGGCCCTCATTCAGAGCGTGCGCTCTGCTCAGAGCGTGCGCTCTGCTCAGAGCGTACGGCTCTGAATGAGGGCCAATGAATCAACTTCATTGACCTGACTTCAATGCTCTTTGACACAGTGCAATTGTGGTAACTGGTGCTGGTTAGAAGGATGGGGAAAACATTTTTAAATTACTTCTGTAGACAAAAAAAACTTACAATTTATATTGTTTGATAAATTCTTCTTATTTACAGACAACATAAAATGTAAGAAAACTATTGAAAGTATACCACCAAAGCTCTAATGAAAGTCAGAAGGTTTAATGGATGTTTTCCCTGTGCAATGCAGAGAACTGTATATGTGATTAACTGCAGCTTCAGCATTGAGATTGCTGTCACATACAAAATGGTGGAGCTGCTAATTCACAGATTTATATGTTCACTGCAATACACATGCAGCCTGTACAACTGAAGGTTTAAAGGTGCCTACACAATTAGCGATAATTTACACGATTTGCCCGATTCCGACGCATCGTGACGACAAATCATGTAAAATATGCCCAAATCGTGAGTGCCCATTCACGATCACGATGCGCGTCCCCGCAGGTCGTACATCGCATCTTCAGATCTGCCATTCTGTAGGACAGATCTGACAATCTCAGTCACGATGCACTGGAATAGATAGGAGGCACGATAGATCGTTTGTCACATTGGACAGTTTTCAACACCAAATCGTGCCCATGACTGCCGGGGAGCTACTGGGGAGGGTTCAAGGGGAAAACAGACACGATATCACATCATGACCACACCGCCAAGTGTGTAGGCACCTTAAGCTGCTATGTAGCATTAAAGATAGTGATCACATTGAAAATTCTCAAACTTTAGACTAAATTATTGGAGCTGGTCCAACCATGTTCGAGCTTAATGACTAAATTGTATATTATTGCTAAGAATTTTCCACTGATGTTTCCAACATCAAACACAAATTGTAAATGGCATTCCTAAATGTAATGTTTGCTGTTTGAATATGAAAAACTTAAAAAAAACTCTAAACTGTAGCCATTTAAGTTTTAACAGGCAAATTATAATTTAATTTGATCATTTTAAAAGAAGCACACTGCAAGTTGCATACTTTGGATCACTGATACACCTTTTACACCAGAGGTAAAACCCGGGTTATTGCAGGGTTAACCCGGTTTGCTCCTAGGTGTAAAAGGGGACAGGGTTGGATTCCCAGGTTGAGTGACTCACCAATCTAACCCAGGTAACTTGCAGGGTTTTACATGGGAACAACCCGTAAAATCCTGCAGTGTAAACGGGAACACTGAGTCGTTCGACCCGGGTCCCGTTTACAGCATGGGGACTTCCGGGTTTCTTGGCACTTGGAGATGATGTCATCTCCAAGCGCCGGGAGAAGTGTTCCACTGCACCCGTTTGCAGTTTGAACGGCGCCAATCCGGGTATAATCCGGATCGGAGTGGCAGTAGAAAAGGTCTGTCCTGGGTCTCACCCATTTTGGATCTGTGTTCCAAATCTCGGGTCAGACCCACAATTTAGGTGTAAGAGCAGTATAAATCAAATTGCCCTGAACCAGCAAGATTCAAGGAGATTTTAAACAGCTTTGTATTATTTAAGCATCTGTAATCAGTTCCTATCTGAAGGGTTTGTCTTTGTTATCCTGCATTTGAATTACTTTAACGGTGGCTCCAAACCTGCATTTACTCTACACATCAGAGCTGCCATTGTGTACTGTGTAAATCACTGCTAGCATATCAAGAAGCAGTTCACATTGCAGTGCAAATCAATGAATAGTAACTAATTATTGTTCCAAGCAGTGTGTCCATAAATTATTGATTGATTGATTATTTGATTGATGGAGATGGGTGTGTGCTTGGATATTATTCAGTCCTTTTTGTCTTCCTACTGTTACCAGTACACAACATTCAACTTGAAAGCAGTATTCATATGCCATATTTAGTACAAGAGGGAAATTTTGGTACATTTGGGGAGGTCTCTATTATACCCCTTTTACACCAGAGCTAAAACCCGAATTATTTCAGGGTTAACCCGGGTAGCTCCTTAGTGTAAAAGGGGACAGGGTTGGATTCCCGGGTTGGGTGACTTGGCAATCCAACCCAGGTAACTTGCAGGGTTTAACACGGGAATGACCCGTGAAACCCTGCAGTGTAAACGGCGCGATCCGGGTCATGATGACCTGGAACGCGCTGCATGCTGGCTGATTGGCCGGCTTCAGTGGTGCTTGGAGATGACATCATCTCCAAGCGTCCACTTCCACGCCGGAAGAGCCGGGTCACTGCAGACCCGCCTCTAGTGTGAACGGCACCGACTCGGGAATATCCTGGGTCGGCGCCGGCTAAATTCCGGGTTTGATCCGGTTTCGAACCCTGTTCCAACCTCCGGGTCAGACCCGGAATTTAGGTATAAAAGCGGTATTAGAGGTTATGACTAGGTATGGGGAATCCTTAAGGGAGGTTTTTTTTCTTCGTGATGTTAACAATAATCCAGTGTATGCTACAAAAGAGAGGCCTTATCTGGCTTGTCACCTAACAGTGAAAATGAGTCTAGTTATTAGCAGTGAAATTCAACAAAGTTAAAGGGGTCTATTTACTAAGCAGTGTTAGGAGACAGAGTGAAAAGTGATAAGTCTGTGATAAGGTGCCAGCCAATCAGCTCCCAACTGTCATTTTTCCAACACAGCCTGTGAGATGGCAGTTGGGAGCTGATTGGCTGGTACCTTATCACTGACTTATCACTTTTCACTCTGTCTCTTATCACTGCTTAGTACGTAGACCCCATAAAGTTTTAAAATGTAGAAATAACTAAATACAAATACATTAAGAAATGTATGAGACAACTATAAAATAAAATAAAAAAATATATTAAAAGATCTATAAAGACCATGCAGTATATTGATTAGTGCAGTGCGAGAGATTTGAGACTTGAGTGGGAATGTGTATTCTGTATTTAGTTTATTGCGCGGTTTGTATTTCTCATCATAGGCCGCAAACGGGTTACATTGAGCATTAGCATAAATCACAGCACAGAGAGCATTACTGAATATTAGGGATAAGAGAATAATGAATTGTCTACAGTGCAGCAACATTATTCATCTAATTAAAAATCAATGGGCAGAGGCAGTTGCACATATTAGAGACATAATTAATAACAATATTCTGCATGAGGACAAGTGCATGAACTTTCTGTTGAGTTGAACAAAAAAACATTGAAATATCCATGTAAAGGAGCAAGTATTCTAATAACAATCAATATGGCTGAGAACTGGCTTATGCTTCCAATCACTGACCTTACAGAACCTCTTCCATCACCTCCTTATTTAAGTTGTCCTTTAGGTTATATACATTTTTTTTTGCAGCCTGGCTGTTTCACTATTCCACAGGTTCTCAAATTCGGTCCTCAGGACCCCAAGCAGTGCATGTTTTCCAGGTCTCCTCACAGAATTACAAGAGAAATAATTAGCTCCACCTGTAGATCTTTTAAAATGTGTCAGTAAGCAATGAATACACCTGTGCACCTGCTGGGTGACCTGGAAAACGTGACATGACTGAGGGCCGAGTTTGAGAACCACTGCACTATTCTATTGAGTCAACGGCAGAAGTGGCACTACATCACAATGTGGCATAATACTTTACATAGATGTAAATAGTCAATGTAGGCTATGTTCCTTCGCCTCTCAGTGTCTCCTCCACCAGCACCTCCTGCTGCATACCTTCCACTCATTCTTCAGAATATGGAGCCTATTATTGGCCAAATGGTAGTGTTTTTCCTATTATTGCTATAAATGAGATTTTGCAGGAGATGTATCAAGCAGTGTAAAGAGTGGAGAAGTGGATCAGTGGAGTAGTTGTTCTATAGCAACAGGACCACACAGGACCTGTGGCTTCTACCTATCATTTATAGAATATACTTGCTAAATACTACATTGAAGCTGATTGGTTGCTATGAGCAACTTCCCCACTTGTCCGCTTCTCCACTGCTTGACACATCTCCCCTAATCTACTTTAGAGTGGGTCTTTTGAGGCTTTGATTTTTTGGGATATTTATCAGGGGTGTATCTAGGGATCGGAACGCCCCTGGCAAGGTAATGGACTGGCGCCCCCATAATTTCAGGAAGTGCTCCCAGTAGTAGTCCCCCCTATGCAGTGCCCCCAGTAGTAGTCCCCTCTATGCAGTGCCCCCAATAGTAGTCCCCATATACAGTGCCCACAGTAGTAATCCCCTCTATACAGTGCACCCGGTAGTAGTCCCCCCTATACAGTGCCCACAGTAGTGGCCATTCCCCCCCATAACGTGCCCCCAGTAGTGGCCCCCACAATACAGTGCCCCCAGTGGCATCCATCCCCCCATAATGTGCCCCCAGTGGCATCCATCCCCCCCATAATGTGCCCCCAGTAGCGGCCACACCCTATACAGTGCCCCCTAGTAGCCACACTCCCCGCCCTGTGTTTGCTGTGCCAGAAAAAAAAAACACACACACAGAAAAAAAAAAGCATCTTACCTGATCCCCGCTCCTGCTGACGAACCGCTGCTGTCCACTCCTCCGGGCCCGCTCTTCATGGACGCAGCAGCCAATGAGAGTCTGTCTGACTCTCATTGGCTGGCTGCTATAACAAACAAACAGCCGCTGGTGGCTGTATGTTTGTTACTGTGTAGGGCAGACCGCTCTCACTGCGGCCTGCCCTACACTTGTGGGGCCCGGGGGACTAGCGGAGCTAGTTCAAGCCCCTGGAGTAGTCCACCCAATGGCTGCTGGTGGCACTGCCGGACGGCGACCCTGGCGAGTGCTATCCTGGCCAATGGCTAGATATGCCCCTGATATTAATTATAAAAACGTAGCCATGCAGACCATTTTGACTCTATATAGGTTATGTGATAGCAATACTCTATCAATAATATATATGGGCAGCACAGACGGTGTAATGGTTAGCATTATTGCCTCACAGCACGTGAGTTCGATTCACAGCCCTACCTGTGTGGAGTTTGTATATTCTCCCTGTGCTTGCATGGGTTTCCTTCGGGTACTCCGGTTTCCTCCCACACACCAAAAATATACTGGCAGGCTAATTGACTCCCAACATAAATTAACCCTATGTGTGTATGTGTGTGAGCATGTGATAGGGAATATTGAGGGTAAGCTCCACTGGTGCAGGGACTGATGTGAATGACCAAATATTCTCTGTAAAGCGCTGCGGAATATGTGTGCGCTATATAAATAACTGGTAATAAATAATTAATAAATAAATACTCACTACAGAAGTCTTGTTCAAAAAGAAAAAAACATTCTATTAAATCATCCTTAGCTCCCTTTATTTATTGCCTGTGAAAAGCAGACACCTTCACTGTCCTATGAAAAATATCATGTTTGGGAAAAATGAATTAAACATCAAAGAGGTTTCAAGTAGTTCTGGGCTCAACTACTTGGAATAAACCAGGATTAAGTGTAATGCTTTTAATTATGGGTCTATGTGTTCTGGCTTAATGCCCACATCTTTACGTTCTTCACTGCAGTAATCCCAGCTCCACTGTCATAGTAAATGGAATATATATTTTTTGGATGGAGAATAGGAAGACATTAGCAATACACATGCAGTGCTATTACCCTGCAGCAATATTGTATCATTGTACATTCAAATAAGGATGAATTAGATAAAGCACAGTTGTCAGAAGCAGCAAAAGTTCTACTATCTCCATATTCTGCAAAAAGGATTAGATTGACTGTCTATGTGCCAATTGCATATCGCTCATCTATAAATGACAAACTGAACCCGTTCAGGGTTTATGCAATGGGAAAAGTAGTTGAAAATGGTAAAAATATAGCTCAATAATTGTTGGGCCATTTGTACAGCAGTCGTTTCTATTGTATTGCATTTGTGGACTATGAAATCATAAAATAAACTAGAACACACAGAGTTCTTATAATTGTTATAGAGACATGTAATAAGCAGTATATATAAGTAGTAATTCTGTAACATGAAAAGACAACTACTGTAAAACAACCATTCTGCCTGGCTATATATAATAAGGTTACATAGCCTTTTCCCATTCTGGAAGGTGTGATCTGGGATACCTAGTGGAGTGGTTTAGGTCCCGGTTGGACCTCACGGCGGAGTACGACTGGCAGAACTGTTCTGAGCGTTCCGCTGGGTGAATTTGGATGACATCACATAATAATAAATAATAAAACTTAATAACTTGAAATTTTAAAACCGGGCAATGCCGGGTACTTCAGCTAGTACATATACTGTATATGTGCAGATCTAGTGTATTAACACAAAAAATCATTACCATATTGAACTGACAATTCTCTATTCTTTTTTATTTAATCCTTCATAATCTGACCCTGTCTCTTGTTTTGGCATATGTAAAAATTTATACTGTGCCCCATGCAGCAGAGATAACTGATCACGTCTTGCTGAGAGACTGACGCTATATAAATACTATTATTATCAGTACTAGTAAAAACACATTGAAATACAAGATTTCAACAGGCTAAGGTCGCCTTCATTTTCTGCTGGCACATCAGGCTGGAACGCACATGCTCTTTCAAGTGTGTCAGATCCATCACTTTCTTTCAAGTTTATACCTTCTGACAACTGACAGAGTTTTTTGCTTTAGGATGTCAGTGTCATCAAGAATAAAATATAGTTTTTCTCCTGCTTTCTGGAGTTTACAAAGCACCTTCAACTGTCATCTAGCCACATTGCATATCAGGGATTTCGCTGAGAAAATGAACAATCATTTCTAAAGAATGATCTGGGTTTTTTTTCTGAGATTGCTCTTGGACATTAAGAAATTTCAGAGCAATGATTTAATGCACTGATCCTAGTAGTGTATTAAAAAGGCATTTCATGACTTCAGAACTCAGCTACCATTCCGTGAGTGGCAAAGCTGCTATTGCTGTACTATGCAATTATTTTTAAAACTGTAAATGGAAACAATTTTTATGGTTAGATAGCCTTCACCTATAACCAGTAAACACAGCCATTTTGTGCCGCAGTGATGTATCTGACAGGGCTGGAGTAAACTTTGTTTGGCCCCTGAGGCAACTAGCAATAAAATATACAGACAATGCTATTAAAAAGTATAATGTATAAATATTCCCAGCACCACAAATAAATTGAACACACATGTTCACATTATACCACACAGAAACCCCAGCTCACATTAAGGGCTCTATTTATTAACATTATTTTGCCTAAAATAAAGTGAAAAAGGGTGTTTTCACACCCTTTTCACATTATTTTAGTATCACCTATTCTACTCCAACCACTAAGTATCACTCATTTTTAGTAAGCAGATCGCATTTCCCATAATTGTAATGGGAAATGTGATCTGACCAGAATTACGAAAAATAAAATGTGGAAAAATACCGGGGAAAGCCCTGTGATAATAACGCCACCTGGAGGTGGCGTTATCCAGGGTCTCCCCCGGTTACCGGACTCCTGCCCTGCTCTAACGGAGAGAGCAGAGCCGGGAGTCGGTCCCAGTAATCAGCTGTGTGGTCTAAACAGACCGCAAGCTGATTACTGTAAAAAAAAAGAAATAAAAAATAATTTAAAAAAAAATGTACTTACCTGATTCCAGGGACCGGTGATCAGGCCTCCGGTGATGACTCCCCTCCGATCAGCTGGTCTCCCATAGTGCACTGCTGCCCGGTCATCAGGTGATCGGGCCCCACTGCTTTATGGGAGATCACCTGACCGGAGGAATGGAGGACATCACCAGAGGCCCGGATCATGCGGGTAAGTGTAATTAAGGGAGAGGGGGGTCGCGGGGTCAGGGCTTAGCACCGGGCAGCGGGGCTTAGCGCCGGGGGGTAGCAGCTGCGACCGGTCAGCGCATGCGCGGGCACTTAATCACTGTATTTTTTGCGAAAATACCGTGATATGGCTCCGAAGGGGATTCGCATGGACAGAGCTTTATCGCAAGCTATGTCCCTGCAAGGGATTTGTAGTAAATCCCTGTGATATTGCCTGAATTCGCAATGCGAATTCAGTCGTTAATATCACACTACAATCTGCACTACAAATGCGGATTGTAGTAAATAGAGCCCTAAGTGCTCTATTTTTAACATAAGTTTTACTAAAATAAAGTGAAAAAGGGTGTTTTCACACCCTTTTCACATTACTTTAGTTTCACATAAAGTTACTAAAGGGCAATTCATAAAATTCTACTCCGAACCCTAATTATCTAATATTTTTAGTAAACAGATCGTATTTCCCATAATTGTAATGGGAAATGTATTCTGACCAAAATTACTAAAAATAAAATGTGAAAAAATACAATGAGAAGCCTTGTGATAATAACGCCACCTGGAGATGGTGTTATCCAAGGTTTCCCCCAGTTCCCCGACTCCTGCTCTGCTCTAACAAGCAGAGCAGAGCCAGGAGCCAGGCCCCAGTGGTCAGATGTGTGGTCTGACCACAAGCTGATCACTGCAAAATAAAGAAAAAAACACTTACCTGCATCCAGGATGATCGGTGCTCGGTGATGTCTTCCAGGGCTCCAGTCAGCTGGTCTCCCGGCTTCGGCACTGTGACCTTGCATAGAACAGCTGAACTGGGTCACAATGCAGGATGGGAGACCAGCTGCCCGGAGCCCTGGGGGAGGATATCACCGGAGCAGTGATCAGTGGAGGTAAGTGACAGTAAGAGGTGTGGGGGGGGGGCGCAGTCACAGGGGTGGTTGTTAGGCTAACCGTTCGGTGCACCAGCTCACTGTATATTTTGAGAAAAATACAGTTAAAAGTGTCCGGAATGGGATTCGCAGAGACAGAGCTTTATCGCAAGGGATTTTTTATAAATTTCTGTGATATTTCCTAAATTCGCAATGCGAAATTATCACACTGCAATCTGCAGTTTAACCCCCTAGTTAAATATGTAGGATATGCAGCATATTACTGTGAGGGCTGGGGCTTAATTATACAGATTGCCTGACCCCCTACCCCATCGTTGCCTATCAGTATTTCCTCTCTGGGCAATTCCTGGAGAGAAAAATCTAAAATTCAGTATTTATGGGCTATCCTAGGTCAGCACTTCTGGGGGCGTGTGATGGGTGAGTCTGGAGGCATAATTACATGATTGCATCATCATAGCCCTGTCCCCCACTAAACAATGCCGCAATTACTGGCATTGTGAAGCGGGGGAGTCATGATGACGCGATTCAACGTGAATTGTGTCATCAGCCATCTGCATTGCCCACTTCACTCGGGAAGCGAGAGCCGCCTGTCAGGTGGCCCCAGCCACCAGGCCATTCCAGGAGGGTAGGCAAATATGATATAAATAATGCTGATCTTTTTAAACTAATATTTTTCCAAAATTTTTAATGAATTTGAGTGATAGTCCACAGAGTAATTAACATCAAGGATGTGAGGTGTGAGAGATTTTAAAATTCTAAGAGTATAACAGCTTCTTGTTGATTTGACTATTTATAGTAGGCGAAGGCTGGATAAGCGTGAGAATAACTAAGATATACCGCGTATTTTGCTGTATGGCTGTTGATGACAGCCTTGTTGCTGGGCAAATTATAAGGCTCAAAAACAGACAAATCTCCCCGCCATTACACCCCCTCCTTTTAGGTTGGGGCTCCCCAGCGTGCCTTACCCAGGAGTCACGCTATCTACCCATGCCAGCAGTTGTGGCAGCTCCCGCTCGGCGCGCTTCACGGGCTCTCTCCCCCTACCGGCGTCCACCTCTCCTCCTCCACCTTCTGGGGCTCCGCCATGTCTGCAGGTCCTCCTGCCTGCCGGCCCCGGTGGCTCTACCGCCTCCTTGCGCAAGCGGGAGCTCCCGCGGCTCCCGCTGGTGCATCCTTTGACTGCCCTCCAGCCTCCCCCCGGCTCCTCCTGTGGGGGCGCGTGCTCCCACGCCCCCCGCTGGTGCCATTCTACCCTGGCGCTCTCTGTCCCCACCCTCGGGGTGCCCCCCTCGCGTGCCTGGGCACCCCACGCTTGGGGGGCCCTCCCTGCCTCCCAGCAGCTGGCCAGTGGCCCAGCTGGTCCGGCAGGCCTGGAGGCTATTTTCCCATGGTGGCCACTTTGGGTCCCACCTTGGTAGTGGGATCCAGCTCCAGCGTTCATTCCCCAGGCTGTGTTTTCAGTTGCGCTGGCATTTTTTAGCCATACACCTGCCCTCATCCCATCCTTTTCCTGTTTGTTCTTTCTTCACCCCCTACAACCTGCTATTTCATGCCTCCTTCTCTTCCTCACACCCCCCTTTTACTCACTGCAACCCCCACCCATTCCCCCCCCTTCTTACCTCAGGTTCATTGTTTTTTCCTTGCTCTGTCACCCCCCCCCCATTTTTTCTTCTGATCTGCAGCCCCTCCTGCCTCTGGATATCTTTCCTTTTACCTTCATCCCTGCCTACTTAAAAAAATAATAATAATAATTCTCCAATTTGGACCCTGCTCCTCTTTTATGTATTTGCTCCCTGTACTCCATCTTCCTCTTTCATCCATTATCCTCGCACCCCCTGTTGGTCCCCTGTACCCTCCCTGCCTGCACCTCTGCTTCTGCACTCCCCCCCACCCCATGCATGCAACCCCTTCTCCTGCTCACCTTTCTCCTTTAAGTTACAGGTCATCCGGACTCAGCGGGGGTTCCTTAAGATGATACAGTAGTTTGTGCGGCTACTGTTCCAGTGGCTCCTCCGCGTGAAGTTGTCGGTGATGAGGTTCTTGTGCCGTCTGGTGGTGGTGAGTATGAATTGTTTTAATTTTCTTCCCTGATTCTTTTACAGCTCTCGCTTGTATAGTTCCCCCAAGCGTTTGCGCAAGCTTATATTTGTGTTGCGCAATGGTTGTCCGGAAGCCAGGTGCGGGGGTCAGGAGGCAGCTGCTCCCAAGACTCAGTAGCCTGAGATGGGGGCGTAGTGTGTGCTTTGTGCCAATTCGGTGGTCCATTAAAGGTTGCCACCATCCGAATCCAAGCGGCAGATGCACCCCTGTCTCCGTGTCTTTATCACCCTGGTAATCGTTGCAGGGCTTGTGATCATTCAGGTTTATTTAGTGGTCCTGTAAGGGTTGCACATGTGCGTGCGAGTTAACATTGGCGTAGGTATGTATATAATTTTTTGCTTTCTTTCCATTTTTATTAAATAGGTTGGGTGCTTGCTAGAGCCCAGGTTATGTACTGTAGGTAGGGAAGCGTATTAGGAGGCACGTTCTTAGCTACATACAAAGGATGATGCTTTTTTTGTAGTTTTAATTTATAGATCTTTGTCTGTGCTACTTGCTATCTAGTATACACGTATTTAGGGACATATTAACTTGTTAAATACTTCTATTTGGTTCCTGATATGTTCACACTGGCAATGAGCTTGCTTGTGGGGTATGTAATTCATATTTCTTTTTTACTTATTATAGCTCTAAGATAGCTTTATGGGGGGTTTAGCTCCCGACTTAGGGATTAGCTCCAATGGAGGTAGTTAAGGCTCAGTCGCCATTTTGTTTGGCAATTTTTTCTCTGTCGGTGGTATAGCCCCTCCTTCACAGGACGGCCTACAGTTTGCACTCGGTCAGGATTTATTACTGAGGTTGGCGGCCAAGGTTGAGACGGAGGGGTTGCGAGGCGGATGGAGGTGCTTTTCCTCATTCCCCTCCGCAGGATCTCAGTATCTCTACGGTGGAGTGGTCCCCACGCAGGTTGCGGGTTAGTTCCAGTTAGTGCAGCATTATTTGCTTTCCTATACTTGGGGGTATCCTAGACATTGTGAAGTTCTGTTAATTATGCCATCCCCGTAGGTCCTTCAGAGCAGTTTCCACATTTTGACGAGTTTTGGTTTTAGTTTGCAGTTTTGGTTATGTTTATTTTCTGGTTACGTTAATTTTGGGTCGGCTTTTTCGTTTGTTTTGCTCTCGCAGGCCGGACAATGCATGGTGTTCGGCGGGTTTCAGGTGAATTAGCAAATAAATGTTTGCCTTCGGGCAGTGCGGTTTCCGGCACCTATTTCGAGAAATCAATTTTCTCTTTCACTGGTGTGTTCATGCCGGCACTGAACAAGTCAGTGTAGCACATCATCTGGCCTGGTTTCTCTTCATAGGTGCAAGAAGGAGTGACGTCTTTTAGGACCTCCTCTTTTCTTCGCAGCACCTTCTTTCCGTGTTTTGGGGGTTTCAGTTGCAGATGACATGATTGTAGGTTTTGTGTCCTGTTTGTCTGTTGGTGATCGAGATATGTCGCGATAGAAGGTAATGGTTGTTTGGTAGGTTTTTGTGGTGTTGTGGGAAGGGGACTTCATTTCACACTATACATTTAGGTTTCAAGTCTCAGTGGAAACACTTAAATAAAAAAATAAAAAAGTGATTGGGTTTGTAAGTTGTTTGCTTATAGTACGTGTTGTTCATAGGTTTACACAGTTGGAGTGAGCACTTAGTTGTTGGGCCAGGTTTCTGTTTCAATTTAATGGTGAACTAATTCGGCCTTCAGTGGCAATTTGTGCTGCAAATTTTTTACCAATGCGGCTGGCTGGCCAGAATTTTTGGCTTTCAGTTGGAGGGAAATTTTTCTGTGCGAGTTATTCCGACGCAGGTCTTGCGAGTAATTGTTGCTGTTGGATCCTTTCCCAATTTTCGTGACCATATAAATATGGTCAGCGCTACTGAGTTTTAGAATTAATTTCTCGTGTGACAGAATTGGGTTTGCCTCATGCCATCAACAACCGAAGCTTGTTCTTTTTGCATTTTCTTCAGCGTTTATTTTTGTGCGTTCTGATTCCAAATCTTAGATTTCGTACATACATTTTTGCGCTGCAGCCTCTAGTTCCAATGATACTCCGGGACGTAATCGCCTGCCTGGCAATCTTGGCGAGCTTATGGTGCTCAGCCATTTTCGTAGGGCAGTTTTTCAATACTTGCTTTACTTCTTTGTTTGGTACCATTCGTTTCAGGGTGGGTCCAAAGCCTCTGCGGTGGCGATGCCGGCGGGGATCCCATGCTATTGTAAGCTTAAAGGTATTTATGACAAACCCAGTCATTTATTTCATGTTGGGTTCCCCGCTCACGTCGTCCCCTTTCGGCCCCTTTTTATGTGCGGCTTTTTATGACATTACTTGTGGTTCGGGTCAGGTAGCTTCTTACGGGTGGGAGGCCTCGCTTTTTACATTTGAACTTTTCAGCTGCCTTTAGTTGGTTGCTTCCAATAAGGCATCTTCATTGTTAGGGCTTTTGTTTAAAGATTTTGTTTTAAGTATATCAGTGGTGCTTTCCAATTTTTTGGTGGGCAATAGAGACCAAACAGGTGGGGATGGATGGTTAACTTTTCTCAACATTCAGAGGTTTTATTTGCCCGATACACCTTGCAGTGCATTATAGATGTGACGGTCCGCGAGTAGAACACAAGGGTTGTTTACATGCCACTATTACCCTGCCTACCACATTTCAGTTAGAACACAAGGGCGGTTTACAGGCCAATCTTACCCTACGTACCACATTTCATTTTTCTGCTGTTTTGGTTTAGGTTTTGTTGGGGTCATTTCTATGCTTCAGCTTCTAGTACTCATTCCCTTCAAA
Source organism: Taudactylus pleione (assembly GCA_031769625.1). Classification (NCBI taxonomy): domain Eukaryota; kingdom Metazoa; phylum Chordata; class Amphibia; order Anura; family Myobatrachidae; genus Taudactylus; species Taudactylus pleione. The sequence goes on along the minus strand of JAUIMM010000555.1, from coordinate 6,762,478 downwards.
TGGGGGCAGCTTTTGTCGCAGCGATTGCGGGGGCATTTCCTGCAGAGTTCAGTATGTTCAAATGGCTGCCTATGAGACATATACCCATTGCAGCTAGGGCTAGTTGCGCACCTGGTGCCAACCTGAAACATTGTTTACCAACCAATCATTGAACTACTAGCGTTCAACTGGGGGGTGATGAAGGGATTTTTTAATTTTTACTCCCAGGAGCCTTGATCTGGCCCAATTGGGTTCATGGGTACGTTTTTTTGTACTTTTTCCCCTTCACTCGGGTTACTTGTTTCCCCTTTTATGCATCCCGGTTAGTTAGTTACTATGTTTTTTCTTAATGTTGTGTCGGGATTAGGGGTGAGCGGGTTCGGATTTCTGAAATCCGAACCCCCCCGAGCCCCCCCGATCCGAGGCAGATCCGAGTCAGGCTCAACTTTTCCCGCCTGACTCGGATTCTGAAATCGAGGCAAAACGTCATCATCCCGCCTTCCGAGTCTCGCGGGTTTTGGAACCTATATAAGGTGCCCGCGTCGGCGCCATTTTCTCACTCGGCTGTGGACAGTGAAGAGGGAGGGTGGGAGTTAGGGCTGGCTGGGCTGTGTAGTGTAGTGTAGTGCAGAGTAGTGTTGTGCTGTGCTGTGCTGCGCTGTGCTGCTGTTGTCCACTACTTCAAAGTCCATAGGGGCTGGCTGTGTTGTGCTGTGCTGCTGTTGTTAATAGGGGCTGTGTCCACTACTTCAAAGTCCATAGGGGCTGGCTGGACTGTGTTGTGCAGTCAGTTCTGCATAGGGGCTGTGTCCACTCCAAAGTCCTGTGCAGTGTCCCAGTCCTAAAGGGGTGCTGTAGTGTTGTCCAGGGGGTGCTCTGTCCATCAGGGGTGCTTCCCCCAAGTGCTAAAAAATGTATATTTTTTGTGTGTTTGTGAATTGTGTGCGCAGTAGCCGCACGTGCATCAACAAAGTAGTGCCAAGCGTGCGCCTGTGTCATAAGTAAAGGGCCGGCTGGCTTGAACGTTAAAGGGTGCTGTAACCCCCAAAGTACACTCCAGTCCAAACCAAAAAAAAATATATTTTCTGTGTTTGTGAATTGTGTGCACAGTAGCCGCACGTGCATCAACAAAGTAGTGCCAAGCGTGCGCCTGTGTCATAAGTAAAGGGCCGGCTGGCTTGACCGTTAAAGGGTGCTGTAACCCCCAAAGTACACTCCAAACCAAAAAAATATATATTTTCTGTGTTTGTGAATTGTGTGCGCAGTAGCCGCACGTGCATCAACAAAGTAGTGCCAAGCGTGCGCCTGTGTCATAAGTAAAGGGCCAGCTGGCTTGACCGTTAAAGGGTGCTGTAACCCCCAAAGTACACTCCAGTCCCAACCAAAAAAAAAATTATTTTCTGTGTTTGTGAATTGTGTGCGCATTAGCCGCTCGTGCATCAACAAAGTAGTGCCAAGCGTGCACCTGTGTCATAAGTAAAGGGCCGGCTGGCTTGACCGTTAAAGGGTGCTGTAACCCCCAAAGTACACTCCAAACCAAAAAAATATATATTTTCTGTGTTTGTGAATTGTGTGCGCAGTAGCCGCTCGTGCATCAACAAAGTAGTGCCAAGCGTGCGCCTGTGTCATAAGTAAAAGGCCGGCTGGCTTGACCGTTAAAGGGTGCTGTAACCCCCAAAGTACACTCCAGTCCAAACCAAAAAAAAAAATATTTTCTGTGTCTGTGAATTGTGTGCACAGTAGCCGCACGTGCATCAACAAAGTAGTGCCAAGCGTGCGCCTGTGTCATAAGTAAAGGGCCGGCTGGCTTGACCGTTAAAGGGTGCTGTAACCCCCAAAGTACACTCCAGTCCAAACCAAAAAAAAAAATATTTTCTGTGTTTGTGAATTGTGTGCGCAGTAGCCGCACGTGCATCAACAAAGTAGTGCCAAGCGTGCGCCTGTGTCATAAGTAAAGGGCCGGCTGGCTTGACCGTTAAAGGGTGCTGTAACCCCCAAAGTACACTCCAGTCCAAACCAAAAAAAAAAATATTTTCTGTGTTTGTGAATTGTGTGCGCAGTAGCCGCACGTGCATCAACAAAGTAGTGCCAAGCGTGCGCCTGTGTCATAAGTAAAGGGCCGGCTGGCTTGACCGTTAAAGGGTGCTGTAACCCCCAAAGTACACTCCAGTCCAAACCAAAAAAATATATATTTTCTGTGTTTGTGAATTGTGTGCGCAGTAGCCGCACGTGCATCAACAAAGTAGTGCCAAGCGTGCGCCTGTGTCATAAGTAAAGGGCCGGCTGGCTTGACCATTAAAGGGTGCTGTAACCCCCAAAGTACACTCCAGTCCAAACCAAAAAAAAATTATTTTCTGTGTTTGTGAATTGTGTGCGCAGTAGCCGCACGTGCATCAACAAAGTAGTGCCAAGCGTGCGCCTGTGTCATAAGTAAAGGGCCGGCTGGCTTGACCGTTAAAGGGTGCTGTAACCCCCAAAGTACACTCCAGTCCAAACCAAAAAAAAAAATATTTTCTGTGTTTGTGAATTGTGTGCGCAGTAGCCGCACGTGCATCAACAAAGTAGTACCAAGCGTGCGCCTGTGTCATAAGTAAAGGGCCGGCTGGCTTGACCGTTAAAGGGTGCTGTAACCCCCAAAGTACACTCCAAACCAAAAAAATATATATTTTCTGTGTTTGTGAATTGTGTGCGCAGTAGCCGCACGTGCATCAACAAAGGAGCAGCGCCAAGCGTGCGCCTGTGTCCCATAAGAAAAGAGCCGGCTGGCTCATTTCTTAAAGGCTGGTGTTACCCACAAAGTGCACTACTCTCCAGCAAAAATAAAAAAATATTTTCTGTGTTTAGCCGCACGTATATATCAAATCGATATAACATAAATGGAGTACCAAACTTTCTCCGATAAAAATAAAATAGAGAAAGATCAAGAACCACTTCCTCCTAGTGCTGAAGCTGCTGCCACTAGTCATGACATAGACGATAACATGCCATCAACGTCGTCTGCCAAGGTCGATGCCCAATGTCATAATAGAGGGCACATACAATCCCAAATGACAAAGTTCAGGAAAATGACCTTGAAAAAAACATTTAAATCAGCTGAAGAGAAACGTAAACTTGCCAATATGCCATTTACGACACGGAGTGGCAAGGAACGGCTAAGGTCGATCCCTAGCATGTTCATGACTAGTGGTTCAGCTTCACATGACGATGGAAGCCCTCCTCCCACTAAAAAAATCAAAAGAGTTAAGCTGGCAAAAGCACAGCGAAGAACTATGCTTTCTAAGAAGATATCACAAATCCCCAAGGAGAGTCCAAGTGTGGTGGTGGTTGCGATGCCTGACCTTCCCAGCACTGGACGGGAAGAGGTGGCTCTTTCCACAATTTGCACGCCCCCTGCAAGTGCTGAAAGGAGCTCCCACAGTCCACTTGCTGATATGCAAATCGAAGATGTCACTGTTGAAGTACAACAGGATGAGGATACTGGTGTAGCTGGCGCTGAGGAGGAAGTTGGCGAGGAGGATTCTGATGGTGATGTGGTTTGTTTAAATCAGGCTCCGGGGGAGACAGTTGTTGTCCGTGGGATGAAAAAGCCCATCACGGTCATGCCTGGGCAGAAGACCAAACATTCCACCTCTTTGGTCTGGCAATATTTCTATCCAAATCCGGACAACTGTCTTGCCATATGTACCTTATGTAAAGGTGGAATAAGTAGGGGTAGGGACGTTAACCACCTAGGAACATCCTCCCTTATATGGCACCTGCAGCGCGTTCATAATAAGTTACTGTCAAGTTCAGAAACTTTGGCTAAGACCGTAAGCAGTCCAGGGACACCTAAATCCCGTTGTCCTGTTGTATCCAAGCGCCTGCAAACCACACCATCAACACCATCAAGGGTGGGTGGGAGGGCCCAAGGACAATTCCATCTTGCACCTCTTTTTTTTCTTTGCATTATGTACAGTTTGGGGCCTAGTTTTTCAAACTGCCATCCTGTCTGCCACTGCAGTATCACGCCTAGATGGGTCACGTGTTTGTGCCGCCCACTCTTGTCGCTTAGCATAGTCATCCAGCTACCTCGGTGCAACCTTTTGGACATAAAAACACTATTGTGAGGTGTGAGGTGTTCAGAATAGACTGGAAATGAGTGGAAATTAAGGTTATTGAGGTTAATAATAGCATAGGAGCAGAAAAACCTACAAATTCTGTGATTTTAGCTATTTTTAAGCTTTTTTTAAAAAAAATACAGATCCAAAACACAAAACCCAGAACCCAAAACATGGAAGGGTGGTTTTGGCAAAACCAATCCAGATCCAAAACACGAAGAAAGATCCAGATCCAAAACACAAACACGAAAAGTGGCCGGTGCACACCCCTAGTCGGGATGGTTGGGTTTGGTGTGGTACTCATGGTACGGAACTTTTTTGCTCACTGGGATTGCAGCAGTTGACAGTTTGGTTTGAGAATGATGTGCGAGGTTTGGTGTAGAGTTCGTGCTTGATTTTCTTGTGTCCTCGGTGGCTAAATAGGATGTGCCTGACTAGGGGGTTTTGCCTGTCAGGAGCAACGATGTGCTTCAGCGGAAAGGTGTGGAGTGATCGTTTGTGGTGAGAAGTTTTTTTTGGAATAAAGGCCAAACAGAAGGATTGTGTGATTTGTATGGTGCATAGTTTGACCTGGAGAGTGGTATGTAAGCATGGTGCGTTAGATAGGGCGAGGAAGAAGGTGAATGTGTCAGAAGCCTGTCATGCTGTGTCACTGGGTGGCTTGGTTGTGAGTCATAGCTTTTAGTTGTGATTTAACTCGGTATTTTCAATCCTGATGGATTGCATCTTGATGATTTGGATCAGTTTGCTTATTATGGAATTCTTGTTCCGGCCTAGGTCGTTTTGGGTGGTGGGCCAGTTTCCTTTGGAGTCTGGCTTTGGCGGGAGTGCGTTGAAGCTCAGTGGCTTTATGTGGCGCAAGATACGTTGTGGGGGCACTTGCCCTCGAACCTGGTGAATTTGTCCACTCTGTGTGGGTGGACCCAGGCACTTTTGTACAAAGGCGTCTCAGATTGGCCCAGGAGGGAAGTGGGACCCTCGCAGCGTTAGTGCATCTACAGGGGGGACGTTTCAGTCGTTCCACGAGTATTTGAGCAAAGTAAAAGCTAGAACTGAGTCTGCTCTGTATCTTTGCCACCCTGGTTAGGTTAATTAATTATAAATAAAAGCTGTGACCTTTCAGCCAAGCTCTTGTTGTCTGTATCGTTATTTATTAGTTTAAGTTGGGTAAGCTAGACAAGGTTGTTATAGGGTTATAAGCAATAAACCAATGTATGTCTTAACGTGACCACACACACTAGGTTGTGGCCTATGCTCATTATATTTACCAGTGTGTTCACAAGTGCGCTGTCTGTTCTGCGGTGCCTACTGTCTGTTTGTGCATTAGTTATTCATTATAAAAGTTGTTCTGGGGTCTATTCCTCAAGTGCTGTACATACTCAGTTATCCAATGTTTCCCTAGCTGCTTATTCAACCTCCAACAAGCTCAGATCCACATCCTGAGTTTCTGTACCGCACTGTTCTTTAGAGTCTACCCTGTAGCCTCTACCCTATTAATGTGACACCTATATGCTTAACACAAAATACTTTGTGGGGTAGATGTATCAAGCCTTTGAGAAAGATAAAGGGGAGAAGTTGCTCAAAGCAACCAATCAGCTTCTATCATTTATCTAGCAAAGTCTTTGAAACAACAGTTAGAAGCTGACTGATTGCTTTGGGCAACTATTCCACTTCTCTATAAGAAAGTGATAAGGTGCCAGCCAATCAGCTCCCAACTGTCATTTTTCAAACACAGCCTGTGAGATGACAGTTGGGAGCTGACTGGCTGGCACCTTATCACTTTCTTATCACTTTTCACTCTGTCTCCTAACACTGCTTAGTAAATAAACTCCCAAGGCTTGATACATCTCCTCCTTTGAGTATCCTACACGTTGGGGACTGGCGAGCATAGAATCCATACAGCATATCTAAGAAAGTAATATTTACTATTGATAGGATCTGCACTGATCAATTATTATGAACCCACTAAGTAGTCATATCTTAGAATTGTACAGTGATGTTACATTTGCTGTTTCCCACAGGATAACAGAAGGCTGTAGTTAAGCTTGGTGAAGGTTGTGGCAATATGTGTCCATTTTGTCAGTGTTATGTGTTTTAATACTGTACATAGGGTTTTAATGAAGGCTTGGTGATTGACAGTTGTAATGGCAACAATGATTGCTGGGGAGATGTGTTGAGATAGGCCTCTTTCTTCTTGATCATCTTTCACCTGACCTCCTAGTTTGTTAGTGTTTTGTTGGCTTGACTGGTTTGTATGGTTGGGTGTGTGGTATGTAAAACAGCGCTTTAGCTTTTATGCTCTTCTCACTATTTACGTGCACTCTCCTATAGATGTAGTCTATACTAGTATCACCCTGAGTCACCATGTGGCTGGAGGTATTCTCTATTCAAAGTACCGAAGGAAAGTTGTACACCAGAGTTTGGGTATGTATTAGGGGTGTGCACCGGCCACTTTTCGTGTTTTGTGTTTTGGTTTTGGATCTGGATCTTTCTTCGTGTTTTGGATCTGGATTGGTTTTGCCAAAACCACCCTTCCGTGTTCTGGGTTCTGGGTTTTGTGTTTTGGATCTGTATTTTTTTTTAAAAAAGCATAAAAACAGCTAAAATCACAGAATTTGTTGGTTTCTCTGCTCCTATGCTATTATTAACCTCAATAACCTTAATTTCCACTCATTTCCAGTCTATTCTGAACACCTCACAATAGTGTTTTCATGTCCAAAAGGTTGCACCGAGGTAGCTGGATGACTATGCTAAGCGACACGAGTGGGCGGCACAAACACGTGACCCATCTAGGAGTGACACTGCAGTGGCAGACAGGATGGCAGTTAGAAAAACTAGGCCCCAAACTGTACATAATGCAAAGAAAAAAAAGAAGTGCAAGATGGAATTGTCCTTGGGCCCTCCCACCCACCCTTATGTTGTATAAACAGGACATGCACACTTTAACAAATCAATCATTTCAGCGCCAGGGTCTGCCACACAACTGTGGCTGAAATGATTGGTTCGTTTGGGCCCCCACAAAACAAGCTGGCAATTAATGTGTCCCTGCACAAACTGGCTCTACGGAGGCAAGATGTCATCCTCATCCTCCTCATCCACCGATTCCTCACCCTCTTCAGTGTGTACATCCTCATCCTCACAGAGTATTAATTCGTCCCTGCTGGAACCACAGGTCCCTCTGTACGTTCTGGAGGCTGGTCTCCCTGGAAGAGTTGATAATTCATTTTATGAACATCATCTTCTCCACATTTTGTGGAAGCAACCTCCTACGCCTTTCGCTGACAAGGTTCCCGGCTGCACTAAACACTCTTTCGGAGTACACACTGGAGGGGGGGCAACTCAGGTAAAATAGAGCCAGTTTGTACAGGGACCTCCAAATTGCTTCTTTTTCCTGCCAGTACAGGTACGGACTGTCTGACATGCCTACTTGGATGCTGTCACCGATGTAATCCTTTAACAGACAGACGCACGCTTGTCGCTGCTGCTTTGAGGATTCAAGTGCGGCTACAGCCCACACAATTCACAAAGACAGAAAAAAAAAAAGAATATTTTTATTGTTTGTGGAGCACACTTTGAGGGTTACACCACCCTTTAACAGACAGACGCACGCTTGTCGCTGCTGCTTTGAGGATGCAAGTGCGGCTACAGCCCACACAATTCACAAAGACAGAAAAAAGAAGAAGAATATTTTAATTGTTTGTGTAGAACACTTTGAGGTGTCACCACCCTTTAACAGACAGACGCACGCTTGTCGCTGCTGCTTTAAGGATGCAGGTGCGGCTACAGCCCACACATTTCACAAAGACCGAAAAAAAAAAGAACAATATTTTAATTGTTTGTGTAGAACACTTTGAGGTGTCATCACCCTTTAACAGACAGACGCACGCTTGTCGCTGCTGCTTTAAGGATGCAGGTGCGGCTACAGCCCACACAATTCACATAGACAGAAAAAAAAAGAACAATATTTTAATTGTTTCTGTAGCACACTTTGAGGGTGTCACCACCCTTTAACAGACAGACGCACGCTTGTCGCTGCTGCTTTGAGGATGCAAGTGTGGCTACATCGCACACAAGTCACAAACACATTAAAAAAATAGTTTTTTATTTTTTGGAACACTTTGAGAGTTACACCACCCTTTAACAGACAGACGCACGCTTGTCGCTGCTGCTTTAAGGATGCAGGTGCGGCTACAGCCCACACATTTCACAAAGACCGAAAAAAAAAGAACAATATTTTAATTGTTTGTGTAGAACACTTTGAGGGTGTCACCACCCTTTAACAGACAGACGCACGCTTGTCGCTGCTGCTTTAAGGATGCAGGTGCGGCTACAGCCCACACATTTCACAAAGACCAAAAAAAAAAGAACAATATTTTAATTGTTTGTGTAGCACACTTTGAGGGTGTCACCACCCTTTAACAGACAGACGCACGCTTGTTGCTGCTGCTTTAAGGATGCAGGTGCGGCTACAGCCCACACAATTCACAAAGACAGAAAAAAGAACAATATTTTAATTGTTTGTGTAGCACACTTTGAGGGTGTCACCACCCTTTAACAGACAGACGCACGCTTGTCGCTGCTGCTTTAAGGATGCAGGTGCGGCTACAGCCCACACAATTCACAAAGACAGAAAAAAGAACAATATTTTAATTGTTTGTGTAGCACACTTTGAGGGTGTCACCACCCTTTAACAGACAGACGCACGCTTGTCGCTGCTGCTTTAAGGATGCAGGTGTGGCTACAGCCCACACATTTCACAAAGACCAAAAAAAAAAGAACAATATTTTAATTGTTTGTGTAGCACACTTTGAGGGTGTCACCACCCTTTAACAGACAGACGCACGCTTGTCGCTGCTGCTTTGAGGATGCAGGTGGAATCTAGACGGGATTTGGAACCGAGGACACACTACCTCCATCAATTGTCTAAATCCCACTGCACTAATGTCGGATACCGGACGCACGTCTAACACCAACATAGCAGTCAAGGCCTCAGTTATACGTTTTGCTTCAGGATGACTGCTGTCGTACTTCATCCTCATCGCTAGGGACTGTTGGGACAATTGTTTAGTAAAAGTAGTGATGTTCCTACTTCCTCTCTGGGATGATGAACAACTCCCAGCAGCAGCAACAGCACTAGGAGGAAGAGGTTCTTGATCTTTCCCTATTTTATTTTTATCGGAGAAAGTTTGGTCCTCCATTTATGTTATATTGATATATATACGTGCGGCTAAAGCGCACACAAACACAGAAAATATTATTTTATTTTTGCTGGAGAGTAGTGCACTTTGTGGGTTACACCACCCTTTAAGAAATGAGCCAGCCGGCTCTTTACTTATGGGACACAGGCGCACGCTTGGCGCTGCTCCTTTGTTGATGCACGTGCAGCCACAGTGCACACAATTCACAAACACAGAAAATAATTTTTTTTGGGGTTTGGACTGGAGTGTACTTTCGGGGGTTACAGCACCCTTAACGGTCAAGCCAGCCGGCCCTTTACTTATGACACAGGTGCACGCTTGGCACTACTTTGTTGATGCACGTGCAGCTACTGCGCACACAATTCACAAACACAGAAAATAATTTTTTTTGGGTTTGGACTGGAGTGTACTTTCGGGGGTTACAGCACCCTTAACGGTCAAGCCAGCCGGCCCTTTACTTATGACACAGGCGCACGCTTGGCACTACTTTGTTGATGCACGTGCGGCTACTGCGCACACAATTCACAAACACAGAAAATAATTTTTTTTTGGTTTGGACTGGAGTGTACTTTCGGGGGTTACAGCACCCTTTAACGGTCAAGCCAGCCGGCCCTTTACTTATGACACAGGCGCACGCTTGGCACTACTTTGTTGATGCACGTGCGGCTACTGCGCACACAATTCACAAACACAGAAAATAATTTTTTTTTAGGTTTGGACTGGAGTGTACTTTCGGGGGTTACAGCACCCTTAACGGTCAAGCCAGCCGGCCCTTTACTTATGACACAGGCGCACGCTTGGCACTACTTTGTTGATGCACGTGCGGCTACTGCGCACACAATTCACAAACACAGAAAATAATTTTTTTTTGGTTTGGACTGGAGTGTACTTTCGGGGGTTACAGCACCCTTTAACGGTCAAGCCAGCCGGCCCTTTACTTATGACACAGGCGCACGCTTGGCACTACTTTGTTGATGCACGTGCGGCTACTGCGCACACAATTCACAAACACAGAAAATATTTTTTTTTTAGGTTTGGACTGGAGTGTACTTTCGGGGGTTACAGCACCCTTAACGGTCAAGCCAGCCGGCCCTTTACTTATGACACAGGCGCACGCTTGGCACTACTTTGTTGATGCACGTGCGGCTACTGCGCACACAATTCACAAACACAGAAAATATATTATTTTTTTAGCACTTGGGGGGAGCACCCCTGATGGACAGAGCACCCCCTGGACAACACTACAGCACTCCTTTAGGACTGGGACACTGCACAGGACTTTGGAGTGGACACAGCCCCTATGGAGAACTGACTGCACAACACAGTCCAGCCAGCCCCTATGGACTTTGAAGTAGTGGACACAGCCCCTATTAACAACAGCAGCACAGCACAACACAGCCAGCCCCTATGGACTTTGAAGTAGTGGACAACAGCAGCACTACACTACACTACACTACACAGCCCTAACTCCCACCCTCCCTCTTCACTGTCCACAGCCGAGTGAGAAAATGGCGCCGACGCGGGTACCTTATATAGGATCCAAAACCCGCGAGACTCGGAAGGCGGGATGATGACGTTTTGCCTCGATTTCAGATCCGAGTCAGGCGGGAAAAGTCGAGCCTGATTCGGATCGGACTCGGATCGGGGGGGCTCGGGGGGGTTCGGATTTCAGAAATCCAAACCCGCTCACCCCTAGTATGTATGGTATAATTTATGTTATTTCATGGCCATTCTTTTCTTTGTCACCATACATATTCTATTTAGTTGTCAATAAATGTTGACGCTTTTACGACAAGCCTCGGTGTCTGTCATTATTAATGTTACATTAATATTAAGGTCCTTAAAGGTAAATGTATGACAAAATGGGTCACAATGAATCATAAACCCTTAGGGTGTTAAAAACAAACGTGTTCTGTCTTAAGCTGGGTACACACTTTTACGATTGCAGGCTGATAAAAACTCTCCCGATCAGCTGTGCAGTCTGTCCCCAGTGTGACCCCCTGTCAGCCGAGTACACACTGTGCAGACATAGCAAAGTGTGTACGGACTTCTATAGGACCGGGAGGTCGAACCGACAAATATTAAACTGTACATAAGCTGCAACCTCCTGATCCCGACCGTTGCAGGAGCATTAAAAGCTGTTTATCGGCTAACGCTCCTGCATCGGGACAGGGTACACACCTATACAATCCAATGGCCGTTCTCTCGTTATTGGATGAACGGCCCAATGATTGCATAGGTGTTGTGTACCCAGCTTTAGAGATGAAAAGTAAAAATGGTCAGTATTGTTCTATGTAAGAGCAGTCCCAGACACAAGATTCAGATACTGATCTTTTTTTTTACAGTACAGTTGTTCTCTTCACGAATATAAAAAGCAGCTATTATGGGGAATTCTATTAGAATGTACAGGGACATGAACACATATCAGCAGCTGGTCAGATTAGTTTTTATACCTTTTTAATTACTTCTCAAAGAAAGTGTCTGCTTTGTCTAAATATCAAGCTATCATCATCCATTTATTATCTCTCTTATGGAATGTCATGCAAGTACAGAATAGGTGCAAAAGACAAAGAAGAATGCACACAAGCAGCTTTGAATTTCGTCCTTGCTAAAATGCAAATGCAGCAATAGGTGTCTGCGATCCCAGCGCTGTGACTGAGGTGGCAGCCTTCGCAATGTTGCACAGCACCGGCCAGGCTGGCCGGCATGCGAGACCAGGAATTTGCGCCCAGAAATTGCTAGTGATATGCCCCCGTTTCCAGAAACACATGCCGTCCCCGTCCCCTCACCACCCCGTAAACACCACTGCCTGTACATACGGAGGCCTGCATGTGATCACGTTCACAGAAGGGGTCCTGCAGATGGACAGATTCCAGATAATCGGGAATCTGCGATCAGCGCTGAAGCAGGCCCCTAGAGTGACTTAGTACTTTACTTGTCTACTCTCAGAATGTCAGGAAGCTGCCCAGAGTTCTCCCAGACTCCGAGGAGAGTAGCCCAGATGCCTGGATCCTGCTCACTTCACAGGGCAATTTGCGATGGATAATGCCATGTTGTAGTCTTGTCTAGATGTAGAGCAGCAGGTTTCTTGCAGTGAGATGTTTTTAACCATGCCATTTGACTTGACATTTGTGTGTTAGTCAGCAACATTTGGTACAGTTCATTTAGCACATGCTCTGGGTGTACACTGCAAGTTGGTGCCTGATCACTTGAAAAATGTATGTTTATTAAATGTATAATATATTAAATGTAGTTTATATTGGTTGGCATTATGCAAAACACCAAAGCAACACAGCTGAGGGGGGTGCTCCTTAGTGGATTTATAAATTGGATTCTTCAAAGTTCAACATATATGCCACTGTGACTGTATCATATTTAAAATGGCTTACATTTTCCATTGTCTAAGATGACAGTACAGCCTCAGAAAATCTGTCTTGGGCCCTGTTTTCTGTTTGGGAATTTTTAAAAGGCAATCCATAATTAAGGTTTTTTTTTTCTTTGCTTAGCACATGAACTTCTTCTTGTATTATCTACTACCAGCTTGTGTACTAACACAAGTTACTATGGATGACCAGCTTGGGTGCCAAATTGTTTTATGTCTGAATACTTGCTGGTGTTACATCCTGGTTTACGTCTGAATAACTGCTTGGGTGCCAACCTGATTTATGTCTGAGTGTCTGCTTATGTTCCATCCTAGCTTATGTCTGACTACCTGCTCATGTGCCAACCTAGTTTATATTTAACTACCAGCTTGTGCGCCAATCGGGTTTATGTCTGACTGCCTGCTTGTGTGCCAATTGGGTTTATGTCTGATGGCCTGCTTGTGTGCCAACTTGTCTTATGTGAATAGTTGCTACCAATCTATATGCAGGACACACTTGAAATGCTTCAGTGTACTGAGTGACTTTGTTTGAAATTAACTTTATTAGTATTTGGCTTCACCCAGCACACAGTATCATGGCAACGTGTCTATCCAAACCATTATATTATTAATCCTTGTGCCTCAATGTGTCTGCAAGTAATTTGTGACACAAAGAAAATTACAGCAATAATACTGCCCAACGTGCCTCTTTCCTGATCGCTGTATAATACAGAGCCTATAAGGGCACAGCAGCAAATAAAGTGGTTTACTTTAACACTAGAAAATGGAGAAAAAATAAGTGTGGGGAAATGAAAAGATGCTACTGTCAAACAACTTGCTGAACAATTACTCTGTGGTTACAGTATGTTAGTATACAGGGGCGTATTAATCACTTCCTGGTGTGGTCACATCGATTGCGACAAAACCAGGCAGTGCATTAACTGACATAGTCGCAAGCGATTCCACCTATCAGGAAAATACAGTCGGCGACTGCTGGTAGATAATCTTCCAGCAGCCGCCACTAGCTGAGGGACCTCCCGGCTCCTCTGCATCCCTGCACCATCCCCCAGTGACTGCCGTGCAGCTGATCACTGCTGATCAGTCAGCATGACAGGAACTGGGGAAATGTAAATTGACCCCCACCCAGCACCCCAGTGTATACCTGGTGGCTGCTCAGAGAAGTAGCTGCTGGGGAAATCAAAGTTGCGATGGTCACGATAATATCGATGAACTATGTTAATAAAATCAATGTTAATGTTATGTGTTTAAATAAATATCATGTTGAAATCATGTTCAATACAATTTAAAATAGATGTTTTTGACCCAATTCAAACCTAAAAAAAAACGACAATTTATGAGCGGCTTTTGGAAAAAATATTTGCCCAAGGGGCCCCATGTCCAGCAGGCCCCCTCCTCTCAGCAGCAGGCCCTTTCAGCCCAGCATATACTTACCTTGTACCGGCAAACGGGTTATTCCACCCCCTCGGCACCATCTTTCCAGTGATATTTGATTCATTTGCCTAGTTTATTTCTATTTGGAGTGCAGTGGTGAGAATGGTGGTTTGATGCATAGTGCTGTTGTGTTACCTGATACTACACTCAACTATTCCTGGGACTATTTATATTGCATTATATTATTGTTGTTATTTTAACTAATCGTTTTGCTCTTATGTATGGGGCGTTTACCTGTGCTGTAATGTCACGGTTGCTTATGCACTGTTTGATTTTCTTGCTCTAATATGTAATCCCTTCTTACCTAGCAGTTACTATGATCACTTCCCAGAAGCCCGGGACCGGCTATAGGGGGATACAAGGTGGACACTTGTTCCGGGCCCAGGCCCGCCAAGAGCCTCGATGGGCCCAGGTAACAGGGGGCGTGGCCTAATCACGGGAGGCGCGGCCACGCCCCCTTCAGGGGGGAATTTTCAATGCTGCGTGCTGGCGAGGGGTCGGTCTGAGCCCACTTAGCCCGGCGCAAAGCCAGGGGAGGCGCGATCAATCTGATTGCTCCCCCCAGGCATAGGAGACAGCTGTGGCTGCTGCTCAGCAGCCACGAGCAGTCTCCCACTGCAGCTCAGCACACGCTATGTGCTGGGCTGCTGTGAGGGAGGGGGGGCGGCGTCAGACCCGGGCCCCCGTTGGGCCCTCAGGAAGCCTGGGCCTGGGTAATTTGTACCCGCTCCACCCCCCTCTCGGCGACCCTGACCAGGCCCCGAGTCTCAGGGGACCATGGCCCCTGAAGAATCTCAGGAGCCCAGTTCATATGTCACCCTTGCCTCTGCTGCTGCTATATTCAGCAGGGCAGAATCACAGGCAGAGAGAGGGAGTCTAACAGCACGGTGTAATGCGTGTGACATCATGACATCACGCCTCTGGATCAGAGAGGAGCAGGGCCCACCCAACCCACCAGGGAAGAGGATCAGCAGTAGGGGTGTGCACCGGCCACTTTTCGTGTTTTGTGTTTTGGTTTTGGATCTGGATCTTTCTTCGTGTTTTGGATCTGGATTGGTTTTGCCAAAACCACCCTTCCGTGTTTTGGGTTCTGGGTTTTGTGTTTTGGATCTGTATTTTTTTTTTAAAAATAAAAACAGCTAAAATCACAGAATGTGTTGGTTTTTCTGCTCCTATGCTATTATTAACCTCAATAACCTTAATTTCCACTCATTTCCAGTCTATTCTGAACACCTCACAATAGTGTTTTTATGTCCAAAAGGTTGCACCGAGGTAGCTGGATGACTATGCTAAGCGACACGAGTGGGCGGCACAAACACGTGACCCATCTAGGCGTCATACTGCAGTGGCAGACAGGATGGCAGTTTGAAAAACTAGGCCCCAAACTGTACATAATGCAAAGAAAAAAAAGAGGTGCAAGATGGAATTGTCCTTGGGCCCTCCCACCCACCCTTATGTTGTATAAACAGGACATGCACACTTTAACAAACCAATCATTTCAGCGCCAGGGTCTGCCACACGACTATGGCTGAAATGATTGGCTCGTTTGGGCCCCCACAAAACAAGCTGGCAATTAATCTGTCCCTGCACAAACTGGCTCTACGGAGGCAAGATGTCGTCCTCATCCTCCTCATCCACCGATTCCTCACCCTCTTCAGTGTTGTGTACATCCTCATCCTCACAGACAATTAACTCGTCCCCGCTGGAATCCACCACCACAGGTCCCTCTGTACGTTCTGGAGGCTGGTCTCCCTGGAAGAGTTGATAATTCATTTTTATGAACATCATCTTCTCCACATTTTGTGGAAGCAACCTCCTACGCCTTTCGCTGACAAGGTTCCCGGCTGCACTAAACACTCTTTCGGAGTACACACTGGAGGGGGGGCAACTCAGGTAAAATAGAGCCAGTTTGTACAGGGGCCTCCAAATTGCCTCTTTTTCCTGCCAGTACAGGTACGGACTGTCTGACATGCCTACTTGGATGCTGTCACCGATGTAATCCTCCACCATTCTGTCAATGGTGACAGTATCATATGCAGTGACAGTAGACATGTCAGAAATTGTTGCCAGGTCCTTCAGTCCGGACCAGATGTCCAAACTTGGTCCTGCCTGCCCTGCATCACCGCCAGCGGGTTGCTTCGGATACCTACGTTTTTTTCCTGGCAGCCCCAGTTGCGGGAGAAAATGAAGAAGGAGCTGTTGACGTATCACGTTCCACTTCAGCTGACAGTGTTTTCACCAGCAGGTCTTTGCACCTCTACAGCCTTGTGTTGGCCGGAAAGAGAGACACCACATAGGCTTTAAACCTAGGATCGAGCACGGTGGCCAAAATGTAGTGGTCTGATTTCAACAGATTGATCACCCTGGAATCCTGGCAAAGCGAATGAAGGGCTTCATCCACAAGTCCCACATGCCGAGCGGAATCGCTCTGTCTTAGCTCCTCCTTCACTTTCTCCAGCTGCTTCTGCAAAAGCCTGATGAGGGGAATGACCTGACTCAAGCTGGCAGTGTCTGAACTGACTTCACGTGTGGCAAGTTCGAAGGGCTGGAGAACCTTGCACAACACGGAAATCATTCTCCACTGCGCTTGAGTCAGGTGCATACCCCTTCCTTTGCCTATGTCATAGGTGCATGTATAGGCTTGAATGGCCTTTTGCTGCTCCTCCATCCTCTGAAGCATATAGAGGGTTGAGTTCCACCGCGTCACAACCTCTTGCTTCAGGTGATGGCGGGGCAGGTTCAAGAGGGTTTGCTGGCGCTCCAGTCTTGGCACGCAGTCGCTGAATGGCGAAAGTGGCCAGACATTTTTTGGGCCACCCAAAGCATCTCCTGCACGCCCCTGTCGTTTTTCAGAAAAGTTTGCACCACCAAGTTTATTGTGTGAGCAAAACATGGGACATGCTGGAATTTGCCCAGATGTAATGCCAAACAGAAAAGAAATATGCCCGCGCTCGGTTTTACCCATATCATACATGGTACCAGCAGCATGGCAACATTAATGCCATATATGTATACAAAACAGAAAAACTTTTGCTATCGGCGCTAACAATAATATACTGCAAATTTATGTGTGTGCAGCAAATAAAACAAAGGGGATTTTGTTATGATTTGATCAAAGCACTTAAGCCTGCAGCCCAGCATCAAGGGACCCCATTTTTCTGCAGGTCCCTAACACTAGCATATATGCCTAGCACATCATTATATTGCAGTTAAATGTACTCACCTCCTAGATACAGAGGGACACATCTATACAGGGCTGGCTGTTAGCCACACCCAACTAGGCTTTTTATAGCCTTAATTGAAAGCTGCCATGATAGCACAAGGCAAAATTTTGAAACCAAACAGAAAAGAAATATGCCCGCGCTCGGTTTTACCCATATCATACATGGTACCAGCAGCATGGCAACATTAATGCCATATATGTATACAAAACAGAAAAACTTTTGCTATCGGCGCTAACAATAATATACTGCAAATTTATGTGTGTGCAGCAAATAAAACAAAGGGGATTTTGTCATGATTTGATCAAAGCACTTAAGCCTGCAGCCCAGCATCAAGGGACCCCATTTTTCTGCAGGTCCCTAACACTAGCATATATGCCTAGCACATCATTATATTGCAGTTAAATGTACTCACCTCCTAGATACAGAGGGACACATCTATACAGGGCTGGCTGTTAGCCACACCCAACTAGGCTTTTTATAGCCTTAATTGAAACCTGCCATGATAGCACAAGGCAAAATTTTGAAACCAAACAGAAAAGAAATATGCCCGCGTTCGGTTTTACCCATATCATACATGGTACCAGCAGCATGGCAACATTAATGCCATATATGTATACAAAACAGAAAAACTTTTGCTATCGGCGCTAACAATAATATAATGCAAATTTATGTGTGTGCAGCAAATAAAACAAAGGGGATTTTGTCATGATTTAATCAAAGCACTTAAGCCTGCAGCCCAGCATCAAGGGACCCCATTTTTCTGCAGGTCCCTAACACTAGCATATATGCCTAGCCCATCATTATATTGCAGTTAAATGTACTCACCTCCTAGATACAGAGGGACACATCTATACAGGGCTGGCTGTTAGCCACACCCAACTAGGCTTTTTATAGCCTTAATTGAAAGCTGCCATGATAGCACAAGGCAAAATTTTGAAACCAAACAGAAAAGAAATATGCCCGCGCTCGGTTTTACCCATATCATACATGGTACCAGCAGCATGGCAACATTAATGCCATATATGTATACAAAACAGAAAAACTTTTGCTATCGGCGCTAACAATAATATACTGCAAATTTATGTGTGTGCAGCAAATAAAACAAAGGGGATTTTGTCATGATTTGATCAAAGCACTTAAGCCTGCAGCCCAGCATCAGATGTAATGCCCGCACAATATTGGTGGTGTTGTCAGATATCACAATTCCCCAGGAGAGTCTAAGTTGGGTAAGCCACTGGGCGATGATTTCCCTCAGTTTCTCTAAGAGGTTGTTGGCGGAGTGCCTCTTACTGAAACCGGTGATACACAGCGTAGCCTGCCTTGGAACGAGCTGGCGTTTCTGAGATGCTGCTACTGGTGACGCTGCATAAGGCAATACATCTAGATAGTGGGCTGTCACAGTCATATAGTCCTTAGTCTGCCCTGTTCCACTTGTCCACATGTCCGTGGTTAAGTGGACATTGGGTACAACTGCATTTTTCAGGACACTGAGGAGACTTTTTCTGATGTTTCTGTACAGTCTCGGTATCGCCTGCCTAGTGAAGTGGAATCTAGACAGGATTTGGAACCGGGGACACACTACCGCCATCAATTGTCTAAATCCCACTGCACTAATGGCAGATACCGGATGCACATCTAACACCAACATAGCAGTCAAGGCCTCAGTTATACGTTTTGCTTCAGGATGACTGCTGTCGTACTTCATCCTCCTCGCTAAGGACTGTTGGAGGGTCAATTGTTTAGTAAAAGTAGTGGTGTTCCTACTTCCTCTCTGGGATGATGAACGACTCCCAGCAGCAGCAACAGCAGCAGGAGGCGTAGCAATGCAGGATCCTCCGGAGGAATCCCGGATAGTAGAGTCAGTCATGCCAGTGACATGGCCTGCAGGACTACTTCCGATCCTGACTAAGGAGGAAATTGACGAGGAGGGAGTTGATGGTGTGGTTTGCAGGCGCTTGGATACAACAGGACAACAGGATTTAGGTGTCCCTGGACTGCCTACGGTCTTAGCCAAAGTTTCTGAACTTGACAGTAACTTTTTATGAACGCGCTGCAGGTGCCGTAAAAGGGAGGATGTTCCTAGGTGGTTAACGTCCCTACCCTTACTTATTTCATCTTTACATATGGTACATATGGCAAGACAGTTGTCCAGATTTGGATAGAAATATTGCCAGACCAAAGAGGTGGAATGTTTTGTCTTCTGTCCAGGCATGACCATGATGGGCTTTTTCATCCCACGGACAACAACTGTGTCCCCCGGAGCTTGAGTTAAACAAACCACATCACCATCAGAATCCTCCTCGCCAACTTCCTCCTCAGCGCCAGCTACACCAGTATCCTCATCCTGTTGTACTTCAACATTGACATCTTCAATTTGCATATCAGCAAGTGGACTGTGGGTGCTCCTTTCAGCACTTGCAGGGGGCGTGCAAATGGTGGAAAGAGCCACCTCTTCCCGTCCAGTGCTGGGAAGGTCAGGCATCGCAACCGCCACCACACTTGGACTCTCCTTGGGGATTTGTGATATCTTCTTAGAATGCACAGTTCTTCGCTGTGCTTTTGCCAGCTTAACTCGTTTGATTTTTTTAGCGGGAGGAGGGCTTCCATCGTCATGTGAAGCTGAACCACTGGTCATGAACATAGGGAAAGACCTTAGTCGTTCCTTGCCACTCCGTGTTGTAAATGGCATATTGGCAAGTTTATGTTTCTCCTCAGATGATTTAAATGTTTTTTTCAAGGTAATTTTCCTGAACTTTGTCATTTGGGATTGTATGTGCCCTCTACTATGACATTGGGCATCGGCCTTGGCAGACGACGTTGATGGCATCTTATCGTCTATGTCATGACTAGTGGCAGCAGCTTCAGCACTAGGAGGAAGTGGTTCTAGATCTTTCCCTATTTTATTTTTAGTGGAGAAAGTTTGTTCCTCCATTTTTGTTATATTGATATATAAGTGCAGCTAAGGCGCACACAAACACAGAAAATTATTTTTTATTTTTGCCGGAGACTAGTGCACTTTGTGGGTTACACCACCCTTTAAGAAATGAGCCAGCCGGCTCTATACTTATGGGACACAGGCGCACGCTTGGCGCTGCTCCTTTGTTGATGCACGTGCAGCTACAGCCCACACAATTCACAAAGACAGAAAAAAAAGAAGCATTTTTTATTCTTTGTGGAGCGCACTTTGGGGGTTACACCACCTTTTAACAGACAGATGCACGCTTGGCGCTGCTGCTTGGAGGATGCACGTACAGTGCAGACAATTCACAAACACAGAAGAAAATGTTTTATTTTTGTTTGAGACGGAGTGCACTTTGGGGGTTACACCACCCTTTAACAGACAGATGCACGCTTGGCGCTGCTACTTTGTTGAGGCATGTGCAGCCACAGTGCACACAATTCACAAACACAGAAAATATTTTTTTATTTTGTTTGGAGTGCCCTTTGGGGGTAACAGCACCCTTTAATGGACAAGCCAGCTGGCCCTTTACTTATGACACAGGCGAACGCTTGGCACTACATTGTTGATGCATGTGCTGCTACTGCACACACAATTCACAAACACAAAAAAATATATTTTTTATTTTGTTTGGAGTGCACTTTGGGGGTTACAGCACCCTTTAACGGTCAAGCCAGCCGGCCCTTTACTTATGGGACACAGGCGCACGCTTGGCGCTGCTCCTTTGTTGATGCACGTGCAGCTACAGCCCACACAATTCACAAAGACAGAAGAAAAAGAAGCATTTTTTATTCTTTGTGGAGCGCACTTTGGGGGTTACACAACCTTTTAACAGACAGACGCACGCTTGGTGCTGCTGCTTTGAAGATGCACATACAGTGCATACAATTCACAAACACAGAAGAAAATGTTTTATTTTTGTTGGAGACGGAGTGCACTTTGGGGGTTACACCACCCTTTAACAGACAGACGCACGCTTGGCGCTTCTCCTTTGTTGATTCACGTGCAGCCACAGTGCACACAATTCACAAACACAGAAAATAGTTTTTTATTTTGTTTGGAGTGCCCTTTTCGGGTAACAGCACCCTTTAACGGACAAGTCAGCCGGCCCTTTACTATTGACACAGGCGCATGCTTGGCACTACTTTGTTGATGCATGTGCTGCTACTGCGCACACAATTCACAAACACAAAAAAATATATTTTTTTATTTTGTTTGGAGTGCACTTTGGGGGTTACAGCACCCTTTAACGGTCAAGCCAGCTGGCCCTTTACCTATGACACAGGCGCACGCTTGGCGCTACTTTGTTGATGCACGTGCGGCTACTGCGCACACAATTCACAAACACAAAAAAATATATTTTTTTATTTTGTTTGGAGTGCCCTTTGGGGGTTACAGCACCCTTTAATGGACAAGCCAGCCGGCCCTTTACCTATGACACAGGCGCACGCTTGGTGCTACTTTGTTGATGCACGTGCGGCTACTGCGCACACAATTCACAAACACAAAAAAATATATTTTTTTATTTTGTTTGGAGTGCCCTTTGGGGGTTACAACACCCTTTAATGGACAAGCCAGCCGGCCCTTTACTTATGGGACACAGGCGCACGCTTGGCGCTGCTCCTTTGTTGATGCACGTGCAGCTACAGCCCACACAATTCACAAAGACAGAAGAAAAAGAAGCATTTTTATTCTTTGTGGAGCGCACTTTGGGGGTTACACCACCTTTTAACAGACAGACGCACGCTTGGTGCTGCTGCTTTGAAGATGCACATACAGTGCAGACAATTCACAAACACAGAAGAAAATGTTTTATTTTTGTTGGAGACGGAGTGCACTTTGGGGGTTACACCACCCTTTAACAGACAGACGCACGCTTGGCGCTGCTCCTTTGTTGATTCACGTGCAGCCACAGTGCACACAATTCACAAACACAGAAAATAGTTTTTTATTTTGTTTGGAGTGCCCTTTTCGGGTAACAGCACCCTTTAACGGACAAGTCAGCCGGCCCTTTACTATTGACACAGGCGCATGCTTGGCACTACTTTGTTGATGCATGTGCTGCTACTGCGCACACAATTCACAAACACAAAAAAATATATTTTTTTATTTTGTTTGGAGTGCACTTTGGGGGTTACAGCACCCTTTAACGGTCAAGCCAGCTGGCCCTTTACCTATGACACAGGCGCACGCTTGGCGCTACTTTGTTGATGCACGTGCGGCTACTGCGCACACAATTCACAAACACAAAAAAATATTTTTTTTTATTTTGTTTGGAGTGCCCTTTGGGGGTTACAGCACCCTTTAATGGACAAGCCAGCCGGCCCTTTACCTATGACATAGGCGCACGCTTGGTGCTACTTTGTTGATGCACGTGCGGCTACTGCACACACAATTCACAAACACAAAAAAATATATTTTTTTATTTTGTTTGGAGTGCCCTTTGGGGGTTACAACACCCTTTAATGGACAAGCCAGCCGGCCCTTTACTTATGGGACACAGGCGCACTCTTGGCGCTGCTCCTTTGTTGATGCACGTGCAGCCACAGTGCACACAATTCACAAACACAGAAAATATTTTTTTATTTTGTTTGGAGTGCACTTTGGGGGTTACAGCACCCTTTAACGGTCAAGCCAGTCGGCCCTTTACTTATGACACAGGTGCATGCTTTGCACTACTTTGTTGATGCACGTGCGGCTGCTGTGCACACAATTCACAAACACAGAAAAAATATTTATTTTTTTTGCACTTGAGGGGAGCAACCCTGATGGACAGAGCACCACCTGGACAACACTACAGCACCCCTTTAGGACTGGGACACTGCGCAGGACTTTGGAGTGGACACAGCCCTTATGGACAACTGACTGCACAACACAGTCCAGCCAGCCCCTATGGACTTTGGAGGAGTGGACACAGCCCCTATGGACAACAGCAGCACAGCACAACACAGCCAGTTTTCCAGCGTTTGGGACCATATGATCGACTGTCATTTGATCCTATACATTACCATATTTTAATTCCAACCTGCCAGATTGGACAGATATTTGACAGATAATTGAATAGTGTACACCCAGTATACCCCTATCCGTCCCCTCCTGCAGCCTATCTCTAACTGACCCCCCTCGCAGCCTACCCTAACCACCCCTCTGCACAGAGTCATATGGTTGTGGCATCATCATAGGTCCTTTATCCCACTTGGATCTAGCATCTACAGGGAAGGGCTCACACCTCCAATCCTTGGTGTGGTATTCGGACTTGTCTCTACTGTGTAACGATCAGGGAGCATATCTCAGGTCACTAACCCATTACATCAGCCTAGTCAGTAGGGAGATGGCTCACATGTCGACCCTCAGTGTGGCTCCCAGACACTCCTCACCTTGAAGTGCAGAGGCTCACTCCACTGCCAAATGGCGGCCTTCCTCCGTAATGCACTAATCCATTATATGGCAGTTCTTTCTCTGTAGGCAGGGCAGATCCTGATATTTCATTATGACCCAATAGTGCATGTGTGAAGATGATGGGAACTGCCAACAAAACTGGTAACTAACACATAGCACCAGCCATATGCTACTGGGCGAACAACAAAGAAATTCAATTTTTGTCGCTTCATAAGTGCTGATCATGCAAAGAGGATTTTTCCATGGTCTGTCTTTTAGTACATTTTAGAGAAGTGATAATGACCACTTTTTTGGTGAATACGTATCACAACTTGATTGTTTGACCACAAGTGGCAAGAGAATTTCAATAATATTAATATATAACAATAAAAAAGATACTGACCAGTGTGCTAAATCGGAAGTGCTTAATACAGTATAGTGCTTATAATCCCAAATATAAAACAAATCACTCCCGGCAGTGGCGAAACAGTTCAAGTATTATATAAATATCTAAATGTTAATCCCAACACAGCATGTGTATTAGTTTGTCATATATCATTAATGGAATTTTCACACTTGGCAAGTTTGGTTAATATGAGTTTCAGGGGAGGTGTTCAGTTTATTTCAGGATGGGGTTAAGACCTGATTGAATTAGCAATCATCTGTCAGCCCCATATCTACTTCCCTTGTATCACCTGTATCACGAACCATATAGGAAAAACCAGGGGGCTCAGGTGGCTAGGGAACAAGGAGGTAAGTGATAGTGCTAGGTCTCCCTATTACAGCCAAATCCAGGTTTGGCTAGACCTGCCCAGAGGCGTGGAGTCTAACTCACTTGGCGGTCTTCACCAGTGACCCCTCCAGTTGGGATATGGGTTTCACTGCACCAAGTGAGCAGGTTGCGGCGCTCTGGACAAGTACCTGGGGGTTTGCAGGAAGACCGGAACTATATTAGAATGAGTACTTGAACACAGGAGAACAGTGTGAATTGAATACTTGAGCACAAGATATAAGGGTGTGAACTGAATACTTGAACACAGGAGATCAGGGTATGCACTGGGTACTTGAATACAGGAGATCAGCGAATTAACTGAATACTTGAACACAGGAGATCAGCAAATGAATAGAAAACTTGAACAGAGGAGATCAGCAAATTAAAAGAATACTTGAGCACAGGAGATCAGGGTATGAACTGAATACTTGAGTACAGGAGATCAGCAATGAACTGAATACTTGAACACAGGAGGTCGGTAAATGAACTGAATACTTGAACACAGGAGACTGGCAAATGAACTGAATATTTGAGCACAGGAGATCAGGGTATGAACTGAGTACTTGAATACAGGAGATCAGCAATGAACTGAATACTTGAGCACAGGAGATCAGGGTATGCACTGGGTACTTGAATACAGGAGATCAGCGAATTAACTGAATACTTGAACACAGGAGATCAGCAAATGAACAGAAAACTTGAACAGAGGAGATCAGCAAATTAAAAGAATACTTGAGCACAGGAGATCAGGGTATGAACTGAATACTTGAGTACAGGAGATCAGCAATGAACTGAATACTTGAACACAGGAGGTCGGTAAATGAACTGAATACTTGAACACAGGAGACTGGCAAATGAACTGAATATTTGAGCACAGGAGATCAGGGTATGAACTGAGTACTTGAATACAGGAGATCAGCAATGAACTGAATACTTGAGCACAGGAGATCCAGGTGCTGACTTGCACAGAGAAATGTGGATACAGGAATGTACTGGGAATTACTAGAGATCCAGCTGAAGCTTAACTGGTAATTAGCATGAAAGCTGACACCACTGTAACACAGGGAGGTGGTTACAGAGCTGAGCAGCACACTAAAAGACAACACAGGGATTTACAAGGAACAGTGGAGTTCTGTGAGAGCTGAAGTAACACGCTGCAAATTAGCATGGGAGCTAATATAAGTAACACTGGTGGTCAGCATGAAGGCTGAAACAGCACACTGTAGATACTTTGTGGAAAACACCAGAGAGCATACTAATCATTAGAACAGCGAAGTTGAACAGCAGTTTCCTGTTCCTGGAGTCAGACTTAAATATCCCTGGGTAGCTGGTCTTTGGATCAGAGGATCAGCTGAGTGACCACAGGACTACCATTGGGAGAGACTAGTCAGGTGATATGGACCAACATGGCTGCATCCATACCCAGCACCCTGGAAACCAGAACGCATGCACAGAAGCTCTAGCAGACCCCAGGGAGAATACCCCAGTGACTGAACACCTATGCCCAAGGATGCCGGCATGGAGGTGAGTAGCGGCCCATCCCAGGCTGCATCCTGACAACCTGTTGGAGGCCAGAGAAAGGTCTCAAAAATTGGATTTAACTATCCTTGTTGGAAATATGTGTGTGCAGGCTTGTAGGTGTAACAGAGCCCCTGTACACACCAGTGGATGCCCTGAATCTTTAATTAGCCCAGCTGTTTATACAGTGTAATGGTTTATTGGAGATAAAACCTGTACTCACTGTTACATACACTGGTAGGATGGAGCGGAGCTTGAGTGAAGTGGAGTGCGATACAAATCACTTGCCAGTGAACATATGAAGGTAGCTGTTATTGGTGCAGGGTCTCTAGCAGACATCGTGGGTTGCAGGTAAGAGCAAGTCTCACTGGAGCTAAGTGGAAGCCAACTGTCTCCCACTGAAACACTCATCACAGTGGCAAGAGGGCACTTCTCATAGGCAGTACTTAGGTAGGTGGCCATCTTGGAACAGGGAATGAGTCAGCGCAGTAAAGCATACCACTTTCAACACCTCCCCCCATTTACTACAAGCTTCAACATGTTTCACAAACATTCAACCAAAGCTTTTCTGCAGTAACCTTCAAGAAATGTAGGTTTAATCACATAAGAAAACATCAACATATCATGTGACTTTAGTCTTGCTTTCTTTGTAGTCTCATCAGCAACAGTTATCTCACTGACAGCATGGGCCATAACAACAGTCTCTTGACTCACAAACTCAAGATTGCTGTCACTCTGACGATTCTAGATCCTTTCCTCACTTGTGACTTTTATATCTTGCTAAATCTGTTTTACTAAAATATCTTAGGGGTAAATTTACTAAAGTGAGAGTTTTTAGAAGTGGAGATGTTGCCCATAGCAATAAATCAGATTCTAGCTATTATCTTCTAGAAGGTGCTAGTTCAATGTTAAGTAGAATCTGATAGGTTGCTATGGGGAACATTTCCACATCTAAAAACTCTCACTTTAGTAAATATATCCCTTAGACTTCAATTCACACTAGTCAGATCTTGACTTTGGATCTCGAATATTAAGTGGTTCACTGAATGCAATATTTGCGAATTCCTAAACATACCTCTTAAGTGGCTTTTAAATATTTGCCCTTGCAGAAGATCTTTTCTGTGGTTAAACACTGGTATCCACTGGTTCAGGTACATCAGCTGCTGGGGAATGGGATCGAAATGTCGGTAAATCACCTAGCCCTCCCCACTCCCCCCCCCCTAACCCTCCCTTAGGGTTGCCTAACCCTAAACTCCCAGGGTGGTGCCTAACCCTAACTCCCCCCGGGGGTGCCTAAACCTAAACCCCCCCTCCCCTATCCCTCCCGGGGTGCCTAACACCCACCACCCCCCAGCGGCACCTAACCCACCCCCCCTTCCCCCTAACACTAACCCTCCCAAGAGGTTGCCTAAGCCTAAGTCCCCCCGGAGTTGCCTAAACCTAACCCCCAGTGCGGCTAAGTGCTAGGGATGGCCGGACTCACCTTGATCGGTCCAGCGTCCTTCGGCACTCCGGAGTCGGGATGAAGAGAGGCGTCGGTATTTCGACGCCTATCTTCTGTCCCTTGTGGGTCTTCTGGTGTCGGGATATAGACCGCCGGCATTTAGTCCACCGGTCTATTAACTACATTCCAGTTGCTGGCATGTTCAGTGACACAAACTTGTTCCGCATATCAACTTCCACCTTGACCAGTTTCTTTGAATATGACATCTCTAGACTTGATATGCTTTTTCGCACTTGGATTGCAAAAACTATAACCTTTACTCTCATGGCAGTAGCCAAGCATGATGCACTTTACTGATTTTGAGTCCAGCTTGCATCTTCTTTCTTTTGGTTTCTGTATGTAAGCTGTATTTCCAAAAGGTCTGAGATGTTTTACAATTGGTTTTCCTTTGACCACGCTTTAATAAGTTTTATTTCCTTTAAAGCAATTGTAGGAGAATAATTCTTGAGATAAACTGCTGTTGACACGGCTTCTACTCAAAACTGTCTAGGCCTGCGTCCTTTAACATACATTTTGCATTCTCCACTAGTGTACGGATTGCTCGTTCACTCACACCATTTTGCTCAATGGTCAATTGATGTTCTAGTCTAGGGGTGGCCAAGATGTCAATCACGATCTACCCATAACTCACGGAGCTCCAATCAGAGGATCGCAACCAACTTGCTGAAGAAACTGGGAACGCTGGTCTCTAAAGTGATCAGAGACTAAATAAGCCTCTTATCGGTTCAGAGGCCAGCATTCCCAGTGATGCAGTGCAAGGGTGACGTCATGATGTAGGGGCACTACTACAATGGGCATTGTGTATAAAGGGCACTACTGTGTGTCGTAACATGAATAAAGGACAAGACTATGTGGTGTAATGTGAATAAGATTGTGTTGCTGTGTGGCATAATTTGAATTGGGGATACTATGTGTGATTTTGGCAGGACAAACCCCACGCCCCTTGCTGTGAGGTCACTCCCCCTTTTATGCATAGCACGCCACATTTTTCGAGCTTGGTAGATCACGATAGGTTTTTAGTTTTAAAAGTAGATCACCAAGTCCAAAACTCTGGCCATCCCTGTTCTAGTCCATATCTCTTCCAAAAGAGATTCACCTCTCTGTTTAGGTGTTCTCCACCATTATGATGAGTCTGTAACCATTTTGATTTTCTACAAGTATCTTTTAGTCTGCAATATTCTTTTGCTACTGCAGATGTTTCTCTGATGAAGTATATGTGTGTCATGCCTGTGAAGTCATCTATGAACGTCACGAAGTATCTGTATCCACTTACTGACTTTACTTCCATTGTACCACACACATCCGCATGTACGATCTCAAGTGGTGCTGCAACACTGCTTACTGACTTAAGAAATGGCTGATGGTTTTGTTTTAGTAATATACAGCTCTTACATACCGGTGTCTCTGCATCATTCAGTGACATTTCTGTGACCACTGCTGCATTCAAGGAGACCAAATCTTCTATGGCAGAGTTCTAGAGACTGTGACAATTGTAGATGTTTATCTATGACAGTGTCTTTTCTATTTTACACAATACACTTTCCTTGGCCAAAGTGAACTCTGTGGCCTCTTTGTTCCAGGACAATGATGCTTATAAGACATCTCTGGTACATATAGCAAGTCTTGCATTCCTGTTACTTTTGCTTTAGTCCCAATTTTCAAGTGGGCTTTAATTATTGAAACTTTTGTAGCTGTCAGGACTTGAATGCCAGTCCCTTTGATTGTGATAGGATCAAATGTGACTAACTAGGTGAACCATTCCTCATTGCAGCTGAAATGCCTTGTTACACATGAATCAATATACCAACAATCTTTTCTGCGACTATTTGTAACACTCAGTGCTGATTCATCTTTCCCATTGTGTTTCTTGCTTTGCATATGATTCACATTATTTTGCTTTTATTGAACTGCTTTGTGACCTATCTTTTCACTTTTTGTGTTTAATATATTACTCTCAGCGATTGACTCACATGACATACGTTCTTCAAACTGTAATAACTTCACTCCAACTGTGTCTGTGGTCAATGTTTCTGTGTTTGCCTCCAACACCATAACTAGGAAGTCAAATTCAGGAGTTATGTACTGTAGCATTGCCGTAGCAATTTCTTTATCTAACTTCACTCCAACAGACAATAGTTGCTGAGATACAGATGTCATTATCTCATCACTGAAAATGCTACATTCACATAACTTGGCATTGTATAATACATGCAAACAAGACCTCCATCTTGGTACGCTGCCTGCAATGCTGTCCAATTGTCATTTGCTGACATCTACCCATATATGATAGGGCACAAATGTTGCTCTACACTTAAGTCTATGGTACCCATGAATCTCTCTACATCATCTGGGCTTGGACTTTCACCTGGGTCTAATGTGACCTTCCATAATCTTTCAAGCTTTAATTGCATTTCCATAGTAAACCTCCATTTTGTAAACCTTTTTGCACATTTTAGCTTCATAAACCCCATTATGAATGTAGCATCTGTATGCATGCTTCTTACAGACATAATTTGTGCAGCCTCTATGCTCTAATCAGCTGCTCTGCTGTCACGCTGCACTGGAAACACTCTGTGCTGGCTTCACTCTGTGTTATGTGGCAGTCTATGCTGTGCATGTGCTCAAGATGGCATCTATCTGCTGCTGTGGGCATTCTAGTAGCTTGGAGCTTGTGTATCTAGAACTTGTGTGTCTGGACTATGGAAATGTGTGTGTACAGGCTTGCTGATGTATGGAAACAGAGAATGTCCTGATACAACAAAAAGCCCAGTTACCTAACCAATGTAGTGGTTTTATTAAAGGTAAAGCAGATATAGCCATACTCACTGTTATACACACTGGCAAATGGATCTGAGCTTGAGCAGAGCGGGGTGTCATGCGGCTCACCAACCAGTGATTGCATGAAACAAGCAGGAAGCGGTGCTGGATTACTGAAGGGCTGGAATTGGGAATGACAACTTTCTGGAAGAAAAATATGGAGTCAGCAACAGTAGCTTGTTCCACTTTCAACAAGGGGCAATGCCATTGTGACATTTATTGCCACTAGGGAATCTATTGCTACTGGGGAGGTGAGTATAATATTACAATGGGGACTTATGGACACCATGGGGGTGATAAACACCTCTAGGCATATAATTTTTTCCACAAAACTACTTAAATATGTTTTTAAAATGTGTTTTAGATTAAATAATTAAAAAATATATGTAAATTGTTGAGATGACATTTGGGAAAAATCAACTAAGTGGTTTATTATTATTATTATTAATTATTATTATTATTATAATTTGCAGTTATTCATATAGTGCACACATATACTCCACAGTGCCTTACAGAGCATACAGTATTTGGCCATGCACACCAGTACCTACCCAGTGGAGTTTACAATCTGCAATACACAGGGCATCACTAGGGGGGTTTGGCACCCAAGACAAGCTGTAAAACATGGCACTCCCCCATTTATGTGACCTGGGCTTATTGCCCAGGGTCACTTATAGTCTCAGGAGCATGGGCCTAATGCCCACTTATCCGTGCCACCGGCCTAAGGTCTAATTAACCCCACGGGCCTAGTACCTAACAACCTGGTGGTCTAGAGAGGGATTAATAATGGGATGGCCTCATAGAGGGCCTACCTGTCTGGTGGTAGAGGCTGCAGTGGGGATCTTTGTTAGCTCTTAGACTTTCCCACCACTGCAGCACTGTCCAGTCCTCAGCTGCATTCTTCTACAGCTGACCCATCCTGGCCAGTGGTGGCACCGCCGGAGCTCTTCTCTCTTGAGCCCAGCGTCTTCTGGCCACTACCGCGGTCACTGGAGTTCTTTGCACAACATCTTCATCCATTGCCTGCTGCTGCTGTACTGACTTTTCTGCCCAGCGGAAGTGTTGATGTCAGACACCACGTGCTGATCTCATGTGTGGGTTGATAGACTTTAAGTTAGAAACTGTATTTTATGCAGTTTTCCTATATGGCTGTAATTTGAATTTCAGGCCACTTTAGTCCTGATTCAGCAGATAGTTTGTCTATATTATTTTTTAGAATCAAATTGTGTCTTTCCACTTTACTTATAGCTTGTGGACTGGATAGTACACTCAGCGAATCATTTGATCTATCCCTAGAGTCTTATATACCTTTTTAATTACCTGCCTTTGGAAACCATGTGTCTTGTTCAGAACTGATAGATAAAAGAATTCTAAACCTGGGAATACAGTCTTTCAATAATTACTTAGCTACTATTGTAGTATCCGCTTTTGTACAATATATGCTTCAATGCATTCTGAATATCTACAAACAATGCCTAATACATGCTGAAATTTACATAATTTATTCATTTGAATAAACTCAATTAGCAAATTCATAAATGGACCCTAAGGTGGAGACTGCATAGTTTTGTGTGTATTCAGATTTCTCCAATGACATGCTTGGTAAATAGGACATGTTTAATTATACAGTTGTGCAAAAGAAGTAACTTCTGGTGTCTTCCAGAGTTTATCTGGTTGCAAAGTACAGCCAAGAGACCTTTAGGTAGCCTTTACAGACTCATGGGTTTCCATCTGACGTTTTGCAGAATCCTCCAGAATAGCCAGAAGAGAAATAGGCTGCATTGTAAACATATGATTGGACGTTCCCAGAAAGAGCTACTGTTTTGGCAAATATGTCCTCAAAGCATTTCCATTTGAGACTTCATCAGTGAGTAAAATCTGGGCTAAGCAATTTATAATAGTAACAGTATCTTAGATGGTAACATAAGAGCATTTAGCAGCTGGTGTATGTAATGATCATTTATAAGCTGAAAACTTTAACTGCAAGAAATTGGTGAAGTTAGGCTTTCTGTTACCCAGGGTAAAGAATCTGCTCGGGGCCCCTCGCAAAATAGTGGGCACCCCTGGCTTGCTAGAATACTGACATCAGCATTGTATATACTGAAATGTTTCTAGGGTCAGGGGAAAACCCAGTACATTGAGGGGGTAGCAATTGCTGCATTTTTTCTGTGCCTCTGGGGTGTCTTCACTTTTCAATGAAGCATGCAGGATCCACTGTCTCAAGGCTCAATGCTAAGAGTCATTGCCTGTACTGCGCTACCTCACCCACCAAAGAGCAACTCAATGACCACCATAAGATGAAAAATCACAGTGACCACCATATAATGCAGAGAACATCACAGTGACCACATATAATACAGAGAGCATCGCAAAGACCTCCATAAAATACAGAGAACATCCCAGTGACTGCCATATGATGTAGTGAGTATTACAGTGACCACCAAATAGTGCAGAGACCATCTGTGACTCAATGTAATGCAAAGAGCATCAGTGACCACCATAAAATGCTGAAAAAAATCACAGTGACCCCTATATAATACAGAGACCATTACAATGAGCACCATATAATGCAGAGAACATCACAGTGACTACCATATAATACAGAGGACATCACAATGGCCACTACTTAATACAGAGAAAATCACAGTGACTGCCATATAAAGCAGAGAACACCAGTGACAACCATACAATACAGAGCTCATCACAGTGACACCTATATAATACAGAGAGCATCAGTGATGCCATAAAATACAGAGAGTAATCGTGACCATCATGTAATTTAGAGAGCATCGGTGATGCATCAATAATGCCATAAAATTAGAGAGTATCAGTGATCACCATACAATAGAGTATCAGTATCCATAATATACTACAGAGAATCCATGATACATCAGTGACACCATACAATACAGAGATCAGTAATCATCATATAGTACAGAGAGCATCATTAACATAATATAATACAGATAGCATTAGTAACCACCATATAACAAGTCTAATAGATATACATGCTGAAATTTACATAATTTATTCATTTGAATAAACTCAATTAGCAAATTCATAAATGGACCCTAAGGTGGAGACTGCATAGTTTTGTGTGTATTCAGATTTCTCCAATGACATGCTTGGTAAATAGGACATGTTTAATTATACAGTTGTGCAAAAGAAGTAACTTCTGGTGTCTTCCAGAGTTTATCTGGTTGCAAAGTACAGCCAAGAGACCTTTAGGTAGCCTTTACAGACTCATGGATTTCCATCTGGCGTTTTGCAGAATCCTCCAGAATAGCCAGAAGAGAAATAGGCTGCATTGTAAACATATGATTGGACGTTCCCAGAAAGAGCTACTGTTTTGGCAAATACGTCCTCAAAGACACCATACAATACAGAGATTATCAGTAATCATCATATAGTACAGAGAGCATCATTAACATAATATAATATAGATAGTATTAGTCACCACCATATAACAAGTCTAATAGATATGCATATGTCAGAAGTATCAGTTTTTATTCTTTGCCTAGTAGACAGAGAATAGGTTAACATTTCAACTACTCTCTTATTGATCCAGTAATAGCTACCCGCCCTGGCTTTGCACAGGAGCAATTTTGAATTTACAGGCGATAGTCTTTTTTAACTGAGGCCATATAAGATTGCCCTGTAGACAACATTAGTCATTTTTCCTCCTGACATCAACATGAAAAGTATATGACAGGGAATGGGGAAGAGGGAAAGAAGACTGGTGCACTCGGGTAATGAGGCAAAAATAGTATTAAAACAACTTTTAATATATTACTGCATAAAAATCTTAATTATTTCATATCCAATGTACAGTATTGCACATGAGAAGCAAGTGAAATAAAAACAAAGTAGAGTGTATAAAGAAATAAAGACGTGTTTAAAATAATTTGTTTGCTGGTGTATTTTTATTTGGGTTTGTGAATTCTCTTATGCCACATATATTATTTGCAAGCTTTGATCACCTTATTCCAAGAATATATATCCACTCAAAGAATATTCTGATTAATAATTATTAATAATTAATATAACAATTCCTTATAGCACTAGAGGATGTTACTACCCCACAACTATTTTGTTTTTTAATTCAATGTGCATATATTTAATATTTGCACAATTGTAGTAAATTACTACTGTGAACAGACAGAGGGCCTGATTCTGCAAGGATCGTAATTGCAAAGCTGCACGCAGGCAGCTTTGCAATTGCAATCCTTGCAGATATGGTGATGCAACAGGAGGCATCACGCCTCCTGCTGCATTACTTATCCGAGCTGCATTGTCCAATGCAGCATCGGATAATCTGCATACCACAGCATACCATCGGCCGGCTGCTGTGACTGACAGCCACTGCAGTTTAGAGGGAGAGGCCAGGAAATATCCATCATCCGATGGAGATCCTGGCTTCTTCCCTGCCCCACAACAACAGTGACACGCCTAAATTTCAGGAAACGGAGGGCATTGCTGCCCCCTCCCCATCCCCAAATAGAAGCAGACTATCAATCACTGACAATCTGCTGCCAGTTTACGTGCGGGCTCACAGACTCGTTCTGCACATGCGCAGAACGGGTCTGGCGCCTGCGCAGATTCCCGAACATCGGGCATCTGCATACAGCAGTGCACTAGCATGCACTGCTGAATTAGGCCCACAATGTCCATATAGCTGTTATGAATCTAGCGTTCCCGCTAGGCTGTTTTAGCGGGGCGCGGCGCCCTGCCCTCCTTCTGGAGGGCAAAAAGCACCCTGCCCTCCAGGAGGAGGGCAAAAAGCACCCTGCCCTAACAGCCTGCGGGAGCCGTTCTCACCCGCGGGACGCAGTGTCCCGCGGGTGGACAAACATGCGGTGATCCGGTCACCGCCGGAGAATAGACGTCGGGCGCATGCGCCCGGCATCTATTCTCCCTTTCTGCAGCGCTTGGGGGCTGCCCGGCATGTCCGTAAGCGCCGGGCATGCCCCCAAGTATGACAAAAAGGGGCCACGTCTTATAGACATGCCCCCTTCCCCTTTTCATAACCACGCCCCTTTTCGGTTGCCCTCTCTTGCTCCGGCGCCCTGCCTGCCGCCGGAGCTAGAGGGAACACTAGAATTCCAATGCCTGCTCCATCTGAGACCCCTAGAACCCGGCTAGCGAGATCTTCACCAATAACAATTGCCCATTGTTCCCTTAGAACTATGTTCACCGGTACTTAGGCGGCCGCCTGGACTATGCTCGGGGTAGTAGAGGCTCACACGGAGGTACAAGGGAATTCAAGAGATGAAGTGTACAGTTAGAGCTGATACAGGTAATGGTTCTGATGGGTTGGTAATTGCATCGATGATATGGCAATGATACCAATGGTGTGGCAAGTGTGCCGAAGGTGCAGCAATTGTGCCGATGTTGCGGCGATGGTACCGATGTTGCGTTAATAGCCATAGATAAAACAGTCTAGAGTATGAAAATGGCTTTGAGAGCCAACGGTGTGGCAACTGTGCCGATGTTGCAGCGATGGTGCCGATGTTGCGGCAATTGCCGTAGATAAACAGTCGAGGGTATGATAATGGCTTTGAGAGCCGATGGTGTGGCAACTGTGCCGATGTTGCAATGATGGTGCCGATGTTGTGGCAATTGCCATAGATAAACAGTCTAGGGTATGATAATGGCTTTGAGAGCCAATGGTGCGGCGTGTGCCGATGTTTCGGCAAGGGAGCTGCTTGGAGCGGCTTAGAAGCTGAATGAAGAATGGTGGTAGCATGGGAGCTACTTGGTGCAGCTAGGAAGCCGTATGGTGAACGTTGGCAGCACGGGAGCTGCTAGATGCGGCTAGGAAGCCGTTTGGAGATTGGTGGTAGCACGGGAGCTACTTGGTGCGGCTAGGAAGCCATATAGTGAACGTTGGCAGCACAGGAGCTGCTAGATGCGGCTAGGTAGCCATTTGGAGGACAATGGCAGCCCGGGAGCTGCTTGGTGTCGGCTGGGAAGCCGAATGAAAGCAATATCCTGCAGAGAACAAAAGCTGCCCATACAGCTAAGCTGATGAAATCCACAGACACGCTATAGTCGGCACAGGTGCAATAGTTCAGTGAGTATAAATAGGCTGCAGCACTTAATCAAGCTGCACCTGTGGATGAGACATCACTTCCTGAGGCGTGCCGATCGCCTAGCAACAGGAGTAACCCCGTCTTCCCTGGGAAAGCTGTCAGAAAGGGTCCGCAACTTGTAACAACAGCGCTGTTAGATTTATCTCATATTGCAGTGGTTTCAGGGATGTTGTCAGTTACATAGAATCCAACAAATTCTAAGCATGCCATACACTGTTGCAAAATTGCAACACTGTGGTTACTTTCTTGCAAATACTAGTCTTAGCACAGTGTTCGTATTAGCACTATGATAGCAATTAATGATATCAAAATAATATACTGTTCACTCACTGCTGTCTATAGCGAATGGCAGCTAGTGTGGGTATAAACTTGAATGGTATACTGTGTATTATATTTACTGTTTCACAGATCTCATGAAGTAGATCTACATTGTATTAGTTAATGGTTTAGGATTGCCATATGCAGTCTCGCTACTGTATAGAATCTCTAATATCTCTTCACAACCTTCAAATGCTATACAGGGAAATCTCATCACAAGTGATCAGCTCACTATTTAATGTCCCCTTATGTGTCCCGTTTATGCTAACAACGGCCAGAGTTATAAACAGCAGGGAATGAACATTATATTATTTTGATATCATTAATTGCTGTCATAGTGCTAATAGGAATACTACAATATGGGACACTGTGGTCCTGATTCAGCAAGGTTCGCAGCTGCAAAGAGGCACACAATCGGTCGATTAATTCATATTGCGCATGCATCGCAGTGCGCGAACTAGCAATTGTGATGGGAAATGCGTTTACAAAGGCTACACAGACCCCGAGCACAATGATTGACAGGAAGAGACGTTTGTGGGTGGTGACGGGGGGGTGGTTGGGCGAACGCAGGCATGCCAGTGCTTTGGAACGGCATTGCAGAGGCGTGCATAAATTATCCACTGCAATACCATACCCAGCCTGAGGCCTCATAGCGTGACCTGAAGTTAGCAATTCCTGAGTGAGGTCTAACCTGCCTTAACTGTGCGTATGGATCCGATGGCACTCGATGTTACTGATTATTTTGCTATGCTGCCCAAGTATATGGATGTGTGTAAGGGGAAGTGGGCGTCCTTATGGTAAGCTGTGTTCGCAGTGCGATTACAAACATTTGCATTTCACCACTAATAATAGCAACTGCGGTGCGTGCGTTCTAGCAGAATAGCGATCCTTGCTGAATCAGGCCCTGTGTCTGTTCTCTGTAGGGATTTACTACAATTGTGCAAACATTAAAGATATGCACTATGAATAAATTAACTAAATAGTTGTGGGGTAGTAACATCCTCTAGTGCTATAAAGAATTATTACAGATATAATTATTAATCAGAATATTCTTTGAGTGGATATATGTTCTTGGAATAAGGTGATCAAAGATTACAAATAATATATTTGTGGCATAAGAGAATTCACAAACCCAAATAAAAATACACCAGCAAACAAATTATTTTAAACACGTCTTTATTTCTTCATACACTCTACTTTGTTTTTATTTCACTTGCTGCAATATGTTGGATGTGAAATAATTTTACTTTTAATGCAGTAATATCTTAAAAGTTAAGTTTTAATACTATATTTGCCCCATTAACCGAGTGCACCAGTAGCAGTCTTCTATCCCCTCTTCCCTATTCCCTGTCATAGGATATATATTTGTATACTGTCTCTGGTAGCACCCCCTCCTATAGGATCAATTAATAAAGAACAATATTTTGATAGGAATACATCATTGTTTTCTTAGAAGGGTGTGGTAATTCTAACATTGGATATATAATCATACTCCTGTGCAGTGGATGGACTTCGGGTTACTATCAATATGAAAAGATTAAAGGTCAAATTCAATTAGCCAAAATAAGTCGCTTATCGTGTGAAAAAATAGTTAACGGACAATTCTGTTAGTCGAGGTTTTTGTGTGTGCGAATTCTACATAGCAAAGGTAACAAAAAGTTTTCACTACCACCTGAGCGGGTAATAAGTTGTGCAAACCCCTATTTTAAGGTAAAAATGTTAGGATTTGGTTCAGAATGACTGGGACACCCTCCTTAAATGATTCATTAGGCAAAATATTTTTTTAATTAGCTTAATTTGGCCAATAATGACATTGTCAGTTTTGGGATGAAAAAGTGCAAAGTGCAGGAAAAGAGGTTAATTGATGTGGGACAGGTATATGGGGTGCTGTATGAATGGGACAGGTATATGGGGGGCTGTATGAATGGGACAGGTATATGGGGTGCTGTATGAATGGGACAGGTATATGGGGTGCTGTATGAATGGGACAGGTATATGGGGTGCTGTATGAATGGGACAGGTATATGGGGAGCTGTATGAATGGGACAGGTATATGGGCTGCTGTATCAATGGGACAGGTATATGGGGTGCTGTATGAATGGGACAGGTATATGGGGTGCTGTATGAATGGGACAGGTATATGGGGAGCTGTATGAATGGGACAGGTATATGGGGGGCTGTATCAATGGGACAGGTATAGGGGGGCTGTATGAATGGGACAGGTATATGGGGGGCTGTATGAATGGGACAGGTATATGGGGGGCTGTATGAATGGGACAGGTATATGGGGTGCTGTATGAATGGGACAGGTGTATAGGGGGGCTGTATGAATGGGACAGGTATATGGGGTGCTGTATGAATGGGACAGGTGTATAGGGGGGCTGTATGAATGGGACAGGTGTATAGGGTGGCTGTATAAATGGGACAGATATATGGGGTGCTGTATGAATGGGACAGGTGTATAGGGGGCTGTATGAATGGGACAGGTATATGGGGTGCTGTATGAATGGGACAGGTATATGGGGTGCTGTATGAATGGGACAGGTATATGGGGTGCTGTATGAATGGAACAGGTACATGGGGTGCTGTATGAATGGGACAGGTATATGGGGTGCTGTATGAATGGGACAGATATATGGGTTGCTGTATGGATGGGACAGGTATATGGGTTGCTGTAGGAATGGGACAGATGTATAGGGGGGCTGTACGAATGGGACAGGTATATGGGGTGCTGTATGAATGGGACAGGTATATGGGGTGCTGTATCAATGGGACAGGTATATGGGGTGCAGTATGAATGGGACAGATATATGGGGTGCTGTATGAATGGGACAGGTACATGGGGTGCTGTATGAATGGGACAGGTATATGGGGTGCTGTATGAATGGGATAGGTATATGGGGTGCTGTATGAATGGGATGGGTATACTGGGATGCTGTATGGATGTGACAAGTGTATAGGGGGGCTGTATGAATGGTACAGGTATATGGGGTGCTGTATGAATGGGACAGGTGTATAGGGGGGCTGTATGAATGGGACAGGTATATGGGGTGCTGTATGAATGGGACAGGTGTATAGGGGGGCTGTATGAATGGGACAGGTATATGGGGCGCTGTATGAATGGGACAGGTGTATATGGGGGCTGTATGAATGGGACAGGTATATGGGGGGCTGTATGAATGGGACAGGTATATGGGGTGCTGTATGAATGGGACAGGTGTATAGGGGGGCTGTATGAATGGGACAGGTATATGGGGTGCTGTATGAATGGGACAGGTATATGGGGTGCTGTATGAATGGGACAGGTGTATAAGGGGGCTGTATGAATGGGACAGGTATATGGGGTGCTGTATGAATGGGAAAGGTATATGGGGTGCTGTATGAATGGGACAGGTGTATGGGGTGCTGTATGAATGGGACAGGTGTATAGGGGGGCTGTATAAATGGGACAGATATTTGGGGTGCTGTATGAATGGGACAGGTGTATAGGGGGGCTGTATGAATGGGACAGGTATATGGGGTGCTGTATGAATGGGACAGGTATATGGGGTGCTGTATGAATGGGACAGGGATATGGGGTGCTGTTTGAATGGAACAGGTACATGGGGTGCTGTATGAATGGGACAGGTATATGGGGTGCTGTATGAATGGGACAGATATTTGGGTTGCTGTATGGATGGGACAGGTATATGGGTTGCTGTACGAATGGGACAGGTATATGGGGTTCTGTATGAATGGGACAGGTATATGGGGTGCTGTATGAATGGGACAGGTATATGGGGTTCTGTATGAATGGGACAGGTATATGGGGTGCTGTATGAATGGGACAGGTATATGGGGTGCTGTATGAATGGGAAAAGTGATTTTCAGATTGCAGGTGAGTGTTAGATGCAAATTTTGAAAGTTTTCTAAAAGTGCCTTTAAATGACACAAATATAGATTTAGAGGCTTTTTATGCATTTTTCTGCACGAAAAAAAAACTCAATTTCTATCATTATTTTACTGTTTTAGAAACATGCATATAACAGCCATTTGAAAAAGTTTAACAACTCCATTTACTTTTATTAGAGCTACTAATACACTTCTATATTGTTATCCTATAGCAGTTTGCTTTTTAGGGATAACAGCCTGTCTGGCAAGAAAGGGTGGCCAGTCTTAGATCTCAGATCCGCCTGGTCTGTGTCTCCAGAATCTCCACCTTATACAATTCTGGTCTCCATAATGCTGCAGTGTTCACTCACCGACATTCTGTCAGCCAGCACTGCAGCAGTGCAGCTCCTCCTTCCCTAAAGATTACCTCAGCTCTGCCCTGACGAACTGCCACCTCCAACTGTTACTTGCATTACCACCTGACACACTTATGTGACATCGTGCTCCTGACCTCTTCAGCAGCTACAAAGGCTACTGGGAGTTGTAGCCTGCCTGTGTAATGCATACACATGTCCTTTAGCACAATCCACAGTGTCAGACATAATACCTTGCATAGTGGGGTACTACATATGCGATAAGTGAAATTATCGCACAAAGCATCTGATATCTTAACGTGCAAAAATGTATCACTTTATCGTGGCTAATTGAATTCCCCCTTAGTTTTGTGGTGACGTGCAAAGGCCACATAAAGTTGTCATATAAATGAAATGGGAACGGTAATAAAAGAAAGAAACTGAATTTTGTATCAGTAAACAGGGCTTACATCAATTCTATCTGGAGAAACCGGATAATACATATCAATCTCTACATGGTATAAAATAAAGTCCATCGTTAGGGATGTAGTGCAGATCCTGTCGCACACAATGCCGGTGGTCGCAATACTGAAGCCGGAATCTCGACAAGGGTCAAAAGCCCAGCTCAACAATCC
The DNA here is from genome assembly GCA_031769625.1 of Taudactylus pleione. Taxonomy (NCBI): domain Eukaryota; kingdom Metazoa; phylum Chordata; class Amphibia; order Anura; family Myobatrachidae; genus Taudactylus; species Taudactylus pleione. The sequence goes on along the minus strand of JAUIMM010000555.1, from coordinate 6,720,951 downwards.
CGGTGGGCGCAATCCCGAAGGCAAGTTTTAGGGTTAGGTTTAGGGTTAGGCACTAGGGGGAGGGTTAGGGTTAGGCTGCAGGAAAGATGGGTTAGGGATAGGGTAAGGGTAAGTTTACTTACCTGCAGGTATTATCCTAACAGGAAAGTAATCAAACACATTGTCCCCCACAGAAAAAAAAAACACATTGGACCCCAGCCCCCCACAGAAGACTGACCTGTCAGGTGCTACAGGTGCATTGGGTCAGACTATATTGCCTTGTGGGTTGCATCTGACGCATGGGCCAATGTCATAGAGGCAACTGCAGGGCTCCATCCAAACGGCACCCAGAAATGACAGCTTACGCAGTGGAATGCAAATCATGGAAGCGCAGTACCATGGAGCCAGTAAGTATCAGCCCGGCAGGGGGAGGGAGTTCCAGGGGCACATGGGACCAGCCAACTAAGGGGACCACAAGACCGGCCCAGTGAGAACCGTCCCGTGCTCCTGGTGGCCTAATCCGCCCCTGTAATACACTGTACAAGTGGTTACACCGTCCTCTTCTCATTCAACCAGACTCTTCCAGTTTGGCTCTATTCCTTCATCTGATCACTAATATGTCCCATGTTCCTCCCACTGATCAATATTTTGTAGGCACTCCACCAGATAGACTGCTCTTGTGTATGTTATACCGTGTCACCTTTTGCTGCCAATCATTGAGACCATCATAACAGTAATCAGCTGTCAGTCGCAGGCTCAAAAGTTACAGCATATTTCTAGACACACTTATTAACACTATTTTGTGGGAAAACCTCCAAAAACAGCTGTGCCCGCAAAAAAGTATCCATGGAATGTAAGAAAGTTTGGCCTCTGTTTTCATTTGCAAAAGTTTCTATGTTAGCTGCTAAAATATGAAATGTACCAAGCTCCTTTAAGCGACCCTGTCACGACCAGGGTTTCTCGGCATGGTGGTCGGCGGGTGTTACCTGTGAGGATGCTGTAGCGGGAGCGTCTGGCGGGGAGCATTGGCTGTGCATGGACCTGTTTGGGCATATTGTCACTCTGTGCTGGGTAGGCCTGGTGGTGCTTCCGTTCCGCTCCGGCATGGGCGCCGCCATCTTGCTTTCAACCATGTGACCTAGTCGGCCAATCCTGGTGTGTCACATTCTCACTCTCTGACCAGTCACGGCTTAGCACTGGGTATTTAGGGAAGTTCGGAGCTCCCTTGCAGTGCCAGTGCAACGTGTTTCTCAGCGCAAGTTGAGAGAGAGTTCTGCCTGTTGGATCTTTGGCTAAGCCTGCTTTACCTGACCTGCTCCACACCCTGCTGGAATCCCCTGCCTCCTCCCATTCCCTCTCCCTTACCTGAGTACCTGTGTCAGCTGTTACCCTGCACCCTGCCTCCATTTACATTTCCTCTGGACAGTGGCGTAAGTTCACCCCAGATGCCCGGAGGCAAGTTATAATGTGGTGCCCCCCACCCCATGTCAGCAATTCGCATGCAGACAGGCTATAGATAGACAAAGGCAGCAGCTGATGGTCTGACATGGAGCTCTCCATTAGTGTACGGTGGCTTCTAAGGTGCCAGGAAGGGGTGCATGTATTGAGCGGCCATGACGGTACACTCCGGGTACATAGTTACAACCCTAAGAGGGTTAAATAAATTGTGGACAATGGAGGAGGTGCCCCTTCAGAGCTGGAGCCCGGCGGCAGGTGCCTCCATTGTCTCCCATAGTTCTGCCCCTGCCTCTGGACATTATTCACCTCAGCCTCCACTTCACCTCAGCCTACAATTCACCTCAGCCTGTAATTCATTTCAGCCTCACCACACCTTCATACTGGACTGTTCCTGCCTGTCACTATCTGGACATTCTCCCATTTGCTTTACTACAGTTCCCAAAGTGCACTTCAGTGCTATACCTGGACTTTTTCTTTTGCCATTTCCATGACTACTAAACCACTCATTAAAAGTTCCACATTTTCATTTAAATCTGCTTCTGTGTCTGCTCCTATCACCACCCCAGGTCCACAACAAAACCAGAACCTTACAGACCCTTTCTGGAGCTTGGCCTCGATAGATCACACCATTGTAGTGTATAGCTACATTTCCCCTACATTTTAGAGAGAGGGATCTGCAGGTAATGTCCACTTGCAGGCAAAGTAAATCTGCTAGTTCCGAACCCAAACCCTGAAATAAAGGTTTGTTAATACATTGCCCAGATAATTAATTTCCTATTGCCGCTACTGTATATGCAAATTGTTCTAGGTAGTTAAAGGGGCTGTTCTGTAATATAGATAAATTGGTTGCTAAGAAACTTGTGAACTTGAACATGCACATGGGAAAAAGGAATCTATAATAGAATTCTGGTCATAAACAAAACTTCAAAATGTCTGAAAAGCTTGATAAATTGTAAAAACTGATCCTAATGAGATTAGTTCCTCCTGACTGCAAGAGAAAAGAAAAGAAAAAATATGTCAACATCAGGTACCAGATTTAGGACCATGCAAAATTGTACATAAACAGAAAGTGGAACATGCTGAAGTTATCCTAAGTGGCACTTGTAAGGACTTGTCTGTATTTTTTTACCATGATAAATAAACCTCCCAAATGTACAATTTTTAGGGGAACTCTCTATATTTTGCACCACAATATTCTTGTCCCTCAACTGTTCTGCTGATTCATTTGTAAGTGATGTGCTGTCGCAATTTTCGACTGTGCACATTACTCGTAATGATGAAGAGCAAAGTCCCTTATTTTCCTGGGTACCCCTATGGGAGTGCGTGGCAAAATGAACACTGTTAAAAATGTATTATGCCTCTGTTACGAGTGTTCTGACGCCATTCTGACAGCACTTCTCTAACATCTCTGAAAGAATCCGCCCCCTGAGAAGTGCTGCAGTATACTGCAATATGTTCAAAAATATATATTGAGATTTCTCTTTAAAATAACACCATTCCTTTGTCATTCTAGTCTCCCAAAAGTTTTCCCGATAGCGTATTACTGCAGTGATTGCCTAAAGTGAACTTTGTGCTGTAACTGTTTCCTTATTCTGTAGAAGTACATTATTTTCTGTGGCGGTACATGGCCTAAAAAAGCATAGTAGAATGCTTTGTGTGATGTACTGTTACTCATCCCTTTAATTGAAAGTGAGGGGAAGACAATAAAGTTCATGCCCTGGGCACGAAAAAATCCCAGTTACACCTTGGACATTATGTTATGTGTTTTATTACTTTGTGTATAGCAGTCTTCTATGTGAAGTTCAATATGAAAAACTACTGAAACTTCTGCTTCTGTATAAATCTGTGGTATGAGATATATGCATATATAACAGCTGTTATATATGCATATCTATATCTGGATGTACTTACATTTTTGTAATGTTCTGCAAATTATCAGTTTATTCTATTGTAGCTAGTAATTTGCAACAACATAGTTTGTAGAAGATTTTGGTTTCATGGCTCCAAAATGTTTTTTACAATAGCCCTGTGAGTGCCAGTCGCCTGGTCAGGGGGTCAGGGTTAGGCACTAGGGGGAGGGTTAAGGTTAGGCTGCGGAAGGCGAAGGTTAGGGTTAGGCTGCGGGAGAGGAGGGTTAGGGTTAGGCTGTGGGAAAGGTGGGGTAGGGTTTTGGTTGGGGAAGGGTTAAATTACTTACCTGCAGGCGTCAAGTTTTTAACCGTGGGATTCCTGCTCAGAGATTTTGTGCGCCGGGATCGCATACCCAACCCAGAGGAAAAGCCCACTGATGTCCAATACAAACAAATTTTCACAATCTGTACTGTACTTTAGAAAACAGTTAATATACCTCCCTATGATGGTATCTCTATCCAGAGCCGAATTTAGACATCGTGGGGCCCTAGGCAAGATACCGGTTTGGGGCCCACCCCTTGTTAGGCTCTGTTGAAACCTTGTGGAAATTACAGATAATATATATATCTATATATTTCACAATATGCCCCATAGCAGTGGGTGATAGGGGGAGGTAGAGGGTGACGGGGGAGGCATATGGTGACAGGGAGAGGGTGATGGGTGGAGAGAGAGAGGGGGATGGGGAGAGGGTAACAGAGAGGCAGAGGGTGACGGAGAGAGGCAGGTGACTTAGAATGGGTGACAAGCAGAGGTTGTTATTGAGAAGCAGTGGGTGACAGGGAGAGAATGACAAGCGGAGGGCGATACGGAAAAGCAGTGGGTGACAGAGAGAGAGTAAGTGTGACAGAGTAGGTGAAAGAAAGAGGATGAGGGGCAGTGGGTGACAAGGAGAAGCAGTGGGTAACAGAGAGTGGGGCAGGTAGAGGCAGAGGGTGATGGGGAGAGGGTGACAGAGAGGGTAATGAAGACAAAGAGGTAGACAGGCAGTGGGTGATGGAGAGAGAGTGTATCGGGAAGAGGATTACAAGGAGAAGCAGTGAGTGATAGGCAAAGGCTAAAGGGTAGAGGCAAATGGTACAGTATGTTAGGGAGGGGGAGGGAGAGGGGGGTAGAGAGAGAGAGAGAATGAATAAAAAACCACAACAGGAGTTAACTGTGAGGGAAGAACTGACCTTTCACGCAGTCTGACTTTAGGCTAGTTGCTGTACCGCTCCTCTCCTCTGGTTTTCACGCCGGGGCCGGTCACTAGGGCAGGTGGAGGAGGTATGGGAGGGAACATTTACAGGCGGGGAAGTGGCGGCCGAGACATGGGCGGCAATCCAACTACCGCAGTCAGAAGGGCAGCCCGGCTGGCCATCAGCATAAACCGCAGCAGCAGTCTACGGATCAGCAGCTCGCACCGCAGAAGCCCTGCCCCCCGCAGAACAGCAGCCTGTATCTGCAGAAGCCCCTCCCCCCGCAGCACAGCAGAAGCACCGCCCCCCACAGCACAGCAGAAGCCCCGCCCCCCGCAGCCTGCACCGTAGAAGCCCCGCCCCCCACACCGTAGAAGCCCCGCCCCCCGCAGCACAGCAGCCCGCACCAGAGACGAAGCCCGCCGCTCAGGAGCCGCCTAAGCCCACTCAGCCCCGGTAGCCCCTGGTCTCTAAAGCCCCCATCCTTCAGACATCACCGGCCGCCTCTCACCACAGACAGTAATGAGGTAGAAGAGATGACAGGGGAGGAGAGGAGGCGTGTCGGACCGCCTCCTCCTTTGTTATGGCCAGCCGCAGTGTAATGAGTCAGTGTGACTCATTAGTCAATGCTTCGGTGTGGCCCCCTTCTTTGCAGCGAGCATCGGCAATGCACTGGCTGCACCGCCGCAACTGAGTTCGCCAGGTGATCAGGGCCGGATTTCGGGGGGCCGTTCGCGGGCCCCATGGGACTGCCGGGCCCTAGGCGGGCGCCTAGATTGCCAAGTGGTAAATCCGGCCCTGTCTCTATCACATGCTAAGTGAAAAGAAAGCAGCTGGTTATACAGGTACTGTATGTGATATAGTAAGAGCAAGGTAATTGCAGTATAGTATAGCGGTAGATGGTGTACTAGACCCTGTAGCATCATAATAGAGTATATGGCAATATAGAACAGCATAATAGTAAAGTGAAATTGTTATGTTACCTCAAATTTGGTTGGACAATTTGGCCATCTATGACTAGATTGCCCTGATAATAATAATCCAGTACAATTGAATCCTATTTGAGGTGGTAGAGTTGAATATCTGGTAGTACTGTAGGATGAACTTGTGCAACCTTTGCAATGTAGTCTTTCAGCATTGGGAACAATCAGATCTGCATGCCTGGGACAATTTCATAATACAGTATTGTGTTTATAGTACCATAATTAATTCCTTTGGGCAGTTTCATTAAAATGTAAAATAGTATATAGTTATAGACAGGGTTTTTTAAAATGAAGAAAATATATTTTGCATGTATATATTTCATTTTCAGTAACATAAAATATACCGTAAGCTTTGGATTCATTGGGGCTGATGTAGCAAGCCATTTTTGAGAAAAGTCCTCTGCGTTAAGTGTCCGTTTATTTATAACTAACACCTGTCCCGATTTGGGCAGGACAGCACCCGCAGGTGCAGTGTCCCACGGGTAAGGGGGGAAGTTGGGGGGAGCACTCTCACACCGCATGTGCACGGCAGTGTGGGGAGAGCCTGGGGGAGAAGCCCAGCATTTCCGGGATAGAGTGATGGAAATGGGGGCGTGTCACTAGGCCACACTCTGTTCCCACAAGGCCACTTTTTCGAGTATTCTCAATGGGTCCCGAATTTTTATCTCCCATATGTTGGGAGGTTTGCCTTATGTTTAATAAGGTACAGAAGGAGATATCTGAAGCATTTCCTGATGCCCCTCTATTTTTGATCACCACAGCAGTCCCCATAGAAGTCTGTGGGGACTTTGATCTGGCCAAAGGGCTCACCTCTCCAATAGCTTATGCCGTCTTTTGATGGTGTTAGTCAATGTAGGCTATAGGCTACAATTCAGATTTTTTTCGGAGAGGGATTCTTTGGTAATGCCTGCTTGGCCATGCACAGCCCAATGTGTTCATATAAGCAGTCACCTGACTTTATAGACTTTGTGGGGGCATGACAATGTTTATACATATCATACTGTACATAAAATATTTCTTAATACTGTGCTATGCAGTGATAAGAAATGAGGTTCATCAGGGAAAATATGCCGGGCTTGATACATTGTCTCCTTTTGCCAGAAGTCAACTTTAGCTAATGCTTGCGAAAAGGCACAAAAGCTATTGTTTTTGTTGTGCCAGACGGTGCTGCTTTACGCTCAGTTTATGAGTGTTTATTCTGCTTGGAATGCACACAGCTTTATATATTCCAACACAACTACTTTGATATTACTCTCCCCATATGTTCAGCTTTCCCCCTACCCCAACAAAATGGGTGTTCATTGCAATTGTATTTTGTCCCTTAAACCACTGTTGATGCAGTTTAAATGTATTTGCATAAATTGGTGTGTTTGTGACATTTGCGTTCAATCAAACACTGGCTGATTCCAAATTCATCATCAGTGTTCAACGCAATAGGCAGACACAAGTCAGGCATCTACAAGCCGATGCAATTCGTGACTATATGCCCTCAGCACGCCCTTACTGTACTTTGGTCTCATCTGCATGCACCCTGCCCACGTCCGCAAACCCATTCCAGCCCTAGTATTGTCCCTGTAGTTGTACACAGTTATAAGTAGGGGTGTGCAGCGGCCACTTTTCGTGTTTTGTGTTTTGGTTTTGGATCTGGATCTTTCTTCGTGTTTTGGATCTGGATTGGTTTTGCCAAAACCACCCTTCCGTGTTTTGGGTTCTGGGTTTTGTGTTTTGGATCTGTATTTTTTTGAAAAAAAGCATAAAAACAGCTAAAATCACAGAATTTGTAGGTTTTTCTGCTCCTATGCTATTATTAACCTCAATAACCTTAATTTCCACTCATTTCCAGTCTATTCTGAACACCTCACACCTCACAATAGTGTTTTTATGTCCAAAACGTTGCACCGAGGTAGCTGGATGACTATGCTAAGCGACACGAGTGGGCGGTACAAACACGTGACCCATCTAGGCGTGAAACTGCAGTGGCAGACAGGATGGCAGTTAGAAAAACTAGGCCCCAAACTGTACATAATGCAAAGAAAAAAAAGAGGTGCAAGATGGAATTGTCCTTGGGCCCTCCCACCCACCCTTATGTTGTATAAACAGGACATGCACACTTTAACAAACCAATCATTTCAGCGCCAGGGTCTGCCACACAACTGTGGCTGAAATGATTGGTTCGTTTGGGCCCCCACAAAACAAGCTGGCAATTAATGTGTCCCTGCACAAACTGGCTCTATGGAGGCAAGATGTCATCCTCATCCTCCTCATCCACCGATTCCTCACCCTCTTCAGTGTGTACATCCTCATCCTCACAAAGTATTAACTCGTCCCCACTTGAATCCACCACCACAGGTCCCTCTGTACCTTCTGGAGGCTGGTCTCCCTGGAAGAGCTGATAATTCATTTTGATGAACATCATCTTCTCCACATTCTGTGGAAGCAACCTCCTACGCCTTTCGCTGACAAGGTTCCCGGCTGCACTAAACACTCTTTCGGAGTACACACTGGAGGGGGGGCAACTCAGGTAAAATAGAGCCAGTTTGTACAGGGGCCTCCAAATTGCCTCTTTTTCCTGCCAGTACAGGTATGGACTGTCTGCCATGCCTACTTGGATGCTGTCACCGATGTAATCCTCCACCATTCTGTCAATGGTGACAGTATCATATGCAGTGACAGTAGACATGTCAGAAATTGTTGCCAGGTCCTTCAGTCCGGACCAGATGTCCAAACTTGGTCCTGCCTGCCCTGCATCACCGCCAGCGGGTTGCTTAGGATACCTAAGTTTTTTCCTGGCAGCCCCAGTTGCGGGAGAAAATGAAGAAGGAGCCGTTGACGTGTCACGTTCCGCTTCAGCTGACAGTGTGTTCACCAGCAGGTCTTTGCACCTCTGCAGGCTTGTGTCGGCCGGAAAGAGAGACACCACATAGGTTTTAAACCTAGGATCGAGCACGGTGGCCAAAACGTAGTGGTCTGATTTCAACAGATTGACCACCCTGGAATCCTGGCAAAGCGAATGAAGGGCTTCATCCACAAGTCCCACATGCCGAGCGGAATCGCTCCGTCTTAGCTCCTCCTTCACTTTCTCCAGCTGCTTCTGCAAAAGCCTGATGAGGGGAATGACCTGACTCAAGCTGGCAGTGTCTGAACTGACTTCACGTGTGGCAAGTTCGAAGGGCTGGAGAACCTTGCACAACACGGAAATCATTCTCCACTGCGCTTGAGTCAGGTGCATACCCCCTCCTTTGCCTATGTCATAGGTGGATGTATAGGCTTGTATGGCCTTTTGCTGCTCCTCCATCCTCTGAAGCATATAGAGGGTTGAGTTCCACCGCGTCACAACCTCTTGCTTCAGGTGATGGCGGGGCAGGTTCAAGAGTGTTTGCTGGCGCTCCAGTCTTCGGCACGCAGTCGCTGAATGGCGAAAGTGGCCAGAAATTTTTCGGGCCACCCAAAGCATCTCCTGCACGCCCCTGTCGCTTTTCAGAAAATTTTGCACCACCAAGTTTATTGTGTGAGCAAAACATGGGACGTGCTGGAATTTGCCCAGATGTAATGCCCGCACAATATTGGTGGCGTTGTCAGATATCACAAATCCCCAGGAGAGTCTAAGTGGGGTAAGCCACTGGGCGATGATTTCCCTCAGTTTCTCTAAGAGGTTGTCGGCGGTGTGCCTCTTACTGAAACCGGTGATACACAGCGTAGCCTGCCTTGTAACGAGCTGGCGTTTCTGAGATGCTGCTACTGGTGACGCTGCTGCTGTTGCTGCGTAAGGTGATACATCTACCCAGTGGGCTGTCACAGTCATATAGTCCTTAGTCTGCCCTGTTCCACTTGTCCACATGTCCGTGGTTAAGTGGACATTGTGTACAACGGCATTTTTCAGGACACTGAGGACACTTTTTCTGACGTTTCTGTACAGTCTCGGTATCGCCTGCCTAGTGAAGTGGAATCTAGATGGGATTTGGAACCGGGGACACACTACCTCCATCAATTGTCTAAATCCCACTGCACTAATGGCGGATACCGGACGCACGTCTAACACCAACATAGCAGTCAAGGCCTCAGTTATACGTTTTGCTTCAGGATGACTGCTGTCGTACTTCATCCTCCTCGCTAAGGACTGTTGGAGGGTCAATTGTTTAGTAAAAGTAGTGGTGTTCCTACTTCCTCTCTGGGATGATGAACGACTCCCAGCAGCAGCAACAGCAGCAGCGGCAGCAGTAGGCGTAGCAATGCAGGATCCTCCAGAGGAATCCCGGATAGGAGAGTCAGTCATGCCAGTGACATGGCCTGCAGGACTACTTCCGATCCTGACTAAGGAGGAAATTGACGAGGAGGGAGTTGACGGTGTGGTTTGCAGGCGCTTGGATACAACAGGACAACAGGATTTAGGTGTCCCTGGACTGCTTACGGTCTTAGCCAAAGTTTCTGAACTTGACAGTAACTTTTTATGAACGCGCTGCAGGTGCCGTATAAGGGAGGATGTTCCTAGGTGGTTGACGTCCCTACCCCTACTTATTTCACCTTTACATATGGTACATATGGCAAGACAGTTGTTGTCCGGATTTGGATAGAAATATTGCCAGACCAAAGAGGTGGAATGTTTGGTCTTCTGCCCAGGCATGACCGTGATGGGCTTTTTCATCCCACGGACAACAACTGTCTCCCCCGGAGCCTGATTTAAACAAACCACATCACCATCAGAATCCTCCTCGCCAACTTCCTCCTCAGCGCCAGCTACACCAGTATCTTCATCCTGTTGTACTTCAACAGTGACATCTTCAATTTGCATATCAGCAAGTGGACTGTGGGTGCTCCTTTCAGCACTTGCAGGGGGCGTGCAAATGGTGGAAAGAGCCACCTCTTCCCGTCCAGTGCTGGGAAGGTCAGGCATCGCAACCACCACCACACTTGGACTCTCCTTGGGGATTTGTGATATCTTCTTAGAAAGCACAGTTCTTCGCTGTGCTTTTGCCAGCTTAACTCTTTTGATTTTTTTAGTGGGAGGAGGGCTTCCATCGTCATGTGAAGCTGAACCACTAGTCATGAACATACTAGGGATCGACCTTAGCCGTTCCTTGCCACTCCGTGTCGTAAATGGCATATTGGCAAGTTTACGTTTCTCTTCAGCTGATTTAAATGTCTTTTTCAAGGTCATTTTCCTGAACTTTGCCATTTGGGATTGTATGTGCCCTCTACTATGACATTGGGCATCGGCCTTGGCAGACGACGTTGATGGCATGTTATCGTCTATGTCATGACTAGTGGCAGCAGCTTCAGCACTAGGAGGAAGTGGTTCTTGATCTTTCTCTATTTTATTTTTATCGGAGAAAGTTTGGTCCTCCATTTATGTTATATCGATTTGATATATACGTGCGGCTAAACACAGAAAATAATTTTTTTTTTGGTTTGGACTGGAGTGTACTTTGTGGGTTACAGCACCCTTTAACGGTCAAGCCAGCCGGCCCTTTACTTATGACACAGGCGCACGCTTGGCACTACTTTGTTGATGCACGTGCGGCTACTGCGCACACAATTCACAAACACAGAAAATAATTTTTTTTTTGGTTTGGACTGGAGTGTACTTTCGGGGGTTACAGCACCCTTAACGGTCAAGCCAGCCGGCCCTTTACTTATGACACAGGCGCACGCTTGGCACTACTTTGTTGATGCACGTGCGGCTACTGCGCACACAATTCACAAACACAGAAAATAATTTTTTTTTTGGTTTGGACTGGAGTGTACTTTCGGGGGTTACAGCACCCTTAACGGTCAAGCCAGCCGGCCCTTTACTTATGACACAGGCGCACGCTTGGCACTACTTTGTTGATGCACGTGCGGCTACTGCGCACACAATTCACAAACACAGAAAATAATTTTTTTTTTGGTTTGGACTGGAGTGTACTTTCGGGGGTTACAGCACCCTTAATGGTCAAGCCAGCCGGCCCTTTACTTATGACACAGGCGCACGCTTGGCACTACTTTGTTGATGCACGTGCGGCTACTGCGCACACAATTCACAAACACAGAAAATAAATTTTTTTTTGGTTTGGACTGGAGTGTACTTTGGGGGTTACAGCACCCTTAACGGTCAAGCCAGCCGGCCCTTTACTTATGACACAGGCGCACGCTTGGCACTACTTTGTTGATGCACGTGCGGCTACTGCGCACACAATTCACAAACACAGAAAATAATTTTTTTTTTGGTTTGGACTGGAGTGTACTTTCGGGGGTTACAGCACCCTTAACGGTCAAGCCAGCCGGCCCTTTACTTATGACACAGGCGCACGCTTGGCACTACTTTGTTGATGCACGTGCGGCTACTGCGCACACAATTCACAAACACAGAAAATAATTTTTTTTTTGGTTTGGACTGGAGTGTACTTTCGGGGGTTACAGCACCCTTAACGGTCAAGCCAGCCGGCCCTTTACTTATGACACAGGCGCACGCTTGGCACTACTTTGTTGATGCACGTGCGGCTACTGCGCACACAATTCACAAACACAGAAAATATTATTTTTTTGGTTTGGACTGGAGTGTACTTTCGGGGGTTACAGCACCCTTAACGGTCAAGCCAGCCGGCCCTTTACTTATGACACAGGCGCACGCTTGGCACTACTTTGTTGATGCACGTGCGGCTACTGCGCACACAATTCACAAACACAGAAAATAATTTTTTTTTTGGTTTGGACTGGAGTGTACTTTCGGGGGTTACAGCACCCTTAACGGTCAAGCCAGCCGGCCCTTTACTTATGACACAGGCGCACGCTTGGCACTACTTTGTTGATGCACGTGCGGCTACTGCGCACACAATTCACAAACACAGAAAATAATTTTTTTTTTGGTTTGGACTGGAGTGTACTTTCGGGGGTTACAGCACCCTTAACGGTCAAGCCAGCCGGCCCTTTACTTATGACACAGGCGCACGCTTGGCACTACTTTGTTGATGCACGTGCGGCTACTGCGCACACAATTCACAAACACAGAAAATAATTTTTTTTTTGGTTTGGACTGGAGTGTACTTTCGGGGGTTACAGCACCCTTAACGGTCAAGCCAGCCGGCCCTTTACTTATGACACAGGCGCACGCTTGGCACTACTTTGTTGATGCACGTGCGGCTACTGCGCACACAATTCACAAACACAGAAAATAATTTTTTTTTTGGTTTGGACTGGAGTGTACTTTCGGGGGTTACAGCACCCTTAACGGTCAAGCCAGCCGGCCCTTTACTTATGACACAGGCGCACGCTTGGCACTACTTTGTTGATGCACGTGCGGCTACTGCGCACACAATTCACAAACACAGAAAATATATTATTTTTTTAGCACTTGGGGGGAGCACCCCTGATGGACAGAGCACCCCCTGGACAACACTGCAGCACTCCTTTAGGACTGGGACACTGCACAGGACTTTGGAGTGGACACAGCCCCTATGGAGAACTGACTGCACAACACAGTCCAGCCAGCCCCTATGGACTTTGAAGTAGTGGACACAGCCCCTATTAACAACAGCAGCACAGCACAACACAGCCAGCCCCTATGGACTTTGAAGTAGTGGACAACAGCAGCACTACACTACACTACACAGCCCTAACTCCCACCCTCCCTCTTCACTGTCCACAGCCGAGTGAGAAAATGGCGCCGACGTGGGTACCTTATATAGGATCCAAAACCCGCGAGACTCGGAAGGCGGGATGATGACGTTTTGCCTCGATTTCAGATCCGAGTCAGGCGGGAAAAGTCGAGCCTGATTCGGATCGGACTCGGTTCGGGGGGGCTCGGGGGGGTTCGGATTTCAGAAATCCGAACCCGCTCACCCCTAGTTATAAGTCACATTTACGGCTGAAAAAAAGACGCGCCCTGTAAAAAGATGCGTACAAAAATTGCTAGTTGTGGACGTTTACATATACCTCTGCATAAGGCCCTAAGTTATTAACCCCTTGGCCTGTAAATACACTTATAGGGTTTTCAATACTATTAGTTAGCTTTTAAACTTGCACATTCTAGTTCTTTCGTGCAAAGACAACACTATAATGTAGAAGTGTATTTATAGTTTTAACTATTGGTGCTTCCTTTACTTCTGTATTATCAGATGATACAGACTCCTTGAACTAAAAGGTGACAACTACAGTGTATGAAGAAAAGCTTTAAGTAGTGAGCAATTAAATAATCAGTCATGTAGGATGATGCATTTGTTCAATTCATAGCTCTTTGTGAAGCATCATTCATATAGAAAGCATACAACCCCCACTTGGTACTCTGCAGTGATTTTCATTTTATAATTAATCAGTTCTCAGCATCCTGCAGCCTGGAATAATATGTGTTCCTTAACCCACTGAGTCCTAGCGTAATAAACACGGAGCTGTAAAATAAATGACTTCATTGCAAAAATATATTTGGGTTTATTTTATTATTAGTCAAAACACTAACCTAAATGTAGAAACAATGCATTTATTTCTAAGTCACAAAGATTACTGCAAAGGTGGAAAAATACTAAACATATGTAAGATTACTTTAATACTTGCTAAACTGTGAATTGCAATTCAAAAGCCAGTTTGTCAGCACAATTGGGTGTTATGACTCACCTCCCTTCAAACAAAATTGGTTCCATAAAGGAAACTAATCAGTACAGTGACATGGTCAGATCACAGTCTTCCTCATTTTCATGTTGACTAAATTAAGCTCTGCTACAAAATTAAGTAAATTTATACAGTAGTTCTCTCCACAGCTAGAGGAATATTTCTGTTTAAATCAATTACAAGATATCATAGCTATGACTCGATGTCAATAATGTAGTAATCATCCAAATTAGCTCTTGCATCAAAAACGTCTTGAATTGACTGATCATCTTCATCCTTTGGAAACTCTAAGTTTATTTATTTATTACCAGTTATTTATATAGCGCACACATATTCCGCAGCGCTTTACAGAGAATATTTGTCCATTCACATCCATCCCTGCCCCAGTGGAGCTTACAATCTAAATTCCCTATCACATGCACACACACTAGGGGTAATTTTGTTACGACCCAATTAACATACCAGTATATTTTTGGAGTGTGGGAGGAAACCGGAGCACCCGGAGGAGACCCACGCAAGCACAGAGAGAACATACAAACTCCACACAGTTAGGGCCGTAGTGGCAATCAAACACACAACCTCAGTGCTGTGAGGCAGTAATGATAACCAATACACCGTCTGTGCTGCTAAATACATAAGACTTAGAAGCGTTTATCAAGATGAAGGGCAAACAATCTATTACAGTGACTGAACAGATATAGAGGAATCTTAGATAATTAGAATATGAACAGAGAGACAAAGATTCTAGTGCAAAGAATATGAGCTAAATTGTCCAACAGAAACCTTCTCTTAGATAAAGATAAAAAAGGGTGTTTAAATCTATGACCCAGCCAAGATTTGTTAAAGCATTTGAAGATATTTATCAAAAATGATCTACTTCCACTGACAATTCGAAACCCAATAATACTGTACTTTAATCAAATAAATACATTCCTTTCTGTCTAAGGGGTAGATGTACTAAGCCTTTGAGAAAGTTATGGGGCACATCCGCTAGCAGACTTTGAAACGACTGCACGATTACGACATTGTAATCATGCAATCGATTCACAGTCTGTGCTGTGCCTACACTGAATGATCAGTCGTTTAGTGTAGGCACATCAATCATCCCCTAACATGCTCAACCTGACGTTATCATCAGGTTGACCAGCATGTTCGGGCGATGATTGATGTCGGAAACAACCAGCAGGAGCGGGCATCGCTGGTCATTTCCGACATTAATGTGCCCGATCCATGCACAATTCATGAGCGATTGAACAAAATCGTTATCGTTCAATCGCTCATAGAAATCGGCAAGTGGATGTGCGCCTTTAAAGTTGGTGGAGATAAAGTACCAACCAATTACATCCTAACTGTCATTTTTCAAACACAGCCTGTAAAGTGACAGTTAGGAGCTGATTGGTTGGTACTTTATCTCTCGCCACTTTATCTCTCTCAAAGGCTTAGTACATCTCCCCCTGTTATTTCCCTCAATTGGAGAGATCTGGGGTTGTCAGCTATAGACTTATCTCACTGGTTAATAATTATAATACATTTTTCTCCAAAAGACTAACAACTGACAAAACAGGATCATTCACTTTAATCAATTTAATTTGTCCCAGAGAAACAAGCAAAGGACAAAACCTATTGAACAACAGATATGATTCATGCAATTAACAAGACTTAAGCTACTTCTTATTCTTTCCTTAGAAAATAAAATGCTTTTGATATGATTCTCTGGCCTTTCATGTTTGGCAATTTTGTATGGAGGAGATCTACTTACTGGGATTAAATCTCTCTACTCCAACCCCTCAGCTAAAGTTTTAATTGATGGGTTGACTTCAATCACCATTCTTACTGGTAATGGTGTAAGATAAGGCTGCCACTTGTCTCTTATTTTTGCAATAACCATAGAGCCTCTAGCTAATTTGATTAGATTGATTATACTAAATTTGGATATCAAACCATAGGTGTTAGGGTTAGGGAATATAAATTGTCTCTAATCACAGATGATGCATGTATTGGCAAATGCCAGCACGTTAGTAGGTGCATAGTGGATGTGAGCAAGGAGGTTAGCCCACACATTGATTCCATACAATAGATATTATTGAAGATAACAGGATACACATAAAAGAAGATAAATAGCAGTCAATATGATACAGTATCAGTCTCTCTTGGGCTAAGTACTGTACAGTGTATACAGCATTGTGACACTCCAATAACACAATGACAGGCTTGTGCACACGCAGATCCTTTATAGAGCCAAGTAAACACATGGTCTAATCAGCCTGAACTTTAAATCTGAGGACTCAGATATGTGATATTATTGACACTGATAAACCATGCACAATAACACAGACATGTGATGTTATTGAGTCAGATGAGTCATGCACAATAACTACAGACAGCTTGTAGCAGTTAACCATTTAACTGCTTTTAAATTGCTCACACTATTTCCCACACATCTCTCTTCCAAACCTGTAGAAGATTCTTGATTCGTATTCTTCTTTCTCAGTTTAAAACAAATATATATTAGACCAAGTAAGATATCCATATTCTCATTTGAAAAATTACTCCTAGCCCAAAACTTCCATTTTATTTGGAAAACCAAAAGTATAAAGTATTTGGGCAAATGCATCACAGCCACTTGCGTCATCTACTACATAAAAGCGAAAATTTGTCCTGTCTGTCTATACAAATCCACAGTTTACAAGCCACGATCGTGAAATTTTACATACAAGCGTAGTAAAACACAGCGGAGGCAACTAAATAAATTTGAAATCGAAAATTAATTACTGTTAATTTTTAATTAATGAAAAACCACAATTTTTGCATTCGCCCTCTACAGGTCAGGTACGGAATTACAAAAGGATTTAGCTTATCTACTATTTTTTCTTTTCTATCTTCTTTACTACATCAAAATTAATTACTGTTACTTTTTAATTAATTAAAAAACACAATTTTGGCATAGCATTCGCCCTGTACAGTTCAGATATGGAATTACAAAAGGATTTAGCTTATCTACTATTTTTTCTTTTTTATCTTCTCTACTATATCAAAGTGAAAATTTGTCCCTCTGTACTTCTGTCTTCTATACAAATCCACAGTTTACAAGCGAAGATCGTGACATTTTACATACGAGCATATTAAAACATGGCGGAGGCAACTAAAAAAAATTGAAATCGAAATTAATTACTGTTAATTTTTAATTAATTTAAAACCACAAATTTTGCTGGACGCTCATTGTGGGGCCTCATGGCATATGGGTAGGGTCTCGGAGCAAGTGTTTTGTGTTGTCATGTTTTGTCAGGATCTTAATGTTTATTATCGAAGAGAGCTTTAGCAGGTTTTGCCAGCATTCTCCGCTCTCTGACTATACCAAATTACGCAACAACATTTACTTATGTCTTCCAACTGTGTCAAAATGATGACTTTGCCAGGACCCTGCTGTACTGTGAGCTGCCAAAATATTACACATGGAATGCTTCTCCCAGAGGTTTTCTATGCAGAAAGGAGTCTCTGTAGATGATCATCCTGGTATCAAAGCAACAGAAGCTCTTGGCCGTCTTTACACTGTACATCCTACAAATTTTGAATGCTTCTATCTCCGAAGTTTGCTTTACACCATTACAGGTCCTACTTCTTTCGAAGACCTTAGGACTGTTGATGGGGAAGTTTGCCACACTTTTCGTGAGGCCTGCCTAAGGAGAGGTTGGTTGGAGGATGATGTGTAAACAAACATTCTTAAAATCCCGGGCAACGCCGGGTACTCCAGCTAGTCAAATATAAAAATAACTTAATTATTCTCTTTACTAAGCTATAAATGGATATGCAGACAAGGTGTTATCTGATAATCTCTTGTGTTGGCAGCATGGTTGCTCTGAAAATGAATATCTTTCCAATACTTTTATATTCTATCCAGAGGATCCCTACAGTATATGTATTCACAAGATCTTCCACCAAAATACAGATATGAAAGTCTTAATTTGATTGGGTTGTAAACCCTCTTGTCTAGAGATGTGCACTTCAGTATTTCTGAAAACCGAACACACACAAACATTGGGGTTCCAAGTAGAACAATGTCCCAGCTGAGGTCTGCTGTAAGTTTGGAACTCAGATTTAAAAATTTAATCTCTGGTTTTAGATTGCATGTAAACAGATCCAAATTACATTATTTTAGCTGT
This sequence comes from Taudactylus pleione, assembly GCA_031769625.1. NCBI lineage: Eukaryota > Metazoa > Chordata > Amphibia > Anura > Myobatrachidae > Taudactylus > Taudactylus pleione. The sequence goes on along the minus strand of JAUIMM010000555.1, from coordinate 6,702,708 downwards.
TTTTTATACATTTTGGAAATCTCAAAACAAAACTGAATCTGAACCAAAATTCTTGAGGGTGGTTTTGCCAAAACCAAAACACAGAGGTTTGCGCATATCTCTGCTCTTGACTTAAATTATCAATGGTAAGAGGAAACTCTCAAGATGTATGTAGAGGTCTAATAGATGTGCTCTACTACAGAAGTGCTCTACTACAGAACCATCCACCTAGGTTATACACTGACATGGTTCTCTCCAACTGAACTTCTTTCTTTTTGGTGCATATTGCAGTTAAAGAGTGGGGAGATCTTGTCTCTGGTTTCTGACTTTCTCCCTTTGACTAAGGCATGAAGCAAAGATCTTCTCGATAATCCTGCTACTAAATTCTAGAGATGTGCACAGACTCCTGTGTTTTGGTTTGGTTCTAAATTATAGTCATGTTTTGGTTATGTCAAAACCACCTTCACGTGTTTTGGTTTGGATTTCTTTAGAAATTTACAGCTAAAACATGTAACTTGGACCTGTTTTTGCTATTATAGTATTATTAACATCAATGACATTAATTTTGCAATTATTTTAATTTTAACCACCTCACAGCACTTAAATATGATCCAAATGGCCATAAGATCTGTTTTTTAGATCCGAGTGCCAAACTTGGCTAGAAGACCTGAGTCGGACACGGTACTACTCGGGAACCGCAAAGTGATCCGAGCAAGGATTTGGTTCGACTCGGAACTCCAAAGTTCGCTTGTGTTGTCAGCAAAACTAAACCACTCATCTCTACTAAATTTTCCTGCTGAATTTGGAATTTATGTATCCAAAGTTTTAATCTCGTCACTTATGCTTTCCTTAACTTCTTAAATTGAACAATCCAAATTTCTTCACATTCTTGGACACATCGACTACGAAGACACATAGTGCATCATTTTGTTGTAAGGGTCCCATAGCTCAGGTGCACAAGATCTCACAGCCAAAGCTGTTGGAATACTGGCCCTCATTCAGAGCCGTACGCTCTGAGCAGAGCGCACGCTCTGAATGAGGGCCGCCCTCCATAAAAATGGAGCGTCCTCCTGGACACTCATATAGCTGTGGGTCACCACCCACAGCCTATACGAGCGTGCAGTTTGATGGCCGCGATGGTCTTGACCATCGCGACCATCGAAACTGCGAGCCGGAGCCTGCGGTTGAGGTTTTCAACCGCAAGGCCCGGAGTGATTTTGGCTCTATCAGAGCCAAAATCACTCCCACTGACATCACTAGTGATGTCAGTGGGCCGGCTTCTGACGGGAGGCGTTCCCTTGGGAACGCCCCCGTCAGGGAGGCACGCCCCTGGCACGCCCACCAAAGGGGGCGTGCTGTCAATCAACATCGACAGCACGCCCCCTTTGATCAGACACAACGAGCGAAGGACTTTCCTTCGCTCGTCGCGTCTGGCGCATGCGCACGACGGAGCTCCCTCCGTCGTGCGCATGCTCAGTGCAGACCATCGACCCACTTGCGAGCGGACAGCCACTTGCGAGTGGGTCTGAATCAGGGCCACTGTCAGACATATTTTGTTCTCAAAATTTTCCTGAAAGAAACACTGTTTAGACATACTAATTATTTTGAGGTAATCTGCTATCACTCTTCCATGAGGAATGGCATTGTATCTCTGCACTGTATTGTATTAATACTATCTCTTTTCACAAACTTTTTTAAACTCTACTAATTTACATTTTTATTTTCCATCCTCCTCCTTATTCACACTCCTCCTTTTTTTCCACCATATTCTCATATCTCTTCATGTAACCTAAATCAAGATCCCCATAGTTAAATAATAACATGTTAGTGTTGTTTGAAATATTCTTTATTTTGTATGTGAAGTTAAATTCTGGATGTTTTTGTTGACACTGTCTTGAAAGAAACAATATTTAAAAAAAAAAAAAAAAAAAACGTCCAAAGCAGTAAGTATGTTTTTCACATTTGTTCTGCTCATTCTAAATTTGATGCTTGTAAAATTCTCCCTTACTCCCTGACTCCCCTAATTAATTAAATCAAGTCTAATTCGAACCACCATACCACCATCGTCATGGATTTGCAGTTTATTTTAACATTGTAATAAAACATGACTTATTTTTTATAGGAGTACTCCCTAAAGTTGAACTAAGTTACACCTTCTTCTTAATGGAAATGTATGCTGAAGCAGTTTCTCACAGGGCTCCTGCGTTGCTGCACTATACTGTGTGCACATGCTATGGACCAACGGGTTGGGTACGGGATGCCAGCATTCGGGATCCCAGTGGTTAGAATCCTGATTAAGACATCCCAACAGGGATACGATACCGACACTTGTTGGTCAGTATCCTAACTCTACCCCTCTCCCTACCCCTAACCCTCCCTCCCCGCTGCCTAAACCTAACCTCCCCCTTGTGCTTAAACCTAACCTCTCCCTCCCAGCACCCTAAACCTAACCCTCCCCAGGGGCAAACGCAGGAATTCTAGAGGGGGGTTTCCAAATGCTTAATTTCTGTGCAGAGCAAATAAAATAAATAATAGAAATAGAAATGTACAAGATATTTAAATTTAATAACATATGTTGAATTAAAAAGAGGCATAAAAAGTTGTAGATTAATGTAAAAAATAAATCCATGTTGTAAATCTCTACTAACCCATCCTTATATTCTATGAAAATACTGCTGGGAACGCATTTAGATGACGGTTTGGTCGACAGAGCGATCCACTGTCAGAGCGGCTGATTGGTAAACTATACACACTTACCAATCAGCTGCTATACTGTATATGTCTGTGCTGACATCAGAACTGGGCGGGCATTTCAATTTGCCTGCCCATTTGTTATGTCAGTGTCGGCAGTCCCTGTACATTGTCTGTGCTGCAGATCTGACCTGATATGTTATGCTATTCCCAGGGGTGGGCCAGGGGGGATAATATTTATTAGATTATGCCAGGCTGTCAGCTATTCCCAGGGGTGGGGGGATGGGAGGATAATATTTATTAGTTTATGCCATCTTTCTGCTATTCCCATTCCCCCACCCCCCTGGAATAACATACAGAAGACAGTTGGCATAATGTAATAAATATTATCCTCCCCCCTTCATCCCCCTACCGCATACATGGAGCAGTCGAATGTAATGTTTAATACATTATATCATGAACCCCTCCTGGCTGCCCCGCCGCCCGTGCCTCTCCTCTCTCCGCTACACACCACACCGCCACCCGCCCGCCGCCCCCCCCTGCGCAGTAGAAAATGGCACCATTCAAAAAAAATATTACTAGGACTCCCAGCCCCCGCCGCCTGCCCGCCCGCAAGATCCCCGGTGCTCCCCAGACACAGCAGTAGCTCAGTAGCTTAAACAATTAAACATTATCCCCCCCCCCGCACCCGGCGGCCACCTATGTCTTGCGGCCGCACTCAACAGCTCCTGAGCCTGGCACAGTCCACACAGCACGCCGCTGACAGTGTCCAGGGCGGCATGAGAGGCGCTACTGACGTCACGGTGCCTGGCCTGGGAACTGGCTTGGAGGGGCTTGCACGCTGCAGCTCCCCCTACAGCCAGCCCAGGCAGCGTCAGTATGTCTTAAAAAAAATAAAAATAACATTTGTTAAGCAGCGCTGCTCGCCCGGTCGGACAGGGGGGGTTTCCAGGGACTCGGAAACCCCCTCTGCGTGCGCGGGTGCTCCCCCCTTAGTGCCTAACCCAAACCCTCTCCCTAGTTCCTAACCCTAACCCTCCCCCTAACCTTGCTACTTACTGTTAGGATGGTGGCGCCAGGAATCTGACAGGTGTCGGGATTCTAGCACCTGCATGCTGAACTCCGGTATCCCGACTCTTGGTATTTTGACCGGATCCCAGACCAGCAGAGCCCCAGAAATACAAGCATGTTTCAGAATGCAGACCCCGGAACTCTTGTAAGGAGAAGGCACAGCTCAGCTAAACTTTAACATTAACACAGATTTCTCCTTTAAACAGTAGAGCTTGTTATTACTGATGCTGAACAAAACAATGAACCTAATGATTAGTTCAGGAGTTATTACTTGCTTGATAAAGTCTATTAATAATTTGGGCACTAGGGCATACAGATGTCAAATTGTATTTAATTTCTGCTAAAGCAGTATAATTTCCATTCGCTCTATACTCTACTGAACTCTAGATAGATTGTAATACCAAGAAACCTCTCTGTACTGTATGGAAATTTTAAAACATTCTATTGAAACGGTACATACAGACTATTCTTTAGGTATATTTTTAACAATAGTAAAAATACATATTAGCAGTAGCACACCTGTGCAATTTTTGTTTGCTATGTATTTTAGTACTCAAATAGTCAACTTCAACAGATGTAAACTGATAAAGTTCAAAGGAAAATAGCAGATAGTAACAATAACATTCAGTATTCAGAATAGGTGTGCTTGGCCCTGTACTAAGCATTTGGTTCATATAGAAATATAGGTACATTTTCATTAATAAACTTTGCCAAGTACAAATCTTTAAAACTTGGGAATGTGTTGTAAATAAGAGGTACTTACAGTACAGTATGTGTGTGTTCACAAAAGACTTGAGCCTTGTGAATATAAATTATCATAATGAGGTTAATTTGCGGGGAAAAAAAGCTTTTGGCCAGCCTGTTTTGACCACTTTCATTTGAAGTCTGCAAATAATTAGTATTGAAAATACAAACGGACATGCCTGAAAAGCAAGGACATTTGTGCATCAAGTCATTCTTGTTCGCTGATTTTAACAAAACACATTTTGCACACGGATGCTTTCCTGGATCTCCCGCCAATCCAACCCAAGCTTTGTGTATAAATAGAGCTCAATAAGAACAGCAAACCAGGCTAAACTGGACCCTTCTGAAAGGGTAGTGAACCAGATTAACTCCACAGAAAAACAATCACAATGCTTCATCAGGTTAAAACACAGAACAAATTGCTCTTTTCAAACTTGATGTATCTTCTGTGGATATACATGTGCGTGCGTGCGTGCGTGCGTGCGTGCGTATGTGTCATGGCAAAGTAATTAGTGCTAGAAGGTGCGTAACTGAGAACTATTTTTTTTTTCTATTTTATGGAAATCTCTTTATAGAAGTGTGCGCATGATTCACAGGATGGAAACAGAAACTTTTCTAGAACACTTGCACATATATCCTTAAGCAGCTCTACATCTCAACATATTTTATAAGAGGCATAGTAAAATCCACTGTCCAGTGTTAACGCAACATTACCTTACAGTAGTGGTTCCCAAACTCAGTTCTCAAGGCACCCTTGGGGGTATATTTACTAAAGTGCAGATTTTTAGAAGTGAAGCTGTTTCCCATTACAACTAATCAGATTCTAGCTATTATCTTCGCGAAGGTGCTAAATAATTAAGTGGAATATGGGCAACATCTCCACTTCTAAAAACCCGCACTTTAGTAAATATACCCCTAACAGTGCTGGTTTTAAGAATATCCATGCTTAAGCACAGGCGATTTCAATCAGTTTGCTTATACCATATGTGCACAAACATGGATAGCCTTAAAACCAGTGTACATTGTTGACTGAGTTTGGAAACCCCTGTCTAGCAGTATTATAAACAAGCTGGTCACAACTTTGGGGCAATTTCCTGAAGGTCTAGTACAGGTCAGCAAGCTTCAACTGAGGGCCTTATGTTTTTTTCTGTGTTCAGAGTAAACCCCGCCCTTTACAAGCACCTGTGTTATGCTGATCTGAGCAACTACCATTTTTCTTTGTAAATTTGGAGAGGCATGAAGGCAGTCAGCATTAGGAGGAGGTGCTGATGCTTATAGTGCCATGTGGAGGTTTTTTGGGGTACCTCCAAGGTAAGTTAGCTCTCAGCTTACATATGTACTGTTATCATGCAGTACATCAATTGTAATTATATGACCCAGAGTGGGTGCTACCATTATGTAGCAATAATTATTTTGGGGTGAGCGTTTTGGAGTGGGGCCCCCGGGGGGGTTCTGACTGGGCCTTTCTCATGGCATCACCACTTAATTCACATAGAATACTTTTATCACTTCTCTATTTGTTTGTACATTATATATGTCATTTTAAATCTTTATCATTTCATTAACACATTGATTTATCTTTACACATCTTTTCTACATACTTCGCTATCACCTTTTTCCCTTTTTCGTGTGATGCCCTGGGGATGGCCCTTGGTTGGAATTTTTTTGGGGTGCCTTGCTTCTCGGACATGAGCCCCTTAATATTAGGGACACCAGTATAGAGGAGCCTTGACGATTGGCCTGGCGCTTATTCATATATTTGCAAATATGTGTAACCAATACCTCTAAATCTCTATTATTATGTAGGATTTAAGTATTGTTTTTGCTGCAGTGTGCTGGAGGGCAAATCTCTCTTTTTTTCGGCCTTATGTAACAGTCTGCCAGATGCAGGCACGGGCACAAATAAATATTTTGTACCCGAGCTTGCATCTAGCAGGATATTACACAAGTCTGGGAGCTTCTAGTACATAACTGGTGCTGCCACAGAGAATGAATCAACCGGTACACAGAGTGCAGTTCTTTAAAGCAAGTCCGAAAAGTTGTCTTTCCCCTGTCTTCTACACGGTGGCCTTCAGCACAGGAGCGACAGACAATATGATTGACATATTTTTTAGTATAAACAATTATTTTGTTTAACTAATATTTTTCAACTGAGTGATAGACAGTATTAGTGTCAAGTAGTGGCCTTACTTGCTCTTTAAGAAATGTTAACAAAATTCACAATTTACGAAAGCAGAGGACACTTTACCTGTTAATTACACAGTACATAGCGATAGGGTAATGTTCATGGGAACTAAGGGCCTGATTCAGCAGTGCACACTAGTGCACTGCTGAACGCAGATTCCCAATGTTTGGGAATCTGCGCAGGCGCCAGACCCATTCTGCGCTTGTGCAGAATGGGTCTGCGAGGCCGCATGTAAACTGGCAGCCTGCTGCCATTTGTGGTCGGGGAGAGGGCGGCGATGCCATCTGTGTCGCCGCCGTTGCGGGGTATGGAAAAAGCCAGGATCTCCGTCGGCTGACAGAGATTTCCTGGCCTCTTCCCCTAAACTGCGGTGGCCGGCTGCGGGACCCCTTGGGTCACCGCAGCAGGCCGATGGAATGCAATTTAACCGATGCTGCGTTGGACAGCTCGGTTAAGTAATGCACAGGGGGCATGATGCCTCCTGCTGCATTACCATATCTGCAAGGATCGCAATTGCAAAGCTGCCTGCATGCATACGTCATATATCTATAGCCTGCGTGCAGCTTTGCAATTACGATCCTTACAGAATCAGGCCCTTAGAACGCTAGCACTTTTACAGAAAACCCAGCACCAGTGTTCATAGCACGCAATGGCTCTCATAATGACAGGTTGCAGAGAAGTAGGAAGGATCCTTTCCTGGCACTCAACAGTGATTAAGCTCAGAAGATGCTGCATGCAGCAGTTATTTCAGCCTAATCGCTCCTGTGTGACGGTAAGAGCATTCCCCCTTCACTTCAATCTGCTACACTGGAATTATTCTGTGCTATGAAAGTTATCGCTTTCCTGTTGATAAAGTGTTAGGGATAAATTTACTAAAGTGCGGTTTTACAAAAGTGGAGGTGTTTCCCATCGCTGCCATTCAGATTCTATAAATCATTCACTGTATCCAGTACATTCTAAAACACGATAGGTAGAAGCTGATTGGTTTCTAGGGACTGGTTACTACTACATAAATAGACTTTTGCAACATTGTGTTCTTCCAGACTCTTTTCCAAGTTTTGTTATTTAATATCTGTGTGAATCAAAACAAACCATGATAGGTGACAGGGGGATGTAGTTATGAGACCGACGGCCGCAAGGCAAGGGATTTAACATAGGCGTCAAAATACCAACACCTATGTTAATCCCGACGCCGGAACGCCGTGGACACCAGCCCGAATGAAGGTAAGTCCAGGGCGCTCTTAGCATTAGCCGCGGGGAGGAAGGTTAGGATTAGGGAGTCTAGCGGGGTTAGGTTTGGGGGAAGGAGATTAGGGTTAGGCACCCATAGTGGGGAGAGTTAGGGTTAGGCAACCCCAGGGAGAGATTAGGGTTAGGCACCCTTCCCGGGGGTTAGGTTTAGGGAGCGGTAAGAGGGGGTTAGGGTTAGGCACCCCTGGGGGGACCTTAGGGTTAGGCACATGGGGGAGGTTAGGATTAGGCACCACTAGGGGAGGGTTAGGGTACTTACCTGCCCCAGTCGGGATCTTGATTCTGTCGGGCATCTTCCACTGGGATTTCAATCCCATTCCGTTACAGGGTTTACATGTTCTCTTTTCTGTGGAGATGGTTTCTTAAAGCACAACTGTCACCTACACACAAATGCACAGATTAAACATATACTTCTGCAGACAGCTGTAAACAGGGTGTATCTATAATGGGTGCAGGGTATGCTGTGCACACAGGCCACTGGGACCAGGGGGGCCCACAATGCACACCTTGCACCCATTTATTAAATACTTATCTCTCTGAAGTTCTGCGTCGGTGGCACCATTGCTCTACAAATCACCTGGAAAATTTTCCCCAGCGTTTTGCGCAGGCGCAGTGAGGAGACCTCTCCTCTGTTAATATGCCACTGCCTGTAAATACTCACCTCTGGTAAAAATGATGACTATCAGAGCTCTGTCTAGCTGCTTCTGATTGGCTGCTTCCATATTAATCTGTTTAGCTGTTTATATTTAGTTCATTAGTGTCATGGCTACCCTAAATCAAGTCATGGCTCTCCAGTCACATTACTTATTTCCATTTGGTCCACTATTTGGACCCAGTTATTTATTTAGAGCTGTATTTGTATTTGATTACATTTTATATGTAAAATGTGACAAGAAATACAGGAGACGATGAGTATATGAGTACAGTCATCACCTGCATGCTAAATGTTCCCGAGGACAACCAAGTACCACTGCACATATTTCACAAAATGTAATAGCCTGTGAGGTGTGGGCAGCAAGATTGATTGTGATAATTTATCTTGTGTATGAGTTGTACAACACTTACAACAGATTTATGTCTACATATTGGGAGTCAGCATCCCACAATCTGAAAACCATATACATAACCTCCTGAGACCAATGTTCTTCATTCCGGATCTATTACACATGAAGTAAAAGACAGAGAATTTCAAGCATACAGGTAGGAATGAGTATAAATATATGCTGTAGAAATGAGAAGAGTTCCTCGTAGCTGCTATGCAATCAAGGTATACCAAACCTTGTAGAAAAGAGAAAAAATTATAATGCGATGGGTGCACTAATCAATTAATAACGGTAAAGTATCCCATAAAAAAACAGTGGAATATTTATTAAAACCCTAATAGTTTAATTTAGACAATGAAAAAAAACACAGAATTTTAATAAATGAAAATACAAGTAATAAAATACATAATAATCGGACATCTGATAAAATGTGGAGCAATTATAATCATGGATGAGTGTATAACCAGTGGTGGTACTAGCGGCGGTGCAGCCGGTGGCTTGCACTGGAGTCCGCTGTAGAGCAGGGGCCCATGGCCTCCACTGCACCCGCCGCTAGTGTCCCCCGGGCACCACAAGTGTAGTGCAGACCGCAGTGAGAGCGGCGGCTGTGTGTTTTGTTATAACAGCCAATGAGAGTCAGACAGACTCTCATTGGCTACTGCGTCCACGGGGGAGAGCCGACTGGAGCTCACTCATGAGCTCCACCTTCTGGCTCCCCCTGCAGCGGGTGATGGGAGAGACGTCATGACATCTCTCCCATAGTGTAGAAGAGCGGGGCGGGAGGAGCGGACAGTGGCAGAAGCTGGGATTCAGGTAAGTTGTGTTTTTTTTTTATGTGTGTGTGCGTGTGTAACGGGGCACAGGAGCTGTCACTTGCACAGCATAGGGGGGGTGCTACCGGGGGGCACTGTATAGGGGGAGTGGCTGCTACTAAGGGCACTGTATGGAGGGGGGCTGCTACTGGGGGCACTGTATAGGGGGGACTACTACTGGGTGCAATGCTTAGGGAGGACTAGTATTGGGGGCAATGCATAGGGGGATTACTACTGGGGCCAATGCATAGGGGGACTACTACTGGGGGGCAAATCATAGGGGGAATTACTACTGGAGATATTGCATAGGGGAACTACTACTGGGGATACTTCATAAGGGGGAGATCTTCTGGGGGCACTGTATATGGGGCACTACTGGGGGCACTGCATAGAGGGACAACTACTGGGGACACTGCATAGGGGGGCCCAAAGCATTTTCTTGCACGTGGGCCCACCACCCTCTAGTTCCACCACTGTGTATAACTGCACAATAGATTGCCTGGATGAGCACCTAAAGTAGATACCTAGTAGGTAATGAGTTCCATTGATCCAATAAGTCTAATGAAGGCATTTGGTATAGACAAGGTAATATCCACCTACTGTCAGATGATGGTGATACCCACACAATAGGGCAGGATTGGTGGTAAGTACTGTATATAGACCTTGAGTTGAAGCCCTTATAGGAACCAGAGGTGTAATGGAGAAAGGTGTTGATATAAATCATTTAGTGGTGTCCAAGGACCAGTGTGGTAGAAATGTCTAATAGTGTCAGCCCATATACATTTTGATACACTGGGTAACTTCATCAGAGGGTCAACCCTTTAATTGTAGTAAAATACCTCCTGGCAATTCACTGAATTCTAAGAAAGTAGGCGGAGAAAGATAGATGTGGAGCAGAGAGAAATAGGAGGAGTTAGAGCAACAGATGGGGAAGCAACAAAGGGAAAGAAAGATGGGAGAAAAAAAAAGAGAGACAGAGGGAAAAGGGAGAATGACAGGTATGTAATAATAGTATAACATAGCCAGAGTAAAGTGGTATATTTTGCATTTCTTGCTCTGTGGTGATAATAAATTCTTAAGCCCATTCCAGATCTCTCTAACTGTAATCTCACCTATCTGTAACTCTCCTCCTACAGTTAAGAATAGAAAGTAACTGTTTATTTTTCACTTAGTGTCTGTTATAGTTACTGTACCCTGCTAGTGCTCTTGCATTGCAGTTAGACACTTGTGGTCACATGCCTTATATGGGGAATGGTCTTATAATGGATTCCAATTGTTAGCAGCTGCTTAAAATTGCAGCCCACAGTGCTAGTACCTTTCCAGTTATAAGCTTTACATGCCAGCATTCCCATGCTCCAGGCTAGCGTTCCCATGCTCCAGGCTAGTATACCCATGCTCCAGGCTAGCGTTCCCATGCTCCAGGCTAGTATACCCATGCTCCAGGCTAGCGTTCCCATGCTCCAGGCTAGCGTTCCCATGCTCCAGGCTAGCGTTCCCATGCTCCAGGCTAGCGTTCCCATGCTCCAATATTGTGCTAAACCTGTTTCCTGACTTCAGCTTGTGACCTATGACTCTGCCTAGACCGACCTATTGCGTATTGCTTGTGACTTTGACTCTGCCTTGTATGTTGCCCGGAGACGTGACCTGTCAGATAAAGATCAGCAATTTATTTATAAAGCAATTTAATAAAAATGCATGGCGGCAAAGAAAGGACAGTCAGAAATTAGCGCAGCCCATCAATACTCCACAAAAAATAGCAAACATATATTACATGTGTACACTGCCATGGGTGCCCTTTTCAATGCCCCCTTCCAAACTTGACAAACCAATCCCAGTATTGCAGTATTGCTGCCCCTGTGAGGGTGGTGTAGCCCAAAACCAGTCAACAAAAATGAGTGGTCCCCAAAACCGTAAACTTGCACACAGGATGATGATCTGTAGCAGTGACATAACTAGCTTATATTTGCTCCATAGGTGATGCAATAAAACAACACTAATAAGATGGATGAGGACATTTAATATAATTAAATAAGCGAAAGGAGGCGTTGGGTACACTGAAAAACAAAGTATATTAGATTTTATAAAAAGTTTGTATATTAAATAAGGAGCTAGAAGGGTGTCAGTTTTAATTGGATTTGTATAGAGACAATGGTGATGCTTGTATCTAGCTGTAACTAGTGCCAAAGGGTAAACATAAACGTTTCACAAATTTTCCCAGCAATAGAGATAAAGCACAGATAATTGGGGAACTTTGTGTACATGCTTACCTTTGCCAAACATATTGACTTTTACTTTTTCTAAGACTAAGCTGTATCTTTCCTTTACTAAATTTTGTTAAGTACTGTTCTAGTAAAGGACATAATGCAGGTATAAAACTAAACACAATCTCATATACATTACAAAAATATATACAACTGTGTATGTATAAAGTTTTTCTGTATCAACTTGGTATAATAAATATTTGACATTTTGGAGATGCTTCAGTACAAAGCCTTCTTGTCTATATGGTAGCTTTCACTCCATAGGAAATTATCCTACAAGCAAATTAGAAAATAATAATGAGAAGATCTCTTTATTCTCAATTTGCAGAGTTGTGTATTAACAGAATTAGTAGAAACAATACATTAACAATAGCTCAACATCTCACCTGTAGTGATTATAGTGCAGATGCACCATCACAACCCTTCTCCTTGCCCAGCTGCTTTTTTGCAATGGACATCTCCGATCAGCCAGATAGACAGAAAGGGCAATGTGCTCCTGATTAACTCTCTGCTCTTTATACAGTAGTTCATGGAGCTCAGTACTGATGTGCCGGAATCAGTATGTAATGCCGAACAGTGAAGATCCCGACTAGGGCTGGAAAGTACCTTAACCCTCCCCTCTCTACCCCTTAACCCTAACCCTCCTTTAGTGGGGCCTAACCCTAACCTCCCCCCAGTGGTGTCTATCCCCCCCTTCCCGCACCATAAACCTAACCCTGCCAGGAGGGTGCCTAACCCTAACCTCCCCCAAGTGGTGACTTACCCTAACTCCCCCTTTCCCTAGCCTAACCCTCTGCGGGGGGTGCCTAACCCTAAGTACCCCCGGGGCCTAAAACCTAAACCTCCCCCCCATGGCTAATAGTTAGAAAACCCCGGCTTACCTTCATTTGGGATGCCTGGCGTCGGGATTTAGATGCCTATCTTTAGTCCCTGGTCGAGCTTCCAGCATTGGGATTCCGATGGGCGGCAGTATGTTAACCACATCCCGATGTGCCAATTATAGGTGCAGTAACACTATTTCCTGTTAGATGCCTGATTCTGGTTCTGATCTCTGCTTTGGATCCTTACTACTCTCTAGATTGCTGCTTGCCCTGACCCTTACTTTAGACATAGAATTCTTTGTGAATTGCTGCCTGTCCTGAACTTTGCTTTGCACTGACTATTTCCAAGATTGCTTAATAACGAAACATAGAACTGTGCCTTAACAGGGAATTCAATTAGCCATGGTAACTTACCACAGGCTAATTGATCCCCCGACCTATGAACTTTTCACGGATCTGTGTGTTAGCACCCGTTAACTCATGTTAATGCCCATTAACACGTCAATTTAATGGGTGTTAACAAAGGTATCGGGTGAAAAATGGAGCCTAATTGAATAGCCTCGGGCGATAAAGCCAGAGGCTACCTGCCTTTTTCACCTGTGAAAACTTTTCACAGCTAATAGAATTCACCCCTTTATGTGTTGTTAAATGTAAATGCTCAAGTGTACCAATCATAATAAATTCATATTCAAAATTAATTAAACACACATTATATTGATCAGAAACATATAAAAGAAATTCACAAATGGCAACCATGTAAAGGATACTAATATATCTCAAAGAATATTGTTAATGATATTGAGTTGCACTATAGATGCATCAATGCTTCTACTTTCACTGTTATTCAAATAGATGGAATCCTTAATCCAAAGTTATAGTTCATGGTGTACTTATTTATGTTGGCAGACACCTTTAATTATGACAGCAAATGTTCTTATTGAGAATTCAAATGTAACATCCAATAGAAATGTGAATGTCAATAGGTTTAAAACTTGGGTGTATAGGAACATAAATAGTAGGTGCTGTGGTAAGAGGCAGCATAGGAGCCAGTTCTTTGCGTGATGTGGGTGCAATATTTGTGCTTTTGCCACTAACCATTTCTATGTCATTCTTCATCATATGATGAGGGGCAATGAGATCAACCACAATATTTTTTATAGGTTGGCTCCAATTTTGGCCAATATCTCCAGAAGGTCTTCCCTGCATAGTACTTGGAGGAGGAGGAGGAGGAGGAGAAGGATTTACTAATAAAAAGCTGAATGTAGTAGCTCCTTCCACCATGAGGCAGACCCATCACAAACATCCCTGTCCTCAAAAACATAATCACACTAGTGGACAAGGTCAGCACACTCAGGCCTTCATTCAGAGGCGGCCGTACGGTCTACGACCGCACGGCCGCCTCGATGTTTGTCAAGTGTGCATGCGCACGAGGGAGCCGGCTCCTTCGTGCGCATGCGTGAGACCCGCTACGTCCGACAGCGCTGGTCGTAGCGGGTCTCTTTCCAAAGGGGGCGAGCTGTCGATGTTGATTGACAGCTCGCCCCGTTTGGAAGGCGGGCCGGGGGGATGGCAGCCCAAATGGAGGCATTCCCATGGGAATGCCTACCGTTTGGGGGAGGCCCCACTGACATCACTAGTGATGTCAGTGGAGAGCTTCCGGCTCTGACAGAGCCAGAAGCTCTCCGGGGCTTACGACAAGTGAGACCCTACCCTAGGGTCTCGTTGTAAGCCCCGATAGTCGCAATGGTCTCTGACCATCGCGACCATCACCCTAGCGGTCGTTAGAGCTGTGGGTGTAAACCCACAGCCTAACGACCGAAACAGAAGCGGGCGGTCAGGATGCAAGCGGCCGCCCAGTTTCTGAGCGACCGCTTGCATCCTCCGACCGCCTCTGAATGAGGCCTTCACATCCTAAAATAATACAGGATTTTGTGAACATTACAATTATTACTTTGTCATTGTCCATTTCAAAACAGACAAACAGAAGATGTTCTAAAACCCTACACAAATACATTTTAAGTAGAGATGTGCTGGTCCGGATTTCTGAAATCGGAACACACCCGAATATAGGGGTTCCGAGTAGAACCAGGTCAAGCTTTGGATTCCCCTTTGTGACCGGGTTCGAACTGAGTCCCAGTTCTGATCTGTTGCCGGTTCGGAATTCGGATTTAAAAACTGAACCCGGGTTTTGGATTAGGACATTTTAGCTGTATTTATCAATTTGTAATGATTTTTAATTCTATCTAAAAAAAACACTTGAGGGTGGTTTTGCAAAATCAAAACACGAAAATGAATCGAGATCCAAAACCAAAACATGGGGTCCGCACACATCTCTAATTTTAAGGGGTTTATTTATCAATGTTTTTTTATTTCTTTAAAAAAAATAGCTGCTTTAAAATCTGCTGCAAAACTACCTAAGATCAGGAGTTTTGGCAAATGGCCGATTGATAAATATTCCTAAAAAATGTTTGTGTGGAAATACTTAATCTAATCTAAAACTTCAAAAGCAGTGAGTGTATATCTTAACAATTCTTTTTGGTCATATGTTAAACATTGCTTTTAAAGGATTCTTCTCTTTGAAGTGTCTCACTTATTTATCGTGCTCATAAATATACAATTACCTTCAATAGTAAAAAAAAAATATTGTTGCATAGAAATATTAGAACCATAATATTTTGAAGTTTTAGTTCAATTATTCATTTTAATAACTAAAACAATTATCATGATATAAATAATTACTGATTTTAGTATGTAACACGATTCATTATATTGTATTCAGTAAATATACTATGTGGTAAATCTACTGTAATCTGATGTTAATGAACTGTCCATTAAGAGGTAAAATATAGTCTCTCATAATGGATGAATTGAAACTCGTTTTTGTTAAATTAATTTTCCATCTGGACTGTACAGTATATATTTTAGGACAAAATTATTTGCCAGATTCAAAGTTAATTATTTGTTAGAGAGATACAAGAGCAACCAAGGAGTACGAGAATTAATATGTGTTGATTAACGTTTCAGGTATGTTTCACCAGGGCTGGTTTAAAGTTTGTGGGGGCCCCAGGACAACAAACTTGTGGGAGCCCCTACTAATAATATTGTCAATATGACTTACTGGCGATTTTATTAAAAAGTAAAGATGTGCGTAGACCCCTGGGTTTTGTTTTTGGTTCTAAATCATCATCAAGTTTGGTTTTAGCAAAACAACCCTCAAGTGTTTTGGTTTTGTATCTGGATTTCTTTACAAAATTATAAAAACAGTTAAAATCACGTACTTTTGACCTGTTTTTGTTCTTACAGTATTATTAACACCAATAACAACATTAATTTCCAGTCAAGTTTGACCATGTCACAGCTCACAATATTGTTTTCACCAAAATTGGCCAAAAGCTGCAGTGAGCTGGCTGTTAGCTAAGCAACAGAGCAGCGGCACAAACACCTGGCAGTTGAAAAGAATATAGCAAATCTATGAAAAACAATTGTAAATAAGTGCAGCTCACTTCAAGTTCACTTCTAAAAAACATACACAAGAGCCTGTTTTAACAGGAGTGCAGGTGCTAGCTACATAATTGCCTGATAAACATGCACAGTGACAAAGATGCCTGCAGTCTCTTACACACTTCCCACTCACTTCACCTACCTACAACTCTCTCTAATGGTGACTAGTATGTAGTATTGCAGCATGAACTACAGCCCATTCCCTCTCCATACACACTCCTGTGTGAAATGGCACCTGAAATCGAGGGAGGGACTTACATGCAGTCGAAAACGCTCATGATCCATTTTTGAGATCCAAGTTCTGAGCTTGGCGAGAAGACCTAGACCCGGTTCTACTCGGAACCCAAAACCGAACCGCTTAGCTCCATTAAAAAGTGTAATGTGTAAATACTTCCAACACCATGAATGTGTTAAAAAACAATACAGTGCCCCCAGCTTGCATTTTGCCAAAAACAAACAATTGTTCACAAAGGCCACAGTGCCCCCCGCTCTGATTATGTGACTGTAGCTTTTTGTGGGGTCCCCTGAGCGAACACATTTTGCCTGTTAATCAGGCTCTACGTTTCACTGATAATTTTTATTATTTAAACTGACAAAAATATGCCCAATACATTGGGCCTGTGGTGCAAGTAACATATAGTTATGTGTAAGATAAAAAAAACTCCCTAATCAGTTTCACCATGTCCCCTCTTCTACCACAATTACCACTGCCAGCTCTGGTCAAAATGGAAAGGGGCTGCAAATAAAAGTTTAAAACATACTTACCTCCTCTCCCGGAAGTTACGGGACACACACGATTTTTCAGGTACTCCCCCCCCACCTACCCCCCACCCCTCCAGAAGAGTGGGTAGATCTCCCATATCCTACCCAATTCTTAGTGAAGTGAGTAGGATGGGGAGATAATTACCAGGAAACTGGGCTGGGGCAGTAAGATTTAAATTAACAGTTTGCATGTCCAGTCTGAAATTGTGCAGATGTACTGTATTACAGTAAATGATAGATGTAATCTGGACATATAAGAGGCTGCACAGATAATTAAACTGTTATTTACAACCTGATAACATTATGGCAAAGTAAAGATGAGCGGGTTCTGCTTCCCGGAAACTGAACCCACCCAAACTTTGCATATCCGAGGGGGTCCGAGTTGCTGCTCGAACCCCCATGCCATTTTCGGACTGCAAACGGGGCGCAACATCATCTTCCCAGCATCAGATCTCGCAAGTTTTGGATCTGATATGTCAGACTCATGTGGGACAGAGCTCATATTTATAACCAGATCATTTAGTTAGGTGGTGGTGACATCACTTCCTGTTTAAGATCATGTACACTTTATTGGGGTCCCAACTGTCATCTCACAGGCTGTGTTTGAAAAATTATAGTTGGGAGCTGATTGGTTGGCACCTTATCACTTTCCACTCTGTCTCCTAACACTGCTTAGTAAATAGATGTGAGCAAGGGAATCGGTATGTAATGCCAGCTGTCGGGATGCCTCCTGTCAAAATACCGACAGCAGCATCCCGATGGTTGGGTAAGTATACTTACCCTCCCCCCTTCTCCCTCTAACCTTCCCACCCCGCACCCTAACCCTCCCCGTTACTGCCTAAACCTAAGTTCCCCCCTTTAGTGCCTAAACCTAGCCCCTTCCCCCCTCAGTGGGGCCTGACCCTAACCCTCCCCCTAGGGGTGTCTAACACTAACCTCCCCCCAAAACACAATCCTAACCATGCTATGCTACCTAAACCTGCTTACTTACATTCGGGCTGTCGTCCGCCTGGATTCCGGCGTCGGGATTAAGATAGGCATTGGTACTTTGAATAGGGTTGGTAAGTATAACAGCTCTGGGGGGGTGGATAGTGGGTGAAAAAGACAGGGGGAGCTGCAGAGGGGGCAGGGCGACTGAGGTGACCCAGCAGATATATGGTATTTTACTTACATTTTGTATATGATTGTAGTTCAACAATAAAATATGCTGCAATTAGGGGTGAGCGGGTTCGGATTTCTGAAATCCGAACCCCCCCGAGCCCCCCCGATCCGAGTCCGATCCGAATCAGGCTCGACTTTTCCCGCCTGACTCGGATCTGAAATCGAGGCAAAACGTCATCATCCCGCCTTCCGAGTCTCGCGGGTTTTGGATCCTATATAAGGTACCCGCGTCGGCGCCATTTTCTCACTCGGCTGTGGACAGTGAAGAGGGAGGGTGGGAGTTAGGGCTGTGTAGTGTAGTGTAGTGTAGTGTAGTGCTGCTGTTGTCCACTACTTCAAAGTCCATAGGGGCTGGCTGTGTTGTGCTGTGCTGCTGTTGTTAATAGGGGCTGTGTCCACTACTTCAAGTCCATAGGGGCTGGCTGGACTGTGTTGTGCAGTCAGTTCTCCATAGGGGCTGTGTCCACTCCAAAGTCCTGTGCAGTGTCCCAGTCCTAAAGGAGTGCTGTAGTGTTGTCCAGGGGGTGCTCTGTCCATCAGGGGTGCTCCCCCCAAGTGCTAAAAAAATAATATATTTTCTGTGTTTGTGAATTGTGTGCGCAGTAGCCGCACGTGCATCAACAAAGTAGTGCCAAGCGTGCGCCTGTGTCATAAGTAAAGGGCCGGCTGGCTTGACCGTTAAAGGGTGCTGTAACCCCCGAAAGTACACTCCAGTCCAAACCAAAAAAAAATTATTTTCTGTGTTTGTGAATTGTGTGCGCAGTAGCCGCACGTGCATCAACAAAGTAGTGCCAAGCGTGCGCCTGTGTCATAAGTAAAGGGCCGGCTGGCTTGACCGTTAAGGGTGCTGTAACCCCCGAAAGTACACTCCAGTCCAAACCAAAAAAATAATTATTTTCTGTGTTTGTGAATTGTGTGCGCAGTAGCCGCACGTGCATCAACAAAGTAGTGCCAAGCGTGCGCCTGTGTCATAAGTAAAGGGCCGGCTGGCTTGACCGTTAAGGGTGCTGTAACCCCCGAAAGTACACTCCAGTCCAAACCAAAAAAAAAATTATTTTCTGTGTTTGTGAATTGTGTGCGCAGTAGCCGCACGTGCATCAACAAAGTAGTGCCAAGCGTGCGCCTGTGTCATAAGTAAAGGGCCGGCTGGCTTGACCGTTAAGGGTGCTGTAACCCCCGAAAGTACACTCCAGTCCAAACCAAAAAAAAAATTATTTTCTGTGTTTGTGAATTGTGTGCGCAGTAGCCGCACGTGCATCAACAAAGTAGTGCCAAGCGTGCGCCTGTGTCATAAGTAAAGGGCCGGCTGGCTTGACCGTTAAGGGTGCTGTAACCCCCGAAAGTACACTCCAGTCCAAACCTAAAAAAAAATTATTTTCTGTGTTTGTGAATTGTGTGCGCAGTAGCCGCACGTGCATCAACAAAGTAGTGCCAAGCGTGCGCCTGTGTCATAAGTAAAGGGCCGGCTGGCTTGACCGTTAAAGGGTGCTGTAACCCCCAAAAGTACACTCCAGTCCAAACCAAAAAAAAATTATTTTCTGTGTTTGTGAATTGTGTGCGCAGTAGCCGCACGTGCATCAACAAAGTAGTGCCAAGCGTGCGCCTGTGTCATAAGTAAAGGGCCGGCTGGCTTGACCGTTAAGGGTGCTGTAACCCCCGAAAGTACACTCCAGTCCAAACCTAAAAAAAAAATATTTTCTGTGTTTGTGAATTGTGTGCGCAGTAGCCGCACGTGCATCAACAAAGTAGTGCCAAGCGTGCGCCTGTGTCATAAGTAAAGGGCCGGCTGGCTTGACCGTTAAAGGGTGCTGTAACCCCCGAAAGTACACTCCAGTCCAAACCAAAAAAAAATTATTTTCTGTGTTTGTGAATTGTGTGCGCAGTAGCCGCACGTGCATCAACAAAGTAGTGCCAAGCGTGCGCCTGTGTCATAAGTAAAGGGCCGGCTGGCTTGACCGTTAAGGGTGCTGTAACCCCCGAAAGTACACTCCAGTCCAAACCTAAAAAAAAATTATTTTCTGTGTTTGTGAATTGTGTGCGCAGTAGCCGCACGTGCATCAACAAAGTAGTGCCAAGCGTGCGCCTGTGTCATAAGTAAAGGGCCGGCTGGCTTGACCGTTAAGGGTGCTGTAACCCCCGAAAGTACACTCCAGTCCAAACCAAAAAAAAAATTATTTTCTGTGTTTGTGAATTGTGTGCACTGTGGCTGCACGTGCATCAACAAAGGAGCAGCGCCAAGCGTGCGCCTGTGTCCCATAAGTAAAGAGCCGGCTGGCTCATTTCTTAAAGGGTGGTGTAACCCACAAAGTGCACTACTCTCCAGCAAAAATAAAATAATATTTTCTGTGTTTGTGTGCGCTTTAGCCGCACGTATATATATCAATATAACATAAATGGAGGACCAAACTTTCTCCGATAAAAATAAAATAGGGAAAGATCAAGAACCTCTTCCTCCTAGTGCTGTTGCTGCTGCTGGGAGTTGTTCATCATCCCAGAGAGGAAGTAGGAACATCACTACTTTTACTAAACAATTGACCCTCCAACAGTCCCTAGCGATGAGGATGAAGTACGACAGCAGTCATCCTGAAGCAAAACGTATAACTGAGGCCTTGACTGCTATGTTGGTGTTAGACGTGCGTCCGGTATCCGACATTAGTGCAGTGGGATTTAGACAATTGATGGAGGTAGTGTGTCCTCGGTTCCAAATCCCGTCTAGATTCCACCTGCATCCTCAAAGCAGCAGCGACAAGCGTGCGTCTGTCTGTTAAAGGGTGGTGACACCCTCAAAGTGTTCTACACAAACAATTAAAATATTGTTCTTTTTTTTTCGGTCTTTGTGAAATGTGTGGGCTGTAGCCTCACCTGCATCCTTAAAGCAGCAGCGACAAGCGTGCGTCTGTCTGTTAAAGGGTGGTGTAACTCTCAAAGTGTTCCAAAAAATAAAAAACTATTTTTTTAATGTGTTTGTGACTTGTGTGCGATGTAGCCACACTTGCATCCTCAAAGCAGCAGCGACAAGCGTGCGTCTGTCTGTTAAAGGGTGGTGACACCCTCAAAGTGTGCTACACAAACAATTAAAATATTGTTCTTTTTTTTTTGGTCTTTGTGAAATGTGTGGGCTGTAGCCACACCTGCATCCTTAAAGCAGCAGCGACAAGCGTGCGTCTGTCTGTTAAAGGGTGGTGACACCCTCAAAGTGTGCTACACAAACAATTAAAATATTGTTCTTTTTTCTGTCTTTGTGAATTGTGTGGGCTGTAGCCGCACCTGCATCCTTAAAGCAGCAGCGACAAGCGTGCGTCTGTCTGTTAAAGGGTGGTGACACCCTCAAAGTGTGCTACACAAACAATTAAAATATTGTTCTTTTTTCTGTCTTTGTGAATTGTGTGGGCTGTAGCCGCACCTGCATCCTTAAAGCAGCAGCGACAAGCGTGCGTCTGTCTGTTAAAGGGTGGTGACACCCTCAAAGTGTGCTACACAAACAATTAAAATATTGTTCTTTTTTTTTTGGTCTTTGTGAAATGTGTGGGCTGTAGCCGCACCTGCATCCTTAAAGCAGCAGCGACAAGCGTGCGTCTGTCTGTTAAAGGGTGGTGACACCCTCAAAGTGTTCTACACAAACAATTAAAATATTGTTCTTTTTTTTTCGGTCTTTGTGAAATGTGTGGGCTGTAGCCGCACCTGCATCCTTAAAGCAGCAGCGACAAGCGTGCGTCTGTCTGTTAAAGGGTGGTGTAACTCTCAAAGTGTTCCAAAAAATAAAAAACTATTTTTTTAATGTGTTTGTGACTTGTGTGCGATGTAGCCACACTTGCATCCTCAAAGCAGCAGCGACAAGCGTGCGTCTGTCTGTTAAAGGGTGGTGACACCCTCAAAGTGTGCTACAGAAACAATTAAAATATTGTTCTTTTTTTTTCTGTCTATGTGAATTGTGTGGGCTGTAGCCGCACCTGCATCCTTAAAGCAGCAGCGACAAGCGTGCGTCTGTCTGTTAAAGGGTGATGACACCTCAAAGTGTTCTACACAAACAATTAAAATATTGTTCTTTTTTTTTTCGGTCTTTGTGAAATGTGTGGGCTGTAGCCGCACCTGCATCCTTAAAGCAGCAGCGACAAGCGTGCGTCTGTCTGTTAAAGGGTGGTGACACCTCAAAGTGTTCTACACAAACAATTAAAATATTCTTCTTTTTTCTGTCTTTGTGAATTGTGTGGGCTGTAGCCGCACTTGCATCCTCAAAGCAGCAGCGACAAGCGTGCGTCTGTCTGTTAAAGGGTGGTGTAACCCTCAAAGTGTGCTCCACAAACAATAAAAATATTCTTTTTTTTTTTCTGTCTTTGTGAATTGTGTGGGCTGTAGCCGCACTTGAATCCTCAAAGCAGCAGCGACAAGCGTGCGTCTGTCTGTTAAAGGATTACATCGGTGACAGCATCCAAGTAGGCATGTCAGACAGTCCGTACCTGTACTGGCAGGAAAAAGAAGCAATTTGGAGGTCCCTGTACAAACTGGCTCTATTTTACCTGAGTTGCCCCCCCTCCAGTGTGTACTCCGAAAGTGTTTAGTGCAGCCGGGAACCTTGTCAGCGAAAGGCGTAGGAGGTTGCTTCCACAAAATGTGGAGAAGATGATGTTCATAAAATGAATTATCAACTCTTCCAGGGAGACCAGCCTCCAGAACGTACAGAGGGACCTGTGGTTCCAGCAGGGACGAATTAATACTCTGTGAGGATGAGGATGTACACACTGAAGAGGGTGAGGAA
Source organism: Taudactylus pleione (assembly GCA_031769625.1). Taxonomy (NCBI): domain Eukaryota; kingdom Metazoa; phylum Chordata; class Amphibia; order Anura; family Myobatrachidae; genus Taudactylus; species Taudactylus pleione. Next base: position 6,679,670 of record JAUIMM010000555.1, on the reverse strand, counting down.
TCGGTGGATGAGGAGGATGAGGATGACATCTTGCCTCCGTAGAGCCAGTTTGTGCAGGGACACATTAATTGCCAGCTTGTTTTGTGGGGGCCCAAACGAACCAATCATTTCAGCCACAGTTGTGTGGCAGACCCTGGCGCTGAAATGATTGATTTGTTAAAGTGAGCATGTCCTGTTTATACAACATAAGGGTGGGTGGGAGGGCCCAAGGACAATTCCATCTTGCACTTCTTTTTTTTCTTTGCATTATGTACAGTTTGGGGCCTAGTTTTTCTAACTGCCATCCTGTCTGCCACTGCAGTGTCACTCCTAGATGGGTCACGTGTTTGTGCCGCCCACTCGTGTCGCTTAGCATAGTCATCCAGCTACCTCGGTGCAACCTTTTGGACATGAAAACACTATTGTGAGGTGTGAGGTGTTCAGAATAGACTGGAAATGAGTGGAAATTAAGGTTATTGAGGTTAATAATAGCATAGGAGCAGAGAAACCAACAAATTCTGTGATTTTAGCTGTTTTTATGCTTTTTTTAAAAAAAATACAGATCCAAAACACAAAACCCAGAACCCAAAACACGGAAGGGTGGTTTTGGCAAAACCAATCCAGATCCAAAACACGAAGAAAGATCCAGATCCAAAACCAAAACACGAAAAGTGGCCGGTGCACACCCCTAGCTGCAATACAAATCTATTGTAGAACTGACGCAGTAACAGAGTTTCAGTAATTTTTAATATAATCACTGAAAAATTTACTATATGAAAAGGGATAAACACTCACACACACATATATACTGTACATGCACACATATATACTGTACATGTACACATATACTGTACATGCACACATATATACACGGACTAGAGAATTCATCTAGCCTGATGCAACCTATCCCATCCCATTATACTTACCTTCTTTTCCTGGTACTCTTCTGTCCCGACATCCTGTCATATATTTGGATTCTGTAAAAGTCCCATCCCTTTGCCTTTAAATCATCAGAACTGTTCATGGCCTTTTTATTTTAGTTAAATAAAACGTGAGCTCCAAACGCCCCCTAATGGCTGGATAAAATGTAACTAAGTGATCTTGGTTTGTCATTGTCACTGTCGCACTATCAGCAGAAATGCTTCACTAAAAGCCTATATGGTAATAAACTATATATTGTATTATAGTACTTATTGTCAGGGTTGTAAACCTTTGAGTAACTAAGTACTGTAAGTATTTAACACCTCATGGATCAAAGCAAATTAAGCACTGGGAAAACCTTTTCTTTTTTTACCTGCTCGAGAAGATTTTAAATGTTGCTTGAGAGGAGTAACACATGGCTTTCTTATGGCAGCAATTGGAATTAAGCTTGTTTTTTTAAGTTGATTATATAAGGAGAAAAATTCATATGTACGGAAAGAACAAGACACAGCTAGAATACCCAAGAAATATGTACTATACTTGATAGAGATATCAATATGTGAGCCTTACGCCATAGAGGTTTCAAGCCCACTGCACATTATTAGCTATTTACATTTTCAGTCTCCAAACTGCCGGATAATAAATACATCGGTTTTGAACTCATGAAAGTGTTTGTACTTGCTGGTAAAACCGCATTCTGATAAATTCCCCCCACAGTTACCAGATACCATGGCACGCAAAACAAGTTGTTGGGGGTTTTTATTTGTCTGTCAATTTTAACTCTTTTGTGGTCATGGGGTTGAATTTGTTTTTTACCCTTTGTAACAGCAGAGGTGTATACATGATTATGAAGGGGTCCACATGATTGCCCTTGTGGTTGTATATGCCTATACACCGGCATCCCGACAGCTAGGATTTCAACTACATCTCAATTAAATACTGTACCTGCCAACAGACCTGATTTTACCAGGACAGCCTAGAGGACAAAATGTGCACAGCCTTTCAGAAAAATGGTCTTATCAAAACTCAACATGGTTTGGATGGATCCGTGTGTGATTAGGTTTGAACAATGTGCCCATATGATTGTTTACCAGTCCACTGCAGTATCCCCTATGCCTCAAAACTCTTTTAGTGGGTTGTAGACAACTGACTCACCTCCTTTCTCTCTACCCATTCCTATATACCTCTTCTCATCTTACTGCTACCCACCTGTCCTCTCCCGTGTCACCTAGCTGTCTGTTAGCTCTCTCTTTTTGGCTGTCCCATTGTTCCATAAAATGCAACCTCTCCAAAACTGACATTATTGTCTCCGGCCTCCCACACAAAGGCCCCTTTTTTTCCCACTCTCCCTCTTCCTTGACAATTACTCCCTCTCCTCTATTCTCGAAGTGCCGTATTTACGTGTCATGCTTGGCTCAATCTTCACTTTTCTCCCCTCATCCAGCCCCTCTCTCAATCCTGTTATTTTTATCTCTGCAACATTTCCAGATTCAGGCCATTCCTCACCCTGGAAGCCACTAAAACCCTTATCTGGTTCTTATCATCCCTCCCATTGATTACTGTAATCTGCTCCTCACTGGCCTTCCGATCTCCCACCTCTGCCACTTTGTTTATCCTTAAAACTGCTGCTCACCTTATTTTCCTATTTTGCTGTTCCACCTCTGCTGCTTCTCTCTAAAAATCACCACTGGTGCCACTTAGAATAAAATTGTAACTCCTCTCACTCAACCACACTTCAGGAGGTACCATTGCTATGGGGCCAAGAGGCTTAGGTGGCCTGCTTCCCCTGAACGCAGCTCATAGTTGCCAATCAAATTCCCAGAATATCCACCCCTCCCCCAAAAATGCCAGCTATGCATGCACAATGTGGCAGCATACAGTTCTGTGCATGGAACTTAACCCAATAATGTATATGACAAGGGAAGCTCTGCTAAGAACAAAATGGGGGATTTAATGTTGATGCTGTGCTCTCTGTACCATAATCTTCAGGCTACACTCAGTCAGCAGAAACAGGTAGTCATCAGATTATACTGACATACTGTAGTTTCTATCTCATTTTCTAGATGGGATAGTTGCATTGTTGTGTTACTGGGGAGATTATGTCATAATGTGAACTGTGGGCAATGTGTGGCATAATGTTAAATGGGGGATCTGTAATATGGCATAATATGAACTCTGGCACTATATGGCATAATGTAACTGGGGAACTGCAATGTGCCATAATATGCACTGGGGAACAAAAATATGGCATAAAAACTGGTGCACTGTGTGGCATAATGTGAAATGGGGCACTACAAGTGGTATAATATGAACTGTAATGTAACAATATGAATTGGAGGTACTAAAATGTGTCACAATATGAACAGATGGCACTTTGTGGCATAAAGTTAACTGTGGGTGCTGGGTGGCATAATGTGAACTAGTGTACTACTATGGGACATAAAATTAACTAGGATTGCTAAGGGGCAGAACACTTACTAGGGCACCACTGTGGTGCATAAAATGTTCTAGTGTAGTATTATGAAGCATAGCATTAACTACGGCACATCTATGTGGCATAAAATGAATTAGGATGCATAAAATGGACAATTACTGCTGAGAGAGGTGTCTTTCTAGAAGCATTGGGACAAGGGCCCTACAAAATGTTTCTATAGGGATCACAAAATTCTAGCTTGCCCTTGTCTCTTTCCTAAATTTCCAGCCTTGTTCCTACACACGATCTGTTACCCAACAACACTCTGCCAATTACTGCCACCTCTCCTCCTTAATCATCTCCTCCCATGCCCAGCTCCAGGACTTCTCCAATGCTGTTCCTATCGTCTGGAATGCCTTGCCATGCTCCCAGTCTTCAAATGTGGCCTCAAAAAAAACGAATTTCTTCATCAGAGTCTTCCTCATAATGCTCTAATCTCTGCAATCCTCAATTCTGCTCAATTCTCCCTTTGGGTTAGATTTATTAAGCTATTGCTTCACATCATGCTTGACCTTGAAATTTAAAGCAAAATTATATTAAGGCAAGCGCGATATTTTGCACTGGACATCAGGGCCACTTTAAATTTCAAGATCAAACACGTCGAGAAGCTGCGGCTTACAATAGTCTGCACTTAGTAAATCTAGCCCTTTGTATTCACTCACAGTCCATCTGCAATGTAAGCTCTTGTGGGCAGGGGCCTCTCTCTTGTCATCTCTAAGTAAATATGAAATCTGCAGATTAGAATTATCTTATTATTATTTGTAAGTTAGTGAACTTATCTATAACTATCTGTTTGATCTACTGTATTTTGTAATTTTGTAATATGTCCCGCCAACTATGTAAAAATCTGGGACACTTGTGGTGCCTTATAAATAAAATATAATAATAATTAAATTATATAGAAGTCCCTCTGATTCAATATCAACCTAGTGTAGCAAAATGTCTGCATCACCTAGCAGTGAGAATCAGTGTCACTGGCTTGGATGCTGTGGGAAGTATGGAGAGATGTCATCAAATTAACAAAGCAGGCATAAATTTGGTTAAACTTTCTGTGTAAATAGTTAAGGTGGGACATACAGTATATTATGTGAGATTTTGCAAAAACCACAAACTTATTGGGGATTTTATGCACGGTATGGACACTGAGATTTACTAAAGGACAAACCACACATAAAATTTCACACCATCAGTAGTAAAAAAAAGTGCTACCTGAGGTAGCACTTTTACTGTACACCCTCCCCACCTTTCATCCAGTCACAGGACACTTATTGCTGGAGTAATCATGGTGACATTTAATGGAGTAGAGGCAAGTGAGGATGTATCCCTTCCTGACCATATTCCTTTCATGCTGTCATTGTGTTCTCTCCTCCAATGAGCAGCCAATAATCAAAACGACCAGGAAGGTTGGTGGCCAGGAGGTGATGTGACAACCTCATCCTGCCACCCCTGGTATGATGCCACTGGTACCAAGTGAGCTTGAGAATGCAAGCAATGTGCACTAACCCCCGTGTTTTGGATCTGGATTCATTTTCATGTTTTGATTTTGCAAAACCACCCTCAAGTGTTTTGGTTTTGGATCTTGGTTTTTTTTTTTTTTCTAAATTATAAAAAAGTTTCTAAAGACGGCTAAAATCATGTAATTTTTGCAATCCAAAACCTGAAATTCGTATTTAAAGACCGACTTCTGTACAGTGGGAAGATCAGAACCGCAACTTGGATCTTGCCGGATTTCCTCAGGAGGTCAAAAGGGTGTCTCGGATCTGTCCGGATTCAGGAATTCTGTCCGGATTCGAATTCTGGAGAACCGAACCACACATCTCTAAAGCATCATATATATATATTTTTTTTATTTTAATGAGCCGCACATAAACATGAATCCATATAAAGCTGTATTTGAAATTATTGAACGAATATTTCAACAATTAAAAATGGAGTGATCTATCACAAATAAATAAATAATAAATTATAATGATAAATAAAACACTGCTATAGATACAGCACATCTCACCCAAGCCTTCTGATCTGAGTTAAATAAAGCATACGTATGTTAGGAACAGCGAAGGTCATCCATTAACTCTTTGTATGACACAGGCAGGTGAGGTACTGCTCTGCAATATATGGCATGCCTGCACAGCACTGGATGGACTTATGTTCATATTTACAACATGACACAAAACATACATCTCTAGTAACATACATTGCAGGTAACATTGATAATTACTGGTCTGGTGTTTTGGATGACTTGATTGCAAGTTTCAGAAATCACAGTCACAGGCAAGCACATGAGTTCATTATAATTATATAGAGCTTTCCTGTATTTTCTAATATATCTTCCACATCATAAAGCTACAGTACTGGGGTAAATTTGCTAAAAGTGAAGATGATTCATTTAGTTGAAAGATGAAGCATCTTGATACCAGTTGGTAAATGGCTATATACTGGATAACCTATTAATTATCACTTAGTAAGCAGGTTTATAATCTATCGTGTCTTTAGTGCAAACCTGAAGCAAAATAGTGTGGCCCTTTTACCATAGTAAAAAAAAAAAAGATGTTGATTTGCACTTTATCATAGACCAGGCAAATATTTACAAATATTACATTTACACTAACACGCAGGGAAATTTTATTTTATTTTGCTTTGTCTAATTTTAGATTTTATGTGAAGATTGGTAAAAGTAATCATTTTCCGCAGAGAACATTTTTGCATTGATTAAAATAAAACGCATATACCATATTTAATCGATAAAACAATTTTCAACTCGAATATGAACTTTCTAGTCTTTTGTTCCCATTTTCATAATTCTTACTAACCACTGGTCACAACAAAAAGGAGATGTATGCAGGATGTTACACAGGCAGAGCTCAAATTAGTGTTTCTTTCCCTAACAAATTTAGGGATCTTAAGGGGCACATTAGTCCAAAATCCTTCAATAATGGGAGCTTTTACAGGATTTAGAGCTTCTGCCTATTTATGCAGGGCTGTCTTAACAGCAGTGTGGGCCCTGGGCAAAGCAATGCACTGGGGCCTCTACCCACCCATTCACGGGAAAAAAATGTACTGTGTCTGGGTAATTGATAGGCTACAGCTACCCAAAATGACTTACAGTATATATAAAACACAGGTGCTGGCGCGCTGGTGGTTGCTCCTGGTAACCAGAGGAGTGGAGTTGCAGTCAAATCATGTGATGTACCTGCAATTTTTCCCACATGTAAATTAATTTTCCACAGCAGCTGCAGCACTGGAGATAGGCTGCCATGTATGAGCAGTCCCTGTCTCTCGCACTGCCCCAGGGCTTATTGCTGCAATAATATCAAATAACTGCGCAATCCTATAAGTATAAATAGCATGACAAAATCTCACTATGATGACGGGGCTTATTGCTGCAATAATACCATATCATACTATGATATGGTATTATTGCAGCAATAAGCCCCGTTATACTGAGATTTTGTCATGTTATTATAATTATAGGATTGCGCAGTGATTTCATTCATGCTGCGCAGCTAAGCTCAGCCCTTACCTTTGCGGTGCGGTGGGCCGGGAGTTGCCGGGGCAGTGGCTGGCAGAGGAGTCTATTGAGGAGGCTGAGACCGGGCGGGACGACAGATCCTCCAGTCCGGGACACCACACAGCAGGGGCAGATTGGGATGGGAAACCAGCCCGGGAAATTTCTGGATGCAGCCCTAATGGGGGTGGGTTCTGTGGAGGGGGTGGGGTACTCCTTCCTCATAGGGCCTGATTCTGAGTCGGATGCAATCGCTGCTTTCCTTGTGTCTTTTCCTGCATCTGCGACTTTATACTAATGCCACTACAATGCCCTTCCCTGCTGTACATCCATGTGCCCGAATGTGCAAGGACTGAGACGCCCACTCTAAGTGTCTACAGCTGCTGCAATCATGCTTTGTGCTTCTGTACACGCCGATCATCAATCACACAATTAAAACTTGCACAAGCCCTATGCTATGGGCAGATCATCCGTCTCAGTATGGCCTCCAGTGTAAGCAACTCAGCATCTCTGAACGCAGCCACTTTCATCAACACGCCTGTGTCACTCCAATAACACGCCATACTGCGCTACATCTGCGTCTGAGCAGCCAACCTCCTGCAACCGCCCAGGATCTCCCAAAACATTTCTAATACCCCTCAATATTTGCCTCCCCTAATATCCCTCAGTACACACAGCACCCCCATAACAACTTTCAGTATACAGTGTCTTTCACCACACTAGTCCTCAGTATACACAGCGCATTTGTATTACCCCAGTACACATAGTACCCCCAAAATACCCCCAGTACACACAGCACCCTCATTTAACCTCCAGTACACACAACAGCTCCATATTACCACCCCATACTCAAAGTGCCACTGAGATACCCTCCAATACACAGTGCCCCCATGGTACCTGTATTTTCTTTTCTTTTGTAATAAATGCAGTGACTCAGGCAAGGAGCAGGTAATCAGGAAGGGGAGGGCTGATATGTGCAGCCCACTTTGGTAGTTGTAGGTTCAGCCCCGATAAGTGTAGTGCCCTGTGTGGCTGGGTCATTGTTTTACTTTGTGGGCACCGCAGCACAGGCTCACCCCAGCATGGCCGCCATGGAGTAGGAGCAGGGGTTCCGCAGTACTTCAGCTGCAAGCCACCACAAGTGAAAATGGGAGGGGGTGGGGCCATGCGCGGTGGCTATAGAGGCTGCGCTGCGCCGGTACCGTCAGTCACAGTGGCCAGACTGACATCTCCACCCCGTGCCTTAACCACAGCTGTCAGTGTATGACAGCAGCCACTGGAGAGAGCAGGCTGGCCCAGTGGCAAGTGGCACGGCTTCCCAATCCGCCCCTGCCACACAGACTATGCGGCAGGTGGGGGGGGATGGTACTCGTCACCAGGGGGCGGTGGGGGGGCTGTGATCTGAATGCAGTACTTTTAGAAATATCAAAAATATACCAACTGGCTGCGGCTGCAAGGCCCGGGTTGGCGGGCCCCTTGAAGCTTTGGGCCCTTGGGCAACTAACCAACAAACACAATGGAAGAGACAGCCCTGTACTTATGAAATCCAAAGTGATGATCACTAGGGCCTTTCTGTAATGCTTCCATAATTCCCTTGCTGTCTTTCAATGGCCATTTCAGGACAGCATTAAGCAGTAGGGCCCACAGGAAAAATATATTATTAAATTGAAGAGTTTACTTATTTTTTTAATTTTGAATGTTTGTTTCACTTTTACCCTTTTTTGTTGAATATGGAAACTGCTCCATAGAAACTGCTCACACAGGCACTGACTGACAACTGACTGGCTTAGCTAGAAGAAATGCAGACAAAACATCTATGGCCTGATTCCCCGTTCTACCGTCGCTGATCTGATGATAAAAAGAGTTGATCACCGGACATTGATGTTCGGTGATCTGTCAGGGAATTAGGGGAAATTCAACAAGTTAAAAATCCCTGACTCACCGAGTCTGACAATTTTGGGGTCGGAAATGGGAATCGAGATTCTCCAACATGCTGGATAGACCCATTAGACTTTTGCAACAATTGTCACATGTCAATGCGTAATGGGGTCCATACATCAGACAGTTATCGGGGTAATTCCCCATTCTGCCGATGCCTGGGTCGGGGCATCAGTGAAATCCAACATGTTGAACAATCCCAATTCGCCGATTCTGACCCAAAAATGATCGAAATCGGTGAGTTGGAGACTTTTAACATGATGTATTTTTCAGATGCCCAGATGGATCTCTGATCATTGATGTCTGCCGACCTATGTTTTTGATTGGCATCAGCATAATCGGCCTTTAGAAGTATTTCCCGCATAAGCTCATATGAGTAGAGATCAGTGAAATCTCCCATGGTTTGGTGAAGGAAGAAGTTTTGCAAAGGTAAATAGTTCTGGTGAAAACATTATTCCTTTTTTTAAAAAGTTGTGAGTTTACCACAGCGAAACGCATTAGAGATCAACCCTATTGGCTACAGACTGCAGCATCTTTGCTGTGCACTAAAGGGGAATTGTTCCCAGGGCATTGCGCTTCTTCGCTGAAGGACCCCAAACACCTACACATGGATATATTGAATTTTTAGTAGCTTTTGGCTCTTTTAAGCGCTGTTTCTCTTTTTTACTGTGCCATACTGTACTTTGAACATCACAAAGGATATTTAAGGTACACCACCCTAGCGCCAATAAAAAGTTATGTAAAAAATGGTACTTATCTTAAATATACCAATTATTTTTGCTTTTATCCTTCCATCTTGAAGGATTGATGTGGAGAATCAGACCATGTAAAAAGAAAACAATATAATCTAGTGCAGATGGTCAAATACAAGAAAGCATAATATTAATTAACAAATGTTAATTAAACAAATGGGTGAGGTAATAATCACCCTACAGCACACACTACATCCTATGTAGTGACAAGTATTATATAGGGAGGACTTCGAGACCACTTAAAGTCAGATTAGCGGAGCATCTCCGCAACATTAAAAAAGGGCTGGACACTCATGCCTTGTCATTTCATTTTAAGAGTGTACATAATAAAGAAGTTTCACATATAAAGGAATTTGGAGTATTGAGGCAGGTTAAAACCCACTGGAGGAATAACAATCTAACACAAGAGCTAGCTAAAACAGAGATGGAGTTTATATATTCCCTTAAAACATTGCAGCCGATTGGTATTAACAAAGATTTTGAATTGAAATGGTTTTTAAATTGAGCATATTTTTAATATGTGTATTTTTTATATATTAGTTTTTAATTTTTGTTTTATTTTTTAACAGTAGCACTGGAATTCATTGCACCTTAATTATTAACATTATTTATGGATTGCCAAAACTACTATTCCTTGAGTTCTCTTGGGTTTTAAGAGATGGAGAATTGTTCTCTTCCGCGTTTGGAAACGGAGTAGAAAACTACAAATCCCAGATTCTTTGGGGCATGATGATGTAACTTCCGGGTCTCGGAGCCAAGCAGCCGCGATGTGACTTCCGGTATGCAAGGACGGCATTATGCGAGATATGCCGCTGCTTCCGGGGGAGGGTTAGGATCTGACCTCCATTCTAGAGAGGTTCTCTCATTGGCGGACGAGCGCTGGCTACTTTATTTCTACACGTGGACTTGTTTACATCTGGAACCGGAAACGGTGCGCGCGTGGACTTCCGGTATAGATTTCTGGAATTTCACGACATGGATTCACGATTTATGTTTGAATATACATTTTTTGTGAAATAGGGCTAGTGTCTCTGTTATTTTATAGTTAGCAGAGTGATTCAGCCCTTTTTGATTTAGGTTTTTTGCAATGTAGTGCATTTTATTTGTAATGAAGTTGGCTCCTCCCAGTAATTAAGTCCTTATTGAAGGGGGTATTTAGGGAGCCCATAGTTAGCAGACCCTCACAGCCTTGACAAAGACCTAGAACTGGTCGAAACGCGTCGGCGGTAGAGGGATATCAATAGACCTTCCTCCGGAAGCCTGTGTGAGACGGATGTAGACGAGTAGCTGGGGTTACCTGGGTTAGAAACATCTCCTCAGTCATTTTTTTGCATCTATCTGACCGGATTCTGGTAGGAGGCTAACTTCACTTGAGACATTGTACCTGTTGGTGGTTCTAAGGAGCCGGAATTATCTATTCAACAGTTCACAATTTTTATGAAATTATTGTTTGTGATGTACATTAAACGTGTTATATGTAAATTTTGGTCTAATTAGCTTATTAGTGTGTGCTGTAGGGTGATTATTACCTCACCCATTTGTTTAATTAACATTTGTTAATTAATATTATGCTTTCTTGTATTTGACCATCTGCACTAGATTATATTGTTTTCTTTTTACATGGTCTGATTCTCCACATCAATCCTTCAAGATGGAAGGATAAAAGCAAAAATAATTGGTATATTTAAGATAAGTACCATTTTTTACATAACTTTTTATTGGCGCTAGGGTGGTGTACCTTAAATATCCTTTGTGCTTTTCAATTTATTTCTTGGGGATTACAGATACTCCCCTTTTGGGGTACTCCATCTAAGCTGCCAGTTTGGCGCAATTAATTAACACCATTTTTTGCTTTGTACTTTGAACATGCTTGCATGCAGCTTCCAACCTCTGTTCCGCAGTCAAGTGTAAGCAGCTGTGAGTGCAAAATGCTTCCCTGTACATAGGACTTGTCTGTAAAAAATTGTCAGTGCTCATGTGCAGTAGAAAAATGCGATTTGTGAAGAAACAAAAGCATACCGAAAATGTATGTTTATGTCCATCTCTACGTGAGGCCCAGTATCTTCAATATTCTTCCCCTTCGTCCTTCACAAGTTCTGATGCGACTTTTATTCATACAATGCTAAGCATGCCCCAAGAAAAGATGCAGGCAAGTGATCAGTTTCTGAGTGATCAGTGTGTGTCATTTATCCTCTTCATCAGCTCCAAATGTACCAATGGTCACTTTTGTCAGTGTTCCATCCCTTATATGGAAGCCTTGCAGAGTCAGATCAGGCACATTTCCAGCTTCTATCCAGCCAGCCACTTGATTCATGTAAAATTCAGTGCAATACAGTTTACACCTACATACCTCATTGATGAGACCTTAATACTTATAAATGCCTATCAGTAGGCAGTGTTGGACTGGAGCATGAAGGGCTCACCGGGGGAATGCAATGGTAGGGACCCATGCTTTGGGGAGTGGTCAGTTCATAAAGGGGATAAGGCCAGCCTCCACAGAGGCTCGGACAGACATTAGAGACCATATAACTGACTCTCTAATAAAGTAACAATGTTTAATTCAAATGCACAATCTGAAACCTGATATTAGAGCAAGTGATGGGGCCCTCAGGCAGTAGGGCCCACCAGGGATTTCCACTGTAGCCCTGTGAGCCAGTTCAACCCTGTTAGTAGGGTACTGGCAGACATTGTGACACAAAGGACACTTATCCCATTTCTAATGGTGCATACACACGGTCAGATTTTACTTCAGATTTGAACGATAACGATTTTAAAAATCGGTCAATCGTTCATATCTGAAGGAAAATCTGACATGTGAGCCTTGAACGATGGATGATGCGTGTTCCCGATGGTCAGATAACGATATCTGACATCTGATGTCTTTGCAGTCAGTTTTGGTCGATTTCAGTCATTTTAATGCAGTCAAAAATTGTTCAATCATTCAAATCGTTGGTAAAATCGTTCAAATCGTTTGTAAAATCGTTCAATCGTTCATCTGTCAAATCTTACCGTGTATATGCACAATTACTTTCACTTTTCTAATATACTGTTCAGTATGATAGTAAATGAGGCACAACAGTAATATTTTTTACTAGCGTTTCCTTTTGTTAAACCACTAGATATTGTTCAGCCACTGTTAAATCAAATAAATTGAATTTACATAGAAAAATGGAATATTGTGAAGTTTTGATACTTGCCATTACTCCTGGCACTATTCTAATAATACACAGTTCTTCATTAGGTTTTAATTTTATGAACACTTTCAGGCTTAATATATTTTAGGAAGATGAAACAATTTCCTTTAAAGCTTCACAACCCTGCACAGACTCAAAATCATTGGTTTCTCCTATTGTAATGTATGTTTGGGATCTATTACTGCCATATATTTTCCCAATAATGAGGCAAATCTGACTTCCTTGCTACTAGCTGCCATTAACTGGCTCTGCCCAACAAACACTGAGTCTATGTGTGCTCTTTGACTTTTTTTTTTAGAAAAGAAGATTCTCATTTTATTTTTAACTCACAAAAGAACAGACTTTTGTCTTTAAGTTGCCATTTTCTATTTGAATTTCATTATATTTATATTTAAAATGCAACTTTAGCATTCAGGGCCGTAACAAGGTATTTGAAGGCAGCATAGCAAAAGTTTCTAAGGGCCCCTATGTAGCATGCAATGGTGAAAAATGTATATAACACATGTAACTTTGACTTGGAAGATGGGCCCCCCTAAGCTCTGGGCCCCTTGCACCTATAGTAGTTACGCCCATGTTAGTATTTAGTATTAGTATAGTGAGTCATGATACTCTTCTCACTTGTGTATATGAAAGGTCATTACATTAGCCTATTTTGTACAAATGTAATGCAACTTTATCAGGCACTGTGCCGTCTACTTACTAAGCCTTGGATGGAGATAAAGTGAACGGAGATAAAGTCCCAACCAATCAGCTCCTAATTCCAATCTCTAATCTCTGCACAAGCTTCTAACCCCAAGTGACTTTTTAATACATTTAAACTGCTTCTTACCCCTCCATCACCCAAACCACCTGCTACTATCTGTGCACAAGATCTTGCTTCCTATTTTAGGGACAAGATTGATAAGATCCGAAATGAAATGGTAGGCTCTTCCTCAGCTAGTGACCTGCTCAATTCCCTACCTGAACGCTCTGGTACATTCTCTTCATTTGATCTCACAAATGAAGATGAAGTATCTACACTCTTCTCATCCTCCTACTCTATTACCTCTCCTCTAGAGCCTATATCCTCACAAATCAGTAAAGCTCTGCCTCCTGTGCTTATCCCAACCCTAACTAAAATCTGTAATCTCTCTCTCTCTACTGGCAACTTTCCATCACTGTTCAAGCACACAGTGATTACTCCCATTCTGAAAAAACAAAATTCTGACCCTAGTACTCTCTCAAATTACCGTCCTATCTCCCAGCTCCCATGCCCCTCCAAGCTACTTGAGAGACTTGTCTACACCCGCCTCACACACTTTCTTAACTCACACAACTTATTGGACCCACTTCAGTCTGGCTTTCATTCCCAACACTCCACAGAGACAGCACTGACTAAGGTAGTAAATGATCTTGTCACTGCCAAGGCTAAAGGCCATTACTCACTCCTAATTCTTCTAGATCTCTCTGCTGCTTTTGACACTGTTGACCACTCTCTTTTCATACAAACACTGCAATCCCTAGGTCTTAAGGACACAGCTCTTTCTTGGTTTTCTTCCTACCGATCTGAATGCTCTTTTACTGTTCATTTTTCTGATTCTGCCTCTTCACTACCTCTATCAGTTGGAGTACCGCAAGGCTCTGTCTTAGGTCCTCTGCTATTCTCAATGTATACCACCTCTCTTGGCAAACTAATCAGCTCTTTTGGATTTCAGTACCATCTGTATGCGGATGATACTCAAATCTACCTATCCTCTCCAGATTTATCTCCATCTGTATTGGTCTGTGTCACTGAATGTCTTTCTGCCATTTCATCTTGGATGTCATCTCGCCACCTGAAACTTAATATTTCTAAACAGAATTAATTATATTTCCACCGGCCAATAACAGTTACCAACCTGATCTCTCTATCACTGTTGATACCTCGACCATCCACCCCGCCCCACAAGCTCGCTGCCTTGGTGTCATCCTTGACTCTGAACTATCCTTTGTTCCCCACATTCAATCTGTCTCAAAATCATGTTACATACATTTAAAAAACATATTCAAAATTCGACCATATCTCACACAAGACACTGCAAAAACTCTAATCCATGCACTTATTATTTCCCGCATTGACTATTGCAATAGCCTCCTTACTGGTCTTAAGGCTATCACCATTACAATCCATTATGAATGCAGCTGCAAGGCTTATCTTCCTTGCGAAACATTCTTCTTCTGCTGCCCCGCTCTGTCAGTCCCTCCATTGGTTGCCGGTTTTCTACCGTATTCAATACAAAATACTTTCACTTACACATAAGGCTATTAACCAAACCACACCAACATACATCTCTTCACTCATCTCAAAATATCTCCCAACCCGACCTCTCCGCTCAGCACAAGATCTGCGTCTCTCATCCCCATGCATTACTTGCTCCCATTCACGGTTACAGGACTTTCTTCACGCTGCACCCACTCTATGGAATGAACTACCTTGCACAATAAGATTTTCCTCTAGTCTCCAATCCTTCAAGCGATCCCTGAAAACTCACCTCTTCAGGCAAGCTTATCAAATTCCAGAACCTCCCACATAACCTTCATAGCTTCCATATCTAATTACATCCCCTTTTACAGTCCACACACAATCTCACACATTGTCTTTCTCTCACATCCTCATGACATTTGGTCGACATTCCTGTGTGACTGGATCATGCAGCCAACCAAGAAACTGTGCATTCTGGCTGGACCAAAATGCAATATATAGCACCTATCCTTGTGTATCAATGCCAATTTCCCTATAGATTGTAAGCTTGCGAGCAGGGCCTTCCTACCTATATATCTGTCTGTTATTACCCAGTTTTGTTCTATTAATGTGTACAATTGTAAAACGCAACAGAATATGCTGCGCTATATAAGAAACTGTAAATAAATAAATGTAATTTTTCACACACAGCCTGCGACATGGCAGTTAGGAGCTTATTGTTTGGCTTTGGATCTGATTCAGGCCCGCTCGCTAGATGCGATCGCTCGCATCCAGCGTATGCAAATTTGTCAAAGTGACGACATGGGAAGCGGTCGCTCGCCAAGGCCACTTTGGCTGTGTGAACGATCACTCTGTGTATGCAGACACCCATTAGCATATGTAGAGACGCCCACTAGCGCACATCGTCTCCAGGAAGTGTATGAAAACATTGGTACATCGAGCACCATCGGAAGCAAACACAGCGCTTGTGGTTGCCTTACCCTGCCACAAGCTCTGCACGGACTTCAGTGTAAAAAACAGGCATGTGGCGTGTTCTAGGACGCTGCCTGTTAATTATGCATGCCTTAAAAATGGCATTGAAACACCGAGGCACGCCTGCGTTCGCACCACCACATCCCTGTTATTAGTGTCCTGCCCCTGTTACCACCCTCAAATGGCCTAGAGGTAATAGAGGTGCTTTAAATGTATTGGTTTGTATGAGATATTTTAGCTACACTAGGGTTCTAATTTTACCTGGCACCCTTATCTGCACAGTGCTTGGGGCCCCAATCAGGTTAATGCCCAGCTCTCCTCAGATCATACCCTGGGCATTGCTAGAATCTTGTGACACTTTGAGCTAGCTTTCAATCTTACACTTTGACCAGTCATTGATGAATCTTAAAAAGGAAAACATGCAAACGTTATTTTTTTTTATACAGTAAAGTAAAACACCAGAACTTACAGGAAGCAGCATAATTCATATTTGTCATTAGACTATCAGACTCACATGTGTTGTATAAGACACAAAACTTTTATACTAGATACATTGAGAGATTACACATTTCATTCCTTAAATGTAATAACAATATGGAAATTAGAATTAAAACACCCAGGAGCCATTCAATCAAGTATGGCTGTTAATGCTGGTAAGTTTTTTAATTGAATGTGCAAGATGCATTAATCCTACTACTGGGTAAACCTATAATAACATATTAAATATATATAAAATAAAACAGAAGTACTTGAGAATAAAATCAATATTTACACCTTCATCTACAATTAGCATATACATGAACAGTTCCTGATTGTTAAGGAAAGCTGGCAAGAGGGGTGCTGTAGTGCTCCAGAACTTATATGTGTAAGATTGTAAAACTAAGAGACAACTATCTGACACTTTTACTGCATATTTGAAGGTAACCTTTAACCGGCTGCTCTAGATGAAAAAATATTGATAATTTGATCACTCTAGCTCTATCCAACTCGTCCCCCCATCTCTTCCCAGACCATCACAGCCATGGCGGCCCTCACCAAGCGCATAACCTGTATACGGCAGCATGGGGTCGAGGGTTGGGGCACTTCATCCCTCCTCGAGTCGGCCCTGATGCCATTGGCTCTTCTGGCATTTGCCAGAAGTGCCCGATGGCAAGTCCAGCCCTGATACACTACCAAAAATACACAAAGCACATCTTGATCCCTGAGGAAACCAACTATACCAGCCTGGAGATTGATACTATGGCCCATAGCACAACTCCTTGATTTCTATCTCCAACCAGTTGTTAAGAGGATGGGGAGTTATATCTGCAATAGACAATTTAAATGAAGACTGCCTTTAAAGATGTCTGTTCATTATACATGGTCATAACACATGATGCAGGTGTGGAGACAGTAAGTCAAGCTATTAGATCCCACCTATTGATTTTGTTCTTACCCTGTTCAAGAAAGTGTTGGAGCTCGATCACTTTTCTTATGATGAGTACTGTGTGCAAGTAGCAGGGACAGTGATGGGATCAAATCTAGCGTCAGCATATGCGAATATTTTTATGGACAAATATGAGAGGGACCATATCCCAAGTAAACTCTCAAAGGACCACCTTAAATTGAAGAACTTTTCATACCCTCTATTGATGTGCAACACATAAACTTCCTTGACATAACTATCTTCAAAGAAAACAGGTGCTTGAAACATATCTTATGCCATAAAGTGACCGACAGAAACACTTTTCTTTTATCAACTAGCTACCACCTGGATGCCTTATAATCGAAACTACCACTTTCACAGTTCCTAAAGGTACTTAGGAACAATTTCAACTTTACCCTAGCTGAACAGCAGCTAGTGGAACTAAGGAATGTTTACAAAGGATTTGGTGTAGAAATGCCTCACCAGAGCTAAAAAAAACTTTTCATAGAGGGTCTATTAGTCACCAGGAACACCTCAAATGACGATAGAGTGATACTGATAATGTGCAACACAAATTTGCAGAAAGTCCAGAAATTAATTCGTAAGATATGGCATTGATTGACATTAACCTGACTTTCAAAAATCTGAAGAAGAAACCTCAACTCCTAAGCATAAGAGGAGGTCCAAACTTGAAGGACATTATTCATGCCCAATATGAGGAATGGGAATGAAACATGTGGCAAATGGCTAACTCAGTGTAAGGTTTGTTGCAAATTCTTGGGATGTACAACCTGCTGGGCTATTATCACATGACAGTTCTTTGCCCACCAACTAATGTGCCAACTGTATCATATGATATTTTTTCTCACTTGTCCATGCAGTCTTATGTATGTGGGAAAAACCACATGAACATTCGGTATGGCCCAACACAGGTCTTCGATCCGGTTGGCATATACAACCAGTGAGTCTGATAAGCCCATAGCGGACCATTTTCTCAAGGAGAAACACAGGTATCCACACTTAGATACATGATTTTAGATTGGGTCCCCCTATTGAGAAGAGGGGATACCCATATGCTGACCCTATTAATATGTGAAGCACGATGGATTCACCAAATGAACACTGTCTCTCCAAAAGACTTCAATGATTATAACCACCTCAATATATTTCTGCAGTGAACTTTAGAATATTTTTGTACATTTTTGTTGGCATGCTTTTTTGTTTACTGACATAATTTGTTTTGTGCCGATCATCACCTGACTGTGAACAATATTGGGGACACACATGTCCCTGTTGGGTCAGATGTCCACTTTCGTGACTTGCATTCCATTATGGAAGTTGTCACCCATCCCGGTGGCTGGGCACGGCTAGAAGCCGTGAGCTGGCAGGTAGACTGTTCAGAAGGTTACCACACAAATTTGATGCATTATAGGACTCACTGAACTACCTGTGAGTATTAACTAGTAATTACATTGCTATAGGGGTTACCTGCTCTATGTTCATTAATAGGCGTCCACTAACTATGGACAAAAATCAGGGAGACACACTGATGACATCACTTCCAGTTGTTTTACATGAGATGTATTTGAGAGTTATTGAGGAGGGTACATAAGGGGGAGTCTGTTTTCACTTGGGTGATACTGGTAACTGTAGTTTGAACTGTCTTGATAAAGGTTTCTAAATAGGCCAAAACGTTGACCTTATTTATGTGACGATAAATGTGCTTTTAACAAAAAACCCTCATCTTCTTCTTTGAAGATAGATAGATAGATAGATAGATATTATATAAATATAAGCAGTGTTGAAAAGGCATTAAAACTATAAAAGTGAAACCTTTTCAGATAAAGTTTTCTTTGTGCATTTTTAAAGTTAAAAGTTTCTGGTCTCTTGGCAGTGATGAAACAAACAAATTATTTGGCAGTGTTGACAAATAGAAAGATTGTGCTTCTTTTTTGTGTCCTAATATTAAATAGCTTGTTATGTTGGTATTGCCATACTAGAGGTGCAATCCCCTCTATAGAATATTTGTGTTTCTTTAAAATAGGTAAAATAGGTAAAACTCTAAGTACCAGTACGAAGATCATTTCTCATTAAGGTTTTCATTCAAGCTAAATAATTTACAGTGTGCTAAAGTGTCATGCTTGCACTATAGATGTGCGTGCTGACTCCTGTCTTTTGGTTTTGGATCTGGATTCATCTTCGTGTTTTGGTTTTGCAAAACCACCCTTAAGTGTTGTTTTTTTGGATTTGTTTTTGTTTTTTGATATATTAAATTGATAAAATGTTTTAAAATAGTTTAAATCATGTATTTTTGTAATTGAAAACCCAAAAATCAGATTAAAAATCCGAATTTTGAACCACAGGAATATCAGAACCGTTGTTCAAAACTGCAATTCGGATCTGTCCGGATTCATGGAATTCAGGTGGATTCGGATTTCTGGAGAACCGAACCGTACATCTCTAGCTGGTACTATGGTAACCACAGTCACATTACATGATGTAGTCATCATAGTTTGGAATGCTCAAATGCTCACATCCATCTCTTTTTTCTGTCATCCAGCGACCACCAAGTAGCTTGTTGACTGATTGTCTCAGATTAAGGGGGAGATGTTTCAAACCTCCTGGATACGTGGAGAAGTTGTACTTGATAAATGCTAGCTAGAAGATAATTGGCTGCTATGGGCAATTTATTCACTTGTCCATTTCTCCACTCTTCTGATACATTTCACCCTAGGCTATTATGTCCTGGGAACAATCAGAAACTAAGGGGGAGATTTACTAAGCCTTGGAGAGAGATAAAGTGGAGAGAGATAAAGTAGCAACCAATCAACTCCTAACTGTCATTTTCAAACACAAGATTAGATACATCTCCCCTAAATGTTACTTATACAGACAATTTTGTTTTGCTCTGGAAGCCTTCTAAAGTTATCCTGCAGGTTGATTTTGCAAAGTATACACTAAATAACACAAATCTTCAGCTTCACGGTAAAAAGATACTGTACATAACTTAGCTGTTTAAAAAAAAAAGACTTTGTGGAACTGCACCTTCAAACCACTTCAGTATTTGTCTTCAGCAAAGCAGCATTGTGGGAATTTATGTGGTATTATGTGGAATTAGTCCATGTGTTAATGTATGTTGCTATACTGTACATAGTTATTTATGGCTATATTTACTTATTATCACTCAAAAGCAGATACCGAATAACTGCTGACATTGACCAAAGTTAAAAGTATGCATTTAAAATTGTAGCAACCAATCAGCAATTTGCTTCTATATATCAACTGCAAGTTAGACAATAGTACTAAGTTGTGTTATTAGGGGATTTCATTTGTCACATACATACCATATCCACCTATTCATTATTTTTACTTCCAATACCTCAGACCCACGCCCAACATTCCTACACCACCTCATTCACCCCTTGTTATCTAGCTGACACCCAGCTATCCTCTACCTTTAGCCCGGCACTGACACTAGACAGGAGCGCATGTTTAAACCTTCCTTACCCTTAATAGTACTAAATTACTAAGACTGCATCAGCTGCAAAATATGCAGTGACCCAGAGCAACCAATCAGTAATTAGTTTGCGAAACAAAATGTTTGGTTGGTTATTTAGGTTCAAAGCAAATCTTTCACCTAAATGTATGTTTGCTATATCATCCCTTTAATTCGGGATGCATGTGAATTACACAGGTTCTGTGACTGGCTGCCTTCAAGTCTCAATTTCGTGAATTAAAGGGATAATATAGCAAGCCTACCGCAAAATGCCATGTTACTAAATAAGCCCTAATGAAAGCAAATGTGGGATTGGTTACTATATTTCTGCTGCAGATTTGTTATGTTAAGTGTTCCTCTTTGGCCGTGTGAGCTATGGTAATGAAATCTTTGTAAATTTGTTACATATTATATTTTAC
The DNA here is from genome assembly GCA_031769625.1 of Taudactylus pleione. NCBI lineage: Eukaryota > Metazoa > Chordata > Amphibia > Anura > Myobatrachidae > Taudactylus > Taudactylus pleione. Next base: position 6,658,392 of record JAUIMM010000555.1, on the reverse strand, counting down.
AGTTACTAAATGATCCTTAGTATAACTAGTGGTATAGTTTAGAACTGGGTTATACTTAGTAGTTTATACAATTTGTTTAGATTACTTTAAAACAGAGGGCAATGCAATTCTAAAAACAGACACTTATGTAATATTATCATTAAAAGGAAATTGTATAGGATAGCTTTTTGAACTTTAAAACTTGCTTGAGTGTTAAAGACTGTGATAAAGTGAGTTTTTTGCCCTATAAACCATTCAGCTCGGGTCAGAGTCTTACAGTGGTTCTGCACCAACAGAACATCTTCCAATGCTCTGGCTCTCCCATTCTTATGTCTTATTGTTTCATTCCAGTGTATGATTCACATGAGGACCAGTTCTCGTGTCTCAGGGAGCCGAAGAGATATAAGGCCTCCACATACCAGGGCGGTGGATGCAAGTAGTATAGGAACCACCTTTGTTATGCCAACAAAAGAGGCAAAAATGGAGTTTCCAAATATGGCAGCTAACTTGCACAAACCATTCAAGATCCCAAATGCTGTTGCCCTGTTAAAGAGAAATTGTAAAGTATAATCGGGCAGGACTGCAGACTATCATAGTAAACAAACATTTAGTTTAAAAAAAAACCATTTAATTTACTTGAATAGACACAAGTAACATAATAGTAATTGTACAAATAAGTTCCGGTTCTAATTTTCATTTAAAATGATGCTTCATGTGCCCATTTATTGTAAAGAATTTACTTATTGGAAGTTTTATGGTTAGATCCTCCGTTGACATTTTGGGCCTGATTTGGGCTCGCATGCAAAGCGGCTGAATCTGCGTTTATTCGCACAGCGCATGCGTCTGAGGCTGTCCGAGGTGACCATACGCATCTCTGCAGATCTGCGGACAATTCAGAGTAAACAGAGGCAATCTACGTGGCAATGGAGGCAGACATCCTTTTGGCTGAACATTCATGAGGATGTTGTGTTTTGTAGCCTGTAATGCCACCAGGGAACTCCAGAACCTAGCAACTAACAATGATCGCAAAAGTGTGCAGGCCCATCTAGGTGGAATGGTATTGAAATGCTGGTGGCTCGAATACCTACTGCGGATGCCCGACAGGATGAAGATCCCGACTGGGGCTGGTAAGTACTATTACCCTCCTCTGTCCCCCCTTAAACCTCCCTTAGGGGTGCATAACCCTAAAACTCCCGGGGTGGTGCCTAACCCTAAGTCCCCCGGGGGTGCCTAATCCTAACCCCCCCTTCCCACACTCTAAACCTAACCCTCCTGGGGGGGGAGCCTTACCCTAACCACCCCCCAGTGGCACTTAACCCTAACCCCCCCCTTCCCCTAGCCTAAACCTAACCCTCCCTGGGGGGTGCCTAACCCTAAATCCCCCCAGGGGTGCGTAAAGCTAACCCTCCCCCCCCCCTGCAGCTAACACTAAGGGCACCTCGGACTTACCTGGTTCGGTCCGGCGTCCTTTTGTGTTTCGGCGTCGGGATTAAGACTATTTTAAATCCCCCGTCAGGCATTAGCCATCGGGATTTTGACCAGCGGCATCGCGTCCACCAGTCATTTAACTACATACCCATCTAGGCAGATATCAGTCAGAATGAAGAGGAATTGCTAAAAGCAACAAGACTAATACCTGCCATGCCTTTCTACCATTCCCTGACTTACGGTACACAATGTACAGGGCACATTACGGGTAATTATAGAAGGGAAAATCTCACTCATTCTTCCTTGTACATCTATGAGGTGTGAGCATAACCATGCAAGTTTATCCTACCTGAATAATCTGTGCAATAGTGACATGGGAGGTTCTGCACAAATGTCGTGGATAATTGAATCTGCTCCAATATCTTAGCAACTGTGATCATTTAAATATCCAATACAGGGATTCAGTTGCCATAACACAAGTCACTGGGCATGATAAATGGCATTACCTTTTATTTGTAGGGTACAGTTCCACTGTAATGACATCAAGGGCATTCCAGGCAGCTATACTGGTGCCACAGAACAAGCACTGCCAGCCAATCATTGCAGATTCACTATTACCAAAGAAGAGGAAGAAGCAACAAACTGCTGAGATCAGCATGGACCCAGCTGCAGGAGAAAACAAAGATGAAAGTTAGAAAATAGGAAGTACTTTCCTCAAAATAAACATACAGTATTTCACCACAAAGACAGTTGTTTGTTCAAGCTTTGGTCGTCTGTGCCATGTGGCCACACCGGTCTTCAAACCCTGCTTCATATTACACTATGTATCACAAAGAAGAATTTAAATGTGTTGTGTTCTTAAGAAGTAGTTTTAAAATAATTTCATGATCTCAGACAATAGAATATTGACAAAAGCAGAAGCTAGATGTGTACATTTTTCCTTCTTTCTATTATATACACATTATATATGTTTAGTCATATTACAGTATACAGTGCAGTTTGACCTATGCAGCCACGTTGCATGGCTTAACCTAGAAATAAAGTGTCTCCATCTATGTATATGTATACAGGGTATACAGTACTGCATACTTACCGATCATCCTTATCCTTCCAATTTTGTCCATAAGGAGCGCTGAGATTATATTTCCAGGTAATACTGACAGACTTCCAAGAAAACTGACCAGGTAAATCAGAAAATCGTTATCTTCTTCAAAATCAATGTTACACCCCTCTTGATTATGGAATGTAGTATTTACTATTGTGCTGTCAATGAATCTGTGCTTGTAGATATCTGCATAACAACAATAGAAAAAGTGGAATCTTTGAAAATAAACTCATAATATGACCTCTGTAAGGTATACTAATGTTCTAACAATGTTTGATATTGTTTTATCAGGATACCCGCAATGTACAGCAATGCATTCTATGTTGGTGCTTTACAAATAAAGGATAATAATAATAATTGTATTTTTATATATTAACACTAGTATTGTCTGTCTATTAAGCTGTACTGTAATGTAAAGAGAAAGGAAGTTCCACCAAAGGTTAAGAGCTTAAGCATGAGGGACATTAAACCACAAGGTGCTTCTGAGCGTTGCCACTTTAAAGAGTGCTGGTGTAATTCCCCTCAAAGCTAGTCTATCTTAGCAGCCAATAATTGAGGGGTTTTGGAGTTTATAGTGTTGTGAGTAATTGTCTCTTTGTTCCAGTTTTAACACCCTCCCACCCTTTGTTGTGTGTGGTTTGTTCGTTGTGCATGTGGTGGTAAAGAACGGTAATTTGGTTGTTTCAGTTAAGTTTTAGGCTTAGTGGGTGCGCTCTCTTTTCAGTGGGGTATTGTCATGAACCAATTGTTGTAAACGTGAAGTGGTTACACCACCTCAACAGGTGGGTTCTGGTAAATGGAGAGTTGGACACCAATGTTTGGTTCTGTGTGTGCATGTTTGGTTGTCCTGTCCGTTTTTTAGTGCCATCGCCATTTCAAATGTAAAATATAAATGTATTATTTGTCAACAAAATTTGACAACATTTTAACACCGTTGTCCGTGTCTTTATTATTAGTGTTTAAGCTATATATGCTTAAGTTTAGGGTAACATTTGGAGTGTAATACGTAAAATACACTGTTAGTGATCTTATAGAGTTAAGTGAAATTCTGGGAAAATTTCAGTTGAACAGGTCATTCCACAGAGGCACAAAGCATACAGTTGTCACTGCGGAGGGCGTGGAGCAGATGAAGTGGGCGGTGACGGGAGCATGAAGACATGAACACGTCATTTGCGGGAGGCATGGAGGAGCTGCAGTGGATGGTGCCAGGGGCATGGAGACTTGTTTGCGTCATTCTGGCCCCGCCCTCCACCAGACAATGTTGCGATTACCAGTATTGTACAGCGGGGGGTGGGGCCAAGATGATGCGATTCACTGCGAATCGCATCATCAGCCACCTGTACCTGAGTGAAGTGGACGGCCGCTGCCGACGAAGCAGCCGGTACCAGGAGACTTGGCTTCTTTTCCGGGTGGCCTGGAGGGTCACCCGATTTTCGGGAGCTTCATGGCCGTTCTGGGAGAGTAGGCAAGTCTGGCACAATACAATACAGTCAAAACAATCTTGAAATTATGTGCAGTGGAAAGGTGAAGCTAGGCTTTCCGTCACGTGGGGCAAAGACTCAGCTTAGAGCCCCCGCAAGGAACATGTCAAACATACACTGGGTGGGATGTATCAAGACTCAGAGAGAGGTAAATTGGAGAAGTTACCCATAGCAACCAATCAGCTTCTAACTATCATTTCAAAGACTGTGCCAGATATATGACAGTTTAGAAGCTGATTGGTTGCTTTGGGAACTTCCTCTATGTCTCTCCAAGGCTTGATGTATCTCCCTCACAGTAAGGTACTTTCCATATGCAACTAAGATAATAAACCACACTTTGAAACATTCCTTTTAGGAATGTATTTAATGACAATACTGTAAATAAAGCTAGATTAAAAAATAGTGCATTTTTGAAATAGCTACCTAGTTTACCCTTGGCAATGGATTAAATAGAAATCCATATCTACTGTTCATATGTATATGCAAATTAATAATAAAGAAATTGATCTATCTGACATCGGTCCAATCATTAATGTATTAAGTTGAATATATAGTACCTGTGATAAATAAAAGGGCTGACAGGCCACAGTCTTGATTTAATTAATTATATTCTTACCTGTGTTGTAGAAGAATGAGGCTTTTATGGTGCAGTTTTTAAAGACGGTTCCAGGTGAAGTAATGTCTTCAAAGTAGCACTCATCAAACAGGCAATTCTCAAATGTGACATATTTAAGTTTCATCTTGTAGAACCTGAGAAAGTGAATGTTATGTTTATTAAAAACAGAAAAAACAACAGTAGTCATGGGCAGAGTTTATTGAATGGTGGGGTAGTGATCATTCGCAGAACCCAAGATCTTCACTATAAAAGTCATACAACACATCATGTGAATTTTTATTCAGGATGGACCTCCAAAATGGAATATTATTTGTTACTGTAACATCTATGTGTGATGTAGGGACATGATGTGCTACATCCCATAGTGGACCTGCAGCGCTAGGTCACACCCAACTTCCCGGCCCTCTCTGCAAAATAAGCCTATATTGGTGTGCAAACTAATGGAAGGGGCATGCAGCCTCTCTCACTGAGATGACACCTCCTAGCAATTCCAGCAGTCAGGGTCTGACTGTCAGGATGGCGGGACAGACCACCTAAATCAGTACCATTGTGTGATATAATTAAAGTAATAACTTTACATCGCTTCAATACAAACTTGCCAAGGCAGATATATGAGGATAAAAAACGCTATATATATATATATATATATATATATACACACACACACACACACACACACACACACACACCCGGGTAGACCCTAGATATTTACTGTTGCCATTTCCATCTCACCTCTCCAGTAACACATTAATCCTTCACCTCTATAGTTTTGCATCACTGCTACAGTAAGACATTACCCTCCCTCACCTGTGTATTAACACATTCCACTCTCTCACCTCTGGAGTAACACATTCCCCTCCTTCATCTCTGTAGTTACACATTACCCCCACTCACCCCTGTAGTAACACATTCCTCTTCCTCACCTTTGTAGTAACACATTCCCCTCTCTCACCCATGTTGTAACACATTCACTTCCTTCACCCCATAGTAATACATTTGGTATTCCCCTCCTTCAGTAGTAACACATTCCCTTCCCTCACTATTCAAATCGGGGAGCCACACCAACTGCCAGTGATGTTTGGCAGCACTTGGGATGACAGTTGGTGACTGAATATGAACTGTGCTACAGCCATGATGAGACAGTCTTGCATGCAAGACATTGCACAGGGGAAAGAAACCCCTTTAGGGGTTGAATTTAAAAAAAATCCCTTCTTAGTGGGCACCTACATCATGGAAGGAATATACTCCCAGATATATAAAACGTGATACCCCAAAATGGGAGTACCATATGAAATGGTGTGACCTTAAGGGCTTGATAACAGTTATGTTAGTGTAATTGCATGAAATATAAAGGGGTGAATGTGTAGTAGAAATGTACTGTATATATATGTTTGGTAAATGGTTACACAATTGTAAGTATATATGTCTAGTAAATGGTTACACAATTGTAAGTATATATGTCTAGTAAATGGTTACACAATAGTAAGTATGTGCGTTGATTCCCCCCATTTTTTTCGGACTTTGATGCATGGCCTCGCCAATATAAACATGCAACAGGAACACTTGATTAAAAAAGGGGGGGTCCTGTCTGCAGGGAACAGTTGAGAAGCCAAAGGGGCAAAGAGACAGTTGAAAAGAGCCATTGGAGGGAGAAGAACGGAGAGCACCATTACCCACCAGAGCTACAGGGGAGTGATGAGACGGACTGTGGATTGTGCTGGTAGCGGTCTGCTGGCAGGAACAAGTGTCACAGTTTGTGTCTGGCTTCGGTGATAGAGCCGCTATTGACGGAAGGGTGTGGCTAGCTGTCAACCTCAGGTATCAGAGGCTGGACAAAGGACGGAGCTACTGCGGCCTTCCTGATAATGATCAGCTCTTCTCTGACGCAGTCCAGCTCTGCAACCGGGGAGAGCAGCTGACAACGGCACCCGATTACTACTAGGTGTTACCTTTTCCCTCCCATTAGGCAGCAAAGTCCATCGTCTGGAGAGGTTGGTAATTTAATCCCCCATTTAATCCTGCATTACTGACTACATAGAATTCACCACACTAAAGCTGGGTACACACTTATACAATCATCGGGCCGTTCATCCAATATCGAGAGAACGGCCATTGGATTGTATAGGTGTGTACCCTGTCCCGATGCAGGAGCGTTAGCCGATAAACGGTTTTAACGCCCCTGCAACGGTTGGGATCGGGAAGTTGCATCTTATGCACAGTTTAATATTTGTCGGTTCGACCACCCGATCCCATAGAAGCCCGTACACACTGTGCTATGTCTGCACAGTGTGTATGCGGCTGACAGGGGGTCACACTGGGGACAGACTGCACGGCTGATCGGGACAGTTTTACCTGATCAACCTGGAATCGTAAAAGTGTGTACCCAGCTTTAGGCAGTAGACATTGCAGGGGGAGGTGAATAGTGCAGGTGGCTGCCATAGTGACCATCACATAATTATCAGTTGCCTTATCAGACTCAGATTCGCAGTATATAGGACTCCATTGAATTATCTAACTAGCTGTGAAAGTTACATTGCAGATTGCAGAGACTGAAAATTGAAACATCAGGGATACAAGTGTCATTCTAGTATCAGGATACAAACGTTCAGAGCTCATACCTTCATGTCGCCGAGGTGCGGGCACCGAACTGAAAGGCATTCACTGAATGTCATTCAGTAAGCAAGCCCAACCTCCTATCCCTGAACATGCCGAACCTGATGAGTGTTGTCAGGTTGAGAGGCATGTTCAGTAGACAGTTTGGATGGCAAGGACCCAGTGTGCACGCGCATCGTTGGTCCTTGCCGGCTATCCATTACCCAACTTTGTGAACAATGCGACCAAAACCTCCTGGTTTTGGTCAGATTGTTCATAAAGTCGGGTAATGGATAGGCCCCTTTACAGAAATACATTCTCTGCAGATACTCTTACTCTGTCAGGAGGACTAAATAGTGAAGTTTCATAGGAAAGTCCCTTTAACCAATTTTACCCGAGCAACGCGATAAACAGAGCTCACAAATTAAACTTAAAACAGGTAACTTCGACAGAGAGATGAGCTTTATATCAACATCTCCTATGTGTACCTTTGTCAAGAACAAACTGAATGCATGCTATAGGACTCAGAAAAGTGTATTCGTTATAGGGGTGTTATCTTGATTTGAGTTATTAATTTAGTATTATCTATAAGTGTGTCTATGTATAACATGTTTAGTGTGTAATGTAAACTAAGATAGTAGTTAGAGATAGGACTATTGTTGTTTAGTCAGATATTGTTAGGGAAAATTGCAGATCTGGTAGGATGTATCCTTTGTCTCAGTTGTTTGACGTTGACCGGGATACGGAAAATCTCCTACCCAGTTCCAGTGCAATAAAGTAAAAATTTTTGTATTTCACATGTAAAACTATAGTAAGTTAAGATTGTGTGTAATACCGAATGTCCTATTGCTAATTAAATTTGAACTTCTAAACAGCAAGTTGTTGGTTCTAATAAACTGAACCATAACTGAAGCCATTGTAGTAGTTCTCTGAGTTGGATCCACTTCCTTACCTCTTCAATCTACTCGGACCCTGCGATCTGTACTGAATCCAGCCCTTAGTCAGAAGGGTTAAGGTAAATTTTACCTGCTTTTTGAACTTTTACATTTGACTGTTTAGCCTTATTACATTTTAATTTCATTTAGCGAATGTACCACTAGATGTCAGAGTAGTGTAAGAAATAAGTGTGGTTAGGCTCTTCTGCTGTGTTTAGACTTGTGGTTTTGTTAAAATGAAGGGGTAAATCTACTAAGATGGGAGTTCTATTATGAAGTGATGTTGCCCATAACACCCAATCAGATTCCAGGTATTATCTTCTAGAAGGTGCTAGATAAATGAGAAGTAGAATCTGATTGATTGCTATGGCCAACATCACTTCTTAAATAGAACTCCCATCTTAATAAATTTACCCCGAAGTCTACATGGGTGTGCTTATAATGAGACACTCAGGTAGACGTCAACAAATTTCGGCAGGCAGCAAAAGTAAATGGAATTAATGGAGCAATTTTCTTAATGAAGAAGTCTAACCTAGTGGTATATGCATTATTGGTAGATTGAATAATGCTTCACATTTCACAATCGGTCACTTTTAAGTGTTATCAACTCATACAAATAATACTTTAACGGGTGAGAAGGGATGGCCTTATGTACAGAATGGCTTGGCACACCACTGATGTTACTACAGTGCATGTCACCTTAAATGTACATATACTGTGTCACAGTTGTATTTGTCTTTGGAACCGGACTGGAGTCTTTGGCTGGAGTGGGATCTGGGACAAGGGGCTGAGAGCTAGGCAGCCTAATATAATTACTGCTCATGGACTAGAACCAGGGGCGTTTCTAGAGAGGAGGGGGCCCGTGTGCAATCTCCGACATGGGCCCCCTCCTCTCTGTCTGGCTGCAGGCAGCGCACTGAGCTGTGCATGGCTAGCGCCGGAGTTATAGACTCTGGGCACTATAGTGCGCCCAGAGTCTATAGAGTATGTGCAGGTCACCGGGAAAATGGGCGTGGCGGCCATTTTCCCTGTACTGCGCATACGACGGGAAAATGGCCATTTTCCAGTCGTTTTCACAACGCCGGACCCCCGCGCCGACGTGAGACTCTGGAGAGGTAATACTATGGGTGCAGGGTGTGCGGTGCGGGGCCCCCCTGGACCCGGGGCCCGTGTGCCCCGCACACCCATTATAGATACGCCCATTACTAGAACAGAGATATAGGAGTGTATTGGAGTGCACTGTATGCTAACATCTAGGCAAGATAAGGCTGCTGGCATCTGGAGACACTGGTGGAACAGTCAAGAGTCTGGAGTCGCCACACGTGGAAGCCAGTGAGACTGTCGGAAGCCGCAGGGAGGAGAAGCAGCTGCTGCAGATGTATGGATACTGTACGTACCAGCAATGCGGAAGGTTTTGTTAGATACTTTTGAAATTGTTGTTTGTGTCAAATAGGTATACAGAGCACACTGACAAATCCTATATTACAGCCAATTTGAAGGATAACTAAATCGTGAAAGTTCACTTACCGGCATAAGGAGTTACTGATTTAATGGGGTACCATAGGCGTATTTATAATGGGTGCAGCATGTGCGATGCACACTGGCCCCATAGTATATTTACCTTGTGCAGGAAAGTGGGTCCCTCCTACTGCACGGTGCTATCTTCAGCAAAAATGGCATCACAAAGTGAAATAAAAGAATCTGGCCTTTGGCCTCTTGTGTGTATCTTTATGAATATCACTGGGAAGATGGCACCACAAAGGAGGATGGACGCGCTTGCCAGCACAAGGTAAGATGTAGCGCTTGGTAGGCCATGCTGTTCAGGGGAGTGAGCCCGCTACACACAGGCCCCCTAAACGTTAATACACCTTGGAGGCATCCCACCACCTCCAGTCTCCATATCTTACTCTTAAGCGAGGTACTGTACACCCGTCTTGTTTTTTAATCTTACAAAAATGTAATTGCCAGCAAATGGACTGATAGTTGCCACAGACTGGATCAGGCATTAGGTGTCAGTGCTTTGTATGGAGAGCCTACAAGTACTAATAACCATCTACCCACAACACAGGGCAAGGCTTTGCACATTAGAAATGGCAACAGATATGGACTAGTATACTAGCAACATGTATATTTGTCATATATATGTAGAAATTGATGCAGGTAGAATAAATTTTTTAATCCAGAAACAAATACATGTCAGTCAACGTTTTGACCTTTTTCAAGACATCTAAACTTACAGTATCAACGGCACCAGAGGAATGGTGATGTCCTGAAAAAGGTCCATAACAAGGACCGAATTGTCGACTGATATGTATTTATATTCTACCATACAACTAAGTTGTAGAGTCCCTATGATCATCGAGGTACAATGATCATCATAACTTACTTATCATTGTAGTAGGTTCCGTCTATGTGTATTTGGTTTTCAAGGGTGAAGTTAAAAACAAAATTCCTGACATGTTCATCTTCAAATACTTTTACTTTGGTTGCATAGTCTTCCTCTTGTAAGTAGCGGATTGTGTCAGGGAACCAGACTGTAAGACCATAGAAGCTGCAGGAGATTGAAAGAAAGCAAATACACATATTGAGCAAAACAAGCATGCATATTGCATAAGGATTCCATGGTACAGAGAAGTAGAAAAAGATAGTTACCTTAATGACATGGTAAACCAGACTACAGACAGAAGTACTGTGTTCCTCCTAAACTGTCCAGCAAAACAATACAGTACGCTTTCCCATACCTAGAGTAGAGCCACAGTTAGTACTGAACATATACTGTACATGAACTACATAGCAGCACTAGAAAGTTAGATCTTGGCTCAGGTGGCTTCTTTCCAGGATGGCTCCTGCATGCCACAGTATATGTCAAGCCCTGCTATATAGCTAATGATATCAAGAAGCAACAGGGACATAACTGTATAACTTCAACTGTATATAAAGGTTTACTCATAAAAATGTTGTGACATTGTATCAGTGATGTAACCACAAGATTAACCTGAGTTAACCCTGCAACTACGATGTAGCGGTTCCCACCATAGACTTCAATGGGGATTTCTCACCATTGAAGTCTATGGGACACACAGGCTGGCCGCATTCAGCCAAACAGGGAGCTGCTCCGACGGAGATGCTCCCTGATAGGCTGGCGGCCTCTTCAATGATGGGGCACACGTGTGCCCCGGTCATTTACGCGGAGCAAAGGTATGTGTACACACATACCTTTGCTGTGTCCGGCATGGATCAGGTTTTTTTGCGATGTTTTGTTTTTTCAACCCCTGGAATGCCTACTTGGAGAAGAGGATGCGATCTACGCATAGGAAAGGTGAGTATGGATTTTTTTTCCAGGTACACCTATGGATTACTTTGGATACTAGATGAGTATGTGTGTGTGCATGTATGTTATATTAAAATGTTACTTTCACGGTGTATGTTTATTTATTTACATATTTCTTTAGTTGTGGAACTACAAGTGCTAGTGGTCCCGTAATGCCCCGCATGCTGGTATTTGTGGTTCTACAAATACCAGCATGCGGGGGAGGCTTGCTGGTACTTGTGGTTCTACAACTAAAGACAATATGGAAACCTTTATTTTATACTTTACACTATCAACCCGGCACCCACCGCCCTAGGGTGCCGGAGATAGCCCCGGGCTATCAGTCGAGGCCTGGGGTGCCCTGGAGAGGGGTAAACCTTTATTGGGGGGGTACCCAACTCCCCAGGGATCCCTGGCCTGGACTGACTAGTGGTCAAAGATAATGCTTTGGCCGGGGAAACCGATGAAAGGTTTTCCCTGGCTGTGGCATTATCCCCCCGCTAGAAAGGGTTTGGTGCTGGTTTTGGAATTTTCAGGGGACCTCATACTCATTTTGTCCCCTGATTTTCCAGAACCAGGACCAGCTCAACAAAGCCCTGTGCTGGTTCTTAATATACAGGGCCACCTACGTATTTTGATCCCTGTATTTCTAGAACCAGAACAGGCTTTATAAAGCCCGGGGCTGGTTATGCTTTTGGAGAGGGGGTGCACGTTTTTTTTTTAAACACACACAGAAGCCATCACGGATCTCACTGATCTACTCGCATTAAAAGGTGTCAGTTTACATAGTCCTAAACTCGCAAATGCAGTAGCCTCGAGCTGAAAAGTTCGCAGGCTATTGAATTTCAAAAGTGCAAGAAAGTGTGAGTTTGTACTGTTACTAAAACTGACTACTTATTACATTTGGCCCTACATAGCAGGTAAGTGATAACCACTGTCCATGGTGCTGATCACTGGTTGGTGTTACATGCTGCTTTGGACATCCCTATATATTTATTTAAATATATTTATTTAATGCTTAAATCAAGAAGGGGTTGTCGGCCTTAGTAGAAGGCTTGGAGGGCCATCACTGACCAAGATGCTGCATACTAAGCTTCACTGTTGGCAGAGAATAATATAGAAACTCAGAGATGAGTAGGGCTAGTAATGGTGACCCAAGTCTAACATCCATCACTCACCAAGAGTCTGTATTCTGTATGTCTGTATTCTAAGTCTCCCCGACACTATTAGCAGGGAACTAGCTCTGTCCCTGGATGCACTATACAATACAATACAAAATAAGTGAACTCAATTTTCAATTACTTAAAGGAGCGCACCCTTAAGTGATTGAAATTGAGTTCACTTATTTTGTATTGTTTACATCAATAGTTGGTTAGAACTATTTTGTGGGTAGCTGCTTTAGTTTTATCTGTATATACAATGGACAACTTGATATTCTACTGTGTCTAGATTTTCTCTTTCTTACTATACAATACAGGAGGTCAGGTAAAGGAATATAAGGTCTGGAAGGAGATATATATATATATATATATATATATATATATATATATATAAAATGGTTTATATCAGTGGTAGTGTCTCCCTAGCAGGCACAGTTTGCTGTGCGATAGAGCCTAGGAGATATTTACATATGATGGACTTAAATGTGCCATGTATGTTTTTTTAATTACTGTATGAATAATTTACATTGTTTACTACTGAGTTTTGTACAACAAGGAGACATGCAAAATAAATATAACATATTCACCCTTGTTCAAATAAAAATATATATATATACTGCATATGTTTTATTAAAGTGTTTTCTGTATGTATGTAAATGATGAGATATCTGTACTATTTCCTATATAAACTTCCCCTCTGTTGAGGGGGCTGCTTCTCCTTTGGTAACATATCTGCCTGTTGTATCTAATTAATTTTTTTTCAGAGATTATGAAGATTATTTTTATGTGCATTCCTATTAATAGATCATTTACCCCAATACATCTGCAGCGGGCATATGATTCAGATCCGGAACCTGGAGCTATTGTGGGATAGAAATTTAGTGAGGTCTGAGATACTACAGGAATGCAGGGATGAACAGGGCTAGTAATGGAGATCTAAGTCTAAGACCCCCCCATATGTTCTGCATGCTTACCACACTGTACTATCCATGTTGCGCTCTAAACGTCAATTTATGATACAGCAGGTGGTACAAAATATCTTCTGCTGCCTGTGTCCACCAATGTTAATAATATTTTTCTCTCTTTAATTTACTGAGACTAAAATACAGGTTTATCCTAGGTTTCACCTCATCCACATATTAGATATTAATATTTCCATACTGATTGTTCAAAAAACATGTGGATGAGAAGCTTTTCGTTCAAACGCTAAACGTATAACAGGCATCTTTAATATATGAGCCAGGCCCTGGTGTTTCCTGCTCTTTTACTAAATAATTTAAGAACACATGCTGTATTGCTTTTTATATTCCTTTTTCCCCATATTAGCCTAATTCATTGTATGCCTCTAAGGAAGGTTGCTTCTGGCATCTAATATTCAGTGTACTACCATGGCGATCCTTAATACGTTATATCTCATACTGTTTGTACATAATGACAGAGGCTGGATGTTTGTGTCTCAGCTTCAACAAACTGTAAGTAAAAAAAAAAAAAACATGAAAGTTGTTGGTATAGTTACTACTATATACTATAGTAACATACCTGTTTCACAACAGTCATGACCCGGACAAACCAGCGCTGGATCCATGTTCCAGTTGAACTCTGAATTTCAATAAATTCATCTAGTTGTTTTGGTGTCTTAATATGAGAAACCTGATGAACAGAATAGACAATTAGTAATGACAGTATTTATTATTCTACCTGTCTAGAATCACAGCTCTGGTTTTCTGGTCTTTTTATTAGCTGGCATCCCTGCAGTATGGAGTTAAAATTCTGTGACCCCAAAAATTATTTTTATTTAGTATTTCCAAACCATCTATAAAATAACAGTGCGTGAAAGTGCCCATATCTAATTTCCTTTAACCAATGTAAATTGTAAAACCAACATCTACTAGCAGTACAGTGAGTGGTCTCTCTAGCTCTGACTGTACTCACTATCCAAAGCTTTATCTAATGACTGCAAATCTTCAAACCCGTAATTCTTCTTTACGTGTTCTAGTGCGCCAACTTGTCTGTCAAGAACATTTCAGGGTGCACACCCAATTTATAGGCTTTGAAAATACCCCAGTATTGTAAAATCAGTCTGTGGCTAGTTTTGCAGGTTGGCAGATGCTCTGGAAAAATGTGTAGGGTAGAAAATATAACAGCACATCAAAGTTCATCGTACTTCTGCTCCTTCACTCATGCAAACATTTCTATTTTTGTATCGCTTTTTTATCATTGAACATTTTTGTTACATTGCTTGAAGTGCGCCTAAAAATATGCTTTCCTGTAACTGGAAGGTGCAAAGTTATATTTACATATTACATTATAACCATAGAGATAAGACCCAATCTCCTACTTTTATTAGAGAAGATCATGTGTTTATGACAATAGACAAGGACCATGCTCATTCCTGCTAAACAGGAACCCCACAATAAACGTGCACCCTCTACCTACTGCTCATGGAGTCAGAGGAATAAAACATTACAGTTAATTAATCCATTGTACACCATGCATAAAGGAATATAATTTTTGCACTTCATTGCAAAACTAGGCACACCCATACCACGCCTCACATAACAAGGTCCACACACCTGCTCCAATAGTCTGGCAAACTTTTACACCCACAGCAGACACTGGTATCTTGCCAAGTCCATAAACAGGGTGCAACTTTGCAGAAGTCACTAAAAGTGAATTCTCCCTATGGTTTTTCACTTTTGTGGTTTGTGAATGACCTTTTCAGCCTGCCATAATTCATACATCAGATCGGACTGAGGTTTTATTGAGATCTGCTTTTCGCTAAGTAAGTAAACTACAAAGCTAAACACAAAGTACATTTTTCATATCCTGCAACTATCACAGACCCAATCAGCCCTTGTGTAGTAAGAGAAAGCTATTTATTTTGAGGGTTCCAGTTGCAGTTAAATAGTATTTAAGTTATTTCTTATTATTAAACTATTCCTGATACTTTGTGAGTCATAATTCTCGGAAAATAACTTCAAGTGGAAAAGTTACCCATCTCAAAAAAGTGGAATTGCCTTGGGAAAATCAGGACTTATGGAAGCCTTATGTTTGTCATGCAAATGTGAATATTTTACTAGGAATGATTTGTCATAGACATATGGATGAATTCTTACTGTGAAAACTTTCTCTGGCTCTCCCTTTGCTCTCATATTAGTGTCGTGAATCTTCTTTAGTATCATCCAAGCTTCATCGTGTTTACCAGTCTGTGGAAGAACCCAAAAACAATTCATACATGTATTAAGAAGTAAGAGGTTTCAATGCAAGTCCAACTGTTTTATGGGGGTAGGAAGTTTTTTATTTTTACACTACAGTATGTAGAAAGTATAGAAAACTTTTTGAAAAAGGTACAAGAAAAATAAGGGGAAACACTTCTAAGCAAACAAGCACTGTCAGTTCTAGTAAAGGCAAGTACAGGCTGAGCTAGAAGACCACGCATATGCGGTGGCCATTGCCGGGTAGGGTTCCGGAATAAGCCTCTCCTGGTAACTTTTGCGAAATAGTATCCCATAGGCTACTATAGTATAATGCCATCTGGAGATGGCGTTATCCTATTAGTGCCAAGCTTCGTATTCCAGCGCTTGTTAAATCTGACAGCTTTGCAGTCCCCATTAAAACCTATGAGGCTGTGGCTGCAGTCAGATATCTGCTATGGTCTCTTCTTCATACATTTGGGAGATTCTTAATATTTGTGTGTATCCCCCAAAAACATCAGTTTTCAGGGAATATTCCGCCATTATTACTTAATGAATAGGCCATTTAGAGAAAAGTTGATTTATGACATAGTTTGAATGGGACTTGTGCACGAGTCTAATGAATGACGAGCTAAGGCTGACCCAGCTCCTGAATATAAACTATGCAACTTGTGCCACACTGAGAAGTGGACTTTCAGTCTGACATACACTTATTTATTTTTTCATTGATGTAAAAATTATTACATCTCATTGGTCCGTATTCAATTTGAGGCGAAATGTCGGAATCAGCGATAATTTTTTGCCGATGACGTCATTTTCGCCTATTTCAATTATCTCCGTATTCAATTACATTGACTTTTCGCCAGTGCGAAAAGTCAATGTAAAAAAATGGGGATAAATATTCGCCAGCTTTTAGCAGGCAAAAAAAAAAGTACAGAATTGGGGTTTAGGGGTGCAGGCTTAAAAAAATAGTCTGCACCCATGGTAATGGCCCCTAAAAATAAGCTGTGTTAAAAAAAAGATTTAAAAAAATAGGGACACTCTAAATTTTAAAAAAAAATTGGGGGGTTTTAAAAAAAAAAAAATAGGGAACACACTTCTAAGTTAGCGTAATGGAGCCCAGAGGGGTTCCCTTATATACGGCAGGTGTTTTCTTCATTGCAGGAGTAGCGGCAGGTGCATTTTTGCAGAATGTTTAAAAATCATTTATGGGACTTAAAAATATGCTTGCACCCATTTTAAAGTACCCCAAACTTGATGGGCATAGTTATTTTTCCCCAAAAAAAATTCTAAATGCTCTTCTGCATCACCTTCTTCAAAGCCGCATTTATGCACCTGCCGCGGCTATTTAAAAACCCAACTTTCTTCTGCAGGCAAAATCGGGGGTACCCATAGTGATCCCCCAGGTCTGGACATCTTTAGGGGGGTCCTAGGATTATTTCCTGAAAATTCCCGTATTTTATCACCGATCAAAGTTTCGCCGGTTCCCGATTTCACCTACTTTGGAATTGAATATGGGGAATAGCGGGCACACATGCGATACTTTTCTGCCTGGAAAACAGGCGAAGGAGGCGGAAATTCAAGCAGGCAAAAAGTCTGGACTTTTCGCCTCAAATTGAATACGGGCCATAGAGCGGATTCTGAGTTGGGAGTAATGAAAAAAAAAAAGTAACTTTGCACCTGGGCAAAACCATATTGTACTGCAGGTGGGGGAGATTTAAAATGTGCAGAGTTTTAGATTTGAGATGACAGGTCCGGTTCGAGACACGTTCTGTCAGTGCGGCCAAACAAGGGCGCCAGAACCGCAACCTGGCCGGCGTCGGAAGAAACCTGCCCTCCACCCATATACTGGAGTTATTGGTATAAGCTCAGTTATTGGTATAAGCTCAGTTGTGGGGGAGCAGGAGATGGATTGGGTAGAGGGGGGTAACCCAGCATCGGCCCTGCCTGGATTGATGTGCATGCAAACAAAATATGGCAAAAATAACAAATGACACATAACAGACAGTTGAGGATGGAGATCACATGTCTGAAATCCATTACTGTACCTCTAGTAAGAAGCGGGGACTTTCTGGCATAAACTTTAGAGCGATGATAGAAGCGATGCACGGCAGGACACATATCACCACAAACACTCTCCAGCTATGGAAATGGTAGTGGGTCCCCATGCTGAATCCCCATCCTGCAGAACATGTTATTGCTTATAGAAAAGATATTCATATACAGTAGACAGGTTACACGTACTTTAAGCTGTAAATTTGCATTCCATCAAAATGTAAACCAATGATAAAAGCTAGATTTTAGATATATGTGAATAGATGAAACCTCGAATTGTTGTCCTTGACTTTGTGTTACAGACAGTACATTATTATCTGTGTATATTGTTTCTGCTTATTGCCTCCACGATCCTAAGGACAGAACACTAAATATTTTAAGAAAAAGACCAGAAACTAGGATACATGAGCAAGTGTTTCCAGTAAGTAATTATGTAGGAAGAAGAGAAATATAACACAGCTTTTTTAACAAATTTATGTGATACTTATAGATTTTTGGCTTCTGAACACGAAAATGACTCCTGATTTTGCATATCACATCACGTTTTTCTGCAAAACGTGTATTTATGAATAAGTCATTTTTTTCATATTCTTTAAAGTAATAAATGTATTCTGCCTACATTTATTATAAAACATTGTCTTGAATGAATTCAGTCGGTAGTATAGTACCAGATTAAGGTCCACATGGTCCTGGAGCTGAAATTTACAAAGGGCTTAAAGGGATGTGCAGGCTCGGTTCTACTCGGTTCCGTTCATTTTTTTTTACCGAATCTTATTGGGTATCAGCTGTCACGAGTTTTGGATAGCCAATAAGATTCGGTAAAAAAAACCGAACAGAACCGAGTAGAACCGAGCCTGCACATCCCTTAAACCCCATACTGTCTAAAGGAACATTGCACACACACAACAACTACAACTACAAGGTGAGCTGGCGAAGGTGGAATAGCAGAGCTAAAAATTTACATTGGCAAAAAAACAATTGGCCAACTCAAAAAAGTTTAGAAATTGGAGAAAATAACGTCATCAAATCCAGTTTAGTAGATCCAAATAAAGTTTTACTTCTACCTCTACATATAAAATTAGGACTGATGAAGCAATTTGTAAAAGCACTGCCTAAAGATGGAGAAACTTCAAATATCTTTGTCCCAAATTCCCTAACCTATCCAATGCTAAGCTGAAGGAAGGCATTTTTACAGGTCTTGACATTAGAAAGTTAATAAAAGATGAACATTTCGGGCGTGTAATGAATATTGTGGAACTTTTGGCGTGGATTTCGTTCAAACAAGTGATTTAAAATTTTTTAGGCAATGTCAAGGATCCAAACTACAAAGTAATTGTCAGGGAAATGCTTAATAGTTACAGAAACCTTGGCTGCAATATGAGTTTAAAGGTACATTGTTTGAATTCCCATATTGAGCATTTCCCAAATAATTTCGGAGACCACAGTGAAGAACAGGGTGAACGGTTCCACCAAGACGTTAAAGATGAAGAAAGAAGATACCAGGGTCGTTGGGACATCAGCATGATGGCTGACTACTGCTGGATGATACACAGAGACAACACAGAAGAAGCTTATAAGCGAAAAGCGACAAAACAAAGTTTGAAGACAAAAAAGCAAGATATTAATGATTTTTTCAATAATTATGGTTTTGTTTCTATTATTGTTTGATTTTATTGTTGTTTTATTATGTAATTAAGACAAAAACACAGTAATTGTTTTTGACATATTTATTGTGAAATACGAAAAAGTGTAAATGATATCAAACTTCTTGTTTTTATTTAAAAATGTATGTAACCCCCTTATAGGTAAATGTGATGTGGTAATTTTTCTTGATGTACACAGGAGTATTATTAAGAATATAAACGTATTTTTAAAAAAGCTTTCAATACCTTAAATTTTGCATACCAGTGTAATATACCAACAGTTAATTAATCATAGGAACGGGATGTAATTATTATCCTGGCTGTCGGGATGCCGGCGCTGGAACAACCCATAGGAACGTTGGCAATGTTCATTTGGCCATGAGGAAAGCGGGGCCTTTTTAGCTCCCTTTGATGAGAGTATGAGCATTATAACCTACAATACCTGAAATAAAGGCAGTGAGATATTTCACCAGTATGGACCATATTGGGGTAACAGAAACCTCTCACCATAGTGTGGAATGATGCTCCAAGCCATCGCTGATGCATAGATTGCCCCAATCATCCAAAACATGCAGAGCCAGCTCAGGTGCTCCCCTCTCTTCTCCCGAGCTAGGAATTCAGAGAAATAGGCAAACACGATGGGGAGAGAACCCCCAATACTAAAAAGCAGAAATAAAGAAGGATAGTAAGAGAAGTTGAAAATGCAGAAAATATTTTAGAATTCACAAAGATCTAAAACACTGCAAAAAAGTATATATCATAAGTATGTAACCTAAAGAATATACTGCTGAGATTTTACTTGGTTTCTGGGCTGGCACAGTGGGGGTGATTCAGAGGAGGGCGCAAGCAAATGTGGACATCGGGTGCGGCTGAGCTACTTTTTCCTACTGAGCATGTGTTTAAGTCATGCTGCACATGTGTCCCGATTGTGTCCTACAGATGAAAGTGTCTGTGTACACCGACGCTCAACCACTCACATAAGAGGTCATCCACAGATGGGGAAGCTGCACCTGCCATAGGGCTGGCACAAGCTTCAAAGCTGTGACGGATGGTAGCATCTAAACTCTCACCAATCGGTATCCCAGTGCCTACGGACACTGACAGGGGGCATCTCAGTCCCTTGTACATTCGGACCCACGGATGTACTCCAGGGAAGAGCTTTGTAATGGGATTTGCATAAAGTTGCCACCAATAGACACAGCTGCTTCTGTGCCCACGTCTGAATCAGCCCCAGGGAGTGCACTACCTTCCTACAGTCTGTAGTGGAGCTGTAGGAGATTGCAATGAATAAAGATTTTAGCACTACATTACATGTCTTTTTACACTGCAGTCAACTGATGTGGATTTAAAGCATAAATTACTCACCCAAATCCAGAAATAAGGCGGCAGAAAAGGAAGAACCCGTACCCCTGGACAAAGGACGACAAGGATGAAAAGGCAGCATTGATGGACAGTGAGATGAGGAGACATTTCTTCCTCCCCAGTCTATCTGCCAGTCCTCCCCACACAAATGCACCACACATCATTCCAAGGTACACTATTAATCCTGCCAGGGAGATGAGAGACAAATCACAGTGAGAGGAAACTAAACCTGATCAGAAGAAAAATGATGACCAGAAAGTTAATGTTATATAGTGTATATTTATACAGTGCTTCCTCTTTATGCTGCTCCTATACAGAGTTGGGGAAGACCTATTGGGAATAGAAGTAGTATGCAGCCAATTAACTCTCTAGGAACCAGTGACATCACAGGACAATTTATTAAAGGTCAAA
Organism: Taudactylus pleione; assembly: GCA_031769625.1. NCBI lineage: Eukaryota > Metazoa > Chordata > Amphibia > Anura > Myobatrachidae > Taudactylus > Taudactylus pleione. The sequence continues at coordinate 6,637,121 of JAUIMM010000555.1, read as the reverse complement.
GTAGGATTTGTAAACAGTTTTCACTGCTCTGAAGCACTGTTGTTATTCACCAATTTTAAAAAGTATGTTAAGGTGTACTTTACAATCATCATCCATGCTAAATACTTGATAAATACTAACGAGTATCTATTAACTTGTAAAGCATTGAAATGTCTTTAATAGCGCTTTGGAAACTACCGAAAACACTAAGCAGGCGCTAATCAACTGGTGCAAAAATTAAATGATATAATATATAGCCGCAAAACACAAATGAACCTGTGTCAGCTCACAGTAAGACTAAACTATAGTCTCTACAGAACTATTTCTAAAATAGGTTTTGCATTAATTATGACATCTTAATAATTATGCATACATTGGATATGGTGGAAATGAGAGAGATCAAGATGCCAAATAAATTAGCAAAAAAAATGTTTATAGTAAATAAAAATTACAATAAATTAATACCAATAAAACTGCACTTCACATCACTAAATCATACCATAATGGTTAATAGTAGAGCTGATAGGAATATAAATATTATATTGAGTGAACAGTCCTGAATGTCCACATATGAACCATCAATGATAACATTTATTAAGAACAGTCTGTACAATTGGAATGTCACCAAAACGAGCACAGAATGAAAGTATGTGTCCACTTCTTCACTTACAGACCTCCAGGTCTATGACGATGAAAGTCACCTCTGGCTATAATAATTCTGTGTGCATTGCCCAACCACAGCAGCTCCTCCTGCCATGGACATTTGCGGAGTCCAGCAGGCTGAGCCTGTCTGCAGGGAAACACACAGTGCCGAGTTGAGCATAGAGTGAGGAGCACAAGCATGGCGGCTTCAATATCTGCAGAGTCCAGACAGGATGAGGTGATGAGGTCAGTTTTATTGGCCAGGTAAGTGCTGTGCAGGGGCTGCGGGGAGGTTGGGGTGTAATAATGTGTAGCATAATGTGTACGGGACAATACTGTGTGGCATTATGTGTATAAGGGCATTACTAATGTGTGGCAGCATTATGTGTATAAGGGGCGCTACTACTGGGTGGCTTTATGTGTACAAGGTGCACTACTGTGTAGCGTAACATGAATAAAGGGCACTACTGTGTGGTATAATTTGAATTAGGAACAATAGGGTGTGATGTAATGTGAATAAGGAGCAATACGGTGTGGTGTAATGTGAACACTAGCCAGTGGCGGCTCCAGAGGTTGGGCTGCAGCGTGGTCAAAAATTCAAATAGGGGAGTCACACCAACCATCACTGCAACTGCTGCCAAACATCACTGGCTGGGACTCACTGGCAGTTGGTGTGGCTCCCCTATTTGAATTTTGGAACGCGCTTCAGCCCCACCTCTGGAGCCGCCACTGGACACTACTGTTTGACGTAACGTGAATAAGGGACACTACTGTGAGGCATAATGTGTATAAGGTAAAGGAGTACTACTGTGTAGTGTAACGTAAATAAGGGATACGACAAATCGTGTAATGTGAATAAGGGATACTACTGTGTGATGTATTGTGAATTAGGGACAAAGTGCATTCCATGTCTCTGCAAATATTCGGATGCCAACTCTTCATAATTCAGCTTGTGGCAATGCCCGTATTCCAGGTACATGTAGCAAATAATGGATCTGATAGTGCCAAGGGTACTGACTCGGTTCAGTGTGTTTACCCTATTAACAATGCAGTACATTGGAGTAGGAACGATGAGAAGGAGGGTTGAGGAGGAGGACTGTTAAGGAGGAATGATGAGAAGGAGGAATGAGGAGGAGGTAGAGGAGGAATGAGGTAGAGGGGCTCTACCATGGTATATGTGTATAAGAGGCTCTACCATACATAAGTGTATTAGGGGTTCTACTATAGCATAATGTGTATAAGAGGCTTTACCATGACGTAATGTGTATAAGGGGCTCTACTATGAAATTACATGTATAAGGGGCTCTACCATGGCATAATGTTCATAAGGGGCTCTACTATGGCATTATTGTACATGTATAAGGGGCTCTAACATGGCATAATGTGTAAAAGGGGCTCTACTGTGGTGTAACATGTATCAGGGCTCTACTATGGTGTCACTTGTATAAGGGGTACTACTGTGTGGCATAATGTGTAAAGGGCATCACTATGTGGCATAATGTGTTAGTGGTACAAAATCACACCCGCTTTTCAGAAGAACACCTTTTTTTGTTGTTGTTTTCTTTCTTTTTTTTGGGGGGGGGGGGGGGGGGGCACCAAATTACTGCCTTGTCTCGGGTAACAAAAATCCTAGTTTTGGCCCTGATAAGGGTCAGACAGTATTGGGGCCCAGAAGCCCATAATGTGGGAAGTCAGTAATGGATCTCAGATACAAAATGGCTGGAGTAGGTCCTAGCCACACTGAGAATCATAAACGTAGCGTCAGGCTGGGGCTATAGTCCACCAAAGTGGATTACACAGGTTCTATTGCTCATTAAAACCAGGTGAAATCCAGGGTTGAAGTCAGCCAGCCAAGGAACCTGTGTAATTCATGAGTGTCCCTGTTTAAAGGGATAGTATGGTAAGCCTATGTACAGTATGTGTAGTTGAATGTATATGTAATGTATATATGTGTAAGAGCATGTGTGTGTCTGTTATACAATCATTCGATTACAGAGCATTCCCAGCCATCTGTTATGTGAGCATCAGTTAGCATAACTCACAGCCACTAACTGCAAGACAATTAAAATCATCCAAACAATATAGAGTTACATCATGAAGGGCACACAGAGTACAAACTACAGGTAATGTAATGAGAACTGCTGACTGTGTATACAAGACACCAAGCGGTCTATGCTCTGGAAGTCCGTAAAATTGTGGGTGAAATGCTAAATTTAGAAATCTCCATTAAATTGTTACTCTGTTAAGCAAACAAGCAGGCAGAGGTGGTCTGAAAGCACATTAGAGGAAGCCTCTGGAGAGCCTGCACAGTGTCTGACTGTGGAATAATCTCAGCCCTGACACATTGTTAGCAGAATGCTGCCAGTGTGCAATTTACATTACAGCAATGCGTTATGACAAGGTGTACCTTACTGCACAAAAACTTTCACAATTGCCATCTGGAAGATGATACATTTATCCCTAGCAGAAGGACAGAAGGAGTTTCTGACATTGGCTAAGATTAACTGATCGAAAAATTAATTTATTCTTGCACTAAGAAATTTAAACTGCTCTACAAGTCACTGGGTACATTACTACTTTAGTCAAAAGGGGACATTGGAGGTCGTTCGACTGCTGCAGTGCAAGCACGCGGACTTAATAACCTATCTGTGCTCACATGAACTTTGTTGCTTCATTATGTTGCAATATGACACCAGATCCAAGAAAGAGCTAATGGATGGGAGATCCTGGGGTGTCTGTCACATTATAGCTGAAACTATTTAACTGCTCTATAATTCCCCATGGGAATTCACCATTCAGGGTAATGGTATGGCAAAGTAGTTTATAAACAGCATATAAACAGTGAATACATTAAGTTTATAATGAGGTAGAATGAAGAAGGAGCTTGTAGTACTCTGCTATAAATAATGCAGTTAGAGCCTTCTTACAATAGAAGCCATTTACAGTACATTCTCATAACCAGAGCTGTTAACAAAGATGTCTCTGAAAAGTTGGTTGGCAAAGACCAAATATAAATTAGGTGTATATAATTGGCATAAAAACCTCTCTATTCTGCCCCATGAAATATCTTTGCTTATGTGACCCTGCTCACAGCTAGTTTATAACCCCCAGCATTATTAAGCCACCTCTAGGAATATGAAATCCTTAAGCACTACATGGACTAAGGTAAGCACAGAGCGTGTAAACAGTTATTTTAATAATGCAGTTCCATCACATGTTTCCTCAGTGACCCTATTGTATAATAAAGAATTACCATGGTGTAGAAAACAATGGAAATATGACTCTGTCCCCTGACCTCTCCCTTCATCCTCTTATCATGTCTCTGTCTGTGTTCCAGGCAGCACAGATGGTGTAATGGTTAGCATTACTGTCTCACAGCACTGAGGTCATGGTTTCAATTCCCACTCCAGCCCTACCTGTGTGTAATTTGTATATTCTCCCTGTGCTTGCGTGGGTTTCCTCCCACACTCCAAAAATATATTGGTAGGTTAATTAGCTCCCATTAAAATTAACCCTAGTGTGTATGTGTGTGAGCATGTGGTAGCGTAAGTTGTAAGCTCCACTGGGGCAGGGACTGATGTGAATGGCCAAGTATTCTCTGTAAAGTGCTGTGGAATATGTGTGCGCTATATAAATAACTGGTAATAAATAAATAAATATGTCCCATCACTTTCTCAAACCAAATATGACCAAAACAAAACTCATGGTTTTCCCCACTTCCAGTCTTCCAGTGCACCTCATCTCTCCCTTCCCACCTCCAGTCCATAAATTATGCTGCCTGAGAGTCATCCTTGATTCTTCCCTCTCCTTCACCCCTTTACTCCTGCCATTTCCACCTCCACAACACCTCTACTATCAGGCCATTTCTCACCCCACTTGAAAATCAAGACTCTCATCCATGTACTCACTATTTCCTACTTTGACTACTGTAACTTCCTCCTCTCAGGCCTCTCATGTTATGGTCTTTCTCCTCTTCAATCTATCCTGAACACTGTTTGGTCTCCCCACTCTGCAACCTATTTTAACTGTCACCCTATTCCCTGTAGAGTCCAGTTGAAAGTCCTCACCCTTGCATATAAAGCAATTCATCACTACCAGGGCCATAACTAGAGGTGTGCAAGAGACAATGGGCCTGACTCGAGTTGTACACTATAAGCATCACTGCTGAATCTTTGAATGCAGCAGCAATGATACAATATGTTACAATATGTTCAGCATGAGGCATCGAAAGAACAAAGATGCCTCCTGTCGACATCGCAGATCCAAGTGTTTCGTCTGTAGAAGCAGCATGGGATCTCCATTGCTTAAGGCCCCCATACATCAGAGATTGATTGCAGCAATCGTGCAATTTGCAATCGATTGTGTATGAAAATCTTTCCCTTTTTCAATCGATTGTGGCAATTCTGCAATCTGCAATCGATTGAAAAAGGGAAAGATTTTTATATACAATCGATTGCAAATTGCACGATTGCTGCAATCAGTCTCTGATGTATGGGGGCCTTTACTCAGAATGACTGCCGACAGCACTCAGCTGGGGCCAGGAAACCTGGGTTGGAAAACGCAGACCCTGGCCTCAACATGGCTACAAAAAAAGTGGCAACACACTTCCATTTTGTAAAATTGGCAGCATCTCTTCCCTGCCCCCAAATGGCTGTAGCATGTCAATCACGCTGCGGCATAGGGGGCACTGCGAGCGATTCTCCAAGATCCGTTCTGCACATGTGCAGTCACCCCACCATCGGACTTCTATGCAAATCAGCAGGTTTACATACAAGTCTTAAGCAGGCTCCATGTGTAGTGGCCTCATTGGATTTAGGTGCAGAGGAGAAATTCAATACTAAACAGACCACCAATACATCTTCCAAATAAATGATTGAGTTCAGTGTAGTGTCCGTCCCACTGGATGAGAGCAGACAGTCAAAAACAAGGTGTAGTAAGGCGTTCAACAAAGGAAATCAAGAATAAACCTGCATGTTTGTAATTAAAAGCAAGTGCATTTAATATACATTAATGGACATTTAAACAAGTGTAACACTTATGGCAAGGTTGATTAGTAGAAAGACCTCACAATCTACAGTAATGAGGAGAATGGGTTTAACACAGAGGTTCCCAAACGCAGTCCTCAAGGCTCCTCAACAGTTCAGGTTTTCGAGATATCCTTGGTTGAGCACAGGTGACTTAATTAGTAGGTGGCACTGTGTCATAAGCTTTTGCTGTGTAGTCTCTCTTGGTTGTGAATATGCATTCTTATACTGTACTTTCTTCCTGCTAACACTCCATGTTATGTTATGAAGTTTTATATGTACTTTTCACAGTAAAATATATCCCCAAATGTTTCCCTGCATATTTGATACTTGAACAGAGGAGCATATTCTGCAACATGAGTAAGGTATTAGTAGCAACCATACAGGCCATTCCATATGCACTTAGACCTGCTGGATAGTTGGCCTGCCTAAGCACTGACCTCCACATGTCAGCACTGTGACTCCTTCATACCACTAGACCTGACTGTTACTTACTCATCTCCCCCATGTCCTCCTCTCTGGCACTCTTCCTCACCTACTTCCTCGTCCTGCTTGCTGGCGACAAGTCCCCCAGACCATCTCCAATCTCCACTATCTGCTTACGCTCATCCTCACATCTGACAAAACTTCCAACTCTCCTTGCACTTGTAAACATTTCACTTCTTTATATCTCTCCACAAGGCTTATGTCACTTTTTGCTGTGCACTCTGAATTTCTAGATCCACCTGCAACATACTATTCTCTATACATGGCTTATTGCTATCTAATTTCTTCAGTCTTCTTGTCTTTACTGACACTTGGATCTCTACCCCTCACACTATTTTCTCTACAGCTCATTCTTTTAGTGGTCTTTTCTTTACCACACTCTCAACACGGCAACCATTAATGTGTCAGAGTTGGCATTCTATTGTCTCCCAATTGCTGATATACCCCCTGTACCCTCCCTCTACTTCTATTTCTTCAACTTTCATACCATACATGTATTCAACTCTCTCCATGTTCACATTACAGTTAGCTAACTGTCACTATCTGGTTATCCCTTCTCTCTCCACTGATCAACCAAATCTTATTTTAGGGGATTACAATTTTCCCACTGGAATCCCCATTAACTCTGATGCCTAAACATTTTTCATGCTCACTTCCTTCTTTGATCTTTTACAGTGGACAACTCCTTCCCACTGAGATGGACACTCCCTGTCACTCTTGTTTCCTCTTATCTCAGTGACATCTCCAGAGTCTCATACTCTATTCCTTCTGTTCCAGTTGTTCATAACCACCTTTCACTTTATCTTATCTTGCCCCCCCTTCCCTGCCTACACCCAAATCTATTCACCATCACAGTAAGTTATTTTAATAGCCTCAAATTCATTCTCTTTGCCTCACTCGTACCACTACACCTTCCCATGGTGACCTTTCAGGACACTACGCTACAATTCTTCTCTAAAACACTACACTCCCTACATCCAAGGGAGAGACCCATCCTCCACACCGCCTCTGACAATACCCCAGCCCTGGAACTCAGACTGTTCAGATGAGTGCCATGTGAGGAAATCACATTCCAATGCTAACTTCACCCACTCCAGATTACTTTTCCACTCTGTTTTCCAAGAAAAACAATCCTATTTTAGATCTCTTATGTACAGTACACCCAGTCCAACAACTACCATCACCTCATTGTTACAATAAACTCACTTCCCTGTCACCCTCATCTTCCTCTTTATGTGTTACTGATATTGTCTTTGTTATTTACTTCAGTTGCAGAATTGACACCATCTACCACAAAATCTCTTGGCAAAACCTTTCTCCCGATCTAGCTTCTCCCCTAACCACCCTCCCACCCTGCTCTGTTGCTCTTATTACCACACTTGAGTTGCTCTAGCTCTTTTCATACTCTTCCTAGTGAACATGTTCCCTAAGCCCAGCTCTCTGTCATGTCCACTTGGATGTCCTAATGCTATCGCAAACATGTCCAAATCTGAACTCGTCTCTTTCACTCTGGACATGGTCTCTCCTCAGCAATCCTCCTTTAGTGTAATCTTCAATTCTGCCCTCAGCTTCACCCTTGTATCCAGTACCTCATGTAATACTTAGTAACACTGCATAAATGTTCCCCTTTCTCACTCAAGGCAACACCAAAATCCTCCTTCACTCTCACATTGTTTCCCATCTTGACTAATGCAAACTTCAAAAAATGTCCTTCCCTTCACCTATTTATCCTCTCTACAATCCATCCTAATTACTGCCTCTCTCATCGCACCACTTCAGCTGCAGTGCTCTGCAAAGTTCCACAGTGTCTCTGTGCCCTGCGCAACCGCCTCCACAGTATCACACAGCTCAGAGCTCTGTCTGGGGTTGTGAGATGATAGACAAAGCCCTTGAGAAAACAGTGAAGGTCAAAGTGGGTGGGCTATACTAAACAACCTACCCAGAAATACAGCTTTAAATAAAAATTACTGTATGACTTTCTTCTATTGTTATCCTAAAACAAATATAGACAAGATAGCTTTATGATAATACCAGTAACTGTAAAACATCAGAAATAATCACAGTCTGCTTACATTGTGATATGTTATGATACCTATTACATACAGGCTGGTTGTACAGTAGATGTTGAGAACAGAGAAGTAATTCATTCTGTAGATACAAATCATGCATAGTCACTCTGCAACTCTTCAAAATGATGCATACATGCAACTCAGGTGGGGCCATGATCAATGATCACTATGCTAAATGCGCTCTCAGAGTATAGGGCTTTATATGACATGGGTAAAGAACCATGATACACAACACTTCATGACCTGTCATTCAAAACTAAAAACTGGTTCCTTATGTTTAGGTCACAGACTACTCCAATATAAAGCATATTAAAAAAGGAAAAAAATATTTATTTAAACCAGTGAATATAGAACACATTTGCTATATGAGGTGCATTTCCTTGTGACATGTACAGTATATGAAATATAACAGCATCAAATAAATATGTAAAATGAGTGATGAAATGTTAGTCAGTGGGGTCTGAGAGCCTGATTCAGTGCGGGACGCTCTTTCAGAGCGCTCGCTCTGAATCAGTGCCCTCCTTCTCTTTTTTAAAGCGGCCTCCTGGCCAAAAAGATGGTCGCGATGGTCAAGACCATCATGACCATCGGGTTTGTGACGAGAGCCTTGTGGCAGGGTCTCGTTGCCGCAAGGCTCTATCAGACCCGAAGGCACTCCCACTGACATCACTTGTGATGTCAGTGGGGCCGGCCCCAGACGGTAGGCGTTCCCATAGGAATGCCTCCGTCTGGGCAGCCACGTCCCCCGGCACGCCCACCAAAGGGGGCGTGCTGTCACTCACCATCGACAGCATGCCCCCTTTGGTACGAGACCCATAGCGATGGCTTGGCCATCGTTATCCGGGTCTTGCGCATGCGCACGACGAAGCCGGGTCCGTCGTGCGCATGCGCACTGGGTCAACATCGACCCGCTTGCAAGCGCTCAGCGCCCGCGAGCGGGTTTGAATTAGGCCCCGAGTTGGCTCTTGAATAAAACATAGCTACGATCAATATATATTTCAGAAGTCACAACAAATACGCAATTGCCATGTATTGGAAATAGATTGAAATACATTGATTCACTGATATTATTACACTGTATTAGTCCACTGAAAGTATGTCTGTAAAGATTCTTACCCAGCATTCCTTTGTTTGAGCGTGATAAACACATGTCTTTCTCCGCACTGGGGAGCACAAATCCCACAACAAAGACTTCTACCCCATCGGCCATCAAGGCAAGCCCTAAAACAAAGAAAAGGGTCCACTGGAACCGCCCGTGACCACACTCCTGGATGATGTTCTCATATTGATAAGCCAGTTGCTCCTCATCCTCCATCCGTTCTGCCATAATGTCAGCATGGTCTTTAAAGTCATCTTTAATGCCTGCATCCTTATGCTGGGCCCTTACATCATCAGGGTGAGGTATACCCTGATATTCTCCT